>JBBGZY010001042.1:0-1200000 GCA_037952925.1 Lithobates clamitans
CATAATAACAAAATAAAAAGGGAAGGCAACGCTGGAGAAACAGCCGGAATTTGCGAAGCCTTTGGCCCCCAGGGCAGACATCAACTCTGTGGATAAAAAAATTGGTAGCTTGAGAAGGGAGCACAATCTGGTCCAGGACTCCCAGAGATCAGGAACAGCAGCAGATGACATGTATGTCCCCAGGCTGTGGTACTACAACAGGCTGCGTGTTCCGTCAGACCAGACTGAACCCAGGCAATCGCTTTCTTGTCTTCCGTGCAACCTTCCCTCCACGCTGCCCTGCAGCCTTCCCTGCAGTCTTCCCTGCAGCCTTTCCTCTAGGCTGTGGCTCTGGAGGTGGACTTGTGGCAGGAGGAGGAGGATGGGCGAGCGTACATAAGTGGATGTCATCTGTCATTTGGCCACTCAACCCCTTATGGATGGCCTCAAAAATTATTTTCTCACATTTGCGGCGTTGGCCCTCCTCCATTTGCTGCAAATTTGAGGCTATATAGATGCCATTGGCCTCTACAGCATTGAGGGGGGTTTTCAGGGCGTCATTAGCCACCTTAATGAGGACAAGTGCTGCCTCCTCCACGTTCCTCCCCTTCCTGGGCCTTTTGGTTGGAAGGCGGAGGGGAGGGACCTGGGATTGGGTGAGGCTGGGCCCCGCCAACTCCTGGCTGACACTAACCCCTGCCTCCTCCTGTGTGCCACATTCCAGAGCCTCATCCTGGCTGAGGTCTTCCTGTGTATGAAAAAGGGACATAGTTTTAGTTTTTGGTTCATCAATCACACACAATTTTCAGCTCATGACTGTTGCGAATTGTATGTTAATATATATAAAAGACTATCATTCTGACCCCAGCATTTTTCATTCTTGTCACAATAATTTTTGGCCCCTACTGTCTATTGATCTGTAAAACACTTTTTGTTAAATCATTCATTTGTTAGCAATAATAAAATCTAGTTAACAACAATCATTTTTCCACAAAAAAATATGTATAAAAATACCATACCTGGCTCCATGTGGGCTCCTCAGTTTCTTCCAGGATGGAAGGCCCAGGTTGGTCCTCGGAAGCCTCAACTGGGGTTCAGGGAAGGCTGGATGGAAGGGGGGCCGGAAGAGTCGAAAGTGATTCCCTGGCTTCAATCTTCTCTTCTAGAAAACGCATCCTGTTGTAGTACCACAGACTGGGTACATACACGTCTTCTGCTGCTGCTCCTGATCTCAGGGACTTCTGGACCATCTGAAGCTCCTTCCTATGCGTGCTTCTCAAGCTACCAATTATATGATCCAATCCACAAACTCGATGTCTGCATCGGGGACCCAAGTCTTTACAAATTCCAGAAGTTTCTCCAGCGATGCTTTCCTTGCTGGTTTGTTGCGATATAAGGGGTTTTTCACCTCCCACAAATTGCGCATATCCCTGTATCTGTCTATGAATTCCCCAAGGAAGTCTGGGTCTTTAAATTGTTTCATTTTTGCTGCAAGACCAAAAATACAAAAACACTAATATCAGGCTAAACTCTCCTAATCTTATCCCGATAAAGGCCTCAGTCTAGAATCAGTATAGGCCACTCATGTCCCAAGTTGAAATGTTACCTTCGTTATTACGTTCGTCGCTTCCGTTCCCCTTCCTCCGCACACAGATCGTATGTACGACACATGCGTGTTAGCTCTGTATAAACTGCGCATGCGTGAAACTCTGCCCGTTTTGCCCGTCCCTGATGTCTTTCTAGAATATTCCCCGCCCCCGTCTCTTTCGTCGCAGTGGGGTAGAGGAACATGGCGGAGACACAGCAGGTGCATAATAGCAGTAATGACGAGGAGGAAAGCCCGGAGCCAGAAACGTCCTGGTCCAGTAGGAGATTTAAGGCCTCAAATATGTCCTTTGTTGAGATGGTGGACATATTGAAGAGGGCCGACTATGATGGGAATTATGGACCGTACACCAACCCTAATGAGAGAAAGGCCAAGATCATCACTAAAGTTGTGAAGAATCTGCACAGGAATTTTGGGGTACAATGATCCAAGGAGCAATTGAGGAAACGCTGGTCAGACCTGAAATTGAGGGAGCAGGATCAGTACAGAAAGATCTAGAAAGTGCTTCTAAAAAGAAAGTAGTTGTTGTGTGTTGCTATTCTTATTATTACTTGCATGCTACTCCATGTGCTTTTCTTTACTGTTGGACAGTTTAAAATGGCTACTTTCATGTTCGTGGGCACAGTAATCGGTCGTAGTAAACATCGTTCGTTTGCCAACTAAATACAATGTTTTTTCCAGATACAGGGTTAACTACTTTTGGTCATGATAATTTGTCTAAAAAGAAGTTCAGGACATTGTTGCCTAGATATGTTTGAAACTAGAATAAGTTGCAAACTTGATTCAGTGTAATGTATGGAGAGGACACTCAGCAGCTGTTTACACATCTGGACTCAGGAGCACTAGTGTGGGACACAAGAACAAACTTTTTAGGGTGTCCCACACAGGTGCTCCAGTGGATACTAGGGGTGTCTCCATGTGTGAAAATTGTCCAAAAAGGTATTCCAGCTTTGGTAAGGGAAAAGATCATGTCTTCAGCTTTGAACTCTGCCAAAACAGACAATTGTACCCCACTTCCAAGCAATGTTTCATATTCCTATTTCTGGCCTCAAATATCGGTGTGCTAAGTATACCTTTTGTTTCATTCTCATAGGGGAGAAAAGACTTATGGACATCAGAGGACACCAGGGACCCCCCACCTCCTGAAGAAGGGGAACAGAGGTCACAACATGAGGATGTGGAGGAAGGAGAGGTGGTGGAGATTATCACCACAACAGGTAAGTGTCTGACACCACAGATTCGGGTAATAGATGTATGCCAGCATATTTTTAATACATAGTGTGTATTTTTATGTGCAGGTTGTGGAAGAACAATCACATCATTTCACCAGTGACAGTGCCCAAAGGCTAATCCAGGACATCATGTTTTGTAGTCGGGATTTAGACTTTATAAAGCAAAAAACAACTGAGATAGAACAAAAACTGAAGAACATGATTGATGTACTAGGAAGAATATAAAATACCCAAAAAATGGCACCATTTTTGATATTTGCGAACAAATTTTTTACACATTTTAAAAGCCAAATTTTGAAGATGCACACGGTGTATCAATATGTGCTATCTGCCATCAGGGATATTAGTGTACGTATTTTGTGGCTGCAACCCCTTTCTCGAAACTTGAGTAGGTGTGAGGAAGTGGTTTCACCCCCAAAACACGTACATTGATCCCCCATGATGAGAGATAGGACATGTTGACATTAGGCATGGAATCAGGAGGAATATCCCCATTTTGACTCCCAATTTGTGTGCATCTTAAAAATTTGGCTTTTACAGGGGTGACATCACCCCATCTGATGAAGGCAACATCAAAACATTGAACACTATTATGTCTGATATTGCCTTCAGTTTTTCAATGTTGAAATTTGTAAGTTCCAGAGATGTGTATGTTATGTTTTGAAACATGCCTGTTTATGTACCCTAAAAAAAGAACCTAAAACTTTATGAAACCAAGAATTTGGGTTTTGAACCAAAATATGTTTTACAATGCACATGTGCATGTGCATAGAATAAAAAGGTTTTATACTCAACAATGTGTGGCTTCTTCTTTCAATGATCAATACCAGTTTTTGTGTTAAGTTGGTGTTTACAGTGACAATGGGTGTTATTTAATAATGGAAAAACCACTTGGCACTACAAGTGCACTAGGAGAATCTAGGAGACAGCAAAAATAAACCCAAGTAGTAAACGAAAATCAAGATGTTATCTGATAAAAGAGAAAATGTATTCAAAATTTGCTGGCATAGCAATGGCCCCCTACCCGTAAAATATTCGACATATTTTGCTTGTACTTCACGGGCGCTTTAGGGGAGCAAGCCAGGATGGCCAGCTTCCAGGGCCATCATTGTTTCCTGAAGTATGGCCTCAGGCCCAACTGAAGCAATATATTTAGGATTATTGCATTTCAAAAAGTTATGCAGGATGCAGCAACATAAAATTATGTGATATAGTTTGTACTCCGCCATATTTATGGCTGTTTGAAATAGGCCTAACTGGCTGGCCAGTATCCCAAACGCATTCTCCACGACTCTTCTGGCTCTGGCCTGCCGGTAATTAAAAACTCTCTTCAGTGGGGTGAGGGTCCTCTGGGGGAATGGCCTCATCACGTGGTCACCCAGACCGAATGCCTCATCTGCGACAAAGACAAATGGCAGTCCTATCATGTTCTCCTCCGGAGGTGGCAATCCCAAGCCACCACTCTCGAGACATCGATAGAACTCAGTCCCGGCAAAGACTCCACCATCCAACATCCGGCCATTCCTCCCCATGTCCACATACAGAAACTCATATGTTGCGATCGCCATCAACACAATACTATTAAACCCCTTGTAATTATAATAGTATGACCCCGAATGGGGTGGTGGGATGATGTGGACATTCTTCCCATCGATTGCCCCTCCGCAATTAGGAAAGTCCCACTGCTGGGCAAATTGGGAAGCCACAGTCTGCCATTCCTGTGGCATTGAAGGAAACTGTCACGTACCTTACAGCGGAGCCCGAAATGATGAGGGTGGCCTCTTGCACGGTTCCGGTCTAAGCACCCCTGGTGGTGGGTACAGGGAGTGCGAGGGCAACGAAAGGGTGCAGGTGCCTGCAGGCAGGAGGCTGGAACTTGGAGATATAGGAACCTCTGCTGAGGAGATGTGGAAACTGATCACCAAACTTGTTCAGCGGGAGCCAGATCAGGATCAACTGCAGAATCAGGAACAGGCAGGAGTCGGCAACAGGCTGGCAGCGGGGTACCAAGTCAGAAGGCAAAACCCTAGTCAGGAACAGGCAGGAGTTGGCAACAGATGGGCAGCAGGGTACAGAATCAGGAGGCAGAGCCATAATCATAAGTTCAAGCCAAGGTCAGTATTGCAGGTAAAGGCAGGTTCAGCAGGCAGGGGAGATGCAAGAGAATGGTCAGAAGATAGCCGGGTTTTCAGGAACAAGGTCAATCAGGCAGAGTAACAACAGGAACACAGGAACCAGCTGAAGACAATCCAGCACTGATTCTGGGCAGACTCTCTGTTTATATAGGGTGCTGCGTGCCAGGATTCGCGCCAGCGTACGTGCGTACGCGCATTAGCAACTTAGCACATTGGCACATGCGCATTAGCACCTTGGCACATTGGCGCATGCGCGTTAGCACATTAGTGCTTTGGCACTCGCGGGCGCGCGTTAGCGCGCGTGCGAGTTCGCATGGAGGTGCCATTGTGCATGCCCACCCTGGATCTCATTTGTCTCTGGCTATGGTTCCGTGCATGCACCTTGGCATTAGCAGAACGAGGATTGGCAGCTGCTGCATGGAGACGGGTGCTTGCTGTGTGAGTTCTCTGACAGAAACTGTGGAGTCAAATAAGAAAAAAAAAAATAGTCATTTTGCACATAAACATTGCAAGCAGATTAGATACAAACATTATTGGCCAACATCAGTATAACATTTATTTTAAGGAGTATTTAAAAGCAAAAATATAAGGCCCACTTATCAGATTCCTCGACCTCTCTGATGGCCCATTGTAAAAATTTTAGGGGGGGAGATGTTTTGAACGGGTAACCCTCTCCACTTCATTGAGAGCTGAATGCATAAATAATGTGTGTTACTTTGGCCAGCCCCTCCTTACTTACACTATTGGCAGCCCACTGGACAGGTAAGAAGTGTCATAATACAAACATATAAATACACACTGTAGAAATGGAAGCACATTTTTACATTCTGCAATTACCTATCAAGATAATAGGAGAAAAAAACTTTAAACAGTACAATTTGAAAGTATTCAAGCTGGCCCTTTCACTACATCTTTTGGTGAAATCATCCATAAATATGACCACAAAAGAGGTAGGTATAGTGTGTATGGGTTTGGCAAAGTCAGCAGATAGAGGATTGGGATCGGTTGACTTAGTGGTTGGGGGGGAGGGAGGGTTCCAAATGATTTTGGGCCCCGTATAAAAAAGCCTCTTGCACTATGTATGAATTTAAGGACACCGATAACATTTGGACACATTTTAGGGGGTGTTTAGGGTAAAGTACTACAATGGAACTGACAAAATACATTAAGTGACTAGGCTAGCTGTATATGGGCCCAGGATAGCATGCTGGGGAGGTTAGTGAAGGCAAATATGCATGAAGGACAAAAAAACAAACTTTTAAAAATTCCAGCATGCATGAGGACAAAGGGGACATTCACAGTATATTACAATCATGGTAATAAGGGAATGATGAAAGAAATACAATATATTAGCAAACATTAAATACATATAATGTGATGTTAAAGGAGAAATCTTAACTTAATATAGTCCTTCTGTAGGACCTGATTGATGACAGAACAGGTCGCTGGAATAATGATCCCCAGAGCCTGGGGGGAGATGCCTGTAGAGAACTTGAGGTCCTGTAGGCTTCTCCCAGTCGGCAAGTAATGCAACGTGGTAACTAGCCTCTGCTCGGGAGTGATGGCTTGCCTTGCATACACACGGTCACACAAAAGTTCTCTGAACTTTCGACCGTCAAGAACGCAGGTGACGTACAACATTACAATGAGCCGAGAAAATTAAGTTCAATGCTTCCTAGCATGCGTCGAATTGTTTCCGAGCATGCGTGATTTTTTGTGCGTCCGAATTGCATACAGATGAACGCATTTTCGGATAGGAACTTTTCCTGACCGAAAACATCGGAGAACATGCTCCCAATCTTTTGCTGGCTGGAATTCCGCCAGCAAAAGACCGATGGAGCATACACGCGGTTGCATTTTCCGACAAAAAGCTCTCATCGGAGTTTTGCTGGCGGCATTTCTGATCCTGTGTACGCAGCATAAGGAACCTTTTAAGCATAACTATTGGAGTTAAAGAAACTCTAGTAGTCTTGACCTACTGGCAAATCTTTTCAGCTGTAAAGCAAAACTTAGAGGTAAGGCAACCTCTGATAGGCCATTACCCAGTAAAATTTGGGCTCCCTTGTTGCTTTTTGCAATTAGAAACTTTTGGAAAAAAAAACGTGATTCCAACTCTTAAGTAATAAAAGGGAACAACTTTAAACAAGCTTTAAACCTCTAAAGTAATACTATGTACGTGCACTGACATATCCAAAACGTACAAGAATATCTACAAGATTTGGTACACTGCAAAAGACTCTAATGACAAAAAAAAACATTTCTGATAATAAAGAAAATTATAAAATCAACAAATATAATAGCAATATTTTTTTTTTACCTACATATCCTAAAAAACAAAATATAAAAAGTTGTAAAAACGCCAAAATTACAAATAAGAACATTGTGTCTGTTGTTTATACTGCCATAAATTATGTTTTACATTTATATTTACTGTAAGTATTATTTTATTTCCAGTGAATGCATTATATTGTAAACCATAAAAAAATACAATAATCTACAGAAAATTTTAATAAAAAAACACCAATAAAATGTTATATGGTAACTCATTTACTACCTTTCCCGTCCTTAAAACAATACTATCTTAAGTATTCTTGTACTGATTAACAAATTAATGAATTTATTAGAAAATCCTTAAAAAAGAAATATAATTTGTATAAAAATGATATAGCACCACAGGGCTGATAGTGTTGTAAATTGTTCTTAGCATGTGTTAATGATAATACCAGAAAATTCTCATTAGCAATATTTAAGGCGCAATCCTTTTTAGCTCCTATACTCATAATACTAATAATGCATTCATAACAGACACCCAGGATTCTATGAATACTAATGTGCACATAGTAAAAAAAATAATATAATACCATACAATATTACAAGTAATGATTGTGTAATAGGGAGTGTTATAGTCAGCTGGCAGTGATGGTGCTCATTCATTTCGTGTGACAATATAATTATTATTATGATAATAGAAATGATGAAGAGGAAGAGGAGGATGAAGAAAAAGAAGAAGCACAGGGTGATTGCTCTAGAAATATTACACAAGAAGCCTGATGAGGGCAGGAAAGAGGCCCTTTAACTATTTAAATGTCCATCTATCTTTCTGACACTGGCCACACCCCTCTGCAGCTGGATTGGCAGCTCGCTGGGGCTGCTGCTGATGTCACAGGCTGGTTATATAGACAGAGGAATAGCAGGCAGCTGCACTCAGTGGATGTTCCCTTGTAGGAGAGAAATCTTGTGCTGCTGGAGATTAGGAGCCTGTCTGTGTGCTTTGGACTCTTGTCAGTGCAAAAAGCCTGTGGATCTAGTGGATCTTACTGACACTTTGTGAAAGATCAGGATCAGCTCCCAGGTAAAGGTCATCCAGCATTACTGCAATAGCTGTGTGCATTCAGCCAAGACACTTTTCACTTTTTTTTTTTTTTAATGAAATATTCAAGAGTTGTTCTGCTGACTTTGTATGCTTACACACTAGATCTGTGTAGGGACTGCATTACAATGTGCTTGTGTTTATTGTGTGTATGGTTGTGTGTACTGCTAATGGAAAGTATGGGGTGACAACATAAAATACATAAAGTTGTCAGGTCACGTTTTCTCTATATTTAGACCTAGATGGTATGTGTGTGCGTGTGTATATATATATATATATATATATTTGGCTTTAAAAAAAAAAAAGTTTGTGTGTGTGTGTATATATGTATATATATATATATATATATATATATATATATATATATATATATATATATAAAATTATTATTATCATTAGTATATATATATATATATATATATATATATATATATATATATATATATATATAGATTGACTGATTGAGATATATATCTTTTTTTTTATTGTTTATTTTTTATAGCATTGCATACGTAACAGTGAAAATGAAATAGACTTGTAAATGCGAATTGTGGTGCCGTCGGGGGCTTCCCCTCGGGGGCTTCCCCTTGTCTTTGCACTCACAAAATTCATTTAAAGGTTTTGTCCTAACTTTGTCATAGAGCCCCCCCCAAAGCCTAGACGGAGCAGGGTGTGAATGAAGGCTGATGGTTCCAATAGATATGGAGATGCATGTTGTATTGTTAGTAAATTGCACTCTGCTTTCGATCAAAGGATCAGTAGTAAACACTTAAGTCAATGTAATGATGCATGTTGTATTGTTAGTAGATTCCATTCTGCTGTCTAGCAAAGAATCCGTAAAACAGTAAATACTTTATTAGTATCAGTGTAAAGAAAAGGAGCGATGTCTAAAAATATTGTGATCGATTTTTTTTAGATTTTTTTTTTATATTGTCTTGTCTAATGAGAATTGAAATTTTGGTTGAATTTGGTTAGCACTCAGCTTGGCTCATGACACTACCTGATTAAATACACTTCTTGGGTTGGCTGGTGTTGGGCATAGGTTTCTATTGGAAGTGATGGGGTAGTGAAACATGCGCTTGACCAGTGGTGCCCTTAGCCTTTTTTTTCTTAAGAAAAGAAATGTTTGGCGCTCTCTTACAAAAGATGCTCTAAAATGTCTGAAAACAAAATTGATCGCCATGCGCAGTCCAGCGGTTGTCTGACGGCTGCCATTGGTGTGTGAATCTCTTCCACTGGCCATTGCATATTGTTAGCAATTTTAATCAGTTTTCGGTTACAAAAATGACTGAACAGATCTAGACAACCTACCAATATATAAACTGTTGTCAGGGCATTGACTTGATCCATTCTACGGTTTCAGCTATGAAAAACTGCTTGAAAGTAGTGAAATTGCTAGACAATTGCCCCCGTCTATCTAGCAAATAGTCATAGCTAGCGATAATCCTGCAGTCGGCGCATACAGTTACTCAACTATGAGCGTGCGCATGAAGCAAATAGAAATAATGTTGATTGCAATCATTTTCCAGGATACTGAGAATTATCCAAGCAACTATTTATTTTTTACCTAGATAAATTAAAAATATTAACATGCATTTGCTAATGGCAAGTTGCTGTGTTTGCTGGTGCGGCGATGGTGACATGAATACAAAATGTTGATGGTTTATTATATACAGTAAAAAAAAAAGAAAAAGAATACATTTAGAAACATTATGGGGTTTGTAGAAAAGCTGACACATTTTCTGGTCATCCCGACCCTTTTTCAACCAACTTGAGCGATAAAGTGACCGCAGCGCCGACGCTGTAAACATGCTCACTGCTGTGCCTAAAGCTTGTAATTATTTTGAGAGATTGAGGGAACTGAGAGAAGAGCCTGGCTTCTCTTGCCAGAAATGGGAATCTATACATCCCTTCTTGTGTTTCACAAGCAGCTGCAACTGTTTCACGCAGGCTGAGAAACAAGGAGATAATGGGGCAATTGTACCGAAATCCCTAAGTGTTTAACTCTTGGCATGCCAGCCTTGAGTTGGCCAGTGAGAGGTGCCCAGTACTGGAAACGGAACGCAGTTTTTCTAGAAGCCAGCCATACAAAGGATGATTATGCTAAAAGGTGATCTATATCTGTACAAGACCTGGGTGCTTCAATAGGGGCAAAGAGGGGAGTTTGCCACAGGCCCCTTGGGGTAACTGCAAGGAATTCGGCATTTCAATGGTGAGTGTAACCCGGTACTCCATGAAGCTGGAGGACCCTTTGACATAAAAGCAACATAGCCTTCCAGTCTGTGCTCAATGAGATTAGAAATAATCTTTATAAAAATAAAAAGTCTTATCTTTTCTGTGCTTTTTATCCAAAAATACAGGATGCTGGATAGATCCCTATAAAGTACACTGTTTAGTGCCCAGTATAAGGCACAGTTTCTTACTAGAACCCCTTGGCAGCCAATCAGCACCGACAACCAAAAATCCAGTCTGGTTGCTCTATATTCTTACTTCCTTTTGTACATCACTGACTACCTTACTGAATATGCATTTTGCTGTTGTGAGTTTGTAAATTTGCATCCCTACCTAGCTAACAAGCAATAAGCATGTATTAACCATTATGGAGCTAATATAGAACAATTCTCAATGACCTATCAATTTTTTTTTTTTCTAATGCAGAAATAATTATAGATCTAGATATGTATAGAATGTCCCAATGGTCTTTCTAAAATACAAAGCTTTGAGGGTGATTTACTAAAACTGGAAACCTCAGAATCTGGTGCAGCTGTGCATAGCAACCAATCACCTTCTAACTTTAGCTTTTTCAATTAAGCTTTGACAATAAAACCTAAAAGCTGATTGGTTATTTTGCAGAGCTTCTTCTCTGTGCACCAGCTTTAGTAAATCCCCCCCCCCCCAGTATATTCTTTAGGTACTAGATGTAGGCAGAATCTTTCACCAAACTCCTGCAACATATGGCATAGAGCTGACCACCATGCCCCATTGTATTTAATGGGTGCTGGCTATTTAATGAGGACACTGGGGCAACCTGTGTGTGTCTCCAGCTGTTGGGCACATACAGCAAAAAATGTTCTTTTCTAGCAGAATGTCCCAGGTTAACCCTATATAACACATGTACAATTATTATGGTTGATTTAAGCCAATAAAGGCATTTACCATGGCATCTGGAAATTTCAGGACTTGGTAAGAAGAGCAGAGTTGTATAATAAGCTTTATACTGTATGTATGAAATATCATAGCCTACAACAGCTGTCAGGCGCACTGAGGCCCTACAGAATAGCTATTTCTCCATTTTAAGTACCTATAACCATTGGACTGATGATCAGTTGGTTGGTGAGCAGCCTGAAGTTGGCCACATGTGTTACAATCTAACTGTATGATTTTGTATGATAGCTTTGTCAACAACTATCTAGCATTTGGTTTATAACTGGTAGGCTCTTACCTGTCAGCTGTTGATTAATCTAAAGAAGATTGTACAATCTGATTGTAACATGTATGACCATTTCAACAGATCTTACACTGCCAGAATTTCCTCCGCAGTGCAACAATTCAAACATAGCTTGGCCAGTCAAATATTACAGTAAAAAAATAAGTATAATATCCTCTAGCATGTTAAAATTATTTGCCCAAAATTGATCACTCCAGTTTGTCCATAAAAAATCAATGTTCTTTTTTTTTTTTTTTTTTTTTAAATCTGCATACGTGTCATAAGACAGTCACCCAAATCACGCTATTTATGGAGAGTACAGATGCTCTGTCATTTTTACGAGGACTTACTATCCTCTGTATATTTTTTTTTTTAAATCAAAATTGGAGGTTGGTCAGTTTTTCTGGGCAGACGCAAACATACAGCTAATTTGTGCACAGTGTGTTGTGAAGCAGAGGAAGGAGAATAGGGTACTGGCCAAAAATTTCAGCCAGACCGATCAGTCTTCTAATGGCAGATATTCCAAGCGTGCTGTGCTTGGTTGTCCCCAATACCGTAGAATATGTCCAGACCGCTAATATTTTTAATGTGTGTGGGTGTGCCAACCTCTCGAGGCTAAACACTGGCCACATTTAGTATGTTTTTGTTTATTGATATTGGGGAATGTTAGTAAAAAAAAGAACATTACAGAACATGTTCTTTTAAAGAAAATTGTGCTGTATACTTTCTTTTTTGCATATGCTTATATATTATAACTACATTTCTATGTTTATTTAATACGGTGTTGATAATCTAATAGTAAACTATAAATTCTAAAGCTAGAATAGGGATAATAAACTGTAAGGGGGCAGGTGCAGCTCTCAATATACCATTCTGGTTGAGTTATGGTACCCTCACTGTTTAGTTTTTTACAGTGCAGAATTGGGAAAATCCACTCCCTACCAAAGGTTTGAGGGCACAAATGTTTATATGATGGTGAGATGATTATGTAGAAACACAAGATCAGATGAGTGTAATGCTAACTGATAAACCAACTAATTTCAAAGTTTTGTTTGGCTGGATAGGTTGTTAGAACAATGTATGGACAGGTCTAACTATGTCCAATTGCTTGAGAATCCTAAAGAGTATCAACAACGTGTTTAGCCATAGAAGTTCAGGACGGGATATAATATTTACTAATATAATGTAAAAAAGAAATTTTATTTGTTATTGGGTCAGTTTTATTTGTTTTTGGACTCCATAAATGTGTGTTTTTTTGTTCTTTTTTAGTATATGTGTTTGTTTGGGCATGTATATTTTATTTTTATTTATTTCAGGTACTTGTATAGCGCTGTCAATTTACATAGCGCTTTACATATATATTGTACATTCACATCAGTCCCTGCCCTCAAGGAGCTTACAATCTAACGTCCCTAACTGACATTCATCCATACACATACTAGGGCCATTTTACACAGGAGCCAATTAACCTACCAGCATGTCTCTGGAGTCTATATATGTATGTCTGTGTGTATATAATAAATCATATAAAAAAAAATGTAAACATTTAATAGGTGAAAGAGGATACTCAGAGCACTATGGGTTTTCAGTAGCGGAGCTGCTTGCTTTGAGGCTTTGTTTGTTTAATTGAAACTTTGGAATTGTCTGATAATTCTCTTTATGTATGTGTCTTTCTTCCAGATATTCCTACTTTCTCCCACGTCCTAAAATAAAAACGTACCCCAGGAAACGTTTTTCATTTTTTAAGGGGGCATATATTGATGTGAATGTCTATGTCAAATGTTGTAGAAGTTTTTAGTACTTTATATGCAACAAAATTAAATAAGAATTGCCAGCAATGTGAGAAAAGCAAGATAATTGTAGCTGTAGCTAATTGAAGTTGGATAACTCTTCATTTATCAGAGATAAGTGTCAAATGGGAGATTGATTTACTTCTTTAGACTACCCCGACTTGTGCCAGTAGTAGATCAGGATGGAATCTACCAGAGAAAAGTGACTGGACTCCTGACCAGTTGCTTTTCTCTGGTAGATAAGGCAAACATTTGTGGGGGTGACCAAAGGACATAAATTGTGCATGGTAGTACAGTTGTCCAGTGTTTAGGTCACCATTTTAGGACTATGCGTACCTTAACATACAGAAAACGATTTGGGCTACACATGTCCAAGCACATATGTCCAAGGTGCATCTAACCTCTAAATTGGCATGTTATACACTACTAAAGTCTAGATCCCTAACGCCTACAAACTTTTAAATGTAATTCTTTATTGAGCCACCATTTTGAAAGATTGGAGCAAACTTTTTAAAACATTTTCAGGCATCAGTTGCTCCTAATCCCTTGCCTACTGTATCATGATGACCATCAGCCAACACACTCTGCCCTGCTGGAGCCCACTATGAAAATATTAAAGCTTACCATTAGATTATGGAAAAGGTTCGTTGACATTGCACAGGAGCAAGCATCTTGGGTAACAGGCCGTACACCATGGCTAAATTACCAAGTTATCCCATCTGGCCCAGGATTACCATGCAGGATACCAACAAATCTGTTTAATTGGCGTAAAGGAGACAATCTGAATTCCGAATGCCTTTCCTGACTCTGCAAATCTACCTTAAGCTTGGCTGTTTTAGGGGGTAATTCTGTAACATGGGTATCAGCCACTAGGAATTAGGTGATAATTAGCCCTGGATGAACTGCTGAAGGCCTGGAGAAAAGTCTTTGAATTCATGTGTACTGTACATGCTACTTAGGGGAGAACAAATTTGGCGCCACTGTGTGGCTGCCCTGGGAAGTACAATGATATTCTAGATCTAGATTCTATATTAATTGGAGCACTTTGAAATAAGGAAAATGTGATTAATTGTAATTTTTTTCAATATAGCTGGGTTTTCAGTTTTATTATGTGCATCTGTTGACATGTGTTTTCCCGTAAAATAGTCAGGCCAAAAATGCAGACTAAATCCACGTACAGAGGAGGCAAACAAATTATAGAAGTATTATTTTTTATTTTAAAGTGAACCTGTCATAAAGAGATACAGCTACCACTGTTGACCTAATCCTGAAAATGGTTATTGCCCAGCTGCCTTACTCCAACACTTTCACCAACCTGGAACATGCATGTAGCAAGTAAAACCTCTTCACCACCATTTGTGTTCAGTGTGAAACCAGAAAGGCATTTTACAATAGAATGTTAATAAAGGCAGACTCTGTTATCTTTGTCATAACAGGCTTCCTTTACTAGTACTGCGCAATTATTTTAGCGCCATGAAGAATAGCGCAATTGTGGCACACAAGTGTATCACTCATGTAAAGGATTCCTAACTAATTGGAGGACAGCATCATATGGCAATTATTTGGTCAGCAGCAATAAAAGAATGGATAATTGCCAGCTGTTCATGTTATTACTGTGCCCCTTTACAATCTACATACTTAAAGGCCCACTCCACTAAGAGCACACATCTTATTTGCAGTAATAATCATTATTTTTAGCTCCTACTGCTGAAAAAACAATGGTTATATCTTAGTTAGACCTAGAGCCGTATTTGCTGCTTTTTGCCCATGCAGCGCTAAATTGAATGTGATTGTTCTGATTCCATTGATGTTGTCCAATGCATGGCCTGAAGTTTGTATAGCTGAGTACCAACGCTGTATTAATTGGGGGCTACATGACACCTTATAGTTGGGACATTTCCAGATTGCTGGGCATACAGTGAGCAATCTCAGACGCTTTCCCCAGCTTTTGATGGAAAACACAATGGCCCTTTGCAGATGCGCTCATTTTCAGTTTCAAGTGACCAAATAATGAAAATTTGGGGTAGAGATTGAACCTCCTTTCAACTGGAACATTTGATTACTGTTTACCCCAGCTTTTGTTTGGTCACTTAAAACTGAAAATGATTGAAGTAGTGGGGGCAGATTGCTGTGGATTGTGCAGTTCAAGTGAACCTTTTTAATTGGAAATATATAATAGAAATCCAGTATGATATCACCCTCAGCATTTATACAGGTAAAGAAGGTTATTGGCAGTGCTACCTATGGTGACTATATGGGGAAACACTTTGCAATCTTAGGATTTCCTCTTCTGTCCTGTTGTGTCCCTAGGACAGGAAGTGGAGGGAAATCGTTCCAGAGGGACACAGACTAAAAAGAAAGCTTAAAATAGCTTTTAACCATTTCCTGCTATACAAATGTTTGGTTTCAGATATACTTAAAGGCTTTTCATTTATTTTGTTGATGGCATTTAGGACTTCTTTATCTGCCATACTTGTGGGCCTATACTCCTTGCCCCATTGGGACACAAAAAATATTGGTAGAGTCATTCTCATGCTACCTTGGCACAAGAAGAATTTGGTAGACCAAGTTTCATACTACTTTGGCACAAGAAGAATATTGGTAAACTAATTTTCATACTACCTTGGCACAAGAAGAATATTGGTAAATCAATTTTCATACTACCTTGGCACAAGCAGAATATTGGTAGACCAAGTTTCATGCTACTTTGCCACAAGAAGAATATTGGTACACCAATTTTCATACTACCTTGGCACAGGAACAATATTGGTAGACTCATTCTCATGCTACCTTGGCACAAGAAGAATATTGGTAGACCAATTTTCATATTACCATGGCACAAGAAGAATATTGGTAAACCAATTTTCACACTACCTTGGCACAAGAAGAGGTTGGTAGATCCATTCTCATGTTACCTTGGCATTCAAAGAATTTTGATAGACCAATTTTCATACTACCTTGACACAAGAAGGATATTGGTAGACCCAATCTCATGCTACCTTGGCATTAGAAGAATATTGGTAGACCAATTTTCATACTACCTTGGCACAAGAAGAATTTTGGTTGACCCATCTTCGTAAATGTGGGAGACACATATCCCACAAGAAACCTATACTCTATACACAGCTTCTCAGTAGAAACATGCAGGAAATCAGGCTCCCTCTGGGCCCTGTTACAGGACCAGTAAGGCGGCATTGGTCAGTGACCCTCCCCACTGCGAGACCAAGTGACCAATGCCTCTGTATACAGTACATAAAGTGACAGTACCTTTTTGCATAGTCAAATATGCGGCTTGTATTTTAAAATCGGGATGCACTTCATTTCCAGTATAGACTCTTTAAACTGGAGCTCCAGTCAAAAGCATATTTTTGTTTGGGATGGGGGGGGGGGGGGTTAGAGCCTCTGTCAGGTTTTCTCTCTTTGTGTCCCTATAGACAATTCACCATCACAGCCTCCCACTGCAAACACTGTCACCGAGAAAAGAAATTATGTAAAATCTTACCAATGAGGATACATATTCATACAGGAATAATATCCTGGCAGAGGATCCAACCCTTCTCCCTTCCAAAGTCAGGCAGATATCTTTATGTCCATTGTTCTCCAGGAAATTTATAAAAAAATCACCCTAAGACAAACTGTCCTTTATGTATGATGAAACAGAGGGGTTGAGCACAAAATGTTTCAGGGTGTCTGGACTGCATGATTCTCTTATTACAAGTAATGTTAGCTGGTCATTTAGTGATTCTTAACAGTCACTTATATTAAAATAATATCCTGTTTTTTCACTTAGTTATTGTTTACCATGTAGCACCCTTGATGTCCCTTGTACACCCTAGGACGCTTTTATACAGTCACGTCGCAGCCCCTTGGCAAGATGGGAGCAGTACATAGTAATGGGTTACATGCTAGAGCTTTGCCACTCCAGGCAGTATGAGTTGCTCAAAATGGGTTGTGGGAGCCGATACAAGGGTGATTAGCTGTGCTCTCAGGGGATGTCTGTATAATAAGCTATTTTCTGGTGCTTGAGCAAAGTGCTTCTTTCAATCACTTATGCTTCCGTGTAAACTGTAACAGGAGAATTACAACTGCAGCGCAGCTCAGCCGCGCAGGCTTGGGGGAACCGCATTTAATCATGTTCACCTTTCTTTTTTTTTATGTTCTCTTACAGAATCAGGAATGGTGAATAACCGGACATCGGAAAGCACCACGGCGGTCACCAGTAACACTTCCCCTCCCAAAGCCTGCGCCGGCTGTGGGGGGAAAATTGCCGACAGGTTCCTTCTATATTCCATGGATCGGTATTGGCACACTCGGTGCCTGAAGTGTTCCTGCTGCCAGGCTCAGCTGGGGGAAATTGGCACTTCGTGTTACACAAAAAGCGGTATGATCCTGTGCCGAAACGACTATATCCGGTGAGTGAACATGGAACAGTTTCAGAGATAACAGATCTTAATAAATCACGAGTTTGAATATGTTTCTCTCTTTGCTCTGTTGTAAAGGAAGAAATAAAGGAACCCGCTATTTATGCCAGCTTAAGCGGTCTTGATTCCCTTATGTGGTCTTCTGTTTTCTGTTGTTTTTTAAATATAAAGACTGAATATTGATCCTGCATTTGTAATCTGCCCCCCTTCTGGCTATCAGTCTAAAAAGACGGAGATAGTCAGAATTAGCATATGTAACCTGTTATACCCTGAATATGGGTGTCACATGTTACAAAAGGTGAACTTATCCTTAATAAACCAATATTTAAAAATTCCTGCTTACCTTTTATATTTACTTTTTACTTGCTTAAAATCCTCCCTGAATTCTCCTTCTTTTTCCTTTAAAACAGGGCTAGGCAGTTAGGTTTAGATACTTTAATTAACCGTGCCTGTAATAGCAGATCTCATTATCAGTTGTAAACTAGGTGTGCACACTGTCTGTTCTAACAGAGGGTTACAAATCTCAAGGCTTCCGTGGTATATTGTATGTTAATGCACTTTAAAAAATCTGTATCTACTGTCCTCTAGTTGCACATTGTAAGCTATTTTAAACAATTTTAAGTTCCCTGTAAATTCCTATGTATAAACCTGCTCCAAGAAACACCTAGAGAGGTAAGATGTTTTTTTGGTTTTTTTTAGAAACAATTTTTAGGCATGTTGTGTAAATGGGAACATAGAACAATCATAGTTGGGGGGTTCTCAAATTTGACTGCAAAAATTTAAACATGCTTTAATTTTAGGCAGCATGGCAGCACTTACTGATATGTTGGGCCAAACCTTTACCAATGAGAATTATCCAAATATATTAGAGATATACAAAGGATAGATTGTAACATTTTTATTTCCCTCTACAACACTCAAGTTGCAATTCTGGCTTTACTGAGAATTAAGTCACTAAAGTCAACCTGTGCATCAAATTAATTGGCAGCGTTCACTTTGGCTGAAGGACTTCCACTTACTGGCAGCTTATAATGAGCACATCTGCCCCACCTACATCCAGCACCGTGCCTACGTTACCAATCTGCCAACCTAAACATCACCACAAGAGTGGGCAATGAGCTTTACAAAATACTATGTTGGTATTTGCGTAGGTGCTGTAGGGGAGCTCTGGATACATAACTGTCTGATAAAGCTGCTAGTTTGCGTAACGCTTTTTACCGTACGTTCCCTTTAATTCAGTAAATTGTAAATATATTAGCTACCCACTGAAAATTAAAGAATTAAATTCCCATTATTCGGGAGCGATTTTTCATTTTATTTCCATAATAGTGTGTAATATGATATCAGTTATAAGGAAATTATGGCGTTTGTCATATTTTTTTTAATCACTTTCTAAAATTATTAGAATGCATTAAATCTGTACAGCCAGGCAACTAGTATTTTAGAAAGAGGTTAACAATGGTTACCTTCACATTTTTCTCACTACAGGTGTTATTTTGAACACTTTGGCATGACTGTAACGATAAGTAAAATGATAAGTTAAAGCCCATCTGCAGCCAGAACATTTTTCATTTGTTTTGGACAGACTGGTGGGCAATAAATACCTTTGTCTAGTGGTGTTTTTTACCCCAGTCTATTACTCTTCCGAGGCGATGTCACCACAGTTTCTGTTTGACAGCAGGACAAGAAATAAGGAGAGTACTGTAGTTGTTACCGGCACAGTAATAATAATCCGATAGACCTTCTAACCCTTCCCTATCAACTTTTTTTGCTGTTTGTGTCCCCATTGGAGAGATTTTCCACTGCTTCCTGCTCCACTACAAGGGAAACTCTCCCCAGTTGGGACAGAAGCAAAAATCAGTCTGTTGGTATAAAAAAAGTTTGGACCGTTCTGCACAGTGTGATTCCCCAGTGATGGTGGAAAAATATGTGATTTAATCACAGACCTGTAGTTCTATAGTATGTGGTTGGCAAGAACAGGGAGCATTACATAGGACAGTTGCACAATTCAACCAGCTTCTGGAGAGTAGACATGTGGGGTGGGGGGTCTTGCCTTGCCACCTTAATCGATCTACCATCATTGGTCTGCAGCTTTCCCCATTTTTTTGATTTTTGGATGGCCCTATTTAGCTAATTGCGAGTGCAGCTATAATGCCACGTAGCTCCAGTCTGGATATATCAAGTGGAACTCCAGCCAAACTACTAACTGCACAGTAGAAATGCAGTCTGTGAACATTTTTGACTGTTATTTAGGATATTTAATTTAGGATATTTAATTGAGTTCAGCCACTCTTGTGATTTACCCACACTCATTCTGCACTATGTAGCTGGCGTGACAGCCTGCAGTGTCCCGTACCCCTCTTACTCCTCTGGCCAACCAATAGGACTATATGTGAGTATCACCAAACTAAGGTTAGCCCTTTAATTTGCCTCAACACCTTAAGCTCCCAGTGCCTGAAAGATTGAGCAATATAAGTTTGCTATACATTAAAACCTGATTGGCTTACAGTTCAGACACGCCCATTCTGGTGTGCGTGAGATTACAGAAAGCTATTTCAATGTGGACTAAAGTTTTATTGGCGTGGAGTTCTGCTTTAAGTTCCACATTTTCATCCCACAGGCAAGCTGGAACTTATTCTACAGCAGCTGCGGTGTTGCTCAACTTTTATATGGCCTTTAAACCCCGGGCAGAATATAATTACAAATCTATTTTCAGATCAATCTGTGGATTTCATGTGGAACTAATGAGCAACCACATAATTTACTCCAAGCTAAAAAGTACCAGTTGTGACTGACTGTATTCTTCAGCCAGCTGGGATATAGCTATAGATAGATGGATATAGAAGCCCTGGACATCTATAGCGTCTGTGGTACTAGGAGCTCTGTACTGCAAACACGGCACATGCTGATCCTGGCACTAATACCCATAAGACTTTCCCTGTCTATTACCTTTCCTGCACTCAGCCTTCAGCCCTCAAGCAAACTTTGGGTGTGACAACCAATAATATTTACTCTTGTGTTAGAACATCCAGAAGAGTGAATACTATTTATGCAAATATTGATGTAACTTTTCCCATATGCATAGATAACTAGAGATATTTGTTTGAATATCTAATGATAGGAAGGGCAGCTTTCTGGATCAACCATTGTAAGCTGAAGAACGCTTATGAGGAACTGCTTGCGTTGTCCAATGGTGGGAATACTGGACAGAAAGTTGGGTGTAAATCAATTTCTACCTCGCCACTTTCTTAGAATACACTGATCTTGCCTCACATGGGAAAGCACGTAGAGGGTGAATATATTATTAAGGTGTAATTATATAGCAGACACCATAAGGCCACTTGACTGACAGCCCAACTTGCCTCATTTGGTGGTTTGAGCACCCAGTATTTCTGTGCAAATACTGACTTTGTTTTTGTTACTGACTCTGTATTTGCATAGTCTCCTCTTGCTCCTCCCTATTTTAATTACTAAATAATGTTATAATGAGTTTTGGTATAATAATGGTTAGGCATGGGATTACGTTTCAAATTGAGAGTTAAGCTTATGAGTGAAAGACAAGAGTTAGCTTTAGAGGTGAGGAGAACTTCAGGTTCTGGTTTTACTGATTATTCTCACTGTATACGTCACACCAAAAACCTCCAGACACTATTTGTTAAAGCAAATTTGCTGCTTTGGTTTATTCCCAGTATACAAAATCTTCAGCGCACTCAGCTTTGGTGGGAACCACAAGCTTACTGAGACTAGTCTGATAACCGTTACATTCCACCACACATGAAACAGTGGTGACCAATATGTCATATATTATGTCAAAGTTCCCAGGCATAAATTGGGAAAAAATGACAATAGATGTGAATATGATTGTTATAATAAGCCACCATTTCCATGGTGTGGACTGTAGTAAACAAAGGAACAACTTGAAGAGCCAGCCCACCTATGAAAGACACCTAACTCCTGAAACAGTTTTGCAGTTGCATGCGTTGTGTCCTCTACACCACCTGTGACCACCAGGTGGACAAGAATGGGCAAGCTGGGCAAACTGTATGGAGAAGTATTATTATTATTATACAGGATTCATATAGTTTGGGCAGAAGCTGCTGTAGCAACCTGGTGCAGTGGGGGATATTTACTAAAACTGGCGTGTGAAAAAACTGATGCAGCTTTGCATTGCATAGTTAACCAATCAGCTTTCAGGTTTTGAAATAAATATGGGTAACTTCTGCTCTACTATGTGTATTATAGTGTGAACACGTGTAAAAGTGAAGAAGGTGCTGCTCAACACAGAATGTGTTCCCACATAAATAAACAAGATAACAAAAATATTGTAAAGCGCTACCTCACCCAACTTCTCCCTGTTGGGTTCCAAATGGTGAATAAATTAATCAGTGTAAACCAATAACCAATCTACACTATCCCATAAAAAAATCACGGTTTGCTATACAAAATGAATAAACATAAGTCCATGAATTAATAGCAGTTGATGAGCTTGATATGGTGATTCATCAATTCCAATCAATATGTGCTCTCTTCTTAGTGCAAGTGTCTAGGTTTCGAATAGTGACAATCCAAATAATAATTAAGGCTGTGCACACTACAGTGCCCTCCACCGATCACCATATGCGCTCACCTCCAAAGACCCACAATCGGGTTCAACGGCGCCTTCACCTTAGGGGTATATATCCAGCAATCTGCCGTTCCTTTGTATAAGGGCTCCCAATCTCTTAAAGCATTTGTTAACCCAAAAAATAAAAATATACAGATCCTGGTCCCTTAAAGCAGATTACACAGCACAGTGCTTGCCCCACTCTAAACTGTAAAAAATAACCCCGAACCTGGCACTCCCTGTATGCTCTCTCTGCGCTGACCACGAAAATCGGGGCTGCTCTGCCCTGATCACCGTGGTCAGAGTATGTCCCTGCATCATACGTATCTGTCCTCTCTGCTCTCCCCGCTCACCCCCTCCTTCCTGCCTGTCATCTCCCTCTGTGTCTTTCTCTGGCCCAGCCCCGTCCCCACGCCGCTATTCTTGCAAACTAAAAACCTAAAATTGTCACTGCCAGCCTCTCTATTAGAGGTTGGCATAGCATACTATGTCAGTACTTTTCAAAAAGGAGCATTCTAAATACCAAATTTCAGCTGTCTTCAGGCCGGTCATGTGACTCGCGGCCACTTTATAGCTACGATACAGAGCTTCTGCGGAGGAGACTAGCGGCCATGTGATCTCCCCGGCTGACGTCAGAGGGAGATCATGGCCCCTTCCGCAGAAGCAATCTATCGGAGCTGTAAAGCGCCCACGAGTAATGTGACCGGCCTGAAGACAGCTCAAATTAGGTATTTAGAACACTTGATTTGAAAACTACCGACAGAGTGTGCTATGCCAGCCTCTAATAGAGGGGCTGGCATGGTCTTATATAGATGGGTTAACAAACCCTTTAAATTTTTATTGTCAAGGCTTAATTGAACAAGCTGACGTTAGAAGCTGATTGGCTACCATATACAACTGCACCAGATTTTGTACTCTTCAGTTTAGTTTTAGGAAATCTCCACCAGTGACACCAGTTGACGGGGAGACTTTCATTACTATGGACCATTTTGGTTATCATTCTACATTCATTGCTTTCCCTTGTTTATGTTCATTTACAGTCCAGGCATCCAATTTTCGGCTCCATCACACATTTGTGTTTGGCTTATTCCTGCTGCCTCCTTTTTATGCATGTTCCTGCATTTCACAAGACACAGACTAACAAAAAAATAAAAAAAATTGTTGCTTTCATTGGAACTGGTCTGTGAAAGGTCATGGTGAGAAAATGTGGTGAAAATGTGTTTAAAATGTCATGAGTAGAAAACTGACAAATGACTTTAAATGCCTTGGTGCGCAAAGTATACAAAATGTGTGTAAACCCCTTTCATTGAATGCGTGTTTTCCTATAACAATATATTAATTTTTTAACACATGCGAGGTGGATGATTCCTTTAATGGTGCTAGGATTCACTCTGTTGTATATGATGTGGCACCTTCTCTGTCACTTTATTCCTTTTTTATATTACAAACAAACACCTAAGGTGCTGTTTAAGGCCAGATGGGGTAAGGATCTAGGGTTCGTTGTTCATTGGCAGAAAATTGCCATTGAAAGGCTTGTTCTGTGATACCGTCACAGCACCGCTGCTTATAGTGGTGCATCCGTGCTTGTGTAATAGAATTTGTACTGTACTGCTATATTAAACTCGCACAGCTCCAACCCCCCCCCCCCCCCCCCCCCATAGCTGTATTAAACCCTGCAGAGTTCATTCGGAACGCTGCACTCCTAGCTTAGTCACATCAACACAAAAGGGTCTTTGGATATTAATTCTGAAACAACCGAACCCCCCCCCCCTCCCCCCCAGCCCTTTGGCAGGTGAAGTTACTTGTTGGCGTTATTGAAACATATGGCATCAATTAAGCCGCTGTTATTTTCTATTAAGTTCAATTCCGTTCCTCACCAGGAGGGCTCGAAAAACCTCCAAAATTACCATCTCCTCCTCTCCCTGAAGCTAGCTGTATTAACCCTTTGTGTGCATGGCTGGGCATCAAATCTTCCCTTCCTGTCAAGTTCTGACTCCACATCATAGAACTCTGCAGAGAAGCTGCAGAAAACCTAAAGGACAGCTCTACCCAAAGGCTTTCAGTCCCTGTGCTTCTTTCAGACTTTCTGATGGCAATGGATACTTCACATACACCCTTGTGGATCAGCTCTTTGAAGCGGCTGTGAGGATACTTCCTCCCAGAGCATCATGGTAATTTTCCAGCACTGCCTAACCCTTATTTCTTTAACCCATTTTTTTTCCCCACATGATTTCCAAGACCAGACCACTCCACTTTGGAAAAAATTGGAAAACTTTAAGAAAAAGTGGCCTTGCAGATGATTCATGATATGTGTTGGATAATTAGATGACAGGAGTGTGAAGGTTGCTACTGGTCAGCAGTTTTTGCAGGCCTTTTTATAAAGGTGAAGGAGGAGAGTTTTTGCCAGGACATTAATACTCTGGTCCACAGCTTGTAGATGCACTTCATATGTCTAGGAGCAATCAACCCTGCTCTTTAACCTTAAAGTAGACCTAATGTCAGACGACCACTTAAGGTCCACTGGTCCACAGGCCTGTCCCTGTTCTAAACCCCCTTACCCCCTGAAATTAATTTCTGGAACCAGTTTTGGGTTCCATCTTTGTCTCATTACCAACTGTATTCCCTCCTGCTTGTTCACCTGTCCTATGTATAAAGTGAAGGCACTAACCAAGCTGTTAAAAGTTGGGGTCTGGAGCCTGCCTCATAACAGTGTCACTGAAAATCCATCCAGTGGGTACACAGATTAAAGTGATTATAAACCCATATGTCATGTCATACTTACCCTGATCCTCCTCTTATCTGGTCCCCCGTCGGCGCTCCTGGTCCCCACCACCTCCAATTGCCCATCATAACAAGCCGCTTGTTATGGGGGTATACATGCGAGCTTGCTTCTGAGCAGTGCAGTGTATGTCGATTGACATATAGATCGCACCTCAGCCCCATCTCTACTTCACTGGCTGTGATTGACATTGGCTCCTGCTACAGTCTCTAAGCCTATGAAAAGAAAGGGAGTGGAGAGAGCTGCTGCTCATGTGCACAGTGCTGGATTAAGATCGGGCTCAGATACATATAAGGGGGGCCAGAGCGGGAGCTGCATTCAGAAGGTTTTTTACCTGACTGCAGAGAACGGATTAAGGTAAAAAAGAAACATCAGGCTTTTGACACACTTATGTGGTAGGTAAAGTGAAGTGATATTAAAGGCAGACTTTTTTAAAATTTAAATCACAAACATGTTATTACTTACCTGCTCTGTGCAGTCATTTTGTACAGTGCAGCCCGATCCTCCTCTTCTCGGGTTCCCCGTCGGTGCTCCTTGCCCCTCCCTCCTGCTGAGCGCCCCCATAGCAAGAAGCTTGCTATGGGGGCTCCCAAGCCACTACTCTGTGTGTCCATTCACATATGGGAGCGCGGCTTGGACCCACCACGCTCTCTCCTCATTGGCTCACTGGCATTGATTTCTGTTTCAGCCAATGAAGAGGAAGAGACCAGTGAGAGCCACTGCTCTTGTGCACATCTCAGGATTGATGCTTTACAACCACTTTAAGGAGGAACTTCGGTCTTTTACTAAAAATGTAAAGTCAGCAGCTGTAGCTTTAAAGAAACAGACACTTGCCACCCCCAGAATCCTAAGCTGTCCTCACTCAGGCTTCACTGGTCTTCAGGCACCACCATGTTGTATGTGGGAAGCAGACAGGGGGAGATTTACTAAAACAGTAAGAATTGGTGCAGCTGTGCATGGTAGCCAATCAGCTTCTAACCTGAGCTTGTTCAAGTAAGCTTTGGTAATAAAACCTGGAAGATAATTGGTTTCTGTGCAGAGTTACACCAGATTTTGCATTTTCTTAGCTTTAGTAAATGAGGCCCTATACACACTATACAATTTTCTGTAGATTTTTTTTCCTTCAGATTTACCAAAACCATATAATATGATTTCAAACCTTAAGATTTTCAATTTGCATGTAATCAGGCAGGCCAAATCTAAAGGAAAACAGACAACAAAAGCTGTATAGTGTGTACAGGGTCTAACCCCCACTATGACTTCCTGGTGTTCCACAGCCAGCTCCCTATTGTGCATGCATGACTCGTTGTGCTTTCTGAATGGTCCTGCAGTCTCCTGGGACATGTGAGGTTTACCAGGGGAATGTGGCCGGGGGGTGAATGCAGCCATTGATTGAATGAAAATTTTCCAACTTTTCCATTCAACAGAAGTCAAGAATTAGATAAATTTTTGTCACGCAGGAAGGGCCATGGATGGATCTAAATCCATCTGGTCCTTGCTGAACCAGCCAAATTTCGATCCAACTATGGCCAACTTTCGCTTTGCATTTTCAGATGCAATAATTCGTTTTTCAAGTGTGATCATTTAATTTTCCATGTTTTTTCACACCAACTCTTGGGTGGGAAATTTAGTGGTACCATGTTCATGTGTTCAAAAATATCACCCTTATTGCGACTAAAAACAGCCGTCAATCAGAACAATCATACCCAGTTTTATCTTTTGCTCCATTGCAGGAGACCCCTAGAATCCATGAACTAACCAAGGCCTATAGTGCCAGCCTTGACAGAGGCTGCTGTCCCTGGTCCTTTAGCATGACGCAGACAATAAAATACTTGCGCTCATGTATACGAGTCAATCAGCTGAACTGTAATTTCTTTAAGCAGATAACAGGTGTTTTCCCTAAGATAACGAAGGCCCTGGACAAGTCTGCCCCTCTTCCCTTTTTTATGCAAACATGCACATTTTGGAAGGAAACAAGAATGCGTACGTATGCAACGATCGCTTGGTTAAAACTGTCACTTGGAGAGCAGAGGTCTAGAATCCTATGTTAATTTGTCTTATCAAATAAAACCACAACCTGAAATGTGATATCATCAACTGGCCGCTTTGTGTATCGACAACGGTTGCCACTTGTGAGAGACTGACACTGTTGCATAACAGCGTAAGCGACAAACGTTGATCAAGCTAATTAACTTGCTTCTACTCCCGTGACGAGGCACTGGTGTGAGCGGTCTACAGATTGAGTTCCATGGACCAGCGCTGTCCTATTCTCATCCTCCCCCCCCCCTTCTCACTTCTTCTCTCTGAAAGACACATTTCAATTGGAAGAAATAACAGGGCTTTCTTGTCCACCCCCCCCCCCCTCTCTTTCCCCGCTTAAATTACTGTTTAAATTAAGATCGAAAATTCATTACGGGGGCCTCTTTATTAGATTGGACGGCAGTTTGGCGGCTGCGCTAGGATTGTGTCAAAGAGCCAGAGAACAGGATATTAAAGGCAAACTCACATCAATTACACGCCCGATTCAGACGAGATTTTCAAGGAGACGGAGGGAAAACATTTAATAAAGGCAGAAGCTCATTTAATAGAGGACTCTTTTTTTTTCTTCTCTTTCCTTAAAGTGATACGAAGGGAGGTGGAAAAAGCTGTGCAAATTTCAAGCCACTTTCTCTTGCCCGTGTTTGCTAAAGGGTGGCTTGGCTTTGCTGGTGGGGATAGTACATATATCTATATATAGATAGAGATATATATATTCGATATCACAAAAGAATATTTTTTTAGTGGGCAGATGTAGATGTACAAGGATAAAAGAAATTCCAGAAAAGAAGATGGCAGTCTGTGTGTTGCTAATAGTGGGATTACAGCGTGAGTGCACTCAATTCACCTCTAATCTATTTTTTTTTTTTAATGTAACGCAGTTTATGGCTATTGGGCTGATTAGGAGTTCAACAGAGACAGATCTTTGCAAGCAGGAACAAGCTTACTCAACACTATAAGGCAGGATCTTTTCACCATTGTAAAATCCTGTAGATCACCTCCATCTTTCTCCTTATTAATGGAAAAAAGTTAAGTAATGGCATCGCAAACGCGCTCTGCGGCGATTCTGCCTGCGATTCCAAACTCCTAGGTGTGAATGGAGCCTAAGACTTTGGTTATACATTATCAGAGTTGAGGGTAACATTGCGAGGCAGGTTCCAGGAGATGGCAAGTAAGCTCTGCCTTATGTGACCACCTGTCTCTTAACCCGGTATTAAACCCAAAAGCAAACATTTTATTATACAGATACTCCTCATTTAATGACCACTCGGACTTAGGACCAGCTCTTCCTACCCGAACGACGCGCTATATATCATTGTATTGTACAGTACGGAATTTTCTTTTCTCTTCTGTACTTATGCAAATTAAAACAACATTATTGAGCTGGAGTTTTGTGTTTAGACCTTTTTTTTTTACAATACAGTACAGTGCAGTAGTTAAGAATGCTTAAAATATTGATTACTTGTGGCTCCTCGTTTAACGACCAAGTAATTTAACGCCTTGGTCTTTGGAACGGAACCTGGTCAATAAGTGAGTAGTACCTGTATTGCAGCTTACCAATTCTTAGATATTATGGCTGCATTGGTTTTCTTTTTTTAGGCTTTTTTTCTATGTTACACAGTTACATAGTAGGTGAGGTCGAAAAAAGACACAAGTCCATCAAGTCCAACCTATGTGTGTGATTATATGTCAGTGTTATAGGGCGTACACACGGTCGGACTTTGTTCGGACATTCCGACAACAAAATCCTAGGATTTTTTCCGACGGATGTTGGCTCAAACTTGTTTTGTCTACACACGGTCGCACAAAGTTGTCGGAAAATCCGATCGTTCTAAACGCGGTGACGTAAAACACATACGTCGGGACTATAAACGGGGCAGTGGCCAATAGCTTTCATCTCTTTATTTTTTCTGAGCATGCGTGGCACTTTGTCCGTCGGATTTGTGTACACACGATCGAAATTTCCCACAACGGATTTTGTTGTCGGAAAATTTTATCTCCTGCTCTCCAACTTTGTGTGTCGGAAAATCCGATGGAAAATGTCCGATGGAGCCCACACACGGTCGGAATTTCCGACAACACGCTCCGATCGGACATTTTCCATCGGAAAATCCGACCGTGTGTACGGGGCATTACACTGTATATCCCTGTATGTCGCAGTCTTTCAGGTGCTTATCTAATAGTTTCTTGAAACTATCGATGCCCCCGCTGAGACCACCGTCTATGGAAGGGAATTCCACATTCTTGCCCCTCTTACAGTAAAGAACCCTCTACGTAGTTTAAGGTTAAACCTCTTTTCTTCTTATTTTTAATGAGTGGCCACGTGTATTGTTAAACTCCCTTCCGCGAAAAAGTTTTATCCCTATTTTGGGTTCACCAGTATGGTATTTGTATGGTATGTTCATTTGGTGATTCAGCCAGTAAATCTGTTTTTATAAAGAACAAGTTCCCTTGCAAATGTATCAGTTACAGGGATGAGATAAACCATTTACCACTAAAAGTGGAGCTTACTATGATCAGTTTTTATGTAAAACGTTTATCCCAAAAGGAAAGAAAACTGCTTATAAAGTGGCTTAAATGTGTTTGTGTATTTAAATCTGCTAGTCCATCGAACACTCCTTTCCCCCCAGACCAATGCTGATGTCTGATGTGCTCCTTCATCCAGAGAGGGGGCACTCTAATACAGGAGGTACGTTACTGGCCAGATCACCAGATGAAAACAGAGCGGAAAAAGCCTAAAAAAAGAAAACTAATGCTACCACCATCTAATGATTGCTAAGCTGCAATATTTTACATTTTTTGATTTTGGGTTAAAAGTATAATTAAACACAAAACTTAGCGTGGAGAGGGATTAGAACACCTGTCAGTTTTTATTGCTGTCTGCCCCTGTTAAGGAGATTCACCCTCTCTATTTGTCCTGTTTACCATTGTCAGTGAAATTAAAAGAAATTAAACCAAATTTTTGGTTGTCCCCAAAAACGAATAGGAGAAATCTTCCAATTGGGACATTAGTTCTGGTGACCTGAGGGGGCCTCAAGAGATTCCCTTAATTTGCAGGGATTTGTTTTGGCTATGGGACAGGAAGTGAAGGTAAATCTCCCTAATGGGACAAAGACGGCAAAAACAAACTTTACAGGGTTATAACCCTCCCTTACTCTATCCCAAAAAGTTTTTTGCCTGAAGTTCTACTTTAATATCGTTTTAGGTCTGATTCTGTTTTGGAACAACCCTCACCAAGCATGCATACTTGGATCATTTAAATCTGTTGAAAGAGAAGAATAGGGACTGCCATTGCTGACTACCTTCTGAAAATGCTATTTGCCTGATTGCTCGTCTGATGCTTTGTCATCAAAACATTATAAATGGTTGGTCTAGAATATATATATATATATATATATATATATATATATATATATATATATATACATACAGTGCCTTGAAAAAGTATTCACACCACTTGAAATTTTCCACATTTCGTCATGTTACAACCAAAAACGTAAATGTATTTTATTGGAATTTTTACAAATAAATATGTGAAAAGTGTGGCGTGCATTTGTATTCAGCTCCCTTTACTCTGATACTCCTAACTAAAATCTAGTGGAACCAATTGCCTTCAGAAGTCACCTAATTAGTAAATAGAGTCCACCTGTGTGTAATTTAATCTTAGTATAAATTAGGCTGTTCTGTGAAGCCCTCAGAAGTTTGTTAGAGAACCTTAGAGAAACAAACAGAATCACGAAGGCCAAAGAGCACACCAGACAGGTCAGGGATACTGTTGTGGAGAAATTTAAAGCAGGGTTAGGTTATAAAAAATATCCCAAGCTTTGAACATCATACAGAGCACTGTTCAATCCATCATCTGAAAATGGAAAGAGTATGGCACAACTGCAAACCTACTAAGACATGGCCGTCCACCTAAACTGACAGGCCGGGCAAGGAGAGCATTAATCAGAGAAGCAGCCAAGAGGCCCATGGTAACTCTGGAGGAGCAGCAGAGATCCACAGCTCAGGTGGGAGAATCTGTCCACAGGACAACTATTAGTCGTGCACTCCACAAATCTGGCCTTTATGGATGAGTGGCAAGAAGAAAGTCATTGTTGATAGAAAGCCATAAGAAGTCTTATTTGCAGTTTGTGAGAAGCCATGTGGGGACACAGCAAATATGTGGAAGAAGGTGCTCTGGTCAGATGAGACCAAAATTTTACTTTTTGGCCTAAAAGCAAAACGCTATGTGTAGCAGAAAACTAACACTGCACATCAACCTGAACACACCATCCCCACCGTGAAACATGGTGGTGGCAGCATCATAATGTGGGGATGCTTTTCTTCAGTAGGGAAAGGGAAGCTGGTCAGAGTTGATGGGAAGATAGATTGAGCCAAATACAGGGCAATCTTAGAAGAAAACATGTTAGAGTCGACAAAAGACTTGAGACTGGGGCAGAGGTTCACCTTCCTACAGGACATGGACCCTAATCATACAGCCAGAGCTACAATGGAAAGGTTTAGATCAAGCACATTCATGTGTTATAATGGCCCAGTCAAAGTCCAGACCTAAATCCAATTGAGAATCTGTAGCAAGACATAAAAAATTGCTGTTCACAGACGCTCTCCATCCAATCTGACAGAGCTTGAGCTATTTTGTAAAGACAAATGGGCAAAAATGTCACTTTCTAGATGTGCAAAGCTAGTAGAGACATCCCCAAATGACTTGTAGCTGTAATTGCAGCCAAAAGGTGGTTCTACAAAGTATTGACTCAGGGGGGTTGAATACAAATGCACGCTACACTTTTCACATATTTAATTTTAACAAATTTGGAAAACCATTTATCATTTTCCTTCCACTTCACAATTATGTGCCACTTTCTGTTGGTCTATCACATAATATCCCAATAAAATACATTTATGTTTTCGGTTGTAACATCACAAAATGTGGAAAATTTTAAGGGGTATGAATACTTTTTCAAGGCATTGTATATATACACACTATATTGTCAAAAGTATTGAGACACCTGCCTTTACACGCACATGAACTTTAATGGCATCCCAGTCTTAGTCCGTAGGGTTCAATATTGAGTTGACTCAACCTTTGCAGCTCTAACAGCTTCAGCTCTTCTGGGAAGGCTGTCCACAAGGTTTAGGAGTTTGTCTATGGGAAGTCCTGACCTCAACCCGATAGAACACCTTTGAGATGAATTAGAGCGTAGACTGCGATCCAGACCTTCTCGCTCAACATCAGTGCCTGACCTCACAAAGAAGAATGGTCAAACATTCCCATAGACACACACACATATATATATAAATATACAGTATATTGGGGAAGTTTTTAAAAAAAAATCAGAGGTTCCTTACTGCATACTTTTTCTGGGTCATTTACTCAAAGTATTAAAGGCAGAGAGGCAGTATGATAGTCAAGCAACACGTATTTTCACAAACAGGTCAGGAAAAACAGCCTCAATGATTTCCTATGAGGGAGGAGAAGACCAGTTTGGGCAGACAGGTGCAAGGCTGTATAACCCAGTGTAGGATGGGCAATAGTGATTGGACCAAGTTTTCCTACCTGTTTGATCCCTCTTTCTTCAAAAATCGGGCCAGTGAACATTTTGTGGTTGCTCATAGATAAATTGTATTGCTCAATCGATTGGAATAATGTTTCTTAGAATTGTTCAAGGAAACCATAATAAATGTATCTGCCAATCTGTCTCTGAACATAATAATGTATAAGAGACGTGTTGTATACTCAAGATAGATCAATAGGAAAATGGGGGAAAAAAAGTCCTGTTCCATAGATCCACCTTTCTGGTGCTGATAGATCTTTCAACAGTCTTTTTTTTTTAGAAGAACAGACTTAAAACATCACATTTATTCAGGCCACCCTCTTACTGGTGGCTTATGGCCCACCGTTGATTTAGCAACCATGTCAAGCCAGCATTTCTTTTAAAAAATGACTGCAGCTGAATGATTGTTCACAAGCTGAGAGAAGAGATATTCTGGATCCATAGAAAGTGGGTGTGTGGGATCATACTCAGGAGGACACTGAGCAGTTATGTAGAAGTCCACCCTTCCACCGGAAGAGCCAGATTATTGCAATTTAGTTCTGTTAATGGTCAAGAAAGTATTAATGATCACTTGTCATTCTCCCAGAGTTTCAGGATTGATCTGCTTTGCCAGGTTTAACCCATAACAGGCCAAAAGTCAGCTTCTCCTATAATTACACTGAACTGATTTTGTTACTCATCTTTCCCTCGGAATTTGGTATTTACGATCCTCCTGGGACAAACTCTTCATACTGTGCAGGTCTTTTCAATTAATTAGAGTTAGTGCTACAGGGTAGCAAGGGCTGGGGATTAAGTGTGCAGTGTAATCAAGCAGCATCAATCAATATTCATCTACTTCTCAAGTCTCATCACCTACATGATGACTTGCAAACAGATTATTAAAAAGAGATGGTGCAAGTGTTTGAAAAGCAAACTAGAAATCACTGAGGACAGTATAGGGATCTTTAATAACAAAAGGTAAATCTGGGCACATTCACCCTGTGCAAATAGGGCATGTTACAAAAGTGGTGTGGATTGCAAATATGGGAAGGCAAACATGGATTCTAGGGCTAATTATTATTTTCCATGTGATTGACCTTTCTATACATTTTAATTGGTTGGATTTCTAAAATTGTGGTTTAGTGTATATTCAAAAAGGAAATTAAAACTACATGCATGTATGGCCAGTGTAAAGCCTTAGCTATCAGGATGTCTGATGCTGGAGTGATCCCCAAGCAGGGAGTCAATTGGTAATTCATGGATAAAAATCAATAATTTAACATGTCCAAATGAGAAACGTTAAAATAAGATTGAGTCTGACAGGTAAAACATTTATAAGGGTCCATGCACACTAGGCAGCAGAAAAAAATGCTAGAAATGTTGGCAGAAAAAAAAGTAGCATAAAAAACACGCCCATGGAGCTTATTGAACACGCATTTACGAGCATTTGCATTTTTAAGCGTTTTTCCCCAAAACTCTGGAAAAAAGTGCAGTTAAAAATACTTGACACGCTTAAATGCTGTGTTTAGGCACATCAAACATTTTTTTCTGCCCAAAAGCTCCTCTCAAAATTGCACTTGTGATGTTGTGTTTTTTTTGCCTTTAAACGCACCCCCCTTCAAAAATTCCTGTAAACGTCCAAATGTGCATGGACACATAGGCTAACATAGTGTTGCTTCTACAGGCTGAAAGAAAAAAGCGCCAAACGCCTGCATAAGCAGCATTTTTTTTATGACCAGTGTGTGAGGCCTTAGTGCTGAAAATACAGAGACTGTTATGTTACTTTCACACTGGGGCGTTGGGAGCGTCGGCGGTAAAGTGCCGCTATTTTTAGCGGTGCTTTACTGTTGTTTTTGCTGAGGTTTTCAGCCGCTAGCGGCCTAAAAAGGGTTAAAACCGCCCGCAAAGCGGCGCTGCAGTGACGCTATGCCGGTGGTTCGGCGGCACTGCCCATTGATTTCAATGGGCAGGGGTGCTGTAGGAGCGGTGTATACACTGCTCCTGCAGCGCTGCAAAGATGCAGCTTGCAGGACTTTTATGGCGTCCTGCCAGCGCACCGCTCCAGTGTGAAAGCCCTCGGGATTTCATACTGGAGTGAGAGGGGAGGCTCTTTACAGGCGCTATGCAGGCACTATTTTTAGCGCTATAGCGCCTGTAAAGTGCCTCAGTGTGAAAGCAGCCTTATTAAGACCTTGAGTTCCTGATGAATGGAAACACTACGTGTTCAGTGAATCAAGATCATTCAGGCAAACCTAAAGGCAACAAATGCACGTCATAACTATAGCAAATGGCACAATAAGCATTCATCAACTAATGGTTTCTGAACCAATCATTCTTCAATAAATAGACCCCATAAGCTCCATGGACTAAAAATACCTCTTGAGAGTTCAAAGTAATGACCAGCTGCATCTGGAAACCATATCTTTCCTCCTCACAGGAAGATTCTAAAAATTTGTGTGAGTGGACTGGCTTCTGATCTTCTGCCCCAGGATCATTAGGGATGATCGTTTTGGCTGACAACACATGTTTATGCAGCAAGTAGATGCCCTTGGCACTGGGCTTGGAAATGATGGTGATTGTTTAGAAAAAATAGCTTATGAAACCTCCCACTGGAAGATCAGACTGGCAGGGGGTCTGTAGCTATGCATACTTATCTGTTCATTTTTAGCTAGATCTCAAGATAAAATAACTATATCCCTGTGTGTGTTACCAACATGAAGAGGTGAGGCTGCTCTACCTCCTTGTAGGGGGTCCATACATCTGAATACCATTCCCTTGTGTTGCAGCAATATCTGTTTACTACATACTTATAGAATTCTGGTTGAAACATGAAAACCGTGTCTGTTTAATCCTCAAAAATGGCTTTTCCTATGGAAGGCCTAATTGTCAGCCTGTCTTATAGAAGTGAAGAGCCAGTGATATTCGTGAGGATAAAGAAGGCCTTTTTTTTCGGTTGTCTATGGTTATGAACAATGAAATTTGCTAACAAAATTAAAAAAAAGTTTTTTGTTGCATGTAACCTTAACGGAACACATTGACATAGGCCACACAGCGAAACTATCACTTTGGGGTTGATTTTCTAAAACTGGGGAGTGCAAAATCTGGTGCAGCTTTGCATGGTGGCCAATCAGCTTTTAACTTCAGCTTGTTCAATTAAGCTTGGACCAAAAAACTAGAAGCTGATTGGCTACCATGCACAGCTGCACCAGATTTTGCACTCTCCAGTTTTAGTAAATCAACCCCTTTGTGTCCATGGGGTGCAGAGGTTCCCAATGAATGGTACCCAATGACCTTCTGTATGCCCCTTTTTTTTATAGTTACATTTTAACACCTGAATCTTCCATATAGTCATTTATTTCCGAGCATAAAACTTGGAAAATGCCTACACATTTAGGGGACTACAGTTGAACATTAAATACCTGGAAGTACTTGGAAAGCTGCTGTTAAGTGATGTAGAATATGATATTGTTGAGAAATGTTTAAAGATAGAAGTGGTTTTGTGAAAACTGCTGGAAAAACAAAATGGCTACATTATTTTAAGTGAATTTTATGTTTTCAGCCAATAACCTACCTATGGTAGCCAATAACTTACCTGTTTTCTCTTCCAGGTTATTTGGGAGCAGTGGGGCATGCAGTGCATGTGGACAGTCCATACCAGCTAGCGAAATGGTGATGAGGGCACAAGGCAGCGTATACCACCTGAAGGTAAGGCTATGATCAGTGGGGGGTGGTTCTGTAAGTTTAGTACAGTAAGATGCATTTGTAAAAGTGAGTGAAGAAAGGTTGCTTTTAGCAGCTAATCATGTTCTTGCTTACATTTTGGAAGAATGAAGGCGATAAACACATTTTTAAAGTCAACCAGAAGAGTATACTGTATACTCAATGTCTGTATGGGGAAAGATAGGTTTACTCTAAAGTTAATTGTAATATACTGACCCCCTGCTATCATCAGTTCTGGGTCCTTAGTTCAGACAGATAGGCTGGACTTTCTGACTGTAGCTTTCCAATTCCCGATTACCGTATATACTCGAGTATAAGTCGAATTTTTCAGCACATTTTTTTGTGCTGAAAGTACCCCCCTCGACTTATACTTGAGTCAAGCACTTTTCTGCAGCAAAAAATGTCATTTTCTGGACCGACTTTGGGGCCCCGTATCTCAGGGCCACTTGGTGCTAGGAACCCCAAATTTGGTGTGCAAACCCAGTGGTAACACAACATATCCAAAGCTGAAGTTCCTAGCACTAAGTGGCCCCAACATACGGGGCCCCAAAATCGGTTCGGAAAATGTCATTTTCTGCTGCAGAAAAGTGCTTGACATTTTCTGAACCAAATTTGGGGCCCCATATCTCTGGGCCACTTGGTGGTAGGAACCCCAAATTTGGTGTGCAAACCCAGTGGAACTGTTACCATAACATATCCAAAGCTGGGGTTCCTAGCACCAAGTGGCCCTGAGATATGGGGCCCCAAAACCAGTTCGGAAAATGTCATTCTCTGCTGCAGAAAAGTGCTTGACATTTTCTGAACTGATTTTTGGGGCCCTGTATCTCAGGGCCACTTGGTGCTAAAAACCCCAGCTTTGGAAATTTTATGGTGCTAGTTCCACTGGGTTTGCACACCAAATTTGGGGTTCTTAGCACTAAGTGGCCCCGAGATACGGGGCCCCAAATTCGGTCAACTGTGTCCACCTGCAGCAATGTCATTTCTGGACCCTTTGGGTTCAGAGACCCCAAATTTTTGCTGCAGCTAGGGGGCATCTAGGAACCCTTAACTACCGAGTTTGAAGTTCAGGGGACCTATGGCTGCAAATGGGCACTGTGAGGCATGCAAATGGGCACAGTGATGCTGCAAATGGGCATTGTTGACCCTCTTTTCCACTTACAGTAGCTGTGCATTTCTCACCCTCTTATACTCGGGTCAATAAGTTTTTCCCATTTATTTTGTGGTAAATTAGGGCCTCGACTTATACTCGGAACGACTTATACTCGAGTATATACGGTAATTGCTCAGTGATGTCCACATTTGTATATCTGTATACATTTAGTAATTTTATTTTTTTTCTTATTTTCCCTCCTCAGTGTTTCACATGTGCCACATGCAGGAACAGACTCGTTCCAGGAGACCGATTTCACTACGTCAATGGCACAATCTTCTGCGAACATGACCGGCCTTCCGGTTTACTGAATGGACACTTAAACAGTCTTCAGAGCAACCCGCTTCAGAGTAGCCCCATGCTACCTGACCAGAAAGTGAGTTCACACTCTGTGATGGGTTTAAGATCAATCATGTTGTTAAACCAACGTTTTTAAATGCTTTTGTATTTTCCCTCGTTATAGTTACCTTTTTCATTAAAGAGTCAGTCCAATGAAAATTTATATTTTAGTTAGTTATAGGTAGAATAAGGTGGGCTGAGTCATCCCCTAACTTCTTATATGTCTTGGATACTCCAAACAGGGAGAATTCCCTTCTATAATTCCTGACTGTGTTCCTATTCACTTGGAAGTTTTGGATGTTCCTGTCCACCTTAGTGTGATTCAATTCCCACTGTTACATTCTATATAATAAAAAAATAATAACAGAGAATCATGTGGTGTGACTCCCTAGTTTGTAGCTGACTGTTCTACATTTAAAGTAAACCTATTTCACCTTTATTAAAGGGTTAGTTCACCTTTACCAAAAAACTTCCTTTGCAGATGAGGATAAAAACAAACTGTTCAGCTCTGACTAAAGTTAAATATTGCCATTGCTATAGATGGAGGCCATATATGTACCTCATGAAACCTGATTGGAATACTCCCAGGACATTGCTAGGACGTTACTAAATGAGGCCTAGTCATCACTGCTCACCTCCACCACCACAGGAATGAGCGGTTTCTCTGATTCAAACCCCCTCAAATGCTCTTTCTCTCCCCTGATGCAGTAGCTCCGAGCTCATCATTCCAGAGCTCACTGCTGTGATGGTGGAGGTGAGCAGTAACGTCTAGGCCTCACTTAGCAACGTACTGGGAGTATTCCAGTCAGGCTTCGTAAGGTGCGTAAATGGCCTACACCTATAGCAAGGGCATTATTCAACTTTAGTCAAAGCTGCACAGTTGTTTTATCTACAGGCGCCCCTTATCTACATAGATCGTTTTTTGGTAAAGGTGAACCAACCTTTTAAGGCGACATGGTCATTTTGCACTAACTGTGATTGCAGGATTTGAAGGGCCTTCTTTTAAGATAACATGTCACTTTGCCCTGATTGTCTTTAGCTGCCTGCAAGAACTTTTCCATCTCCAGATAGCTTTGGTGCATCTGGGCAACCCAAATCATTGTTGCACTGTCCTTATGTAGTAGCCCCTAACTTCTGTGACCCTGCACTAATCTTCTTTAAAGTGGAACTTTACCCAAAACAACTTGATAAAAATAATGTTCTTTAGCAAGGAACATTCCACATTAATAATTATGCTACTAAAATGAATGTGTGCTGCAAATTGCCTTCAGCATTGCTCCTGTTTCTTCTTGCTGGAGGCTGTCATTTTGCTGAAGCCCAGAGCCTCTGAACAGCATGTTTTGTCTGTTCGCAGATCGACCTCTACAAATTTGGCACAGTGCCTAAAAATAGAGAGCAACTGAGCATGTGCAGAGCAGGGTCAGACAGTGTATTACTAGATTTTAAACAGTATAGGCACTTATTTTTTAATGTTTTACATAGCTATACCCGCACAAAGGGGCCAGCCTGAAGTGATCTAGCAGGACTTAATTTTCTGACTAAAGTTCTACTTTAAAGAGGAACTGCAGTCTGCTCGCATAATTTGCAATAAAAACATCTTTGCCATTCTGAAGCTTCCCTCCAACCACTTTGCATATTATTTTATATATACTGTGACTCTGTGCTTGCCAAATATGTTGCAAAAATCTCCCTCCACTGAGTGCAGCTGCAACCAATTTAACTGTGGTCAGCTGAAGCTGCTGCCTGTTCACTTCCTGGATTTACACAGACACACACCTCCAGCTCTGCAGCTCTCATTGGCCCTCTTATGACTCACCTCCCGCCCCCATTCCTGGCAAACTCTCACAAGAGTTAGAGATAGAGCTGTGCTTGATGTCATAAGCCTAGGCTAATGACCAGACAAAAAACAGAAGTGGGCTGTATAAGGTATTTACTGGCAGAAAAAAATGTTTTACTATCCAAAGTTAAAACAACAACAAGGGCAATAGATTTAATAGATGGAAAGATGAAAAAAATGACTGAAGTTCCGCTTTAAAGCGGGGGTTCACCCACACCGCCAAAAAAAAAAAATATTAAAAGCCAGCAGCTACAAATACTGCAGCTGCTGACTTTTAATACATGGCCACTTACCTGTCCCAGGGTCCAGCGATGTCGGCAGGGGACGCCGAGAACCCGCTCGGTTCTCGGCAGCTGCCGCCGCCATCCTAGGTAAGGGAATCAGGAAGTGAAGCGTTGCGGCTTCACTTCCCGGTTCCCTACTGCGCATGCGCGAGTCGCGCTGCGCGTCCCTAGTGGTCCCCGCTCTCTCCTGGGAGCTGTGTGTTCCCAGCAGACAGCGCGGTCGGGACGGGAAGAGGCATAGACTCCCATGGGAGTCTATGCCGGAAGTGGGTGCAAATACCTGTCTTTTGACAGGTATCTGCACCCCCCTCCCCCCTGAAAGGTGCCAAATGTGACACCGGAGGGGGGGAGGGTTCCGAAAAGCGGAAGTTCCATTTTTGTGTGGAACTCCGCTTTAAGAAGAATCCCTATCTTCAACTAATAAGTACTAGAGGTCCTGGTTTTGGAGTCTTAAATGGCAGGGAAGGGCTTGTCTCCATCAGGGGACAGAGTTTACTTTGGAGTGTACCGTTCTCCTGAGCACACTGAAACTATTCATAGGATTAAAAGCCCAAGCATATTTTTAGTTTTGGATAGAGTATGGAATGGGTACAACCACTGTATGTGTTACTGTTGGAGAGATGCCACCTCACTGTTGGTCCCACAGCCCAAACAAGAAGAAAAAAAGATCACAGACAAAAATACAATCCTGACAGATGTGACACCACTTCCCTGCTCTACTTTTTAATTTTTTTAGGATAGCTATACTTTGGCTTTTCTTCCACTCTAACTATTAATCACTTCACTGTGTGTGGCATATTGATCGAACAAGTTGTCAACTATGGACTGATCGGAAAAGAAATCATTTATTTATCAAAGCATGCATGGCCACCATAACATGAACACGGACAGAATATATATATTTTTTCATTGTCTGTTTCCCTGGTGCAGATTTTCCCCTTCTTTCCTGCCTGGTAAAACATCCCCACCCAGAGCAGACAGTGAGGGGAAATGTCTCTGATGGAGCCCTGCATAGCAGTAAAACCCAACAAGAGTTCTAACCCTTCCCCATTGTATGTAAAATTAAAAATACATTTCTTTTTTGGTATAGATTCATTTTGAAATCATAAATGTATTTTTTTTTTGTTCACAGGAAACAAGTCTAAACTTTATTCTTAAACCCTATTTATTTTATTCTTTCAGGTTTGCTAAGGAAGTGCAAGCTGTCCATCCTCTGTGCCTTCTGTTCATAACTCATCAGAGACACAATGTTGGCATATATAAAAAAAAACCTTTAAATATTATATACATAAATATATATTTTCCTCCTTTTAAGTTTAATCAACGTTGGCACACGTCCTTTCTTCCTGACACGGACTATTTAAAAACTGGAGGAGGATAAAAACTTGTAAATAAACTGTAAAATAAAACTATTTTGCAAAGTACAGCCAGCCTAAAACTTTTTGGACAAAAAAGCTGAAAAGTTGATGTTAATTTCTATACAGGACTTGTAAACTGCCCAACCAATGCTGGACATCGCTGGTGATATTACAGCACACAGCCAGTGAGAAGCGGCTGATGTTATCTGTTCCACGGATGAGGCAAAATGGATTCTGCATGGTTTAGTGGACACTTGACGGAACCCTACCGCTGGCCTTCAAGGACACGTGTCAAAAATGTCCAAACCTAAGGCATCTGGGAAGATTTGAAGGATCCGTTTTATTAGTACAACTTGCACTATTTTGATCACAGCGTTCTGAAAACGAAATTGATATTGTAAGGCAGGATAGTGAAGTTGGAACTTTGTATATTGTATTTATTACCCATGTTTTTTCTATTAGGCCTGTACATGCTCTAAAGAATCCACAGGGGCAAAAGGGAAAGTTCAAGTTTTGCTTGTGAGCTGAACAAATTTGAAAACTAAAGGTCACCATGCATGGCTTGATTGTTACAAGTTGTGTGTTGGATGCAAACATTACTTGTGAAGATCTCATGTAATATAAAGGCAATAACCAGAAGATCCAACTGCAGGCAACACTCAGTATAGTGCTTCTCTACTGTAAAAAGGTCTGAGCATATTTGGATTGATAATTTTTCTGGCAAAGATATATCAGCATGTGTGTGCTGTATGCACCAGTGGAAATGTTATGGTGGTTTCTAGTGCCATTTCAATGTAGTGAAGATTCCAAGTGGTACAGCAATGCCACTAAAGAGCGGCGGAGGTCTCACCACTTGTTCTTGATAAGATAATCCGGTTTTTGGATGGTATAGCTCCCACAACTTTCCCAGCTTAACTTATCAAAAAATTGCATGACTCAACGTATAACTAAAGCCAAAACGTTTTATTTCGTTTTAGATAGGGAAGGGTCAATGCCGCTCTCAAGTTTTTTGCCAACTGGGGCTTATTAGAGAGATTTCTGTTCACTTCCTGTCCTCTAGAACAAACAGGATTTGAGAGGATAGCTTTCTAATGTGAGGGAAATTCCCTCAGACAAATATGATGAGAACATGGTCGCCATTGGAGGATTTCCTCTTATTCTTGTTCTTGTGGCAGCTCAGAAATTTATTTCCAGTGACACAGGTGATCAGGATAGTTAGAGCAATAAAAACCGGACAGTGGTTCTAAACCAATCCCCCACTAACCAAATACAATGAAAATGTTGCCTTTAGTCATACTCCTAAATTAAGTAGTGTTTAGCCCATTAAGGCCAAAACAACAAGTTCACTTAAATGTCACACTCCTCAGCTAAATATATCACCTTTCCTTTGCTCCCCTGCCACTCTGGTTGCCGGGATGGAGAAGTGTGTGACTCGCTCTCCAAAGTGGCTGCACTTATGCTTGGTAATTGGCTGCCGAGGAACCCTGCCCTGTCACATGGGGATGGGGAGAAAGTCATCAGCCCCGTGTAAGCTCCAAGTCATGACCTAGAGTTTCCACTGGGCTTTCGGTGGCCAATCACTGCTGAGGGAAGGTAAGTGTGCAGCTGGGGAAGACACAAGTTAAATTAGGGCCTTTGTGGGTGGGCTTTGGGCTTGTGTTGATGGCATCAGTTTGAGACTTTTTTGAGATTATTTAGAATTCATTCATGGGTGAATTGTCTTGCAATTTACCTCCTTCTGACCTGCATTTTACCTGCATCAGGCAGGTGCATTCCCATAGACTTGCCAGAATGCAAAACCTTCCTTTAACAAAAGCTCACCAGCACAGGCTCTGAGCCCATTACTCTGCCCTTCAGGTTCACGCAAGTCCTTCGGAAAAGTGATTATACAGTATATATTTAAGTTTCGATTTTTGCTGATCAAATAGCAGATGTTTTTCAGCATAGGTTTTATAGTTTTAACCAATAATTGGTTGATAACACATAGCTATGGTAAGCCTAAAGGTGCTTATCATAGTTTCCTGTGTACAGCTCCTCTTAAATCTGAAAACTATCAGATTATGCATGTTATTCTGACCTTACTCTGGATACAGTTCACGCAAGAAAACATGATAACAAAGCCGATTAGTTCACGTCATGCCTTACAATATCAAATAATTAGGAAAGTTCGGGTTAATCTAAAGGGCATTGTAACCATAATGTTGTGTCCATTTTAATCACGCAGCCAGGGGTTAGGGAGCAGCAGGGTTATTAAACTGCCTTTTTTTTTTTAACCAGGATCATGTGAACTGAAGCCATGGCATAAGCGCACTGGAGTGCTGACAGCAACAAAGTCTTCATTAAAAATGGAAAGACTCTAAAGTCGTTGCCCACAGCTGTTAGTGGTCATGTGACCTGATGTACTGACTTCAAGTCGTAAAACCTGAGACAGCAAATCTAAACTTTTTTTTTTTTGCCCCCCTACTTACCCATGTGATCAAAGCCAACCCAACTTCAGTCTGTCTGCTTCAAAGAGAAACATATGTTTTTAGTCGGTACCCATTTGGAGTTTATATTTTTAACCTTACTTGAAAGTAGTTTTCAAGTAAATAGTTTTTTTTTCACATTTTACTGATGTTCCATATTTTTATCTTTACGCAGACTTGTAGCTGCTTGTACCTTCTTTGTGTCAGTAATAGTCATCTTGCTGTGAAAAAAATACAGGACAGGCTTCTACAAAGTTCATGGCTTTCAATGAAACTTCATTGACAGCTCAGTCCATTAATGTGCACTGAGATGAGAATAGACATATTGAACTCTATCACTCTGCTGCATTGCAAAACCAGAAGCACAACATGCATATTTAATATGCAAATATGGCTCCCTGAATGTTTATATCATTTAAAACCTATAGCGAAAATGAACATTCAATTTCCAAGGTGAAATCCAATCACATTCCCATACCTTAAAAATGGAATGCTTTGAAAATATTCCCTTTAAATTTTATGCCCCTATGTTCCTTTTAAGGGAGTTGCAGAAAAGCGACCTTGGCAAAGCTGTGTAAAACGTTTTTTGGTGACTGCTTGGAAACTGTGCCCTTCTGCTGGATGTTCCCTCCAGATGCTGGAAAGACATAAAGAAAGTTGTAGCCCACCAGCAGCTGGATGGATGTATACAACCCAGCCCTTTTCTACACCAACTGTCGGCGCCATGCTCACTACCCTTTCTTCCGAACCCTATACAGCACTGCGTACACCGTTAGCACTCTATAAATATTTTTGTATCCTTGGAGAATGGTTTAATTTATGTTTATGAAAGACTTGTCTAAACGTTGCATGCTGGGAAGCTGCAGTGAGAACGTTTTATCTGGTTGTTACAATAAAAGTGAATAGATAGAATTAAAAAGCGGAATTTGTTTTTTCTTCTACATTTTATGAGACAATAATCAATGTCATATTGACTAGAAAAAGGATTTATTTAAAGGAACAGTGATGCCTTTGTAATTATCATGTATGCCTTTCTTTATACCTTTTCAAGACATGGGGTCCTCTCTTTGGTTTTAAAGTTTGCAATCCCACCATTATTGGATGCACCAGGTGATGTATGTAACGTGTGTACATAGCATTTGTGTACATGTTTCATCTCAACCTTTAGGTCAACCTGGGGTTTGACCATGCAGGGCAAAGCAATAAGTTCACTTTATAGATCACCACTGTAACATAACATACACTCCTTCCCTTTGCTTGGCCAAAGGAAGCAAAAAAACAAAATATCTAGTACATCCGGTTATGGGGAGCATGTTATTCGCTCCCCATCTCCCGATGTAACAGAAGCTTTGTGGTTGACCAGTCATGCACTCTGTGCTGTCATATAACTGGTGGGCAAGTCTTCAGACCGGTGTAGGCTCCATGTCATGACTTAAAGCTTACATGGGGTTTCTTCTCAAAGGGAGCAATGGGAAGGTAAGTATAACCTGTTGTGTGGGCTAGCAAGAGAAAAGCATCACCTTGAGTTTTTACACATCCGTCTACATTTGCATTACATACCTGGGTACACTAATGCCCCATACACACGGTCGGATTTTCCGACGAAAAATGTGTGATAGGACCTTGTTGTCGGAAATTCTGACCGTGTGTGGGCTCCATCACACATTTTCCATCGGATTTTCCGACACACAAAGTTTGAGAGCAGGCTATAAAATTTTCCGACAACAAAATCCGTTGTCGGAAATTCCGATCGTGTGTACACAAATCCGACGCACAAAGTGCCACGCATGCTCAGAATAAATAAAGAGATGAAAGCTATTGGCCACTGCCCCGTTTATAGTCCCGACATACGTGTTTTACGTCACCGCGTTCAGAATGATCGGATTTTCCAACAACTTTGTGTGACCGTGTGTATGCAAGACAAGTTTGAGCCAACATCCGTCAGAAAAAATCCTAGGATTTTGTTGTCGGAATGTCCGATCAATGTCCGACCGTGTGTACAGGGCATAAGGTTGGCCAAAGATGGATTTTCTGAGAACAACTAGTGGGAAGCTGTCTACTCATTTGGGATGAGAAAGGGCTTTCCTCAACCTCCCCTGATGGAAACAGCTACACAAAAGTGGCGCATTCTACGAACTGGAAGTCCTCTGACTAACAAAGGAACATTACTGCCCTCTAGGAGACCCAGACAAATGCTGTTGCAAACTGGAAGTGTTGCTTGCTATTTTAGGACATTTATGGCAAGGTATTTCCTTTTCCTCAGTTCACTGTATTAAGATAAATATGTAGGCTGCCTGTACTATCGTCTTTTGAAACTGATAGTTGTCAAAGTAGGATTGTTGGATTTTGGTGCCAATCAGGTAAAAGTAGATTTTTAAGGGTTAAAGGGGTTGTAAAGGTAAATTTTTTTTTTTTTTAAAAATCACAAACATGTTATACTTACCTTCACTGTGCAGCTCGTTCTGCACAGAGTGGCCCCGAGCCTGGTCTTCTGGGGTCCCTCGGCGGCTGTTTCAGCTCCTCCCCGCAAGCATTAACCACCTTAATGCGAGCTCCCTAGCATGGTGGTTAGTGCTTGCGGGCGCGCTCCCGTGATACAGCCGGCGGCTATAGCCGCTCACTGTATCACTCGGCCCCGCCCCCCAGCGCGCCGCGTCATTGGATGTGATTGACAGCAGCACGAGCCAATGGCTGCGCTGCTTCCAATCCATCCACTGTAGCCAATCAGCGGCCAGGGTGAGCGGAGGAATAGATGTCGGGAACGAGAAGCTGACTTTCGAGGCGTCAGGGAACTAAAACGGGGGGGCTGGGGGCGGCGGTATTGTCAGAAGTTTTTTCACCTTAATGCATAGAATGCATTAAGGTGAAAATATTTTTACCTTTACAACCCCTTTAAGGTTTAATTGTTAGGTCTAGGCAGGGGTGTTAAACTGTCAGCCCTTCAGCTGTTGAGAAACTACAAGTTCCATCATGCCTCTGCCTAAGGGAGTCATGATTGTAACTGTCAGCCTTGCAATGCCTCATGGGACTTGGAGTTTCCCAACAGCTGGAGGGCCGCCAGTTTGACACCTGTGGTCTAGGGTAAGACTAAAAGTCAAAGGTTAGGAGTTAACCTTTAAGTTGAGGTTCGATTGTGGAGGGTGGTGATAGGTGTTAGGACTTAAACCTGAACTCTGAGCAAATTTAAAGTAACAGCAGCTACTGAAAGTACCTGAATTTAACTTGGTATTGCCTTGTTAACCCCTGTACAGTGGCACTCAGACTGGGAGACAGAAGGGCAAAATTAGAGGCCAATCAAGTATGCTACATGCACTTGTGCTAAGAGAAAGGCCAGTCTTAGACGGTGCAAATTTATTTCCTGCAACCACATCAACACAGACAGTATTGACAAGGGAATCCCTCCTGCTGAGCAATTGCCTTCTCCCGCTGGGGTGGGGGGCCGGTGCAAGCTGTCCCTATTGGGAGAATACAGTGATTATCGCTAGCGGCTATAGCAATCGCAAGAGAATCTGGCAGGCAGGTTGTACCCAATTTAATCAATCGATCAACTTGGTACATTCAGCTTGCCCATTAAGGATTCGAATCGTGTATGACTGGCCTAAGGCCCCTTTCATACTAGTGGAATAATGGGGTCCGCCTGTTAGTTTTTCATTGAACCCTCCAATCTCCTCTATGGAGCGGTGGGAGTGATGACACCGCCGACATCTGATCCTATCCACTTCCCCATCTGTCTGGTGGATTGAATGGCAGGGTGTAAACAGACAGGCAGTCCATTTCCATCCGAACGCCCATAGAGGAAAGCGGGCTGTGTCTGTGTCCGCTCTGCATAAACGGAGCAGACATGGACCAGCCATCCGCCTGCTAAGTGGGGATCAGAAAACAGTAAGTAGAAGTAAGTAGTGGGATAACCTCCTGATTCTGCTGCTGATCCTGAATTGCTCACTCAGACTGTGAACAGAGAGGTAACCATCATGTATGGCTCTAACTGGAGAAAAGCCAGGTTTCTAGCTTAGCTGTGCTGTGCAAACCTCAGAACTGGCTGGACAGTAATACAGTTCCTTTGGTAGGTAAAGTTGCTTCCATATATAGGTACATAGTTGGTAAAGTTGATTAAAGACATCAGTCCATCCAGTTCAACCTGTGTGGGTGCATGTATGCTTTAATGTCTCTAACACTTGCCATATCCCTGTATATTGGTTGGGCTAAGATGCCTATCTAAGAGTTTTTTTAAATTGTTAACACTTCCCGCTGACACCACCAACTATGGAAGGGATTTCCACATCTTTACTGTTCTAACAGTAAAGAACCCGTTACACAGTTTAAGGTTAAATCGCTTCTCCTCCAACTCCACTGAGTCACTACGTGTTCTCTTGAGCAACCTGAGACTGAACAGTTTTTTTTCCTATGCTATAATCACCATTTCGATATTTATTTTCAAGTATACAAATGCACTATGTATATTTTTATACTGTATGTTTCAACTATGTATTTAACAGTTTGCCTGATGTTCAGCTTTAAGTTTCGAAGGTTAGGGCAAATCATTTAGGCTAAAGCTGGGTACACACTAGCAGAATGAAAATTCTTACAAAATTTCTTAGGAAAATTTGTATGAAAATTTTCAGTATATTTGAATGTTGCTTGAAAGTAGTTTGCTTTTAACATTGGATTTTGGAATGAATGGAGTTTACCAAACAAAAACCCGCATACACTGTTAGAAAGTCCTACATTGAAGAAAAAAAATTCCATCCTACTATTTCAAATTTTCTCGTTACTGTGGTCAAAAACGATTGCCAATTTGACCCCGCTAATGATTAGAAAAATTAGCAAATGTTCTTGTAATGAAAAATGTTGAGCAAAATGTTATTAGTCTATACCCAGTTTTAGTTTAGATAAGCAGCTATTATTGCGGCATCTCTGGAAAGCGATCTGCGGTGGATTGCTTTTCAGAAGCATTTGACAGGCTTTTTTTCTGCAATGATGTAATTGTGATATCCAAGAAACACAGTGGGGGAGAATTACTAAAACTGGAGCACTCAGAATCTGATGCAGCTGTGAATGGTAGCCAACCAGCTTCTAACTTTAGCTTGTTCAATTAAGCTTTGGTAATAAAACCTGGAAGCTAACTGCCTTCTATGCAGAGTTGCACCAGATTTTGCACTCTCCAGCTTCAGTACTGTAAATAACTCCCAGTGTGGGAAATTTACTAAAACTGGTGCACAGAAAATCTGGCACAGCTGTGCATAAGTAACCAATCAGCTTCTAGGTTTCATTGTCAAAGATCCATTGAAGAAGCTGGTTACTATGCACAGCTGCATCAGTTTTAGTAATTCACCCCCAGTGTGACCCCCAGAAGATTGTTTCACTCACACTGTTGCATTGAAATTGCATCTGCCCCATTTAAAGAGTTAAATTAAGGTTAAAGGCCACGTGTAAATGAGAAAATCATAGGCTACTTTGGCTGAATTCTTACTTAGAAAATAGTTATATTTCTGCCTGTTATGTCAATCCAAAGGCATCAGATATTTCTGAGGCACTGATCTAGAACAGATAGGAGTCCTGACATTCCTGGTCTGTGTACTTCTTCCACACCACCGATCCAAAAAGTATTGATGTCAGAGACAACCAGGCAAATAGCATTTTCAGCCTGTCTCAGAACTTAACCTGCGCATACTTTAATCTTTCCGGCTAAATTTATTTATAAAAAAATGCACTGTATATTCTATTCAAGTTTGAGTTCTTAACTCAAATAAAGTCTCTTCTATTGCTCTATTGCTCTAAAAATTCTTTTTAGTTTTTGCTACTGTGATCTGATTTCCTGTTAGAGGGTGGCTACCTGAATTCTCCATAGTCCCACTGTATTTAGGAAGGTAGGCGTCCCCTCTTGCTCATTCCTGAGATGGTAAACCCAAATGTTTAGCGCTATCCAACAATTAAAGTGCAAATGCATAAATAAATACAGTATATAAAATAAGTATATAGAAGTTTGTATTAAGTGAAGATTGCAACATATATAAATGAAAACATATAAGTGCTCAAAACGCAAATCAATAAAGATTCCATATAAGTGCTCAAAAAAAGCATCCAAATAAGTTCCACATGATCAAAATAGTGCTCAGAGCAAAGTCCATAAAAAATTAATGTGGCGTTAAATTCCAGTGATCCAACAAAGTAAATGACCCTCTTCACCCAGGTGTGCACTGACACTCAAAAGCTGCTTACCAGATAATAAGACCTCGAAGAAGGAGGCCCACAGGAATGGATGGATGATGACCCCAGGTGTCAGATAGAACTCATCCCACCGGCCAGAACAATCCACATGGTATATATAGCTCAATACTGGGCAAGAGGAAGAAAGTATCTCATAGTGTAGTAGTTCACAAATTCCAACGTTTATTAAAGTTAAAACTACTTACAAACATAGGCAGATAAATCGCATAGAAATACAAGTAACTCCCCATCTATGCCTCAGCGGACGTGATCGCTGTAGCTCCGCCCGACACATTTTGTCCTAAAGGACATCGTCACTGGGCCAACGGTGTAACTCCAGAGATGGACTATGGGCTTTGGGATTTGTAGTGTGCACAGAGCAGTACACATGACCATAACTGACCTATGCTGTTTGTTGCAAACAAAGGCTACTAAGAGGAAAAGGTGAGGTTTGGGAGCTCAGAGAGGATGTTACAAGGAGGCAGAATAACACAGCAAGAAACAATTTCACGAAAAATTGATTACTGAGCCATTAAGTAGTGGATGTGTATAGATTATTTTTGGAGAATAAGGATATTGTTTAACCACTTCCATATCAGGCCTTTTCTGGAACTTTTTGTTTATAAGTTTAAATTAGTATTTTTTGCTAGAAAATTACTCAGAACCCCCAAACATTATATATTTTTTTTAGCAGAGACCCCAGGGAATAAAATGGTAGTCACTGCAACTTTTTATGTCACACGATATTTGCACAACAATTTTTCAAACGCTTTTTTTGGGGGAAAACAAACAGTTTAATGGATTAAAACATAACAAAACAGTAAAGTTAGCCCAATTTTTTTTGTATAATTTGAAAGATGATGTTACGCCGAGTAAATAGATACCTAACATGTCATGCTTTAAAATTGCGCACACTTGTGGAATGGCGCCAAACTTTGGTACTTAAAAATCTCCATAGGCGTCGCTTTAAAATCTTTTACAGGTTACCAGTTTAGAGTTAAAGAGGAGTTCTTGGGCTAGAATTGTTGCTCTCACTCTAACGCATGCGGCGATACCTCATGTGTGTGATTTGAATGTCGTTTACATATGTGGGCACGACTTACATATGCGTTCACTTCCGTGTGTGAGCACGCGGGGACAGGGCAATTTAAAAAATGATTTTTTTTACCTGAATTTTTTTATTTTTACACTTTCTCTTTAAATTTTTTTTGATCATTTTTACTCCTATTACAAAAAATCTAAACATACCTTGTAATAGGAATGGTGTGTGACAGGTCCTCTTTACGGAGAGATCTGGGGTCTAAAAAGACCAGGCTGAAAAGACCGAGATAAAAAAAAAAAAAAAAATGAACGATCTTTCTTTCCAGCCGAGTCATTGGCATTGTTTAGTTCTGCCGGCCGTGTGCTACGTCATAATGTCCCGGGTCTCCGAAGGTCATAGAGATGACTGGGAACCATCAGGTCACCGGAAATCTGTATATTCAATGTCCAGCAGCGGTGGATTCCTTCTCGCTGATCGCACAGGCGAGCCAGTAGAAGCACCGGAGGGCGGTGGAAGGGGGATGTTCCTTCTCGCCGCCTGTAAAAACGATCAAACGGCTGAGCAGCTGATATGATTGTTCTTATGGTGCACAGAATCACTGGCTATAAAAGATTTCTGAATGATGCCTGTAGCTGCAGGCATCATTCAGATATTCCCACTGAAAATCAAAGACGTCGTATGACGTCCATGGGCTGGAAGTGGTTAATGTCACTTTAAACCGTATGCCATATTTTCACTAAGAATTTTCTAATGTCCCCTGCAGTAACCAAACTCAAAATATTAGCTGATATTTTTTTGTTATCTGGAACATATTTCAGGCTGAACTTCAGTCACTTGACAGGAAAGAGGAGATTAAAAAAAAAGTTTCAGAAAGTTCTTTCCTGTAATTGTGACATTTTCGCTGCATATTCCTGCCATACATCTGTTCCTGCCTCTGCCCCCGGGGCCTAATGTATATGCAGAACAACAAGGCCCGACATGTAAATGATGGAAGAGACAAAGTATTGTGCTGTTTATTGTTGAGATCCCTATTGTGTGTCATTTTCAGGCCTTGGGCTAAAAAACAGATTGCTAACAAAGATTTTGATCTTATTACATAATAAAGAAAAGCGTTCTCTGCCGCTGACATTTCACATCTTTGTGCTGCCAGCTAATTCGATAGATGAGACAATTTTTTGTTCAATCCAACAAAGATTTCAGGAAGTCAATGAAGGAGATCGGAAATATGTAAAAAATGCTTGAAGTGCAAATTTATAGGATCAATTTTCCTGGAAACCGTTAACTGGTCCTTTCCAAAAAATGATGAAAGTCAAAGAATACACAAGAATATCACAAGTTAAAGTGTTACTAAACCCAGGACCCTGCATTCACTATATCTGGTCTCTCACAGTACACAGAACATGGAAATGCAATTATTTTAGTGAATATACGGCTAAATACCTTTTCTAATTAGCACTATATAGCAGTCTTGTGACTTCTATCAGTGTCCGGCCGAGCACTGATTAAAGCTTGTAGGAGGAGTTTTCATTGTCCTCTGACTGTCCTATGAAGCTGCAGGACCCCTGACCCTCTGTCTGGACAGTGCTGGTTGGCTCTGTGTCAATCACATCCCCCCCCCCCCCTAAAAAAACGCTCCAGCAATACACACCAAACTGAGTATGTGCAGAGTGCCTCCTAGAACACTGTACTATCAGCAAATGGATCGGGGACAGTGAAAGATGGGGAGGATCAGAGAGGACAGGATCAAACAGCCTGTTTACACAATGCAGAAGATTAACTCCTTAGGTTCCATAATGAGTATAACAAGCATGCTTTGTTTACTGCATATACAGACTGATTTTACTGTTGTGGGTTTAGTAACACTTAAAACCCTAAGTTTACTTAAAACAAAAAATCAGCACAAGGGACATGTGATGTGTCCCTTGTTCTGCTGTGTCATCCTTTTGCTGAAATCATCTTTCTTTGATACCCCTCATCCCCACTGCTGTAAGCTATCAGTGCGGTGGGGGTAAAAGTGGGAGTAAAATCAATTTGTTGCCTTGCCAGGTACCGTAAGCCTATAATTTAGCTTACCTAACTATCTACTAAACATGCGATGTCACCGGCGCATGCACGCTCTGCTCTCAATCGATGGCCTGCGTGCAGGAGTGAGACCATCTCGGCTCGGCCATTCAAACTGCTGGAGCGAGTGAACCTGGAAAGGAAGATCGGGTGAAAATGGATTCCCTGTTAGCGGTAACAGCCCTGAAGGGATCCGCTTTACAGGTAAGTCTGTCATTACTATAGTTACAATGCACAGCTGCACCAGGTTCTATGTGCACCAGTTTTAGTAAATCTCTCATAGGACTAGGTCTATTGAAGATCACAATTACATGATTGCAGAAAAAAAGAAAATAGCAGTTTGTTCATTAATATTATAGTAATAATTGCAACTTAAAAAATGTTACCCGAGAAGGGCCTTAAAACATTTATTTATTTATTTTTATTTTTATCACAATCAAAGTTTAAAACATTTATTAAAGTAGCATGCAAAATTATGTAAGGAAGTGTCAACTGGAGGGCAGCTGACATTACCCTGTGGGAGGGACCAGTTTTTTGTTTTTTTTTTTAACGTGATTTACTACCGCTTTAAAGAGGAAGTAAACCCTGGTGGGCTTTACTTCCTCTTTATTTACCTGCAATAGTAGCCCATTATGTGTCCGAAGCCCGCGCTGTCACCGTTGTCCCCACTAGCAGGGAGCGTCCATCTTTAACCCCTCTTCCTTCCGAGGCCACGAACTCTGGCTTTGTGACTGGCTGGAGTCGCGTGACATCACTCCCGCGCATGTGCGCAAGAGCTGCCAGTCACAGCATGACCCCTATTAGAAATGGCACGATGTGCCCTTTTTAAAGTGTGCTTGCATCGGGTCTTTCGTAAATATCTCCTAAACCATGGAGGTTTAGGAGATATTTCCAGCACCTACAGGTAAGCCTTAATATAGGCTTACCTGCAGGTAAAAGTGGTTGTACAGGGTGTAGAACCACTTTAATAGAACTAAAGGGCTGTGATGGGCACTCATCAAGAGTGCTCAACTATGCCCGTCCTCTCCTAGCTTTACAGTTCTTGGAAGCAGTACTACTATTATTATACAGGATTTATAGCGCATCAGGAAAGTATTCACAACGCTTCACTTTTTCTACATTTTGTTATGTTGCAGCCTTATTACAAAATGGCTTAAATTAATTATTTTCCTCAAAATTCTACAAAGTTTGTTTGAAATCTTTGCAAATGTATTAAAAATAAAAAATGAAAAAAAATCCCATGTACTTAAGTAGTCACAAACTTTGCTCAATACTTTGTTGAAGCACCTTTGGCACCAATTACAGCCTCAAGTCTTTTTGAGTATGATGATTCAAGCTTGCAACACCTATTTTTGAGCAATTTCTCCCATTCTTCTCTGCAGGACCTCTCAAGCTCCATCAGGTTGGATGTGGAGCATCGGTGCACAGCCATTTTCAGATCTCTCCAGAGATGTTCAATCGGGTTCAAGTCTGTGCTCTGTCTGGGCCACTCAAAGAACATTCATAGAGATGTCCCGTAGCCACTCCTTTGTTATCTTGACTGTGTGCTTAGGGTCGTTGTCCTGTTGGAAGAAGAAACCTTCGCCCGAGTCTAATGTTCAGAACGCTCTGGAGCAGGTTTTCATCAAGGATGTCTCTGTACATTGCTGCAGTTATCTTTGCTTCTATCATGACTAGTCTCCCAGTTCCTGCCACTAAAAAACATCCGCACAGCATGATGCTGCCACCACCATGCTTCACTGTAGGGATGGTATTGGCCAGGTGATGAGCGGTGCCTGGTTTCCTCCAGACATGAAGCTTTCCATTCAGGCCAAAGAGTTCAATCTTTGTTTCATCAGACCAGAGAATTTTGTTTCTCATGGTCAGAGAGTACTTCAGGTGCCTTTTGGCAAACTCCAGGCGGGCTGTCATGTGCCTTTTACTAAGTTGTGGTTTCCGTCTGGCCACTCTACCATATAGGCCTGACTTGGTGGATTGCTGCAGAGATGGTTGCTCTTCTGGAAGGTTCTCCTCTCTCCACAAAGAAACGCTGGAGCTCTGTCAGAGTAACCATCGGGTTCTTGGTCACCTACCTGACTAAGGCCCTTCTTCCCCCGATTGCTCAGTTTGGCCGTGCGGTCCGTGCTAGGAAGAGTACTGGTGGTTCCAAACTTCTTCCATTTACGAACGATGGAGGTCACTGTGCTCACTGGGACCTTCAATGCTGCAAAAAATGTTCTGTACCCTTCCCTAGATCTGTGCCGCGATATAATCCTGTCTCACAGGTAGGGATGAGCCGAACACCCCCCCGGTTCGGTTTGCATCCAGAACATGCGAACAGGCAAAAAATTTGGGAAATGGGACACGAACATAAATAATCAAAAGTGCTATTTTAAAGGCTTATATGCAAGTTATTGCCATAAAAAGTGTTTGGGGACCTTGGTCCTGCCCCAGAGGACATGTATCAATGCAAAAAAAGTTTTAAAAACAGACGTTTTTTTCAGGAGCAGTGATTTTAATAATGCTTAAAGTGAAACAATAAATGTGTAATATTCCTTTAAATTTCATACCTGGGGCATGTCTATAGTATGCCTGTAAAGTGGCGCATGTTTCCCGTGTTTAGAACAGTTTGAGAGCAAATTGACATTTCTAAAGGAAAAAAAGTCATTTAAAACTACTCGCGGCTATAATGAATCGTCGGTCCCGGGCTCCTGACAATACACATAAGAGTCATTGAAAAAAACGGCATGGGATTCCCCCGGAGGGGAACCCCGAACCAAAATTTTAAAAAAATGCATGGGGGTCCCCCCAAATTTCATACCAGGCCCTTCAGGTCTGGTATGGATAGTAAGGGGAACCCAGCGCCAAAATTTAAAAATAAAATGGCGTGGGGGTCCCTCGGGCCCCAACGATCGTTCCAACAGAGGCAGAATGGTGGTCTGCCGATGTAAACAAGTACATCAGGGTCCCCAGAGAGCCTCCCCTTACATCAGGGTCCCCAGAGAGCCTCCTCTTACATCAGGGTCCCCAGAGAGCCCCATCCTTACATCAGGGTCCCCCAGAGAGCCCCGACCCCCCTTACATCAGGGTCCCCAGAGAGCCCCCCTTACATCATGGTCCCCAGAGAGCCCCTTCCTTACATCAGGGTCCCCAGAGAGCCCCTTCCTTACATCAGGGTCCCCAGAGAGCCCCTTCCTTACATCAGGGTCCCCAGAGAGCCCCCGACCCCCCTTACATCAGGGTCCCTAGAAAGCCCCCCTTACATTAGGGTCCCCAGAGAGCCTCCCCTTACATCAGGGTCCCCAGAGAGCCCCCCTTACATCAGGGTCCCCAGAGAGCCCCCCCTTACATCAAGGTCTCCAGAGAGCCCCCCATACATCAGAATCCACTCCTCAGAGAGCCCCTCATACATCAGGGTCCCAGAGAGCCCCCCATACATCAGGGTCACCAGAAAGCCCCCCATACATCAGGGTCCCAGAGAGCCCCCCATAGATCTGGGTCCCCAGAGAGCCCCCCCTACATCAGGGTCCCCAGAGAGCCCCACCATACTTCAGGGTCCCCAGAGAGCTCCCCATACTTTAGGGTCCCCAGGGAGCCCCCCATACATCAGGGTCCCCAGAGAGCCCCCCGCCATACATCAGGGTCCCCAGAGAGCCTCCCATACATCAGGGTCCAAGAGAGCCCCACCATAGATCTGGGTTCCCAGAGAGCCCCCCCATACATCAGGGTCACTAGAGAGCCCTCCATACAACAGGGTCCCCAGAGAGCCCCCCATACATCAGGGTCCCCAGAGAGCCCCCCATACATCAGGGTCCCAGAGAGCCCCCCATACATCAGGGTCCCCAGAGAGCCCCCCCCATACATCAGGATCCCCAGAGATCCCCATACAACAGGGTCCCCAGAGAGCCCCCCCCCCCTAGATCTGGATCCCCAGAGAGCCCCCCATACATCAGGGTTCCCAGAGAGCCCCCCATATATTAGGGTCCCAGATAGCCCCCCATACATCAGGGTCCCTAGAGAGCCTCCCCCATGCATCAGGGTTCCCAGAGAGCCCCCCCATAGATCTGGGTCCCCAGAGAGCCCCCCATACATCAGGGTCCCCAGAAAGCTCCCCCATACATCAGGGTCCCAGAGAGCCCCCATACATCAGGGTCCCTAGAGAGCCCCCCATACATCAGGGTTCCCAGAGAGCCCCCCATACATCAGGGTCCCCCGAGAGTCCCCCCATAGATCTGAATCCCCAGAGAGCCCCCTTACATCAGGGTCCCCAGAGAGCCCCCCATACATTAGGGTCCCAGAGAGCCCCCATACATCAGGGTCCCCAGAGAGCCCCCCCATACATCAGGGTCCCCAGAGAGCCCCCCATACATCAGGGTCCCCAGAGAGCCCCCCCATACATCAGGGTCCCCAGAGAGTCCCCCATACATCAGGGTCCCAGAGAGCCTCCATACATCAGGGTCCCCAGAGAGCCCCCCCATACATCAGGGTCCCAGAGAGCCCTCCATACATCAGGGTCCCCAGAGAGCCCCCCATACATCAGGGTTCCAAGACTTAAACCCCCCCCAGAGGTTCCCCTGTACCTGGCTGTGCACCTCCAACCCCCAGCACAGGGGGAGGTGGGAGGTGGCGATCGGCAGCTCTATGGTGCCTGTGGATCTCACTGGGGCTTGTAGTTATCCTCCTGATTCTGTACAGTGGAAAGGGGAAGGACCTCTGACCCGGGCAGCAGTTGGCAACAGTGTACAAGCAGAACAAGTCACTTGTACACTGAAGAGTGAAACTTGTAGCTGCCCAGGTCAGAGACCCCTCCCCTCTCCACTGTGTACACTCTGGAGGAGAATTACAAGCCCCAGGGAGATTCCGCGAGCACCATAGAGCTGCCGATCGCCGCCTCCCACTCCCCCCACTGCATTCAAACTGAAAGACAGAGGTGCAGGGGGAGATGCTGTGTCTTGGGGCCCCCCCCACAGCGGCAGAATGGCTCCGCCGCAGCACTGCCAGCAGCATACCCCTAGATCCGACGAGCATCTCTCAGGAGCTTCTCACAGGCCCCCTACTGGCCGCAGGCCCTCGGTCGGCGTCTGAATGCCCTAATGGTCAGTCTGCCTCTGAATACAGTGCAGCTGTTGTACAGTTGCTAATACAGTGCTGGCAGTGTACACAGTATCTAATACAGTGTGTACAGTTTCGAATAGACATCAGACTGTGTATTAATATATATATATATACAGTCTAATATATATATATATATACTCTGCATTAAGTGAAGCCTATATCTACAGTGCATTCCGTAGTGTACTGTTTCTAATACACTTTAGGCAGTGTACACAGAATCTAATACAGTATGTACAGTTTATACTACACTTCTGGTGGTGTACACAGTATACAATACAGTGCATCCGTTGTACACTTTCTAATACACTTCAGGCAGTGTACACGGTATCTAATACACTGTAGTGTGGTGTTCCAAAACAAAAAATACATCATGTCCGGAAGGCCACCAAGGAGAGGCAGACGCTCACAGGCCACTAAAAGAGGGCAAGCAGCCTCTGTGTCCACAGTCAACAGTGGTGGTTGTGCACATGGTGTATCCTCTGCAGGTGGCAGTGGGGCATACTTGTCCTTTTTTGTTGCTGCTGGCCATGTTATTGAGCCACAAAATGCAGAAGAGTTGGTGGAGTGGATAACGAAACCGTCCTCATCCTCTGTTACCCAGGCTCAGAGTAGTTTGTCTTCCAACGCAGCTGCCAAAGCGGCCTATTCCACCAGCTCTTTGTCCACAGTCACTCCTTCTGTAGACCCACTATCATGCACGGAGGAGTCCCCAGAATTATTCAACCACAGTGTCGGTTATATGCTGCTGGAGGATGCGGAGCGATTTGAAGGCACCGATGTTGGTTCCCAGGTTGAGGAAGGGAGTAACGTGAGCCTAGAGAGAGGGGGTGCCACAGAAGGACAAGAAACTGGCAGTCATGTTTCACAACAGGGCCCGTTTCTGCACCCAACACGAGTATCTATGAGGGGTTACAGTGTTGTGGCACCACCACCACCCAGACCACAATTTTTCTGCCCCTGTTTAACAGGGGCATGTAATTACAATTCTTGATATAATATTTCACAGCAGGGCCCGTTCCTGCGCCCAACAAGAGTAACTGTGAGGACTTACAGTGATCTGGTACCACTAACACCTAGGGCCCAATTATCTGCAGAGTATATAGGGCAGGCCCTATAGTATATATACTGCTGTTCAGAGTATCCACTTCAGCCCCAGACCATTTTGCTGCCCCAAGACCAGAGCACTTTTTGCGATTCGGCACTGCATCGCTTTAACTGACAATTGCGCGGTCGTGCGACGTGGCTCCCAAACAAAATTTATGTCCTTTTTTCCCAACAAGTAGCGTTATCTTTTGGTGGTATTTGATCACCTCTGTGTTTTTTATTGTTTGCGCTATAAACAAAAATAGAGCGACAATTTTGAAAAAAATGCATTATTTTTTACTTTTTGCTATAATAAATATCCCCCAAAAATATATAAAAAAACATTTTTTTCCTCAGTTTAGGCCGATACATATTCTTCTACATATTTTTGGTAAAAAAATTGCAATAAACGTTTATTGATTGGTTTGCGCAAAAGTTATAGCGTCTACAAAATAGGGGATAGTTTTATGGCATTTTTATTAATAATTTTTATTTACTAGTAATGGCGGCGATCTGCGATTTTTATTTTGACTGCGACATTATGGTAGACACATCGGACAATTTTGACACATTTTTGGGACCACTGTCATTTTTACAGCGATCAATGCTATAAAATTGAACTGATTACTGTAAAAATGGCACTGGCAGTGAAGGGGTTAACCACTAGGGGGCTAGGGAGGGGTTAAGTGTGTCCTAGGGATGTGTTCTAACTGTGTGTGTGTGTGTGTGTGTGTGGGGGGGGGGGGCTGTGTGTGACACATCACTGATCATAGCTCCCGATCACAGGGAGCTGTGATCAGTGACAGTGTCATTAGGCAGAACGGGGAGATACTTGTTTACATTAGCATCTCCCCGTTCTTCCTCTCTGTGAGACGATTGCGGGTATCCCCACGGACATCGAGTCAGCGGGACCCGTGATTCTACTCACTGAGCTCGCGGTGGGAGCATGCACGCGATGGAACGGTGGCAAATTCAAAGGGAAGTACAGGTACGCCCATTTGCCCAGCCGTGCCATTCTGCCGACGTATAAGTACATGCGGCAGTCGGCAAGCGGGTATATAGTGCCTGGGGGTCTGGGGGACCCCACGACATTTTTTAAAAAATTTGGGTGCGGGGTTCCCCTTAATATCCATACCAGACCTGAAGGGCTTTTTACAGATTTTGGGGGTGACCATGAGTGCCTTGGCCGTCCGGGACCTTCTGATTGGCTGAGACACAGCAGCGGCGTCATTGGCTCCCACTGATGTCAATCTATGTCAATTAGCCAATGAGGAGAGAGAGGGAGCGGAACCGAACAGAGGTTCCATGTCTGAATGGAACTGTGGCTCAGCTCGAGTGCCCCCATAGCAAGCTGCTTGCTGTGGCGGCACTCAGCGGGAGGGAGGGGCCAAGGGTGAAATGTTTGTGACATACTTGAAAAAAAAAATTAGACTTTACAATCACTGGAAGTAAACCCATCCATAAAACAGTTACTTTTCCGGCATGTGCCGGAAATGTAACACTCCCATTTGTTGTGCTCTCAACCAAACTGTCAAACCATCCAATGGCTGGTGTCATGACTGATCACATGTGCAGCATCATGGCAGTTGTTGATTAAACAGAGGCAAAGATGGCAGCTTCCTTGGCTAGAAAAGATAGTAGGGTTTACTTACACTTTCAGTTAACCTTTTCATGAAAAATTAGCCACATTCAGATGTCCTGGTCCTGGTCACCCCTCTGCACATAATGGCTGTATTGCCATGTGCTGCTGGTGCAGCAGTCCATACACTGTACAATACAATAGCCCTGGATACCATCATGATGCTTGCAATGGCAAGCACTCATTGGTGAGTGCAGCCACATTATCACACCCACCAATCAGAAAAACATCTGAGGCCCCTTCTTCCAGTAAGGTGTACCAAAAGAAAGAAGTGCTTCTCATTGGTCAGTGCAATCATGTGTCTGCACTGACTGCCATCTTGGAATCTTACTCTGTGTATTGTAGTGTACAGTTTATAGAACACTACACTGGCAGCAGGATGCATCATAGAGATATGTGCAATGGGATCTGGAGGGATGGCCAGGATATTTGGAGTTAATTCACTTTTTCATTTTCCGTAAAAAAGTTGAACTTACCCTTTAAGTTAGCACTAGACTTCTGCTTATAGAGTTCTTCTCTAACAATGAACTTCCTTTTCTGATCTTCCCTTACACATACAAAGTCAAGTAGTCATCAAAACAGATCTGCCTTTGTGAAACCATTTTCAAAAAGATGTTACAAATTGGGGCAATCAAGCACAGCATAAAAGAAGAGGTTAACTTTAGTAAAGACAGTGGGCTCCATTTACTAAAGCAGGTCGCATGCGGCATTTAGGTGTCTGGACACATTTTCCCTAAATATTGCGTACAATCCTAATACTGTCAATTCACTAATCCGTTTTGGAGTGTTTACCGCAAAGCGCTGAAAACACTTGGTAAATACCACATGAAAAGGCATTAAACTCAATTCACAGAAAGAAAGAAATAATTGAATGTATGCAGTATATAGGTAGTGGTCCAGGCATGCGGTATTTAACCATTTAAAGACCAGCTGCCGCAGTTGTACTGCGGCAGGTTCGCTCTCCTGGGCAAATTGCTGTTATTGAATGTCGGCTGCTTTAAGACCACTAGGGAGCGACGCCACAGCCGATGCGCATGGCTGGCGGCCGCAATGTCCGCCGGCCACCTGCGATCGCTCCTGAGTGAAACAGAATGGAGATCTGTCGATGTAAACAGAAAGATCCCCGTTCTGTCAGGGGAGGATAGACAGATCTGTTCTTAGTGAGAAGGAACAGCGATCTGCCTCCTCCTCTAGTCACTACACTGCCCCCACAGTTAGGAAAAACCTCCCTAGGGAACACTTAACCCCTTGATCGCCCCCTAGTGTTAACCCCTTCCCTGCCAGTGACTTTTTTACAGTAATCAGTGGCTATTTTTAGCACTGATCGCTGTATAAATGTCACTGGCCCCAAAAAAGTGTCAAAATTGTCCGATCTGTCCGCCGCAATGTCGCAGTCCTGCTAAAAATCGCTGATCGCCGTTATTACTTGTAAAAAAAAAAAAAAATAATAAAAATGCCATAAATCTATCCTCTATTTTGTAGACGCTATAACTTTTGCGCAAACCAATCAATACACGCTTTTTTTAAAACAAAAAATATGTAGAAGAATATATATCGGCCTAAACTGATGAAGACATTTTTTTTTTTTTTTCTTTTGGGATATTTATTATAGCAAAAAGTAAAAAATATTGTTTTTTTTTTTCCAAAACTGTCGGTCTTTACTATTTATAGTGCAAACCCTCCCCCCCCCCCCCTCGCAGAGGTGATCAAATACCACCAAAAGAAAGCTCTGTTTGTGGGAAAAACGCATAAATTTTATTTGGGTACAACGTTGCACGACCGCGCAATTGTCAGTTAAAGTGACGCAATGCCGTATCGCAAAAAATGGCCTGGCCATTAAGGGGGCAAATCCTTCCAGTCCTTAAGTGGTTAAAGAATGTAAAAATTAAAATTTTGAGTACTCTCTACCTTTTTGGATCAGTTCTCTCGACAGTAATGCATAAAAGAAATCTAAATATGGAAATCGTTGGGGACGATTTACTTAAGTATACTAAAGGCATTTTTTTTTATAGTTTTGGATAGTACATGAAGTAAGGTTTCACTTTACAAAGAATACCCAATCACATGCAAGGAATAAAAACTGCATTTTTGCTTGAACATGGTTGGGTGATGGAAGTCAGCAGAGCTCTCCCTCCTTTACTAAGCTCTGGAGCAACTTCACTTGCAAAGTGCTCAGTCTTTGTGCCTTTAGTAAATCCACCCCATTATATGTAGTAAAATATACTTATTTTCTCATGTTATTTCAACAGATTTTTGGAGACTTTTTTTGTGAATATACAAACAAATACATCATTTGCTGCAAAAAACATCCCAATCACGCAAAAAAAACCGTAAAAACGCTAACGCAAAAAAAAAAATAAATGCTGAAACCGCTAAAAAACTCTATTGTTAAAACACTGAAAAATTTTAAAAAGCTTACTGCAAAGCTACTGGCATTTTTTTAAACGTTATTATAAAGTCCAGTGTGCATGAGGCCTAAACATAATACAATGTACAAGCATATCACAATGATCAATACCCTGGTTAGAACATATGTCATATGTAGCGGGGATACTTTACTTCACAATTATTCACTACTTCACAATTATTTTTTTCTGAGACTGGAAAAATATTTCACAGGTTCCTCTGTGTTGAAAAGATTGAGAAAGCCTGCTTTAAAGCGTAACTAAAGGCAAAACTTTTTCATTTTGGGTAGAGTAATGAAGTTACTGACCCTGACAGTTTTTTTTTTTTGCCTTCTGTGTCCCCATTGGGGAGATTTACCTTTACTTCCTGTCCCATACCTAAAACAGGAAGTGAGAGGAAATCCCTGCAAATCGAGGGACTCCCTTGGGGTCCCCCAGGTCACCAGCACTAGCGTCCCTATAGGAAAATGTTACCTCTACTTTTATAGATACAACAAAAATTTGGGGGATTTCCTTATAATTTAACTTTCAATGATAAAGGTAAAGAGGACAAATAGAGAGGGGGAATTTCCTTAACAGGGGCACAGACAGCAATAAAAACTGATAGTTGTTCTAATCCCTCTCCACTCTATCCAAAACAAAACAAAAAAAAGTTTTTCCTTTAGTTATACAAAATATCTTTATAAATGTCAAATACTGAAAGGAAATATAAAAAAATCACACATATATATAAACACCCTTCTTCCACCAATAAAAAAGACAACATTGTATTCTTTATTGGTGGAAGAAGGGTGTTTATCAATGTGTGTGATTTTTTACAATTTTTTTTCAACTTTTGACATTTATAAAGATATTTTGTATTTACTTAATTGAAGTTGTTTTTGCTACATCACGTGTGTCCTGTGAGAGCAGCTTCCCTTTGACTGGTGTTCTAGTCACCGTTTTTCCTTTGTATGAATACATATACTGCAGGAACCACACTGACTATTTGTACGGTTTAACCACTTGCCTACAGGGCACTTCCACCCCTTTCCTGCCCAGGCCAATTTTCAGCTTTCAGCGATCTTGCACTTTAAATGAAAAATGCAACACTGTATCCATATGAGATTTTTATCATTTTTTTGAGACAGATCTTTCTTATAGTGTTTTTTTTTCTTTTTTTTTTTGCTAAACAAACAAAGCAAGACTGAAAATTTGGAAAAAAAAACGTTTTTCTTAGTTTCTGTTATAAAGGTTTGTAAATAAGTAATCTTTCTGCTTCACTGATGGGCACTGATGAGACTTCACTAATAGGCTGCACTGATGGGCACTGATGAAGAGGCACTAATGAGGCTGCACTGATATGTGGTACTGATGGACACTGATAAGCCGACAATAATGGGCACTGATACCGGTAGGTGGCACTGATGGGCTCTGAAAGGCAGCACTGATGGGCACTGACAGGCATTACTGATGGGCACTGAAAGGCTGCACTGATAATCAGGGCACTGATTATCACTGTAGATGTCTTGTGTGGATTGCCACTTACCGGCTCTCTTATCCTTACGCGCTGTCATCGTTAGGAGAGGACTGTTGGTAACCAAAAAATCCTGTTTACACTATGATCAGCTGTGATTGGACACAACTGATCACATGGTAAAGGGCCACTGTGATTGGTCCTGTACCCTGATCTGTGATCAGCTGTGTCCAAAAGACGCAGTGATCACAGAGTGCTCCCAATGTGCAACCCCAGGGCATGTGGGGAGGCAGGCCTCTGGGAGAATGTCACAAGATGCCCTCCTGGAAATGTGTGACCACACTGTAGCCATCATTTGGCTGTAGCAAGAGGTTAAACCAAGTCCTGATTTTCTGTAAAAGTCAAAGCCCCTAACCCATCTCTAACCCCCATTACTGGAGAGACTGTCTCATTGACTAAAAAGGACAGGGCAGGCCAAGCTTTACCTTTACACGAAAATCCAGGATTTGCAGAGAACTTCAGCTGAATATCGCTGGTCCTTCTAAACATTTTGACTTGCGGTTTTCATTTAAGGTAACCTCTGCTCATGCGTGTTTTAATAAAATGTATGTATTATGATGAACAAAACTGTCTCTACAGATTTCCCATGACCTGGCTGGGGGGTCTTGGGAAAATTTGGCCCCCTTGTCAGATGGCCATTTTCTGAGCCCTTGGAAGGAGACAACACTTAGTTGCAGTGAAACCCAACTTAATTGCTTGTGTGCAGTAAGTCAGTCCTTTAAGGCTAAACACAGCTAGGTATGAATGCCAGGCCCCCGGCCCTACACTGTGTCTGCGCTCGTTAATGGAGAGGTGTTCATTAGCACGGATTAATGAGGCATTCATCTTTTTTGCAGCTCAGATTGTTGAAACTAATGAGCCTCACCACCCTCGCCCAGCTCCCAGCCTGTCTGTCTGCGCTGCAGATGTTAGTGTGTGGACCCTTTCAATGCCTGATACTGAGGTTACAGCAGGCTCAAGCAGTGAGAGGACCTCCAGGATTTCACTAACCACACATATATGTGATCCCTGCTGTCTGTGCAAAAACTACAAAGCCCAGCATGCCAAGTCAATGAGATGCCTTGGCTGTTCAGGAACTGCACATTCCAACATGCACTGGCAAAGTGATGCATCTCCTTTTTAGAGACTACAAGTACCAGTCTACTGGTAGTATTTCCTCAAAGTGCACGCAATCTGCATTTGTGTAAATGTGAATACTGAACAAACCTTCAGTAATTAACCGCTTGCCGACCAACTGCCGCCATTTTACTGTGGCAGGTTGGCGCGATCCCGCAAACCATCGTAGCTATACGTCAGCACGCGGGATCGGGATAGCAGGCGCATGCCCGCTGCACAGCAGGGGTGCTGATGCTCGTGGCCGACGGTTGTGATGACCACCTGCCCTGAGCGATTGTGAGCACGAGGGACAGAACACGGAAAGGTGTGTGTAAACACACAAATCTCTGTTCTGTTCTGTTCTGAGAGGAGTGACAGATCGTGTGTTCCTATAAGCTAGGAACCACGATCTGTCACTTCCTCTAGTCAGTCCCCTCCCCCTTCAGTTAAAATCACCTCCCAGGGAACACAGTTAACCCCTTCACCGCCCCCTAGTGTTAACCCCTTCACTGCCAGTGACATTTTTACAGTAATCAATGCATTTTTATAGCACTGATCGTTGTATAAATGTCAATGGTCCCAAAAATGTGTCAAAATTGTCAGATGTGTCCGCCATAATGTTGCAGTCACGATAAAAATTGCAGATCGCCGCCATTACTAGTAAAAAAAAATAATAATAAAAATGCTATAAATCTATTCCATATTTTGTAGACACTATAACTTTTGCGCAAACCAATCAATATACACTTATTGCGATTTTGTTTACCAAAAATATGTAGAAGAATACATATCGGCCTAAACTGAGAAAAAATTAGCTTTTTTTAAAAAAAAATGGGGATATTTATTATAGCAAAAAGTACAAAATATTGTGTTTTTTCAAAATGGTCACCCTTTTTTTGTTTATAGCGAAAAAAATAAAAACTGCAGAGGTGATCAAAAACCACCAAAAGAAAGCTCTATTTGTGGGGAAAAAAAATTTGTTTGGGTACATCGTCACACGACCACGCAATTGTCAGTTAAATTGACACAGTGACGAATTGCAAAAAATGACCCAGTCATTCAGCAGCCAAATCTTCTGGGGCTGAAGTGGTTAAACATAGATGGCAAATCAGAAAAGTTAACCCTTTTTCTGATTCACTCTGATACACAGGACAGCTAGCAAAATAATGAGGGGGGGGTGTCAAAAATGGACACGTGGCAACTATGCACATAAGCAACATTGCAGCACTGGTCACATGATCTCTACGGACATGAGAGATTTTGATGGATGCATATCAAGAGATTATTCAAGCAGGGATTCTGATTGGCTGGCTCTGCCTGAACATCAGTCTATAAAGATCCTATCGCAAATGTCACATGACCAAGAGCCTTAGCATTGCAGAAGTTACCTGATTAAGAAGAAAAGCTATAATACAGCTGCAGTTAAAACCCAACTCCAACCAAAGTGTTTTTCATTTTGATAGAGTAAGCAAGGGTTAGAGCTTCTGTTGGGATTTTATTGCTGTCTGTGTCCCTGTCGAGTTTCCCCTCTCCAGACAAGAATAAAAACACATTTTCAGTAGAGTGGAGAGGCGTTTGAGCTTCTGACAATGTATTTATTGCTGTCTGTGCCCAGGGCCGTCTTTAAGGCAGGGCAAAAGGGGCAGCTGCCCTGGGCCCTGTCATTGTTGTGGGGCCCAAAGCAGCTGCCTCATACTTGCCAACTATCCCAGTTTAAATTCCCTTGTCCCTTGTAGTTTTAGTCCTGTGCTGTGCCCCAATATCTCAGTGTGAAGTGCTGCTACTAATGCTGCCCAGATCTGCCCTATTGTTGTGTACATATGACTCACCTGCAGACCCTGTGTTTACATGTAAACAACCATCATTCATATGTAAATAGCTGTGGCTGGCGGCATTGGTATGTAAAAAAAGGCGGCATTCATATGTATATCATGCCCCCCGCAGTGAGGAGATGATGTGCTGTAACCTCTAGCAACCACTCAGTGAGCGGTATTACTGTACAGTAATCTATAGCAACCAATTAACAAGCAGAAATCATTTTCTCTAACCTCTAGCAACTAATCAGTGAGCCGTAATGTGTGTTGTAACCTCTAGCAACCAATCACAATTGCTGCCTGATCTGATACAGTAAACTGATTTTAAGTCTAGTTGTTATTTATTGTATGTCTCAGAGCAGGTGGAGAGCGAAGTTGCATGGGGGGGGCCCAAGAAAATTTTTGCCCAGGGTCCAATTAATATTAAAGACGGCCCTGTCTGTGCCTTCTGGTCCTAGTTATGACACCCCCTTCCCATTTCTTGTACAGGCATCACATCATTCACATGTTCCTTCCAGTCATGGTGATGACAGCCCCCCAATTCTTGTATGGGCATCACAGGCACAAAAAAGTAAAGGGGTGAAGCTGACTGAATTTTTATTTCTTCCCAATTTTAACAAAAAAAAAAAAAAAAGGGTCCCTTCACACTTTGATTGCCAGTCTAATTTTTACATTGATCAGTGCATTTTTATAGCAATAATTAGGGATGAGCCGAACACCTCTCGGTTCGGTTCGCAGCAGAACATGTGAACAGGCAAAAAATTTGTGCGAACACCGTTAAAGTCTATGGGACACGAACGTGAAAAATCAAAAGTGCTCATTTTAAAGGCTTATATGCAAGTTATTGCCATAAAAAGTGTTTTGGGACCCGGATCCTGCCTCAGGGGACATGTATCAATGCAAAAAAAAGTTTTAAAAACTGCTTTTTCGGGAGCAGAGATTTTAATAATGCTTAAAGTGAAACAATAAAAATGAAATATTCCTTTAAATATCATGCCTGGGGTGTGTCCTTATTATGCCTGTAAAGTAGCACATTTTTCCCGTGTTTAGAACAATACCACAGCAAAATGACATTTCTAAAGGAAAAAATGTAATTTAAAACTACTCGCGGCTGTAATGTATTGTCGGGTCCCGGAAATATAGATGAAAATCATTGAAAAAAACGGCATGGGTCCCCCCCCCAGTCCATTACCGCACCCAAATTTTTGTTAAAAATGGCGCGGGGGTCCCCCAGGCACTATATACTCTAAACAGCAGTATATATACTATACGGCCTGCCCTATATACTCTGCAGAAAATTGGGCCTTGTGTGTTGGTGGGTACTAGAACACTGTAAGCCCTCACAGTTACTCTTGGTGGGCACAGGACCGGGCCCTGCTGTGAAATACTATATCAAAAATTGTAATTACACGCCCCTGTTAAACAGGGGCAGAAAAATTGGGCCTTTGGTGGTGGTGGTGGTGTCACTACACTGTAATCCCTCACAGATACTCTTGTTGGGTGCAGGAACGGGCCCTGCGTTGAAATATTATATCAAAAATTGTAATTACATGCCCCTGTTAAACAGGGGCAGAAAAATTGGGCCTTGGGTGGTAGAGCCAAAACACTGTAACCCCTCACAGATACTCTTGTTGGGCGCAGGAATGGGCCCTGCTGAGGGTGATGGTGGTGGTACCCTAAACCAAAAACATTGTTGGAAGCTAGCATCATCAAGATTGAGGAGGAACAGGATAGTCAGCATAGGTAGTCTTCAAGGGATCCCACATTCATAGCAAATTCAATCAGTTACATCAGCATCAGGTGCTTTATAGCTGCTGAATGTGAGCCTAAAAACGGAGTCTGTGAACAAACACACTCTTTGATCCATTACAAACCCTCCAGCAGCACTGAATGTGCATTCAGAAAGCACGCTGGATGCAGGACAGGCCAGTAGCTCAATTGCATTATGAGCTAGTTCTGGCCAGTGGTCCATCCTCAAGACCCAGTAACCCAGTGGGTGCTGTGTTGGAAAGGTCTCCAAGTCTGCTTTTGCCCCTAGATATTCCTGTACCATGTAATGCAGATGCTGGCGATGGTTGCTTGAACCGATCAGACCCTGGCGCGTTGTCCAGCACCAGGAAATTGAAGATGTATCATCCTCTGCTCCCTCTGCGAAGGCAGGATGAGTTCTGCAACCTTACCCTTGTAACGTGGATCGAGAAGGGTTGCCAGCCAGTAATGATCCCTCTCCTTGATACCACGAATCCTAGGGTCCTTTCGCAGACTTTGCAGAATCAGGGATGCCATGCAGCGTAAGTTTGCAGAGGCATTAGATTCTGAATCCTCTGGGTCACTAAGAATCACATGATCTGTAACTACCTCCTTCCAGCCACGTACAACTCCTTGGGTTTCTGGGGACTGAAAACCATCCCTTGAAGACTGCTGCTGAGTGTTATCCTCTAAATCCATGCTCACACAATCCTCCCCCTCCTTCTCTTCTTCCTGTGTGTTTGGTGGGCCTGCAGGAATGCTATCTGGATAAAGGGGGTCTTAAGAGGTGAGGAAGTCCTCCTCTTCCCGCTGTTTGGCCTCAAGTGCCCTGTCCATGATTCCACGAAGAGTGTGCTCCAACAGGAAGACTATAGGGACAGTGTCACTGATGCATGCATTGTCGCTGCTCACTATCCTTGTGGCCTCAAATGGTGACAGGACAGTGGATGCTTCCTTGATCAGTAGCCACTGGCGTGGCGGAAAGAAGCCAAGCTCCCCTGACCCTGTCCTGGTGCCATACTCGCACAGGTACTCATTGATGGCCCTCTGCTGTGTGTGCAGCCGCTGCAGCATTGCCAACGTTGAGTTCCACCTGGTGAGCATGTCACAAAGAAGGCGGTTGGTGGGCAGGTTGCATTCCCATTGAATGTCAGCCAGCTGAGCACTGGCATTGTATGACCGGCAGAAATGACCATAGGCTTTTCTGGCCTGCCTCAGGAGATCCTGTAAGCCTGGGTATCTGCTCAAGAACCGCTGCACCACCAAATTCAGGACGTGTGCCAAACATGGAACATGGGTCAAGTGTCCCTGTAGGAGGGCGGAGAGAAGGTTGGTGCCATTGTCGCATAGAACTCTTCCTGGTTGAAGCTGGTGTGGCATCAACCACCTCTGAGCCTGCCCCTGCAGAGCTGACAGAATCTCTGCCCATGTGGCTCCTGTCCCCTAGGCAGACCAACTCAAGCACCGCATGGCATCTTTTAGCCCGACTGCTTGCGTAGCCCCTTGAACGCTTACGGAGCACCGCTGGTTCAGAGGACAAATCTGTAGAAGAGGCCATAGAGGAAGAAGAGAAGGGGGTGGGGAAGAGAGCTTTGGCAGAATCACCACTAGCATTTTGGAAGTGTGGTGGCGGAACAAGCTCCAACAACACTCAACCCTGTCCTGCATCCTTCCCAGCTGCCAGCAGAGTTACCTAGTGAGCCGTGAAGGAAAGATAATGTCCCTGCCCATGCCTGCTGGACCATAAGTCAGCGGTAATATGCACTTTACTGCTGACCGCCCTGTCCAACGAGGCCAAAACATTGCCTTACACATGCCAGTAGAGAGCGGAATGGCCTTCCGTGAAAAGAAATGGTGTTTTGGAACCTGCCACTGAGGTACAGCACATTCCACAAATTCATGAAAGGAGGCAGAGTCTACAAGCTGAAGAGCAGCAGCTGCAATGCTAGCAATTTGGCCAAGCTAGCATTTAGACGCTGAACATGTGGATGGCTGGGACCAAATTTATTTTAACGGTTCAGCAACTGGGGTAGGGAAATTTGCCTGCTAAAATCAGATGGTGGTGTACTGCTAGCAGATTGGCTGCAAGTACTTGGGACACCTATTGCTATACCTTCATTCCTCTCAGTGCAGGTTTTTGCGAGGACTGGAGATATAGTAGGGTTGAAGATCCCAGATGAGGAGCAAGGAGAAGTCCGCCTTTTTCTTTGATGTGGGTCTTTCAAGTGCTGTTGCCAATGGACTGCATGGCAGGTCGTCCTATATCTGGTCAAGCATGTGGTGCCCAAGCGACTGCTTGAGCCTGGCCATGCTTGATCCGCTTCAGACATAAGTTGCAAGCAGCAACGGTGCGATCTGCTGCACACGTGTTGAAAGAGGCCCACACCAAGGAACTTTTAAAAGTCAGCGGGGGAGTCAGCAGCTCCCTGCACCTGCAGTGCTCTGCGATGTGTTGGAATAGGGTGGCTGCCCACTAGAGGACATCCTGCCTTGTTAGAGTTGTGCCTCCTCCTCCTCTCAGGCACCCAAATACAGTCAGTGACCTCATCATCCACTCCCTCCTCGTCACTGGAGCAAACTTGGCAGTATACTGCAGCTGGGGGAACAGGACTGCCAGTTTCTTGTCCTTCTTGTGCATCCCCTCTCTCTAGGCTCACGTTACTCCCTTCCTCAACCTGGGAACCAACATCGGAGCCTTCAAAACACTGCACATCCTTCAGCAGCATGTACCCAACACTGTGGTCGAATAAATCTGAGGACTAGTCCATGAATGATGGTGGGGCTACGCAAGGAGTGACTCGGGACAAGGAGCCAGTGGAATAGGCCGCTTTGGCAGCTGCGCTGGAAGGCAAACTACTATGAGCCCGGGTGACAGAGGATGAGGAGGATGAGGACAGCTTTGTTATCCACCAACTCTTCTGCATGTTCTGGCTCAATAACACAGCCAGCAGCAGAAAAAAGGACAAGCGTGTCCACGACCAGCACTTTTGACTGTAGACACAGAGGTTGCTTGCCCTCTTTTAGTGACCTGTGAGCGTCTGCCTCTCCTTGGTGGCCTTCTGGACATGATGTATATTTTGTTTTGCAACACTACACTACACTGTGTTAGATACTGTTTTCACGGCCTGCACTGTATTAGCAACTGTGCTACGGCTGCACTGTATTGTGTACTGTGTACACCACCAGAAGTGTAGTAGAAACTGTACGCACTGTATTAGATACTGTGTACACTGCCTGCACTGTATTAGAAACTGTACAATGGCTGCACTGTATTTTATACTGTGTACACCACCAGAAGTGTAGTAGACACTGTGCGCGCTGTATTAGATACTGTGTACACCGCCTGAAGTGTATTAGAAACAGTACACCACGGAATGCACTGTAGATATAGGTTACACTGGATGCAGAGTGTACATATATATATATATATATATATATATATATATATATATATATATATATATATATACTAGACTGACTGTATATATATCAAATACACTGCCATTAGCTGAATAACCTGCCTGCTTAATCTAAATCAATCTATCTCTATGTCCACGCCAACAACACTACACACGTAAGCAGCTTTATATAGTGTGGGGCGTGCCTTTGGCCAATTATGGCTCTCTTAGCAGAGGGCGCTGTGATTGGCCAAAGCATGCAGGTCAGGTGCATGCTTTGGCTAATCATCATACAGCAATGCACTGCGATCTCGCAGTGCATTATGGGGCATTCCATGGCACTCAAATTTGCTGCGAACACCCCATAATATGTTCGACCCGAACATCAAGGTCATCCCTAGCACTGATCAATGTATAATGTCACTGGTCCCTAAAAAGTGTAATTTGGGGTCAGATTTGTTCGCCGCAATATTGCAGTCCCGCTAAAAATCGCAGATCGCCGCCATTACCAGTAAAAACAATATACACCTATTGCAATTTTTTTTACCAAAAATATGTAGAAGAATATATATCGGCCTAAACTGATGAACACATTTTTATTTAATTTTTTAACTTTTTGGATATGTATTATAGCAGAAAGTAAAAAAAAAAAAATTTCTGAAAAATGGTTGGTCTTTTTTGTTTATATAGCGCAAAAAATAAAAGCCGCAGAGGTGATCAAATACTACCAAAAGAAAGCTCTATTTGTGGGTAAAAAAAGGACCTCAATTTTATTTGGGTACAGTGTCGCACAACCGCGCAATTGTCAATTAAAACGACGCAGTGCCGTCTCGCAAAAAATGGCCTGGTCATTAAGGGGCAAATCCTTCCGGGGCTGAAGTGGTTAAAAAAGTGTTTCCAGTGCTGAACCTTTTATCCAAATTCAAAATTGCTGCATTTGTCAATTTCAAAAGCCAGTTTAGAGGAATAGTAGTGGTAAAAACAAATCATTTTTTAAATATAATTCTCCTTTAAGGGGGCATGGCAGGGGGTGTGTTCTATGCCCACATACTTTTGCTAGTAGGTGTCCCTCATTCTCAATTCAAAAAATTAGGAGGTATGTGTACGTTGGGGTGCCATTCTAAAAAAAAGGGCTCAGCACAGAGTGCCATGCATTCTGGCAATGGATGGTAAAGTGTATGTTACTGCAATGTACAGGATTGAAGTCCACATTAGGGCCGTGTTCACACTGGAAAGCATTGGCATGTCTTGTTCCCACGCAGTCCCTTGTGCTCCGGTTTTGACCATTCATTTGAATTGCCTGCAAGGCACACTGGAACGTGCAAAAAATAGTACTTTTGCAAATTGCACTGCAGCAAACTGCATAGTACTGCGGTACCATGCGGTTTGGTGGGTGCATTTGGGGTGCCATTAACAGTTAACTGGCACCCGTCTTGCAGGGCAGTGCATTCATGTGTGGTTCAGGAAACACATTACCGAAAGTGCCAGATTAAGCGCTAGATTGCAGAGCGGTTACACATTTATATTCATGCTCTATTTGGGGTTCAGACTCAATATTAAGCACTACTCCAGCCAAGCTGATGTACATTGGTTTTTTTTGGCCATAATAGAAGCAGAGTTTTCACTGGAACAATAAGTCAAATTCATCTTTTTATACACTTGTAACACAAAGTGGAGAATCTGGTTGCTACTGACAACACAGGCATTGTTCCTTTTACACATTTCAGTTCGTGAGGTCTTGGGAGACTGCAATGTCCTCTCAGACCACCCATGATGGTTACATCAGGTGGGTACATGGAAACCCAAGCTCTAAATTAACAATTGCATGTCTGCAGACACCTGTGGAGAGCCTAATCCTCATGTAAGTTATCAATCTGCCAGCGTTCGCCTCAACCTCTGCACTGCCTACTTCCGTCTGCGTGGAGGTTCCACATAAATATACAAATCTCTGGAAACCTAAGCTACAGCCTGGACTGCAGGACATGCTGAGGACTGGGAGCACTGCTCCTCCCTTTAGGCTGCTATCTCAAGACACTATTAGATTGAATCCTTTTGAAAAAGTTGTAAAACTTCAGACAAAGCATTTAAACTTTTTTTTTTCGTTTTTTTAAAGTTTTAAATGGGGTTGGTATCTTCCATCAAATAATGCCTGTGTCCCCATAGAGGACATTTGCATAGAGGACACTTCCTTTTTGTTTGACACACAATGCATGGACAGGAAGTCAGAGGAAATCTCCATTATAGGGACACAGATTACGTTAAATCTTGAGAAAAGACCTAAACCCTCCTTATTCTACTAGGGAACAGTGTTATATTGATGTCTGTTGCTGGCAATTTCCCTTTTCTTCCTATTCTTTCTGTTCTCTTCCTGTGCGTCCCTGCACAGAGAATATACAAGAGAGAGCAAACACTTTGGCAAAACTCCCAACGGTCCCTGATTTTGAGGGACTGTTTTGAAGATAAAAAAGACTGAAAGTAAAACAGTTGGAAACTATTTAGCAAACCAGTGACTTATAAGAGAACCAGTGGTAATAAGATAACCCCATCCCCAAAGCATTGGTGGTCAATGATAATAAGATACCCCCTGCCCCAAAGCATTGGGATAAATTGTAATAAGATAACGCCATCCCCAAAGCATTGGTGGTCAATGGCAGAAAAAATATGATTAATAATGTCCGATGTAACTTACATTTTTAGAGATCCGCGTCCTGTGCTGCTGCCTTTACGATGATGTCACTGCATAAATCAGACTTTCTTGACCTTTTTACCATGGAGGAATCCTTGAAATATTTTATAGCTCTCAGGAAATCCCTACTAAACCTTATATTTACAGCTCAATGCACATTACCTGGCATATTTGACACCCATAGCATTTTTTAAAATCTCTTACATCATATAACAGCATTACTTTCTATAACAATCATGAAATGAAATAAATTATAATAATAATGGCCAGAATGGAAATGGAGACAGCGTAAATTGTAGTGTTTATTTACATTGGACGTCAGCAGAGAAATACCCCCTTATATAAATGATAAATGGAATGTCTTTTTACATTGGTGGTCAGTGGAAACATGCTCCTCTTACACTGGGGATCAGTGGAAAAGTGCCCCTATACATTGATGGTCAGGAAGAAACTGCCCCCTTATACTGGAGGAGAAAGAAAAAAAATATCTTGCAAAAAGTGTTTCCCAGTGCTAAACCTTTTATCCAATTTTTAAATTGCTGCATTTGTAAATTTCAAAAACTTGTATAAAGGAATAGTAGTGGTAAAAAATAAAAAAATAAGCACTTGTGGGTTTAACTAATATATTTTTTGTATACTTCTCCTTTAATGGGGCGTGGCAGAGGGTGTGTCCAATGCCTACATACTTTTGATAATAGGTGTCCCTCGATCCCTTCTAAAAAAGTTGGGAGGTATGCTATGGCAGCATACACACACAAAAAGCAGTGAGCATAGAATGGAGGGCAATAGTACATAACCCATATCGCTCAATATTATATAATTTAAATTCAGAACAGCTTAACGTAAATGTGCTTTGAGAGTATCTTTTAGGTTGCCATTGCTGATCTGATTGTTACGGAGGCCTTGTCATGCAAAAAAGCAGGCAGTGGCGGCTGGTGCTCAAAATTTTTTTTGGGGGGGCGCAAACAAACTGAAAAATTCTGAAAAAAAAATTCATCAATTGCAGCCTCACTGTGCCACCAATCGCAGCCACTATGCCATCAAACGCAGCCACTGTGCCCATCAATTGCCGCCACTGTGTCATCAAATGTAGCCACTGTGCCCATCAAACGCAGCCACTGTGCCCATCAAACGCAGCCACTGTGCCCATCAATTTCTGCCACTGTACCATCAAAAGCAGCCACTGTGCCATCAAACACAGCCACTGTGCCCATCAATTGCCGCCACTGTACCATCAAACACAGCCACTGTGCCATCAAACGCAGCCACTGTGCCCATCAATTGGCACCACTGTGCCATCAAACGCAGACACTGTGCCCATCAAACACAGCCACTGTGCCCATCAAACGCTGCCACTGTGCCCATCACACGCTGCCACTGTGCTATATCAAATGCTGCCACTGTGCCATCAAATGCTGCCACTGTGCCATCAAATGCTGCTACTGTGCCCCATCAAATACAACTACTGTGCCCATCTTATGCAGCCACTGTGCCATCAAACACAGCCACTGTGCCCCTTTAATTGCCTCCACTGTACCATCAAACACAGCCACTGTGCCATCAAACGCAGCCACTGTGCCCATAAATTGCCACCACTGTGCCATCAAACACAGACACTGTGCCAATCAAACGCTGCTACTGTGCCATATCAAATGCTCCCACTGTGCCATCAAATGCCACTGTGCCATCAAATGCTGCCACTGTGCCATCAAATGCTACCACTGTGCCCCATCAAATTCAGCTACTGTGCCCATCTTATGCAGCCACTGTGCCCATCTTATGCAGCCACTGTGCCCCATCAAATGTAGCCACTGTGCAGCATTGAATGCAGCCACCGTGCCCATCATATGCAGCCTCACTGTGCCCCATCATATACAGCCTCACTGTGCCCCATCATATACAGCCTCACTGTGCCCCATCATATGCAGCCTCACTGTGCCCCATCATATGCAGCCTCACTGTGCCCTATCAAATGCAGCCTCACTTACCTTACACGCAGCTCTGCTCGGGCCGTGCGTTCCACAGAGCTGCCAACTTCACTTCCGGCTTCCCAGTGGAATTCGGAAGCTGGAAGTAACCTCTTAACTTGAACAACAAAGCTCCCGCCCGTGGTAATACTACAGGCGGAAGCTGCTCGGCGCTTTGGATTGCGCCGCAAAGCAGGTCAAAAGCCTGCAAATGAAGCACCTCATCTGCAATCTCGTGATTGCATTGACGTGGCACATCCCATAGTGCATTGTGTCTGGCGCCCGAACACAGTGCACTTAAAGAACATTTTTTTCTATATATTTTTTTTAAATGGGCCTTTTTAAAAAAAAAATGTTTATTTTTTTTTTTTTTGTGACTGCTGGGTGGGGGTGCGGTGCCCTTATAGACGGGCCGCCACTGCCTGCAGAAAATACTTACATTTCCCTCTGAAGTTCACAGGGAAACCAACATCTCCAGGAATGTTGATCACCTGGGTCCCCTGCAGCTCCCGCTGGTTCCTCCTGCTGACCTCCACCTCCCTGCTGTAATGAGTGGATAGAGGCAGGCCTACGTAATTTTGCAGCACAGATTACCTTAATTGTTTCAGACTTGACCAATCCAGTTACTGTCATTTTGTTCATTTTTTTTTATTTCCACCCTTCTGTGAAACAGGACAATCCCTCCCAAAAAAAAAAAAAAAGCTTGGAGGTTCCCACGTTCTTAAAGTCTATGCCAAATTTAAGGCCCCAAAACCTCCAGACACTCATCTATATTGTCTGTCATATCCCCTATAGATTTCATGTAAATGTACATGGGATTTGCAGTACTGTAATGAGGATGTTCTGGACTGTTCCACCCTCACAAAGACTCTGCAGTGCAAGCCAGCCTATATATATATATATATATATATATATATATATATATATATATATATATAAACCTATAAATCCCTGAATGCAGAGTCAGCACAGTGAAATACTCTTCATGCAATTAACCACCTTGTTCCCCCAAATCACCCTTCCCTCAGCATCTTGGGGGTTAATGGCCGCTGCGTGTCTGCAAGAGAGGAGGGAGAAGACAGCTTAAATCAAAAAGCTTCAGGGTATGAAAAAAAACTCCCCTCTCACCCAATCAGAGTCTCGTGAATAATTAAACTGATCAGCGTAATTAGCTTAATTAAGTTAATTTGACTACGGGACACGGCCATATGGCGAGGAGGAAACAAAAGAGGGAAACTAATTAAAAGTAAAATAATGCGGATTTTAATTAACTCGATCCCCAGACATCAGCAGATCCGGGCCTGGGCCCCAGCGTAGTAATTAAAAAGCGCGCTTTCACCGGCAACATTTCTAAATCTACCCCTCCCCTCCTTCGCTGCGAGCCCCTCTGTGCTAAAGTGCCCCCTCCCATCCCTCAGACAAGAACTAATTAAAACTGTAAATGAATTAGCTGCGTTGTATTTTTGGAACAGAATTAGTAATGAGAACTCAGGCCTTGGATCTTTTGCGCAGACGCATTTTTTTTTCAAGAATACTAAAGAATACGCCTGATTTACAAACCTAACCCCATCCAAAAAGGAGATTTTGGTTAAGGGGGTGGGAAGTGGTAATCTGAATTACTTCCAAGCTTCTTACAGCTGTTTAAATAGTGAGATTGTCCTGTGGGAGTTTCTATCTCTGTCCGCTTTCACAAGATCATTATGACGGTGTCTCTTGTGGAGAGTGACACTGTCATTTGACTCTGCAATGTTGGGAGCAGTTACTCAGGAAATGAAGATCCTGATGACAATATCTCATCAATGTGGTCCTGGAGATATTTAAAGCTTAACTCCTGGAAAAAAGATTTACCCTTGCAGGAGGTCCCCAATTGCTCCCCCCTCCTTCCCATGGCAAGGTCTACCTGCTCATCTGCCTTGGAGATGATGAATAATATACACGATGAATGATATACTTACCTTATTTCTCACTTCCCCAGCAGCCGACGCTCTCCTCCTCAGTTCAACGTCTTGACTTGTGGAAGAGCCATCAGCATCCTCCCATACAATGCAAGACTGACATCAGAGAGCTGAGACCAGTCTAGCAGTAAAGGAACCAGGCTTCAGAGGAACACTCACTAAAAGAGGTAGAAGATTGCAAGAGCAAAGTAAGTATATCACCTTATCGATCATCCCCTATCCCAGGGTTGTTCAACCTTTTGACCTTCCTGGGTTACATTGGAAGAAGAGAAATTGTCTTGGGCCACAAAAAAATACATTAACAATAAGGATAGCTGGTGAGCAGTTCCTCCTGCGGCTCTCAGCGGGTAGGTGCTGCCACCGGGCTCGTTCACTATAATGACAGGTTACTGGCAGCCGCATCTATTCACATCTCTCTGCATAGACAGTAGTAATCGCTGACTGTGTAGAGAGCCAAGAACAGGTGTGACTGCCAGCGAACTGTCATTATAGTGAACCGGGCCAGCAGCCGTACCTACCTGTTGAGAGCCGTAGTATGTATTGGGGGTCACAATGAAATGGGGGGGCACGTCCTAGATCTGGCTATACAGCATTTACTTACCTGGCGCCCTTGCATTCCTTGGTTCCAGTGCTATAGCCAACATCTATAGCCCCAGCATCTCTCTAGGCATTTGCCTGGCTTGTCAATGTAGGCTGCTGTGGCTGCTATATTTGCATGGTATCCCCGGCGTCTCTACAGCTGTGCATGGGCCGGGCTTGTCTGTGTCAGCCACTGTAGCTGCTGTGCTTGAACGGCATTCCCAGCATCTCTCCAGATGGGTCCGGGCCACATGCTAAACTTTGTGGGGCTGTGGAGTTGGACACCCCTGCCTTAGCCAAAATGAGCAGTTACAAACCCCCCCTCCATTAGTACAGACCCCCCCAGGACAAACCCCCTCCATTAGTACAGACCCCCCAGGAGAACCCACCCTCCACAAATCCCCCCTTCATTAGTTCAGACCCCCCCAGAACAAACCTCCCCTCCATTAGTACAGACCCCCCACAGGACAAACCCCCCTCATTAGTACAGACCCCCGCTGGACAAACCACCCATTATTAGTACAGACCCCCCGGACAAACACCCCCCCTCCATTAGTACAGACCCCCCCAGGACAAACCCCCTCCATTAGTCCAGGCCACATGCTAAACTTTGTGGGGCTGTGGAGTTGGACACCCCTGCCTTAGCCAAAATGAGCAGTTACACTTGCAGGGGAGAGGGGGACCCAAGTCAGCAGTCATTTTCTCGTCACGGTTTCAGCTTTAAAGCTAATCTCCAGGCAAACAGCTAAACACACAGTGGAAACACACATGCACTTTTATAAATTAAGACTGTTTTGCCAGATAACACAGCCAGGAGGGTGACACCATAGCTCCCAATTGTCCCTGATTTCAAGGGACCGTAGCTCATTTGGAAAAAAGTCCTCCTGTACCTCTTTCCTCCTCATTTGTCCCTCATTTTGGTCCGATCTGTATAGTTGTATATAAAATGAACAATTTATCTTTCAAAAAGTGTTTCCCAGTGCTAATCATTTCATCTGATTTCTAAATTGCTGCATTTGTAAATTCCAAAAGCCAATATAAAGAAATAGTAGTGGTAAAAAAGCACTTGTAGGTTTAACCAATCGTTTTTTTGTATAATTCTCCTTTAAGGGGGGCGTGCATACTTTTGCTAATTGGTGTCCCTCATTCCCATCTCAGAAAGTTGGGAGATATGTGACACAACTACAACAACATGTACCTGGTTAGAGGCCAAAGTGACAAGAGGTCTTCCTTACACTTCTGTTCCAAATATCCCTGGAATGGAGGCCAAATCCCAAATGCCCAATCTACAGGTGCTCATTTCTGGCAGATAACTCTGTGAGATGCACTTGAGAGCAACTGGTAGACAGGGACAGAGTGTTGTCATTCTATAGCAGAAAGTGCCTGAACAGGGACCTTCCTAACCAGGTAATATTTTGATGAAATCTGTACATTTTAAAGCCCAAATCCAGAAATGGGTTAAAATGCTCATTATGTATAGGTTATCAGAATAAGGGAAACTACTTACTTTATTCTGCACCCTAACAGGGTCCCTCCACTGGTGTGACTGGTCCCCAGCAACCTCCTCTCTAAGTTGCTCATGGTCACACGCTAACAGCCAGGGCCGATCCTAGGGTCACAGACGCCTGGGTGCAGAAATATTTCTGGTGCCCCCACATGGGCGTGGTCATCTTACCAACTCCTCCCCTTTACAAATGATTCTATGGCAACGACTCAAACACAGAGATGCTCCCCTAAGAAGTCTTTGTTACCCTGGGATCCTCCCATGATCTCTTAACAATAAAGAAAATACAGGAAGAAAGTACGCTAATGAGACCTGGAGGGGAGTCTCTCTGATGCACATAGAGAGGGCTGTCTGTTAGAAGAGCCCCCCAGACATAATGCAGGATACAGTCAAAGACTGCAGACATGATACAAGAGACAGTCAGAGACTGCAATCATAGTACAGGAGATGGTCAGAGACTGCAGACATTGTATAGGAGATGGTCAGAGACTGCAGACATGATACAGGAGATGGTCAGAGACTGCAGACATACTACAGGAGATGGTCAGAGACTGCAGACATAGTACAGGAGATGGTCAGAGACTGCAGACATAATACAGGAGATGGTCAGAGACTGCAGACATAATACAGGAGATGGTCAGAGACTGCAGACAAGATAGAATAGATGGTTAGAGACTGTAGACATGATACACGAGACAGTCAGAGACTGCAGACATGGTACAGAAGCTGGTCAGAGATTGCAGACATGATACAAGAGATGGTCAGAGACTGCAGACATGATACAGGAGATGGTCAGAGACTGCAGACATGATACAAGAGATGGTCAGAGACTGCAGGCATACTACAAGAGATGGTCATAGACTGCAGACATGATACAAGAGATGGTCAGAGACTGCAGACATACTACAAGAGATGGTCATAGACTGCAGATATGATACAAGAGATGGTCAGAGACTGAAGACATGATACAAGAGATGGTCAGAGACTGCAGACCTTATACAAGAGATGGTCAGAGACTGCAGATATAATACAGGAGATGGTCAGAGACTGCAGTTCCTATGGACGTTAGTAGATAATGGCCGATCAGCCCTCTCACCTGACCCAGCGATAGAGCAACGGTTCCTCAGATCAGGAGTCAGCTCACTCTAAATTGCCTGTGGCGACTCCGCTGGGTAGCACCCAGATCTGTATTCTGGCAATGACTCCATTCCTTTCTCCGCCGGGGATGGCGCTAGGCTGTGTGTCTTTCCCTCTGGTGGCGCAGGGTAGTGGGGTTCTCTCTCTGATGGTGTTCTCTCAGCACTGCCCTTTCCCTCTGGAGTCCTGGGTGCACTTCCCTGAAAGCTTTTCCGGGCTCCTGTCTCTCTTTCTCTCCCATTCAGCTGAGCATGCTGTGTGGGCTGCAGTTTCCATGTTACAGTGGAGCTGCCAGTCCTCGGTACTACATGTTCCACAATCCTCTTCTATGCTCCTTTTTCTATTCTATTTTTTTCCCTGGCTGATATGAAGGCAGGGGAAAAAACATAGTGGAAGGCTGTGCTGGCCAGTGACGCTCATTAGTATAGCAGTGCACGTGCGGAGGAGAGGGAGAGGGAGGGGAAGGGGCGAAAGAAGAGCCCGCAGCTGCAGTGACGTCACTAGGGTTTGTGTCACCAGGTGCGGTATAACATGGTGTCACCCCCCTTCCACCAACTTTAGTCGCCCCTCAGTACAGACCCCCCTCCACTAAGTATAGCCCCCCTTTGTCAGTGCAGACCCCCACTAAGTATAAACCCCTCCCTCAGTACAGACCCCCCCTTCATCAGTATAGACCCCCAAGACAAACCACCCCCCCTCCATTAGTACAGACCCCCACCAGGACAAACCCCCCTCCATTAGTAGAGATCCCCCAGGACAAACCCCCTCTTCATTAGTACAGACCCCCCCAGGACAACCCCCCTCCATTAGTACAGACCCCCCAAGACAAACCCCCCTCCATTAGTACAGACCCCCCAGGACAACCCCCCCTCCATTAGTACAGACCCCCCAGGACAAACCCCACCTCCATTAGTACAGACCCCCCAGGACAAACTCCCTCCATTAGTACAGACCCCCCCAGGAGATCCCACCCTCCACAAATCCCCCCTTCATTAGTACAGACCCCCCCCAGAACAAACCCCCCTCCATTAGTACAGACCCCCCACAGGACAAACCCCCCTCATTAGTACAGACCCCCCCTGGACAAGCCACCCTCCATTAGTACAGACCCCCCCGGACAAACACCCCCCCTCCATTAGTACAGACCCCCCCAGGACAAACCCCCTCCATTAGTACAGACCCCCCAGGAGAACCCACCCTCCACAAATCCCCCCTTCATTAGAACAGACCCCCCAGAACAAACCCCCCCTCCATTAGTACAGACCCTCCACCAGGACAAACCCCCCTCCATTAGTACAGACCCCCCTGGACAAACCACCCTCCATTAGTACAGACCCCCCCCGGACAAACACCCCCCCTCCATTAGTACAGACCCCCCCAAGGACAAACCCCCTCCATTAGTACAGACCCCCAGGACAAAACCCCCTCCATTAGTACAGACCCCCCCAGGACAAACCCCCCTTCATTAGTACAGACCCCCCCAGGACAACCCCCCTCCATTAGTATAGACCCCCCCAGGAGAACCCCCCCTCCAAAAATCCCCCTTCATTAGTACAGACCCCCCAGAACAAACCACCCTCCATTAGTACAGACCCCCCCACCAGGAAAAAAACCCCTCCATTAGTACAGACCCCCCTGGACAAACCACCCTCCATTAGTACAGGCCCCCCCGGACAAACACTCCCCCTCCATTAGTACAGACCCCCCCCAGGACAAACCCCCTTCATTAGTACAGACCCCCCAGGACAAATCCCCCCTCCATTAGTACAGACCACCCCCCAGGAGAAACCCCCCTCCATTAGTACAGACCCCCCCAGGACAAACCCCCCTCCATTAGTACAGACCCCCCGGACAAACACCCCCCTCCATTAGTACAGACCCCCCCAGGACAAACACGCCCCCTCCATTAGTACAGACCCCCCAGGACAAATTACCCCTTCATTAGTACAGACCCCCAGGACAAATCCCCTCCATTAGTACAGACCCCCCAGGACAACCCCCCTCCATTAGTACAGACCCCCCACAAGGACAAACCCCTCTCCATTAGTACTGACCCCCCAGGACAACCCCCCATTATTACAGACCCCCCAGGACAACCCCCCTCCATTAGTATAGACCCCCCCAGGAGAACCCCCCCTCCAAAAATCCCCCTTCATTAGTACAGACCCCCCAGAACAAACCACCCTCCATTAGTACAGACCCCCCCACCAGGAAAAAAACCCCTCCATTAGTACAGACCCCCCTGGACAAACCACCCTCCATTAGTACAGGCCCCCCCGGACAAACACTCCCCCTCCATTAGTACAGACCCCCCCCAGGACAAACCCCCTTCATTAGTACAGACCCCCCAGGACAAATCCCCCCTCCATTAGTACAGACCACCCCCCAGGAGAAACCCCCCTCCATTAGTACAGACCCCCCCAGGACAAACCCCCCTCCATTAGTACAGACCCCCCGGACAAACACCCCCCTCCATTAGTACAGACCCCCCCAGGACAAACACGCCCCCTCCATTAGTACAGACCCCCCAGGACAAATTACCCCTTCATTAGTACAGACCCCCAGGACAAATCCCCTCCATTAGTACAGACCCCCCAGGACAACCCCCCTCCATTAGTACAGACCCCCCACAAGGACAAACCCCTCTCCATTAGTACTGACCCCCCAGGACAACCCCCCATTATTACAGACCCCCCAGGACAACCCCCCCATTAGTACAGACCCCCCAGGACAAACCCCCCTCAATTAGTACAAACCCCCCAGGACAACCCCCCCTCCATTAGTACAGACCCCCCACCAGGACAAACCCCCCTCCATTAGTACTGACCCCCCTAGGACAACCCCCCATTACTACAGACCCCCCCAGGACAACCCCCCCATTAGTACAGACCCCCAGGACAAACCCCCCTCAATTAGTACAGACCCCCCAGGACAAACCCCCCTCCATTAGTACAGACCCCGCAGGACAAACCCCCCCTCCATTAGTACAAACCCCCCCAGGACAAACCCCCTCCATTAGTACAGACCCCCCCAGGACAAACCCCCTCCATTAGTACAAACCCCCCCAGGACAAACCCCCTCCATTAGTATAGACCCCCCAGGACAAATCCCCCCTTCATTAGTACAGACCCTCCCAGGACAACCCCCCTCCATTAGTACAGACCCCCCACCAGGACAACCCCCCCATTAGTACAGACCCCCCAGAACAAACCCCCCTTCATTAGTATAGGCCCCCCCAGGACAAACCCCCCTCTATTAGTAGAGACCCATTAACACCCGGGTGGCAGCTAGAGAGGAGAGGACAGTGTGCAGCCATGCCGCCTGGGTGAAGAGCAGATCTAGACAGGCTTGGGCGGGAGTGAGAGACAGAAAAGGAGAACCTGTGTCAGGCTGCAGGCATGGACAGACCACCCTCCCCCCAGCGAAGTCACTGATCGGCTGGTCTCTCTCCACGGCGGCTGCTCTCCTTCTCTGACAGGAGGAGGAGTGAGGGGGGATGGGCTCTAGCAGCGAAAAATACAGCGGCCGCTCCGCGGCGGTGACCTGAGGAGAGAGCCACCTCTGGACACGGAGAGGAGGAGGAGGAGGGAGGGGAGCACTCTGGTGCTTCAGCGCCCCCACCTCTCTGGCGCCCGGGTGCACTGCACCCCGTGCACCCACCTGGGATCGGCCCTAACAGCCCTCCATTGTACATGTAGCCCCCTCTACTTAGGTTAGGATTTTTGTGAGAGCAGGTAAATTTAAGCTGTTTGTTTTGATCTGTGTGGGCTGGGAGTAGCAGCATCACTGATAGCATCACTCCTCGGTTACCTCCCTCTTGCTTCTAGAGGATTCTAGAAGAAGTGGAAGGCAAGTGGGGAGGAGCAGTCTGGGGTGTTTCAGGAAGCCCTGACCAATCCTCAACTAGAACTGGCAGGGGGCAGGCCTCCCTAAGTACCTAGAGTCAGCCCAGCTGGGGAGGAGTTGTCAGGTGGAAGAACTGTGGCTGGAGTACTAGGCTGTCAGGGCATTGGAGGGAGCTCCCCCAAGGGACCTTGGGCCTGGGACTCGGGTGCAGCATGGATCCTTTCAAGAACACATGGAGGATCTGCACAGGAGGCACAGAGAGGAGTCAAAGAGGACAGCAGGAGCTAGTACTATGGAACAGGAGGGAACCACCGGTTTGCAGCCAGGAGGGCTTGTGAGTGACATGGGCAGTTAGGAGGACTGGAAAGGCATGCCAGAGAGGACTGAGAGGAAACAGTCAGAGCTGGGTGTGGAGCCAGTGAGTATTGCAATATCATGGGCAGTGAAGTCAGGCAGCTGCAGCCAGGAGGGCTGGCAGGGCCTGAAGATGACTTACTGGGAGCAGTTAATAAGGAGAAAAGAAGGTGGGACTTTATATGAAGAATGCATCCCTGGAGAAACCACGATACATATGAAAAATGGGCAGTACTAGATATAATATACCTATGGGCATTGATAACAACATTGCATAGCAACAATTAGCAGTCAATGGTTTATTGATGTAAAAAATAGTAACAATAGTAGTAATGATACCATAATAAAATAATGACATAATAAGTTCATGATGTTAAATATTATATAAAAACAAAGTACATTGGGTGGATTGGTATAACAATAATAATGACAACTACAATAATAGCATAATGAGTTCATATCATGCACATCATAGAGAGCCATTTTCATAGAAGCATGTCTCCCTGATAGAGAACTGTGTCTAAATTTGTTGTTACGATCCAATTGGTAAATATGGTAAGTATTGATAAAGTACAGTATGAGCGAGAGGGCATCTATTGGATCTACGCGTTTCGTGGCGACTGCCACTCTTCAGGAGAAGGTATGAGGTAGATGTCTGTATGTATTGAAACACATAGTTAATTTATAGGGTAAACTAAAATAGTCATTGTTGTGGATAGGAAAAGGAGAGGGGGAATGACCCCAATTTACCACAGCTACTTACAGAGATGTCGGTGGGACTAGGTAAAGGCATGGAGGGCCGAAAGGCCGACCGGATGACGACATCAGTCCCGGGAGCTGAGGTGGACAAACCCAGGCTTAGATGGATCGCCAAAAGGAGAAAATGCTCCCCAGGTAGGGGCCCCCATGGATGAAGAAGAAATAGTATAGCGCGGGAGTGTAGCTGTCTGTGAAAAAGGAATTATGAGGTGAAATAAAGGAGGGGTATGACAATGGATGTGTTGCAAAAGGAGACCAGTAATGGAAAAAAGATATATTCAGAACAAGTTGTAAGACAAGAACTGTCCAGTGATAATAGTGTCATATAAAATACCTATGGTGCAGAATATGGGGATAAATTGGTGACAAGAGTGGATGGGAGAGAGTAAAATGCTAGTGAAACCCCAAAAACTGGGGTATTGGTACCTAAGATAGAGACAATTTAGAGCAAAAACGTGGTAGTACAAAGTAAGAAGTAAACAGGGGGGACAAAAAAGATACCTGGTTTGTATTGAAATTGATTGAATCCAAAGTGCATAATAGCCATGGGGGTATCACACCCTAGAAGGGAGCAAATGTCTACTGAGAGGAGTATATAAATACTCCAATGAGGGGGGGAGTGTCCACCAACGTCACGTTGGCGGCCAATGAGAGGAGAAGGCGCCAAAACGACGAGCGGCAACCGCCACCCCAGTCCGGCGCCAATCACCACGTGGAGGACGTCGGATGTAAACACAACGTCGCCGCGTCAACGTCACTAGTGTGCGACGTTGCGCAGGCGGCGTGGAAGACGTGACGCCGATGCGCAATTGGGGGCCCACCCAATACCCGAGCGACCCGGAGAAGGGAGGAGGGGGAGAGGGAGGGCCCCAGGAGCGCATCGCAGCTCCCGGAACTGGGCAGGCCCCGGCCGGATTATAACAGCCCTAAACATAGCCCAACCCAGTATCCATAGCATCCCAAGTAGCCATAACAACATGGTAAACAGCAAAGCTCAGCTCCTAGAAACCTGAAGTATTATGTATCTCTCAATGATAAGTAAAAACGATGTGTTTGAATAATACAAGACCTAAATGACCATGACAATGGAAAGTACCAGCGTAAATGTATAAGGGTAGGGTGCATGCTTCCATCCCTGTTATATATATGCAAAACAAAGAGCAACCAGTTGAGACTTTATATGAGAACGCAGGGCTACCACCGCCAAGCGCCTCCATCCCTGTTAGTTAATAAGGAGAAAAGAAGGTGGGACTTTATATGAAGAATGCATCCCTGGAGAAACCACGATACATATGAAAAATGGGCAGTACTAGATCTAGTACTGCCCATTTTTCATATGTATCATGGTTTCTCCAGGGATGCATTCTTCATATAAAGTCCCACCTTCTTTTCTTCTTATTAACTAACAGGGATGGAGGCGCTTGGCGGTGGTAGCCCTGCGTTCTCATATAAAGTCCCAACTGGTTGCTCTTTGTTTTACTGGGAGCAGTAGTCCACCATAGTACAACAAGCACTAAAAGACTTCCTATTCCTATTTTGCTACATTAAAGGGACCCACGGTCCCTGCCTGCAAAAGGCAGCTGCTGAGGCCTGACTGAGTTAGAGTTGGGCCTAAGCTGTGCTAGCTGTGCCTGAAGAGAGAGAGAGAGAGAGAGAGAGAAGAGAGAAGAGAGAGAAGAGAGAGAGAGAGAGAGAAGAGAGAGGAGAGAGAGAGAGAGAGAGACAGTCTGCAAGCAAGAGATGTGCTAGAGGCCAAGTGTATATAGTTGTCCCAACTGATTGATATACAATCAGAAAATTGCTTATTCTACTGGGCATTAAAACAGGCAAAAAATTCAGACGAACACACGAACGCCGTTAAAGTTTATGGGACACGAACATGAAAAATCAAAAGTGCTCATTTTAAAGGCTTATTTGCAAGTTATTGTCATAAAAAGTGTTTGGGGACGCGGGTTATCAACGCAAAAAAAAAAGTTCCAAAAACGTCAGTTTTTTCGGTAGCAGTGATTTTAATAATGTTTAAAGTGAAACAATAAAAATGAAATATTCCTTTAAATATCTTGCCTGGGGGTGTCTGTATGCCTGTAAAGTAGCACAGTTTTCCCGTGTTTAGAACAGTACCACAGCAAAATGACATTTCTAAAGGAAAAGAGTAATTTAAAACTGATCGCGGCTGTAATGAATCGTCAGGTCTCGGCAATATAGATAAAACTCATTGAAAAAAACGTCATGGGTCCCCCCCGTCCATTACCAGGCCCTTTGGGTCTGGTATGAATATTAAGGGGAACCCTAAACCAATTTTTTTTTTAAATTGCGTGGGGCTCCCCCAAAAATCCATACCAGGCCCTTCAGGTCTGGTATGGATTTTAAGGGGAACCCTGCGCCAAAATAAAAAAAATGGTGTAGGGCCCCCCTAAAATCCATACCAGACCCTTATCCGAGCATGCAACCTGGCAGGCCGCAGGAAAAGAGGGGGGGCGAGGGAGCGCCCCCCCCGAACCGTACCAGGCCACATGCCCTCAACGTTGGGAGGGTGCTTTTGACTAGCCCACCAAAGCATCTTGTCCCCATGTTGAGGGCCTCATCCCCACAACCCTTGCCTGGTGGGTGTGGGGGTCTGCGAGTGGGGGGATTATCAGAATCTGGAAGTCCCCCTTTGACCAGGGAACCCCCAGATCCCAGCCTTCCCCCCATATGAATTGGCAACGGGTACATTTTACCTCTACCATTTCACAAAAAAAGTGTCAAAAATAGTAAAAAAGACAGAAGACACTTTGGGACAAGTCCTTTATTAAAAAATTAAAAAATAAAAATGTCCTGTGATGTAGATCCATCTCACGCCGCCTGAAGGACCGAAAAAAAAAAGCCGCAACAGCACCGCCTCCATGGGAGGCTCCTGCCGAGTGACACTTCTTCTCGGTGACAGCTGTTATATAGCTGAGGGCGGGGCCACCTGGTGACGTAAACGAGCGACTCCGCCCCCTCTGACGCCACGTGATGCGGGAAATTTTTATTTTTTAATTTTTTAATAAAGGACTTGTCCCAAAGTGTCTTGTCTTTTTTACTATTTTTGACATTTTTTTTTGTGAAATGGAAGGGGTGCAATGTACCCATTACCAATTCACATAGGGGGGCTGGGATCTGGGGGTCCCCTTGTTAAAGGGGGCTTCCAAATTCCGATAAGACCCCACCCGCAGAGCCCCACAACCACCAGGCAAGGGTTGTGGGGATGAGGCCCTTGTCCCCATCAACATAGGGACAAGGTGCTTTGGGGGGCTACTCCAAAGCACCCTCCCCATGTTGAGGGCATGTGGCCTGGTACGGTTCAGGAGGGGGGGGGCGCTCTCTCGTTCCCCCCTCTTTTCCTGCAGCCTGCCAGGTTGCGTGCTTGGATAAGGGTTTGGTATGGATTTTGGGGGGGCCCCTACACCACTTTTTAAAAAATTTTGGTGCAGGGTTCCCCTTAAAATCCATACCAGACCTGAATTTTTATTGTTTCATTTTAAAAATTATTAAAATCACTGCTCCCGAAAAAACGGCCATTTTTAAAACTTTTTTTTGCATTAATACATGTCCCCTGGGGCAGGACCCAGGTCCCCAAACACTTTTTATGACAATGACTTGCATATAAGCCTTTAAAATGAGCACTTTGGGTATTTTAGGTCAGTGTCCCATAGACTTTAACGAGGTTCCGCGGCTTTCGAATTTGCCACGAACACTGCATAAAGTTCGTGGTTCGCCAAGCATCCGAACAACCACAGTTCGGCCCGAACTTATGCTCGGGCCGAACCGTTCGCCCATCCCTACTGGGCATCACACATATTCCTATCCCTATTCAAGTTAAAATCCATCAATAAAAATACAAAACAATCACATGGACTGTTCATTGTCTCAAAAGTGACTGGGAAGTAATTGTCGGGCTGGGCAGGGTGACAGGTGGACCCCAACTTTCAGCAGCCCTTACGGGGGTACCTCTACATACATGATGACCCTGAGGGGCTACCCTCAGACTGGAGTTTTGGGAAGAAGAGGGCACCCTGGAGAAGAGGATACGATAAATAATCCTGCCTGTTCCTCTACCGCCTTGACATAACAAGCATATAATCCTTGCATTGCAGGAAGGGCCCACTGCAAGGGTAGATTTAATTTTAATTGTTGGAGTTGGGCTTTAAAAAGAAATAATTTTTAGGTTTACATTAACATGGTAAAGATTATATGAGATTTTAGTGATTAAGCTTGCATATACTTTATCTACTAGTGATTTTAGTGAGATGACTCAGCTGCTAAAAGTGGTCCATGTGCCCATACCCTTTGAGCAATTCTGGTCACTTCTAGGATAAATGCTCCTGCAGGATGTTGAAGATCAATTCCTGGCCTGTAGCCTTGCAGAGTAAACTTTCTGTGTAGGCATATCCTAGATCTAGGCTCTGGCTCTTGATCTGCATGGGTTAATTTGACACGCTTCAAAGGATGGACCAGAGCGAAATGCTGGCTCCTAATCAGATATGCAAATTGCAGACTTGTCAGCTCAAATATACTGTTTAATTAAAAGGCCCATTTTCAAAGGCAACTGAAAAAAAAACTCGGAAATTGAGTGGTAGATGTTCTAACATTAAACCGTGACTAAGACACAATCTCTTTGCCTAATGCACTCAGAAGACAAAGCTCAGAAAGGGATAGTTACATTGTTACATTTCTGTCAAGATAACGCATTTTGTACCTGCAGTCAGACAAAAAACTACCGTCCCTTTTTAAAACGTCAGGTTGCGTTTACTTAATCAGGTTTTTAATTGTGAGCTACATGAATACCTGAGCTGTGGTTATAGACCAACTCCAGCCAAAATATTTTATTACATTTTGGAAAGAGTGTGGAAAGGGTAGAGCCTCCTTTCAGGTTTTAATTGCCATGCGAGTCCCCCTGCCCTTTTCCTGTCAAGACGAGCTTGAAATCTCTCCAGTGGGGACAAAAACATTTTTTAAGTAAGGAAGGGTTGGAATTATTGACAATGTATTCATTACTGCGTGGGGTATTCTGTCCAGGTGATAGCTGCACCCCTATTTCTCGGAAGTGAGGGGAATTTTCTCTAGTGGGGTTAGACAAAAAATAAAAACCTGGCATAAATTAAATTTTTACCCACTTTAGCCAAATAAATAATTTTGGCTAGAATTCAAATTTAAAGGGAACCTGTATTGGTAGAAGTACTGTAAAATAACTATAATTATTCTTTAAAACATTATTCCCAGTAGACTGTGACACCTACAAACATTTCAGAGAAGCACCCCAGAAGGTGCTCTGATCCTTCCAGCTTTGTGATGGTGTACTTTGTTGTGTTTGCCTTTTCATTACAGTCAGCTCTTTCCCTTGATTTGTAATATATTTTAGAGTTGTTCAATGGTTAATCCCTCATTCAGTTATATGTCACTGGATATGTTACTGTCACCGGTACAGTGACGGCATGGATGAATATTATCTCTTGCTTATCCACTTCCCTCGGTCTTACCTCGCAAGCTTGAAAAAGCAGGATGTCTGGGGCTGGGGTTCCTCCAAAAGATTACAGCAGGGGCCTAGTTGCTTTTGATATCTGCTGTCAGTCCATTGTGCCCAGGAGAGACCGCTATGCGTCACAAAATGACATCACTGCCGCCATTATCTGGCACGCAGAGCTGGGGAACCAAAGAGCCATTGTTTATTACACTATCGGAGCCCAGAGCAGTCATACAGTGATAGTATAGCTTTTTAAAAATATAAATGTAAATTTTTACCTTGCATGTGAGCAATTTATACCTGATTAAGTAAACGCAACCTGATGTTTTAAAATGAGATGGTAGTTTTTTGTCTGACTGCAGGTACAAAATGCGTTATCTTGACAGAAATGTAACAATGTAACTATCCCATTATGAGCTTTGTCTTCTGAGTGCATTAGGCAAAGAGATTGTGTCTTAGTCACGGTTTAATGTTAGAACATCTACCACTCAAATTCCAAGTTTTTTTTTTCAGTTGCCTTTGAAAATGGGCCCCACCCAGGCCCCACCCATCAAAAAGGAAGGGTGGGGTCTGGCGCCCCCCCCCCATCCTAAAACTTTACCAGCCACCACTGGTCAAAAGTCCTATTTTGTTCTACCTGAGGTTCAGTTTTAAGAAGATGGCTGCAAAACTGCTGGAGCCAGCGTAGGTTGCCAACTGATTTGATGGCTGCAGTGTAGAGCTATGAAAGAGACTTTTAAACAAAACCGTAACAACAATCAGATAATATGCACTAAGATGATGGCTGTATATAGAAATAACGAAGGCAATGAGGAAACAAAGGTACTTGAGGGAAGGGGAAGGTGAAGGAAAAGAGGAAAGGGAACAGGGAGGCTGGAACGACTTTTTCCTAAATAAATAGAGATAAGCTTATATGACCTGAAAGGTAGGTGTAAAGTAAGAGTGAGGGCTATTCTGTGCTCCAGTTGAAAAAAGCATGGATTCCAAGGCTTCAATACCGGGAATCTAAAAGGAAGACGGGTTCCATGATTAACATATTAGAGTGCAGTAAGGGTGCTGTAGCCAGGGATCCCACTGGCAACAAAATCTATCTTGCAGAAGATGTGATTTGGCAAATAAGTATTGCAGATGTGGGTGACTGTAAGGACATCAGAGCGTAGGGGTTGCTTCCAATTCTGGGTTATAAAAGAGACTTTTAAAAATAAAGTTATCCTTTAAGGTAGACCTTAAAAAACAACTTAAAATATAAGCTCACTTAGAATGCGCTGCACATTATCTTTAAAGACTTGTAAAGAAATACAAACGAATGAATAAGTGTCATCATGAGCCATAGTTACTAATATGTTGTACAGTCTACATTTGGGTTGATGGGTCAGCCAGAACTCACCATACAGTATGTGTCAAAAATGTTTACATCTCCAGTGGAAATACCCTACAACACATCTGTCTGTAAGACTTCCACAGAAAAGGCCTCATCTAGACAGTTTACGATAGTGTGTGGGCTAGACTGTACAGGCAGACATCAGCGATCTCTTATCTTATGAGTATTTTGGCAGGAGTGTAAAACAACATAGGGAATGGATCTAGCGGGAAGGTGCCACAATGAAAGAGCCCTATGTATATGAAGAGAACTGCCGGGAGCAGGCTTTGGATAAGACTGACCAATATTACTTACAGATATAAGTGAATTTTTGCTCATTAGGGGTTGTTCGTAGGTCTGTAAATCTTTCCCGATGTCTCTTGGCTGATCCTGCTCGGGAAAGATTGTATTGGTCTATGATGGGATTTCCAGATGACTACTATTGTCTACTCTCAACTGCCTGTGCTTATTCACATACCAAATTAGTGTAGAGTGTATATTCTCTGTAAGAAAGGTGTACCATTTGGTCAATTGGGAGTTCACTTAATAACCATGTGAATTTCTTGCAGGCCATATACAGGCAGATACCACTGTACAGTATATGAGGCATACACTATGCCCAGTTCTGGGACAAGGTCACCTAGTGCCCAGGGCGAAAATGTCAAACGGTGCCCCCCCAAAATCTATGAGCATTATGTGTCAGCAAAATTCCCCTCCAAAAAATGTGAGCACCAATCTTCACACTTACCCCTTCAGCATAAATTCCCATTGCAAGCCACAATTCTCCCCAAAACAATTCCCCCTATTCCAGTACAAATCCCCCTCCCAGCTCAAATCATCTCGTTACTCAATCCCTCTTCCTAGCAAAAATCCTCTACCCCTTAAATGTTACCTTTGAGCATAAATCCCCCCCCCCCCAGCTCCAAATTTCCCAGCACGAATCCCCCCTAAATCCCCTCTCCTAGCACTAATTCCCCCTCCCTCAAAAAATTCCCCTTCTAGCACAAATCTCCCAATCATCCCTACTAGCAAAAACACCCCCCCCTCCAAAAAAATTGCCTTTCCTAATACAAATCCACCCCCCTCTAAATCACCCCTTCTAGCAAAAACCCCACTGTGCTCAGGGCAGTCGCCCCTCCTGGCCATCCCTTGTCCTGACTTTGCCCACACTTATTTATGTGTCTATTAAGGAACTGAACTCAAAAAGCTAAGATTTTCTCTGTTACAGGGAAAAAATGTTAATATTAATTGTGTCTAAGCAGTACTTTAAAAATGTACATTTTGTGTTAAATGCCTGCCGAAAAATATTAAACACAAGAACAAATGGGGCTGGGTTCACATTGAAAATGTCACTGGGCAGTGGGCACACTAACTCTGTTCTCGGCAGCACTCCACAAAACGGGGAACACCCTCAGGAATAAGTAAAGAACCCATTAATCAATCCAATGAGAGTGCCAATCAAATGTCCAAGAGCCCAAGGTCACTTAATGAAAAAATTGATTCATAGCAGAATAAAGCCTTTTGGGCTTTTTGGGGGCCAAACACATCCCTCCCTTCATCAGGGCTTAAAGTGGTTCTAAAGGTTGAAGGTCTTTTACCTTCATGCATTTAGTTATTACGTTCTATGCACGAAGGTTAAAAAACCTACCCCACCCCTCCCAAGCCCCCTCAATCGTTACCTGAGCTCCTTCCGATCCAGCAATGTTCACGATAGCCTCGGCTGTCCCGTGAAAGAAGAGGATCAGAGCTACTCTGTGCAAAACCACTGCACAAAGGAATTAAGTATGACATTTTTTTTTTTTTTATGAAGCTTTCTTAATATCACGTTAAGAAATTTGTCTGTGCTTAAATGGACTAACGAGTGTGCAGATACCAAATAAATCTGCGCTGTGCTTTACTGCTTGGAACAGTTTTAGGAGGGCAGGCTATGTCAATGTGAGTGAATGCTGGAGAGTGAAGACATAACCCCTCCCGCTGCCATGTTAGGTTAAGGTTGATGATAAAACCACAGTTCAAATGCTTAAATTTACAAGACTAGGTATGCTCAGAGATGAAAAAACACATACAAAACAATTGAGAGTCCCCCCTTACATGAGAGTCCCCCTTTACAGGAGAGTCATCAGGTCTCCCTTACATGAGGGCCCCCATCAGAGTCCCTTCTTATGTCAAGGTCCAGATCCAAGTCCCCTCTTACCTGCGAGTTCTCATCTCAGTCACCCTGTAAGAGTCCACGGCTTACTACACATGCACCAGTGGCGCGTTGCCCAAGAGGAAATCCGTGCCAACTGAGCATGTGCCAAAGACGCCACAGGGCGCCAACTTGAAGGAAAAGAAGACTTGATGGAAAAGGGCAGGAAAATGCCCAGGACGCCCACAGGAAGTGACCTCAATCTGATGGAAAAAGGCGGGAAAATGCCCAGGAGGCGCACAGGAAATTACCTCAAACTTCCCTATATAAGCCCAGCCCAGACACTGCCAAATTGCTGGTTTATCTTCAGTCCCCCCTTGTTCCTGTGCTAGTGTGTGATCTGTCTGAACCTGTTGTGCCCTTAAAACCTTTTTGACTACTTTTGATTGCTGCTTGCCTTTGACCTCGGATTTGTACCTTAACCATTCTACTTCTTTGCCCCTTTTATACTCAGCTGCCAGACCCTTGGCACCCCTGCCACTCGGTGTCCCCACCAAGTCTCTGTCTCCATCTCCAAAGGCTTTAAGGACCCGAGGTGCAAGGGAGGCCTCCCCACTACTTTGGTCTTACATCAGGTACGTGGCACTCGTGACACACCCCTTCCATGAAAGTCCCCCCACACACATCTGGGTCCCCTCTACATCTGGGTCTCTGATGGGGATACTGATGTAAGGGGGGACTTTGATGGGCTCAAGTTTATTAGGAATTTCTTTGCTTTGTTTTATTGAAATTCTTTCTCTGTTGTTATGAATCCTATTCTGCTGGGAAAAAAAAGCTCCAAGTAAAACATATTCATTTATTTAAACTGTATTAATTCATTCATAAATCAGATTTATTTATGGCCCACAAATATTTGTAAAATATATGATGTGACCCTCCTACTGGACAGTTTGGAGACCCCATTCTAGCCCTAATTAACAGTGTTAAACCCAAAAGAAAACACATATCATATTGCAGCTTACCAGTTCTTAGATGTGGTGGCTGCTTTTGTTTTCTTTTTTTAGGGTTTCTTTCTTCTATTTTCATCTTGTGATCTGGCCAGTAAGTCTGTTGTTTTTCAATAGAACACGCTGTTCTACAGATGTAGCCGTTACAGGGGTGATACAGACCTTTCACTACTGACAGGGGTGCTTACAATGATCATCTTTTATTTATGTACATCCTTTATAATTAGTTACAGCATAGTTTTTTTTCCTTTTGGGATAAAGTATTAGCTGGAGTTCAGATTCCTTGCTCCTTCATCCAGAGTGGAGGCACTCTAATACAGGGGGTGTGGTCCTGGCTAGATCATCAGGTGTAAAGAGAGGGGGGAAAAAACTAAAAAAAGAAAACTAATACAACCACTACATCTAATGATTGGAAAGTTGTAATATATAAAATTTTTGGTTTTGGGTTTAATACCGCTTTAAGGCCTCATGCACACAGGAAGTTTTTCCTGTCGCTTTTAGGAGCGTCAGGCATTTTTTTTTTTTTTACAGCTTAAAAACGCCTCTCCACGTTATTCTATGTGTCCATGCACACGCAGGCTTTTAGGAGCTGTAAGTGGCATAGGCGTTTTAAAGCTGCAAAAAAACAAAACAAACCCAGGGCATTTTGGAGCAACAGCTGTAAAAAAAAAAAGTCTGATGCGGCTTAACGCTGTATACAGGATTAACACGCGTTTAGCCGCGTCAATTGTTTTTAAGCTGTAGTAATCGGATTTGGGAGTGGAAAATAGAAGAGGGCAGAGAAACGCTGCTAAACGCTAACGCGGCCAAACATGCATTAACGCCAATGCAAAATGCTTCTAGCAGCGTGTTTTTACAGACGTTTTTTCCTGGCGTCAGGACTGGCTTTGCAGCTCCTTTTTTTTTTTTTAATGCCCTGTGTGCATAAGGCCTTAGAGTATAAAAGTTCTACCTTGCAGGAAATTTGATTGGTATAATAAATTTTAATGCTGAACATAGAAGAAACCAGATTATATTGCCCATCACTCAGATCTGGGGCAACACCTCCCAAAATCAGAATTCTGTGTCCGGAATTACAAAGTAACGCAGCGGCATCTCTCTCATTCACCGACGAGCTAATCCCTATCTAGGCTCTAGCTGGAAATGTGATAATAGGGGCTGTTAGTGCGGACGGGGTGGCTGGAATTTAAAGCAGCTTTGTATAATGGAGGTCTCTGAGCCTCTCCCTCCCAGCAGTCGCGTTCTCCCCCTCGTGCGGCTCACCCCCAGCTCTACGCTAAAATAAATTCCAAGGCTGAAGCAGTTTGATCTGTGAATGCAAATATTTGTAATACGAACCAAATAACACAAGGCCTGGAATGGGATCAAATAATTCTGGTATTCATTCATTAGAGAAAGCCAAACAAAACCCCCCCTAGCCTGAATAGACTAACCTCGGCCTCTTAAAGGAGACCTCCACTCAAAGTGATTAAAGTGGAATTTTAGTGGAAACTATTTTTTTATAGCATGGAAGGGTTATGTTCCTATTGTTGTAGATGTCCCTATTGATTATAGAGTTCCCTTCATTTCCTGTCCTGGAGACACAACTGAAAGTGAGAGGGAGTTTCCCCAAAGTAAGGGAAAATCTCACTTTGATAGTTGTCGTCACTTTGACGACTTGTCGTGCGATTTGAACCATCAAATCGCATGACAAGTCACACTCTATTTTTGGCAATGGCACTATTCAAATCAGGGCGACACCAACTTTGCGGTGCTGCATCAATTTGAAAAAGAAGTTCCTGCACTAGTTTTGGTGATTTTGGGTGCAACTTGCATAGACATCTGTGCATGAAGCTGCACGGATGTCTTCCAAGTCGCACCTGAATAAAAGAGTATCTAGGGGTGACCCCTCCAAAACCCCCAGTAGGTATCCCAGTAGGGCTTTCATTGCTGCCCCCCCCTTCCCCAGTAGGGTTTCCATTGCTGTCCCCCCTTCCCCAGTAGGGCTTCCATCGCTGCCCCCCCTTCCCAGTAGGGCTTTCATTACTGCCCCCCCTTCCCCAGTAGGGCTTTTATTGCTGCCCCCCCAGTAGGGCTTTCATTGCTGCCCCCCCTTCCCCAGTAGGGCTTTTATTGCTGCCCCCCCAGTAGGGCTTTCATTGCTGCCCCCCCCCCCTTCCCCAGTAGGGCTTTCTTTGCTGCCCCCCAGTAGGGCTTTCATTGCTGCCCCCCCCTTCCCCAGTAGGGCTTTCATTGCCACCCCCCCTTCCCAAGTAGGGCTTTCATTGCTGCCCCCCCTTCCCCAGTAGGGCTTTCATTGCTGCCCCCCCCTTCCCCAATAGGCTTTCATTGCTGACACCCCCCCTCACCAGTAGGGCTTTCATTGCTGCCCCCCTTCCCCAGTAGGGCTTTCATTGCTGCCCCCCCCTTCCCCAGTAGGGCTTTCATTGCCACCCCCCCCCCCTTCCCAAGTAGGGCTTTCATTGCTGCCCCCCCTTCCCCAATAGGGTTTTCATTGCTGCCACCCCCCTCCCCAGTAGGGCTTTCATTGCTGCCCCCCCTTCCCCAGTAGGGCTTTCATTGCTGCCCCCCCCTTCCCCAATAGGCTTTCATTGCTGCCACCCCCCCTCACCAGTAGGGCTTTCATTGCTGCCCCCCTTCCCCAGTAGGGCTTTCATTGCTGCCCCCCCTTCCCCAGTAGGGCTTTCATTGCTGCCCCCCCCCCTTCCCCAGTAGGCCTTCCATTACCCCTTTTGTCCAATCTAGGAGGATGCTACCCCTATAATCTTCTAAATATGTACACGCATAGAGGCTTACATGGTGCTCAAATCGCACCTGAAGTCACACTGACATGCAGCTTTTGAAACAAGGACTACAGGTTTAGATTTACCATCGGTCTTTATAACAGTAACAACAGTCTCCGGGACAAACAGAGGATGAATCTCTTCCCCGGTAAAATGTAAATGTAAAATGCCTTGATGCATACAAATAGGACCAGGGCTCTGCTTGTGTACAGACTTCCCAGAATTTTCATCCTCCTACTCATGTATTTGACTCATCAGAGTTTGAAACTCAAGTTACTGACATCCCCAGGAATAGGCGTTTCTTAAGCAGATACTAAAAAACTTTGCACACGTGTAATGATTCTGAGATCTTATTACAACACAGATAGATCATCCCACTTACAAAGTCCTAAATCAGTATCTACAGACCGGAAGCAGGTTAAGATTAGCAATAAAGTTTGCTAAAAACCTTGTAATGTATAGAGATTTTTTTATTTTAAACTAATCTGAAGTTATACCTTAACCATTCCGGAGATGGGATTTTGGGCTTGGATAACCTGTGGTCCTCCAGAATTCCAGACCAACGAGTCATCATCTGCAATTCTGAACAGCTGAACTCATTGAGTAATAATTGTAGACCTCGCAGAGTAATTCAATACACCGCAGTTGGCCTATTGGTCTGCAAAGCTCATTTCTAGTGGTGCAGAAGGAGGTTAAAAGCAAGATTAACATAATGAAAAGTCAGGCGATGATGGAATTCTGAGTTGCGCGGTTCAGTGCCGGCTCTGAAAGACCAGTAACTGAGATGATTCCCGGATATCGCTGGACATAGTTTATGAGGTTTAAAGAAATGCCTAACAGGGCCCTGTATAGCCTTTACGTTGTGATTACCAGGTTTGCTCAATCAGTTGTCGCCGTGTGGAAATGAGCAATAATCATATTCTTGGAAAAGTTGCCTTGGCATTAGTCATGTGATAAAGCATAGGAATAATGTGGAATTTCCCCATTTTACAGATGAAAAGGGAAACTTCTTGGGACTTTTCGATAATTAAAGCGGAGTCCCAGGATGATATCAAAAGCCATAATTCAACCTAGGTATTGATTCTTTTAAAAAAAATGTTTTTTTAAATATTGGGGTAAAGTTTCCACCTCATCCCTTTAAACCTGAACACATATTAATTACACAGGTTCTGTGGCTGATTAAGGTGGTAATTAAACTCTCTTGGTGCCTTATCTGCATTAAATTAGCTTCAGAACCTGTCTAATTCATATGTTTTTAAAGGGATGAGGTGGCAACCCTATATTGGGGTCATGTAATGATCTACATGGCAATATTTAAACAGGAATAAGGGGGGCAGCAATGGAAGCCAATCAGGGTATGCTGTCCTGCATAGTGTTTTCTGTCTTAGGGCTCATTTACACTTACTTCAACTTCAACACACAGTAAGACTGGGAATTGGATGTGGTTTTCCCGCATCCAATTCGCATGACAGGAGATTGTGACCGGCTCTCTATGGAGCCGGTTCACATTTCTCCGTGGCAGGTCATAGTTGCTGTGCAGTGTGCTAAAGAGCCCACCAGGCCCAGCAAGCAGACTGGTACAGTCAGCGGGATAGGGATTGTTAACAACGAGGCTATAAATTGTGTCACCTCTACCCAGAAAGAGTGCAATTTGGGACAGGACCACAACATATGACAGAAACCGGCCTCTAGACTACCACATTTTCAACAATACAGCTGGATAGGCCCCAGGATAAATTTTGTTCAGCCATTGAGGCGTTAAATACACCCGGTGTAAAAATCCTGAATTGTATTAAGCGGTCCTTAACTGCCACTAATTGGAGAAAAGGGTATTCCCACATATCCTCCCAATCCTCTGTGTCTAATTCAGGAAAGTCCAACCTCCATTTAGCCTGCAGAGTTTCAAGCCCAAAATGCATTGATGGTAGTAGTGCCTTATATATGGTAGATAGGGGTTTTACCAGCTCATCATTCCGGAGGAAGGATTCTAGAGTGGAGTGAAGGACTGACAGTGGTTGAGAATCAAATTGGGAAGAGAAGGCATGTCTAAGCTGTAGATATCTAAAGAAGTAACAGTTGGGTAAGTCATAGTTTTGTTTGAGAGTGTTAAAGGGAAGGATAGCCCCGTCTTTACATATATGGTCGAGAACCATAATACCCCTTGTTGCCCATAAGCTCGGATCAGGTATGGTGTGGAACTCTGCGAGGAGCGGATTGAGCCATAAGGTGGTATCCGGGGACCATCTGTTTGGTTCTGTTTTATGTTTACAAACTTGCAATTGCCACACCTTTATCACTGATGTCATAGAGTGTGTGAGAGTCACAGGTACTCTGGGACCTCTGTATAGTGCATTTCTCAATGATTCAAAGGACCCCAGCGAAGCTGCCTCCAGCACCACAGAGGCGCTTGTATCATCAGAGATCATCCAATTATGTGCGTGGACAAGTAGGGCTGCAAAGAAATATTTTTGGAGGTCTGGACAGGCCAGGCCAATGGTAGGTTTATTTTAACAGTAAGAGACAGAACAAAAATATCCAGAAAAACGCATTTCAAAAAAGTTATAAATTGATTTGCCTTTTAATGAGTGAAATAAGTATTTGATTCCCTATCAATCAGAAAGATTTCTGGCTCCCGGGTGTCGTCTATACAGGTAACGAGCTGAGATTAGGAGCCCTCCTTTAAAGGGAGTGCTCCTAATCTCAGCTTGTTACCTGTATAAAAGACAGATGTCCACAGAAGCAATCAATCAGATTCCAATCTCTCCACCATGGCCAAGACCAAAGAGGTGTCCAAGGATGTCAGGGACAAGATTGTAGACGTACACAAGGCTGGAATGAGCTACAAGACAATCGCCAAGCAGCTTGGTGAGAGGGTGACAACAGTTAGTTTGATTATTCGCAAATGGAAGAAATACTCCCTCGGTCTGGGGCTCCGTGCAAGACCCCACGTTGTGGAGTTTTAATGATCACGAGAACAGTGAGAAATCAGTCCAGAACTACACAGGATAATCTTGTCAATGATCTCAAGGCAGCTGGGACCATAGTCACCAAGAAAACAATTGGTAACACACTACGCCGTGAAGGACTGCAATCCTGCAGCGCCCGCAAGGTACCCCTGCTCAAGAAAGCACATGTACAGGCTCGTCTGAAGTTTGCTGATGAATATCTGAATGATTCAGAGGAAAACTGGGTTAAAGTGTTGTGGTCAGATGATACCAAAATCAAGCTCTTTGGCATCAATTCAACTCGCCGTGTTTGGAAGAGGAGGAATGCTGCCTATGACCCCAAAAACACCATCCCCATCGTCAAACATGGAGGTGGAAACATTATGCTTTTGGGGTGTTTTTCTGCTAAGGGGACAGGACAACTTTACCACATCAAAGGGACGATAGACAGGCCCATTTACTGTCAAATCTTGGGTGAGAACCTCCTTCCCCCAACCAGGGCACTGAAAATGGGTCGTGGATGGGTTTTCCAGCATGACAATGACCCAAAACACATGGCCCTGGCAACAAAGTACTGGCTCAAGAAGAGGCACATTAAGATCCTGGAGTCTCCATGGAGAGGAACTGCAAAGAGGAGTGGGACAAAATCCCTCTTGGGATGTGTGCAAACCTGGTGGCCAAGAAACGTCTGAAGTCTGTAATTGATTATCAATGCAGCCCCCCCGAGGATGCCCACACTGGACCACCAGGGATGCCCACCACTAGTCACCACCAGGTATGCCACACATGGCCACCGGGGATGCCAATCATTGCTCACAATAGATGCCAATCAGTGCCCACAATGGGCATCACTGATTGGTAGGCATTATTGTTTGGCACTGATTGGCATCCATCAGTACCATCCATTAATGTACATCCATGCCCCCTATCAGTGCCCATCAGTGCCATCTATGTGTACCAATCAGTGCTGCCTATCAGTGCTCATCAGTGTCGCATATTAGTGCCCATCATCAGTGCCCCCTCATTAGTGCCCATCTGTGAGGGAGAAAACGTACTTATTTACAAAGGTTTGTAACAGAAACAAAAAAAACAAACATTTTTTTTCAAAATTTTCGGTCTTTTTTTATTTGTTTAGCAGGAAATAAAAATCCCAGAGGTGATCAAATACCACCAAAAGAAAGCTCTATTTGTGGGAACAAAATGATAAAAATTTAGTTTGGGTACAGTGTAGCATGACCGCGCAATTGTCATTCAAAGTGTGACAGCTCTGAAAGCTGAAAATTGGTCTGGGCAGGAAGGTGTATAAGTGCCCAGTATTGAAGTGGTTAAAACCAAAACCAAAAATGTAATATATTTCAATCATTAAATGTGGCTGCATTCCTTTTTTCTTTTTAGTCTTTTTTCTTTTCTGTTTATAGCTGGTGATCTGGCCAGTAACAAACCTCCTGTATTAAAGTGCCCCCACTATGGATGAATGAGCACAGGGGTACCTTTGAACATCAGCAATCTGGGGGGGGGGGGGAAGAGAGGAGTGTTGGATGTACTAGCAGATTTAAAAACACTAACAAATTGAAGCCAAACTCCAGATAACACTTTTTAAGCAGTTACAGTTTTACACATACAAGATAAATAAAAGCTGATTATTGCAAGCACCCCTGTAAATGGTAAAAAGGTTTGCCTCAGCCTTCCAACTGCTACATCTGCAGGACAGCTTGTTCTGTTGAAAAATAAGTTATTTTCAGGATCGCCAGGTGAAAATAAAAAAAAAAGTCTAGAAAAGAAAATGTATGAAGCCCTCATACCTAACAATTAGTATGTCGAAATATAATAAATGTTCGCTTTTGGGTTTAGTATCACTTTAAAGCCAAAGTCATACCCTAAAATTTCAGAAATTTCAAAACGTCATTGCTAAAGAAGATGGCTGTTCACAGAGGGGGTTATTTACTAAAGGAAAATCCACTTTGCACTGAAAGTGCACTTGGAAGTGCTGTCGCTGTAGATCCGAGGGGGACATGCAAGGAAAATAAACAGCATTTTAGCTTGCATATGATTGGATGATAAAATCAGCTTTCAAAGTGCACTTGCAGTGCAAAGTGGATTTGTCTTTCGTAGATAACCCCCAAAGTGTTGTATCCAAGCATATTAATGGAAAGTTACAGTCAGGTCCATAAATATTGGGACATCAACACAATTCCACTCTTTTTGACTCTATACACCACCACAATGGATTTTAAATGAAACAAACAAGATGTGCTTTAACTGCAGACTAGCAGCTTTAATTTGAGGGTATTTACATCCAAATCAGGTGAACGGTGTAGGAATTACAACAGTTTGTATATGTGCTTCCCACTTTTTAAGGGACCAAAAGTAATGGGACAATTGGCTGCTCAGCTGCTCCATGACCAGGTGTGTGTTATTCCCTCATTATCTCATTTACACAGAGCAGATGAAAGGTCCAGAGTTCATTTCAAGTGTGCTTTTTGCATTTTGAATCTGTTGCTGTCAACTCTCAATATGAGATCCAAAGAGCTGTCACTATCAATGAAGCAAGCCATCATTAGGCTGAAAAAACAAAGCAAACCCATCAGAGAGATAGCAAAAATATTAGGTGTGGATTAGGTGTGGCCAAATCAACTGGAACATCCTTAAAAAGAAAGAATGCACCGGTGAGCTCAGCAACACCAAAAGACCCGGAAGACCACAGAAAACAACTGTGGTGGATGACCGAAGAGTTCTTTCCCTGGTGAAGAAAACTCCCTTCACAACAGTTGGCCAGATCAAGAACACTCTCCAGGAGGTAGGTGTATGTGTGTCAAAGTCAACAATCAAGAGAAGACTTCACCAGAGTGAATACAGAGGGTTCACCACAAGATGTAAACCATTGGCGAGCCTCAGAAACAGGAAGGAAAGATTAGAGTTTTCCAAACAACATCTAAAAAGCCTTCACAGTTCTGGAACAACATCCTATGGACAGATGAGACCAAGATCAACTTGTACCATAGTGATGGGAAGAGAAGAGCATGGAGAAGGAAAGGAACTGCTCATGATCCAAAGCATACCACCTCATCAGTGAAGCATGGTGGTGGTAGTGTCGTGGTGTGGGCATGTATGGCTGCCAATGGAACTGGTTCTCTTGTATTTATTGATGATGTTACTGCTGAAAAAAGCAGCAGGATGAATTCTAAAGTGTTTCGGGCAATATTATCTGCTCATATTCAGCAAAATGCTTCAGAACTCATTGGACAGTGCTTCACAGTGCAGATGGACAATGACCCGAAGAATACTGCAAAAGCAACCAAAGAGTTTTTTAAGGGAAAGAAGTGGAATGTTATGCAATGGCCAAGTCAATCACCTGACCTGAATCTGATTGAGCATGCATTTCTCTTGCTGAAGACAAAACTGAAGGGAAAATTCCCCAAGAACAAGCAGGAACTGAAGACAGTTGTTTGTAAAGGCCTGGCAGAGCATCACCAGGGATGAAACCCAGCTTCTGGTGATGTCTATGCATTCCAGACTTCAGGCTGTAATTGACTGCAAAGGATTTGCATCCAAGTATTAAAAAGTGAGTTTGATGGATGATTGTTAATTTGTCCCATTACTTTTGGTCCCTTAAAAAGTGGGAGGCACATATACAGACTGTTGTAATTCCTACACTGTTCACCTGATTTGAATGTAAAGACCCTCAAATTAAAGCTGAAAGTCTGCAGTTAAAGCACATCTTGTACGTTTCATTTCAAATCCATTGTGGTGGTGTATAGAGCCAAAAAGATTAGAATTGTGTCGATGTCCCAATATTTATGGACCTGGCTGTAAGTGGAAGGAAAAAGTGTGGTAGAAAAGGGTGCACAAGCAACAGGGATAACTGCAGCCTTGAGAGGATTGTGAAGCAAAGACCATTCAACAATTTGGGGGAGATTCACAAGGAGTGGACTATGGCTGGTGTAAGTGCTTCAAGAGCCACCACACATAGACATATCCAGGACATGGGCTACAACTGTTGCATTCCTCGTGTCAAGCCACTCCTGAACCAGAGACAATGTCAGAAGCGTCTTACCTGGGCTAATGAGAAAAAAGACTGGACTGTTGCTCAGTGGGCCAAAGTCCTCTTTTCGGATGAAAGTACATTTTGCATTTCATTTGGAAATCAAGGTCCCAGAGTCTGGAGAAAGAGTGGAGAGGCACAGAAACCAAGTTCCATGAGGTCCAGTGTGAAGTTTCCACAATCAGTGATGATTTGGAGAGCCATGTTCTCTGCTGGTGTTGGTCCACTGTGTTTTATCAAGTCCAAAGTCAGCGCAGCCCTCTACCAAGGAATTCTAAAGCACTTCACGCTTCCCTCTGCTGACCAGCTTTATAGAGATGCTGATTTCATTTTCCAGCAGAACTTGGCACCTGCCCACACTGCCAAAAGTACCAATACCTGGTTTAATGATCATGGTATCACTGCACTTGATTGGCCAGCAAACTCACCTGACCTAAACCCCAAAGATAATCTGTAGGGTATTGTCAAGAGGAAGATGAAAGACACCAGTCCAAACAATTCAGACGAACTGAAGGCCGCTATCAAAGCAACCTGGGCTTCCATAACACCTCAGCAGTGCCACAGGCTGATCGCCTCCATGTCACACCACATTGATGCAGTAATTCATGCAAAAGGAGCCCCGACCAAGTATTGAGTGCATACTATACTGTACATGGACATACTTTTCAGTAAGCTAACATTTCTGTATTAAAAATCGTTTTTTTTAATTGGTCTTATGTAATATTAAAAATTTCTGAGAAAATTAATTTTGGGTTTTCACTAGCTGTAAGCCATAATCATCAAAATTAAAAGAAATAAATGCTTGAAATATATCACTGTGTAACGCATCTATGTAAAATATGAGTTTCACTTTTTGAATTGAATTACTGAAATAGTAATTTCAACTACTTATTTTATATATATATATATATATATATATATACATACAACAGTGGGGACGCGGAAAGTAGTCAGACCCCCTTAAATTTTTCACTATTTGTTATATTGCAGCCATTTGCTAAAATCATTTAGGTTCATTTTTTTTCCTCATTAATGTACACACAGCACCCCATATTGACAGAAAAACACAGAATTGTTGACATTTTTGCAGATTTATTAAAAAAGAAAAACTGAAATATCACATGGTCCTAAGTATTCAGACCCTTTGCTGTGACAATCTTATATTTAACTCAAAAACAAACAAAGAAAAGCAGCGCTGTGAGAGTAAATTATTTGGGGGTTAACCAATAAGTGAACAGATAATAAAGTGACAATAACCTTGATATGTGTTAAATATGAAATACACAATATGAGTAAAAAATTGATCATATAAAACATTGATCCCAAAAAAAAACAAAAAACAGTCCTATACTGCGTCCCAAACAGATGAATGAGATGATGTGGGAAGATATGGGTAGCAATCCAGGTTGACAGTGAAAGTACAGTTGGATATGTTTAGACCTTCACCGCACCACTGTGAAAAAATAATAGAAATGCGTGCTTACCAAAAGGCAAGCTTATAAGAGCTTGCGACCTTAACCCGGTCGGGGCCTTTCATGGACTAAAACCTCCAATGCACCACTCCAGCTTTAAGATGGGTACACTGTCCGTCAGATACCAAGAAATCTTACAACCAGGGAGATGTTACCCTCCAGCGGAAGATTGTTTTCACAGGGGGTAATCCAAAAGAGAAAAGGGCGACATAGCGTAATCCCGCTTGATATTCTTTATTAAAAATAGGTTTAAATCACACTTACATTTGGTAGATCAAATAAGAGCAAAAATTAGCTGGCCAGCTAAAAGCGAACACCCGTCCACAAACGGTATCTGCAGCACGTCAGCAAGTCAGCACGCCCGACGCACGTTTCGTCACACTCTGACGTCGTCTGGGGCACGGGCGACGCACTGACGTGTCGCACATAAATAGTAAACCAACATAACCAAGCCTCGTGATGAGACCGGAACCGGAAATCACCTTGCGCTCCACTAGGTAGGGCGGATGGTACAAAAACGCCATCTTAAATGGGGGAATTGGAAGTAGTATTCAATATAGGTTACTAATGCGGAACCCCTGGATAACATAAACCAGTGCAAAAAACGTTTATTTAGCAAAATCTCCCCGTCCATCAACCAATACCGTTTCAAATTACACTTAAATAAGGGTGAAGGAATACCCGAAATTCCCCCAATAAAAATGGAAGATGGAGTCTCAGGCTAAAAAAATTTTAGATTAAAAATAAATAATATAAATTGATTAATTGAATAAAAACATAAACAATCCTCTAGTGAGTACCCGAATTAGAAATTGGGTCCCAAAAAAATTGGATTCAACGGGGGCATATTATTTAGTGCACCTGTCAATTTACAGTTGGGCATAAATAAGGCATCGTCCCAAGCAATCGGGCGGGTGCTAACTTAGTAAAATAAATTAAACTAGGGAAGAGGAAGGTGGTTTCATCCTCCATATGGCATACATAAATAAACAGAGGTTATTACAAAGAATATATCATGTATCATGTACAACTCCCATTAAACTTAAACAAGACTCAAAAAGTCCTATATAAAATTAAAAAATTAAAAAATTAAAAATTTTTAATAATGGGGCACATACCCCATTACTAGAACATCTGGATATACCAATGGAGCATTTGCCCAACCCGAGATTAAATGGGTATTCTATGGCCTATTAAAAGTAGGTTCTTAAGGGCATCCCAGGACCCTAAATGGAGATACTCCAAGTAAAGGAAAAAGAAAAAGAACATTTTCGAATATTAGTATTTTATGATTTTATGAATTGTCAATGAACGCATTGGTGTCAGTGTCCACATTGAGCCCATGCGGGGCATAGCACTTTATCTTGTGTATCCAGAGCATCTCGAGCTTAGAGATGCTCCTGACCAGAGAGCTCCCTCTCCAGTTGGGCCGATACCTGTCAATCCCCAAAAACAGAGTTTTGGAAGGATCCTTATTATGGGTGATTAGATAATGCTTTGAAACAGAATGTTTCAGAAAGCCATTTATGATGTTGGTGATATGTTCGTTTATACGAACGGAGAGGGGTCGTATAAACGAACATATCACCAACATCATAAATGGCTTTCCGAAACATTCTGTTTCAAAGCATTATCTAATCACCCATAATAAGGATCCTTCCAAAACTCTGTTTTTGGGGATTGACAGGTATCGGCCCAACTGGAGAGGGAGCTCTCTGGTCAGGAGCATCTCTAAGCTCGAGATGCTCTGGATACACAAGATAAAGTGCTATGCCCCGCATGGGCTCAATGTGGACACTGACACCAATGCGTTCATTGACAATTCATAAAATCATAAAATACTAATATTCGAAAATGTTCTTTTTCTTTTTCCTTTACTTGGAGTATCTCCATTTAGGGTCCTGGGATGCCCTTAAGAACCTAGAATAGAATACCCATTTAATCTCGAGTTGGGCATATGCTCCATTGGTATATCCAGATGTTCTAGTAATGGGGTATGTGCCCCATTATTAAAATTTTTTAATTTTTTAATTTTATATAGGACTTTTTGAGTCTTGTTTAAGTTTAATGGGAGTTGTACATGATACATGATATATTCTTTGTAATAACCTCTGTTTATTTATGTATGCCATATGTGCGGACGTGCTGACATGCTGCAGATACCGTTTGTGGACGGGTGTTCGCTTTTAGCTGGCCAGCTAATTTTTGCTCTTATTTGATCTACCAAATGTAAGTGTGATTTAAACCTATTTTTAATAAAGAATATCAAGTGGGATTACGCTATGTCGCCCTTTTCTCTTTTGGATTACCCCCTGTGAAAACAATCCAATGCTGGAGGGTAACATCTCCCTGGTTGTAAGATTTCTTGGTATCTGACGGACAGTGTACCCATCTTAAAGCTGGAGTGGTGCGTTGGAGGTTTTAGTCCATGAAAGGCCCCGACCGGGTTAAGGTCGCAAGCTCTTATAAGCTTGCCTTTTGGTAAGCACGCATTTCTATTATTTTTTCACAGTGGTGCGGTGAAGGTCTAAACATATCCAACTGTACTTCCACTGTCAACCTGGATTGCTACCCATATCTTCCCACATCATCTCATTCATCTGTTTGGGACGCAGTATAGGACTGTTTTTTGTTTTTTTTTGGGATCAATGTTTTATATGATCAATTTTTTACTCATATTGTGTATTTCATATTTAACACATATCAAGGTTATTATCACTTTATTATCTGTTCACTTATTGGTTAACCCCCGAATAATTTACTCTCACAGCGCTGCTTTTCTTTGTTTGTTTTTGATTATTCTAGTGTATGTATCCCACTATTAGCGGCTGCTCTAGTGTCAAATTTTTTTCACTTTTTTGATTTTTTCAATTCACATTCCTTCACATGTCTTTTTAAGATTTTTGTTGGGGTTTATTTATGCAAATTTCGTAATCTGCACGGAGCGCGGCAGTTTTTTCTTTTTTATTCTATATATATTTAACTCAGGTGCTGTCCATTTCTTCTGATCATCCTTGAGATGGTTCTACACCTTCATTTGAGTCCAGCTGTGTTTGATTATACTGATTGGACTTGATTAGGATAGCCACACACCTGTCTATATAAGACCTTACAGCTCACAGTGCATGTCAGAGCAAATGAGAATCATGAGGTCAAAGGAACTGCCTGAAGAGCTCAGAGACAGAATTGTGGCAAGGCACAGATCTGGCCAAGGTTACAAAAAAATTTCTGCTGCACTTAAGGTTCCTAAGAGCACAGTGGCCTCCCTAATCCTTAAATGGAAGATGTTTGGGACGACCAGAACCCTTCCTAGAGCTGGCCATCCGGCCAAACTGAGCTATCGGGGGAGAAGAGCCTTAGTGAGAGAGGTAAAGAAGAACCCAAAGATCACTGTGGCTGAGCTCCAGAGATGCAGATGCAGATGTGAAAAACTTGTTACATCTTTCCCAAAAAGACTCATGGCTGTATTAGATCAAAAGGGTACTTCTACTAAATACTGAGCAAAGGGTCTGAATACTTAGGACCATGTGGTATTTCAGTTTTTCTATTTGAATAAATCTGCAAAAATGTCAACAATTCTGTGTTCTTCTGTCAATATGGGGTGCTGTGTGTACATTAATGAGGAAAAAAAATGAACTTAAATGATTTTAGCAAATGGCTGCAATATAACAAAGAGTGAAAAATTTAAGGGGGTCTGAATACTTTCCGTCCCCACTGTATGTATATATATATATATATATATATATTTATTGTGTGCGTGTGTATGTGTGTGTGTGTGTGTATATATATATATGTACTCTAAATGATGGTGTGTGTCTTGGACAATACGCACCAAACTTCAGGATTGACAACACCACAAGATGAGGACCACGGCAATGGCTCCCTCCACATGGGAGCGTAGAGACCACTTCAAAGGAGCCGCTACTGAAGCCAAAACAGGTAGGAAAAAAACCCCCAGCAACCCAGGTAAGTAAACTATAGGATCAATGCAAAAATTGTCATAGTAAATGCAGGGCTCAAAAAAGGAAAGGCAATGTCTTACTATGAATGAACATGGGCAAGAAACAAATCAGGCCCCTTATATAGGTAAACACAACACCCCAAGGTATAAAGGTTCCCAGTTAATGGAAGGGTATAATTGTCATCTACTGCACCCAATAGGGCCAATATAATCCTTTTACTGCCTTTAAGGCTGGGCTCACACTGGTCCGACAAACGCTCCGACATTGGGAGCTCATGTTGCATGACATGTGAAATTCAATGTCCCTATGGGAGCCGTCCTAACTGGTCCGACACAAGTTGTTTAGAAATGCTCCCTGTACTACTTTGGTCCGAATTTGATCCTACTTCAGCCCATTGGCTATCATTGAAGTCGGATCAAAGTCGGATCGCTATCTCGCATGATTCAGATCTCAGTGCATCGCCCGTGCCCTTTTGAAGATGTCATTTATGACGAAACATGTAGGACGTGGCTACGCATTGTACGCCATCACGCTATAAGCCCCATGTAGTTTTGCACGGGTGTTCGTATGTATGCCGGCTTTTTAACTTTTTACTTCACCCATTGTATGATGTAATGTGATCCCTGTTTTGTATGAGGCAATAAATTTTTCATAATCCTGCTATACCATCGGAGTTTCTCTCCCTTTTTTACTTACCGTCCTTTGGACGAGTGAGTGCCTCCCTTTAGGCTGAAGTACTGGAACCATTCCTTGCTGAATGCGGCACATGTTGGCTGATCCAGACGCTGTTGTCCATCGGTCCCTGCAGAGGGCTATATCTGCATGCCTACATGACCTTGCTATTTAGGAGGTCCAACTTGTCTGGTAAGGGTACATCTTTATTACCCCTTGAATTCACCGGTGGCTCGAAGTTTCTTCACGTCCCTTTCATCTTTTCCCACTCACATGGGCTACACTGAATGAACTGTGGATATGCCTTTTTTTCCTGTGCGATTATAAAAATTATTTCATTGTGCAATTTTGATTCTACTTCATGCAATTTTATTTCAACTTTTTTGCACTTTTTTGGATGGATTGAACTTTAACACGATTATCTGCACTTCCTCACGCATTAAGATTTATATTGTCACTTTTATATGAATTTGTATGCTTTATTTATTTATTTATTTATCTATTTATTTATTTATTCCATCTGTATTCAATTTTTTCAGCACGAATTTCTTATTGTGTGGTCTAGTGATATATTGTTTTTCATTCACTTGCAGTTTTATTTCAGTATATGATTATTGATTTAGTGATATATATCATTTAATGCAAGCGCACATTTTTTATATATTTTGATTTACACCTCACTGATATTTGTGGTATTTGTTGCAGCTGCAGTTTTGGTATTTTCTTCTTTGCTTTTTAGCGCAGGTTTCTTTCTTTTCTTTTTTATCTCGCATGATCCGACTTTGGCATGCAACTTGTGCTCAGATGATCTTGAGGGGGAACTCCGCGCCAAATTTTAAATAAAAAAACAGCATGGGTTCCCCCTCCAAGAGCATACCAGGCCCTTGGGTCTGGTGTGGATCTTAAGGGGAACCCCCTACGCTGAAAAAACGGCTTGGGGATCCCCCCAAATCCATACCAGACCCTTATCCGAGCACGCAGCCTTGCCGGTCAGGAATGGGGGGTGGGCATGAGCGAGCGCCCCCCCCCCCTCCTGAACCATACCAGGCGGCCTGCCCTCAACATGCGGGCCCCCCCCACCCTAAAGCACCTTGTCCCCATGTTGATGAGAACAAGGGCCTCTTCCTGACAACCCTGGCCGTTGGTTGTCGGGGTCTGCGGGCGGGGGGCTTATCGGAATCCGGGAGCCCCCTTTAATAAGGGGGCCCCCAGATCCCGGCCCCCCACCCTATGTGAATGAGTATGGGGTACATCGTACCCCTACCCATTCACCTAGGGAAAAAAAAGTGTCAATTAAAAAAAACACACAACAGTTTTTTAAAGCAATTTATTAGGCAGCTCCGGGGGTCTTCTTCCGACTTCAGGGGTCTCTTCTTCTTCTCCGCGCTCTCCGGCTTCTTCTCCATGCTCTCTCTGGTATCTTCTGCCGGGCTTCTCCGCTATCTTCTGCTCTTTTGCTAGCGGTGGCCCGGTCTTCTGCGCCGCCTTCTTCCCTCTTCTCTTCTTCCGATATTGACACGATGCTCTCTCCCACTGTATTGCCGTTTGCACGGTCCGCAATGACTTATATTGGGATGGGGAGTGGTCACTGGGTGATGTCACCTGGTAACCCCGCCCCTTATTACATCATAGTCCCATCATGCCCCCATCATACTTTGTAGAATCACCTTTCACTGCAATTATAGAGCTGCAAGTCTTTTTAGGGATGTCTCTACCAGCTTTGCACATCTAGAGAATGACATTTTCAGTGGCGTTGTTAGGTGTGTGCGGGGGGTGCGGGCCGCACCCGGGTGACACCCGCCAGAGGGGTGACACCCGTAGGTAGCGGCACGCACTGTTAGCACTGCCCACTACCCTGATTACATCCACACAGGAGGAGGTGGAGCCCGAGGGACACACACAGCTGTGTGCATCTGTCCGCGCTGTTCTGAGGTCTGTAAATTTTATGTATATGTGGGTGGACATGTGCAGGGGGTGTCTATACTAATGTGGGTCTGCACTGAGGGGGGATTCTATACTAATGGGGGTCTGCACTGAGGGGGGATTCTATACTAATGGGGGTCTGCACTGAGGGGGGATTCTATACTAATGGTGGGTCTGCACTGAGGGTGATTCTATACTAATGGGGGTCTGCACTGAGGGGGATTCTATACTAATGGGGGTCTGCACTGAGGGGGGATTCTATACCAATGGGGGTTGGCACTGAGGGGGGGATTTTATGCTGATGGGGGTTTGCACTGAGGGGGATTCTATACTAATGGGGGGTCTGCACTGAGGGGGGATTCTATACTAATGGGGGTCTGCACTAAGGGGGATTTTATACTGATGGGGTCTGCACTGAGGGGGGATTCTATACTGATGGGGTCTGCACTGAGGGGGGATTCTATACTGATGGGGTCTGCACTAAGGGGGGATTCTATACTAATGGGGGGTCTGCAATGAGGGGGGATTCTATACTAATGGGGGGTCTGCACTGAGGGGGGATTCTATAATAATGGGGGCTCTGCACTGAGGGGGGATTCTATACTAATGGGGGTTGGCACTGAGGGGGATTTTATACTGATGGGGGTCTGCACTGAGGGGGGATTCTATACTAATGTGGGGTCTGCACTGAGGGGGGTTCTATACTAATGGGGGTTGGCACTGAGGGGGGGATTTTATATTGATGGAGGTCTGCACTGAGGGGGGATTCTATACTGATGGGGGAGTCTGCACTGAGGGGGATTCTATACTAATGGGGGGTCTGCACTGAGGGGGGATTCTATACTAATGGGGGTCTGCACTGAGGGGGGGATTTTATACTGATGGGGGTCTGCACTGATGGGAGAGTCTGCACTGAGGGGGGATTCTATACTAATGGCGGGTCTGCACTGAGGGGGGATTCTATACTAATGGGGTTTGGCACTGAGGGGGGTTTTATACTGATGGGGGTCTGCACTGAGGGGGGTTCTATACTAATGGGGGTCTGCACTGAGGGGGGATTTTATACTGATAGGGGTCTGCACTGAGGGGGGATTCTATACTGATGGGGGAGTCTGCACTGAGGGGGGATTCTATACTAATGGGGGGTTTGCACTGAGGGGGGGTTCTATACTAATGGGTTTGGCACTGAGGGGGGATTTTATACTAATGAGGGTCTGCACTGAGGGTGGATTCTATACTAATGTGGGGTCTGCACTGAGGGGGGTTCTATACTAATGGGGGTTGGCACTGAGGGGGGGGGATTTTATACTGATGGAGGTCTGCACTGAGGGGGATTCTATACTAATGGGGGGTCTGCACTGAGGGGGGATTCTATACTAATGGGGGCTCTGCACTGAGGGGGGATTCTATACTAATGGGGGTTGGCACTGAGGGGGGATTTTATACTGATGGGGGTCTGCACTGAGGGGGGATTCTATACTAATGTGGGGTCTGCACTGAGGGGGGTTCTATACTAATGGGGGTTGGCACTGAGGGGGGGGATTTTATATTGATGGAGGTCTGCACTGAGGGGGGATTCTATACAGATGAGGGAGTCTGCACTGAGGGGGATTCTATACTAATGGGGGGTCTGCACTGAGGGGGGATTCTATACTAATGGGGGGTCTGCACTGAGGGGGGATTTTATACTGATGGGGGTCTGCACTGATGGGAGAGTCTGCACTGAGGGGGGATTCTATACTAATGGCGGGTCTGCACTGAGGGGGGATTCTATACTAATGGGGTTTGGCACTGAGGGGGGTTTTATACTGATGGGGGTCTGCACTGAGGGGGGATTCTATACTAATGTGGGGTCTGCACTGAGGGGGGTTCTATACTAATGGGGGTCTGCACTGAGGGGGGATTTTATACTGATAGGGGTCTGCACTGAGGGGGGATTCTATACTGATGGGGGAGTCTGCACTGAGGGGGGATTCTATACTAATGGGGGGTTTGCACTGAGGGGGGCTTCTATACTAATGGGTTTGGCACTGAGGGGGGATTTTATACTAATGAGGGTCTGCACTGAGGGTGGATTCTATACTAATGTGGGGTCTGCACTGAGGGGGGTTCTATACTAATGGGGGTTGGCACTGGGGGGGGGGATTTTATACTGATGGAGGTCTGCACTGAGGGGGATTCTTTACTGATGGGGGAGTTTGCACTGAGGGGGGATTCTATACTAATGGGGGGTTTGCACTAAGGGGGGGTTTATACTGATGGGGGGTCTGCACTGAGGGGATATTCTATACTGATGGGGGAGTCTGCACTGAGGGGGGATTCTTTACTAATAGGGGGTCTGCACTGAGAGGGGATTCTATACTAATGGGGGGTCTGCACTGAGGGGGGATTCTATACTAATGGGGGTTGGCACTGAGGGGGGATTTTATACTGATGGGGGTCTGCACTGAGGGGGTTCTATACTAATGGGGGTTGGCACTGAGGGGGGGATTTTATACTGATGTGGGTCTGCACTGAGGGGGGATTCTATACTAATGGGGGGGTCTGCACTGAGAGGGGGATTCCATACTGATGGGAGTCAGCACTGAGGGGGGGTGTATGTACTGATGGGGGTCTGCACTGAGGTGGGAGGTTGATACTGATGGAGGGGGGTCTGCAGACTCTGCACTGAGGGTGTCTGTACTGATGGGGGGGGTCTGCAATAAGGGATGGGAGTCTGTACTGAGAGAGGGGGTCAGTACTTAGTGGGGGGTCTATACTGAGGAAAGGGGGTCTGCACTGAGCGGGGGTCGGTACTGATGGAGAGGGGTCTGTACTGAGGGAAGGGAGTCTGTACTTAGTGGGGGGTCTATATTGATGGAAGGGGGTCTGTACTGAGGGAGGGGGGCTATATTGATGGAGTAGGGTCTGTAGTTAGTGGAGGGGGGTCTGTACTGAGGTAGTTGGTGGAGGAGGGGGTGACACCAATTTTTTTGGCACCGGGTGACACCAACCCTAGTGACGCCACTGGACATTTTTGCCCATTCTTCCTTGCAAAATAGCTCAAGCTCTGTCAGATTGGATGGAGAGCATCTGTGAACAGCAATTTTCAAGTCTTGCCACAGATTCTCAATTGGATTTAGGTCTGGACTTTGACATTCTAACACATTAATCATTTTTTTATCTAAACCATTTTATTGTATCTCTGGTTGTATGTTTAGGGTCGTTGTCCTTCTGGAAGGTGAACCTCCGGCCCAGTCTCAAGTCTTTTGCAGACTCTAACAGGTTTCTTCTAAGATTGCCCTATATTTGGCTCCATCCATCTTTCCATCAACTCTAACCAGCTTCCCTGTACTTGATGAAGAAAAGCATCCCCACGCCATGATGTGTTCAGGGTAATGTGCAGTGTTTGTTTTCCGCCACACATAGGGGGTTATTTACTAAAGGCAAATCCACTTTGCACTACAAGTGCACTGCAAGTACACTGGAGTGACAGGAGAGGCGCTTTACAGGCGCTATTTTTTAGCGCTAAAACTCCTGTAAAGCGCCTCAGTGTGAAAGTGGCCTAACTAATCCTACATTTTACTGGGGAGCAAGACTATTCAGTGAAGATTCATATTTGACCATCCTGCCTGTTTTGACCCATTTGGGAAAGTGTTTTTTGACTCAGTTGTTCTTAACGTGACTGTAAAGGCCTCTTCTTTTTTTTTTTTTTTTTTTTTAAATAACAAACATGTCATACTTCCCTCCACTGTGCAGCTCGTTTTGCACAGAGTGGCCCCGAACCTAGTCTTCTGGGGTCCCACGACTGCTCCCGCGGCTCCTCCCCACATCTGATAATTACCTTGCAGGCGCGCTCCCGAGTCCAGCATTTGCGTCTATAGACACAGGATACCGGACTTGGCCCCACCCCCTGCATCATTGGATTTGATTGACAGCAGCGAGAGCCAATGGCTGCGCTGCTATCAATCCAATCAAATGCCAGGAGCCTGTGGAGAGAGAGACAGCGCGTCCCCGCCAACTGAATGAAGGGGTTCAGGTAAGTAAAACGGGGGGGGGGGCTTGGGGGCCAGTGACTGCCTTGTGTTTTTTCACCTTAATGCATAGGATGCATTAAGGTGTAAAAAACACAAACCTTTACAACCCCTTTAAGTGGTCAAAACATACTGGTGAGCCTCCATTTCCACTAAGGCTGACCATACATTATACAATTTTCTTATTCAATTTCCTTTAGACTTACATTAAACTATGGGGGTTATTTACGAAAGGCAAATCCACTTTGCACCACTAGTGCACTTGGAAGTGCACTCGCTGTAAATCTAAGGGGTAGATCTGAAATGAGGGGAAGCCCTGCTGATTTTATCATCCAATCATGTGCAAGCTAAAATGCTGTTTTTTATTTTCCTTGCATGTCCCCCTCAGATCTACAATGACTGCACTTCCAAGTGGATTTGCCTTTCGTAAATAACCCCCTATGTGGCGCAAGGGCCTGCCTGACTGCATACAAATTTAAAATGAAAGTGTTTCGATTTGACCTCATGTTATATAGTTTTGATAAATCTCAAGGAAAACTGTATAATGAATGGCCAGCCTAGATACACTGGTATCACAGTGGATGAATAAGGGGAAAAAAAATTGTATGGAGTTTTACTATTTGGACTTCACTATTTTCCATAATTTTTAACGAGTGATCATGACTGCTGAGGTGCAATAAACCCAGGTCCACACCAAGATCCATCCAACTTAGACCTTACCCCTTCTACCCATCCAATAAAGACCACTTACCACCATTCATGTTGGAAAGGGCAAGGCCACAGCTTTTATTAAATTCAACTCTTTAACAAATTAAACATAACATTAACATTCCACAGTGCCAGTCACAGTAGCACTGTGAGCACTCAGTTCCGACTCGTGGAAAGGGAGATAACTGAGGGGCCTGTCCTTACCATAAGTGCCAGACTGCCGTCTATCTCCCAATTAGCGTGAAGGGCGTACCTCTTACCGCCGTGTTTTGCTGGCAAGGTCACCAAAAACCGCAGCAAGCTGTGACATACCAACCATAGATAGGGCGGGAGGGTGGGCAGCTCTTACCGATCTTCTTCACCAAAAGGCCCAGAATCCCCTGGGGCAATCACCTTAGTGAGCTCAGGCCCAACCCCACCCCGTCCCTCCACCAATCCACCGTGACCCCTAGTCACCATACTCCGCCCTGGTTATGCCCCCATCAGTCAGGGCTCTCTTTCCCAATGGGTTCAAGAGGCCTGCATGACTGCTGAGGTGCAATAAACCCAGGTCCACACCAAGATCCATCCAACTTAGACCTTACCCCTTCTACCCATCCAATAAAGACCACTTACCACCATTCATGTTGGAAAGGGCAAGGCCACAGCTTTTATTAAATTCAACTCTTTAACAAATTAAACATAACATTAACATTCCACAGTGCCAGTCACAGTAGCATTGTGAGCACTCAGTTCCGACTGGTGGAAAGGGAGATAACTGAGGGGCCTGTCCTTACCATAAGTGCCGGACTGCCGTCTATCTCCCAATTAGCGTGAAGGGCGTACCTCTTACCGCCGTGTTTTGCTGGCAAGGTCACCAAAAACCGCCACCCGCCTGTCAGTAATCTACTGACGGGCGCCCCACCGCAGCCAGCGCCTGTTCCACGCCCCTCTGGAGACCCAGATTAAAAATATCCAGCCCAATGTCATTCAAATGAACTCCATCTCTACGCAGCAAATCGCGATTATCACCCTCTAGGTCTCTGTGGCGGACCACTATCCCCCCTATCTGGCGTACAAACTTAGCCACTTGGGCATTGACCTTCCTACGAAAATGTTCCAGAAGGGGGCCAGGAACATCACGCGCCCATACCGAGCGAGGCACGATTTCTGACCAAACAACAGTCAGATTATTAAATAAAGCACAACATTGGGCAATGTCACTTTTTACAGCAGATATGATGTCCACAGATCTCATATATCCAACGTCATTCCCACCCGCATGTATGACCAGGATGATGGGACCAGAGACGTGGGCACGAAGTTGCTGACATTCCTGAAGGACCTGAGGCCAACGTAACCCGCGCAACCCAATCCAGCGTATCCTCGCCACATCGTATGAGAATCCCAAGTTCCTGCCATAAGTTCGGATCTTTGCCCGGCGAGCGGCCCAGTATATGAAAGAATCCCCGAGGATCCAAATCTGTGCCGGAAAGGAACCTGGAAATCAACACAACAGATGTGGTCGGACATACAGAGAAAAACGAGATGACTCCCATCTACCTAAACGCTGAAGTTCCGTATCGGTAAAACCCAAACCCGAAGCAGCGGTCGTGGCTCCAATGCGAAAAGAGTGGGTGGAAAACTCCTTTGCAGGAAAGCCCAAAATCTCCAAGCAACGACGAAAAACGCGCAAAAATTGAAAACGGCTGAGAGAAGTTGAATCAGCATGGACGAAAAATGTAGGGGACAGGGGGCGCAAAGGGACGAAAGAGAGGGCCAGAGACACCGGACAAAAGGGGCCGCCGCAATAATGCAAGACTACCCGGCGACCTCTGCCAGAACAATCAGTCTTGGACGAACGCAAGAAAATTGTGACACTGCGGTGCGACAACGACACGTCCTCCGATAGGATGCCCCTCGTAGACAATTTTGATTTTGACACCAATTCACCGATGCGAAATGCACCAAAGAAAGCCCAAGAAAAGGATACCCGGAAAAGAAGGGTCTCATATTCCGATGAACACACATTCGGAAGAAGAGACAATATGGCCAAAAGAATCTGAATGGAAACAGGGCGCCTGGTGTCCGGGAGGTGCGTAACCCCCTTCCAACCCCGAACAACCCGCCGGACAGGGAAAGATTTAGTTACATCTTCCCACCCTTAGAGCTGAAACCAAAATAACAGGGCCGACAACGCGGATGAAACCGTCGACCCGGAGACGCCTTTGTCCGCCAGAAAGACTAAATAGGCAAATATGGTTAAACGATGATCGTCTGGGGAATAAATGTTGAACTTACTGCCCGACGCCTGGACCCACTCATGCCAAACCCGGCAGTACGCCGCCCACGTCCGTGAAGAAAGCGACGACCGAAGGAGCTCTGTCAAACGCCGGAAACGAGGTTCCATAAGTGGGCCGGACAGGGGAGGCCCTCCAAAGAAGCCATCGGAGCCAGTGTTCGAAAACAACAGAACTGTTGACAAGAAAGAGCATCGGCAATATCATTAGAGGCACCCGGCACATGCCTAGCCCTAACGCAGATGTTAAAATGAAAACATTTTAAAACTAAAAACCGTAGCAACGAAAAGACCGGAGGAGAACTGGCTGACTGTTTGTTCACCACCTGCACCACACTCATGTTATCCGACCAGAAGACCACCTGGTGATTGCGTAACCTGTCACCCCAGAGCTCAACAGCAACAATAATTGGAAACAGCTCCAGCAGGGTGAGGTTCCGCAACAAATCCATGTGGGCCCATGAGGCCGGCCAGCGTTCAGCAGCCCATTCCCCTTGAAAGAAAGCGCCGAACCCACAGGAGCCTGCAGCATCGGTATATAACTCCAGCTGTGGGTTCGGCACTTCCTCACGCAACCAGCACGACTGTCCATTGTAAGTCTGCAAGAATGATAGCCATATCCCCAAGTCATCCCTCATAAGTTTGGTGATCCTGACATAGTGGTGAGGGGCAGTTATGCCCTTCGTGGCCCATGATAGTCGCCTACAGAAGGCCCTCCCCATCCGGATGACCCTACAGGCGAAAACCAGATGACCCAACAACGACTAAAGCTGTTTCAGCTGTAATTTCTTTGCCCCTTTAGCCAAGCGGACCAACGAGAGGAGCCTAGACAACTTGTCACTAGGCAACCTAAAAACCATCGCCACCGTGTCTATCTCAATACCTAAAAACGACAGGACTGTGACGGGGCCCTCCGTCTGTCAGCGGACAGTGGGACGGCGAAAAGCCGGCATGTATCCTGAAAAACAGTGAGCAGCCGCAGACACTGCCCACTGCCCGCTGGACCCACAAAAAGAAAGTCATCAAGATAATGCAGAAGGGACTGAATACCCGCCTCCTGGGTGACCACCCAGTCAAGGAAGCTACTAAATAGCTCAAAAAAATAACACGAGATGGCACAACCCATAGGAAGGCACATGTCGAAAAAATAGCTACCCTGAAAGTAGCAACCCAGGAGGTGGAAACAGTCCATGTGGACTGGGAGGAGGCGAAATGCGGACTCTATGTCCGCTTTCGCCAGAAGGGCAGACTGCCCTAACCAGCTGAAGCGCCCTGTCAAAGGACGCATAGTGCAGTCTGGATTCCTCCCTGTCAATGCCATCATTCACCGAGGAACCAGAAGGGTAGGAAAGGTGATGAATGAGGCGAAATTTTCCCTCCGCCTTTTTTGGGACCACACCGAGAGGAGATACCCTCAGGTTGTGGAAAGGAGGGAGATCAAAGGGGCCTGCCATTCTTCCCAGTTCCAATTCCTTCCAGAGCTTCTCGGCCACGACGGACTCGAATTCTCCCGCCGATTTTAAATTATGAGACATGGTCGGGGCGGCTGATGGGGTAAAAGGGATCCAGAAACCGCGGTCCAAACCGTCCCGCAAAATCAGGGCCTCTCTACGAAGGGGGTACCGGTCTAGCCAGGGAAGCATCTCTCTGACGTTCACCGGCGTCCTCCGGCTTAGGAAGGTCAGTCTTGGCGCCGAGTCTGGAAAACGATTGTTTTCCCTTTCGAAAACACTTACTGGCGGGGTGAGCCCCTCCACAACTGGAGCACTCATGCCTGAAACGACAGGCGGAGTACCACTTGCAGTGGCTTTCGTTGAAAAGCCAGCAGATACCCTTCTTTTGAGCGGCCGACGCTCCGGACTGAGGGGCGCCGACCGCGGACTGAAAGGACGAAGGCCTGTGAGGGCACATAAGCAGCAACCACAGGCTACCGTCCTGACAATCAAAACGAAATTCCCGACGTGCCGCCATTTTTTGCCGAAATTGAGTGACATAATGGAACCAGCACTGGCCCCCATAGACCTTGTATGCACCCCAAATAAGGTCTAAATAGCAAAATAACGAGGTGGCCAACTCCGGGAACCGCTCACTGAGCACTCCCGCATAGGCACAAAACCCCTGCAGCCAGTTCCCGAACGTTCTAGGAAGCTGTTTGGGTTTGTCACCCTGCGCCGATACGTCAACCCGTCGAGATTTGTCGATCGTCTCCCGATCCGGCGGAACGAGGGTAGGAAAGTCGATGAATTCGCGACGCCAGATCTTCTCTTTCGTCTCTTCCGCCAAGTGGGTACCCGTCGGCGGCACAGCCCACAACGCACCCCCATAAGCGGAGGTGGGGTTGGGCGATCCCGAGACACCCATACTAGAGAGAACAGATTTTACAACCGACGCTATGCGGTCCTCCGGGCCCGATACGGAAGCATCAGCAGCTCTACCCCAAATTAACTCGCAGTCATACTCACTTGGTCGAGGAGGCATCGCGGGTGATGGACGATCGGCCACCGGGCCCGGCAGCGAATCCGATTCCAAGGCGATTTCAGAAGACTGCAAGCGTAGGCGGGCTGCGTAATCTGCTGTGCTGTCCCGACTCAAGGAAAGGTCCAAGGGCGGGGGTCCAACCACGGACCCGGTCGAATCCGACTGACCATGGACAGAGGCTGAGCAACGGCAGGTACACCTGCCAGCTCCTCTTGTTTGACCCGGGGCGGATGCCGCCGCCAGCCCGGGTCTGGAGCCGAGATCTCGCGCCCTGACGGGCGCAGGGGGATGAGGATGGGCAACCGATGCGGGCATCCCATCAGGACCGCCAGCCCGGACGGGCACGTAGGGAAGCGGTTGCCCCACCGACGGGGTGGAGGTCAAACGCACCCGGCGGGTACGGGGTATCAGAGGGGAAGGGGTTAACCGTACATCGCCCGCCCTGCCGGGCGCAGGGGAGATGTGCCTTGCGCCAACCCCCGCATCCTGGGACGTGGAAGGAAGATACCTGTCCCCTGCCCCGCCGGGCACAGAAGGAACTCCGCAGGATTGATCCTGCACTTTTGATAACATGCCTGCCCAGGCGGGCGCAGGGGGATAGTGCTGTGGCCCATCATTCCCTTCTCCACACACCACACTGCTGTGCTGCCCAGCGTGCCTAGAATCCAGCTGTGGTGTGTGGAGATTCAAATCTCCCGCCCTGTCAGGCGCAGGGAGCGCTCCGTCCACCAGATGGCGCCGGACCGGCTCCAAGTCCCCGGCAGAGCGAGCATCGCCAGCTCCGAGGACAGCTGCGGAGGACGCAGCGGCGGCGCCCGGCGGACCGACCCGCCTCCTCCTCCCCTTCGTGCCCGAGGATTGCCCGGCGGAGGAATAAGCGGATCGGCCGCTCAGGACCCCCCCGCCCTCCGCGCTGGCGAGCAACGGCACACTGGTGGTACACAGAGAACGAGGGAGGGGGCCGGGGAGCGCTGCGGCTCCAGCCCGGCCACCTCCTACATTAGCAGGGGGGGGGGCGGGGCGAACACTGGAGCGGGGACTGCGTGACCGGGGACAGCGCGACGAGGCCCGAGTGGAGGCCTTAGCCCGCGCAGGGGACCTCCTCCGTGCCTGAAGACAACGGGGGGGGGGGCAGAGGAAGGGTGTTTCCCCGCCGGAACAGGCAGGGGGGAGACAGGTGAAGGAGGGGGGGGAGAAGAGGACGGATGTGGAGGGGAGCAATAGGAGGCCCTAGAGGGGCTGGGGCTGAGGCGGGAAGGCGGCCGAGTTCGCCTTCTAACCCTGGGGGGGGAATCCTGAGGGGGATCAGGTGTGGGAATAGGAGAGGAATCCCCAGGAGTCAGGAGGGAGCCACCCTGCCTGACCCTGAAGAGCCATCTCTCAGACCCTGGCCAAAAGAAGGTCGGTGTCCATGGTTGGAGGGACAGGGCGGGGTTCAGCCAGCTTTTACCGATCTTCTTCACCAAAAGGCCCAGAATCCCCTGGGGCAATCACCTTAGTGAGCTCAGGCCCAACCCCACCCCGTCCCCCCACCAATCCACCGTGACCTCTAGTCACCATACTCCGCCCTGGTTATGCCCCCATCAGTCAGGGCTCTCTTTCCCAATGGGTTCAAGAGGCCTGCATGTTTATTTGCACATGTTTTTTGAATATTATTGTTTCATTGTATTATAAATGTACTGTATATTACTTGTGTTGCTGGGACATATTCATATATCATCTATTGTAAGGGTTTGTACCTGCCTTGTGTGGTAACCGCTATGTGATATCTAGAATTTATTATAGTTCCACACAATTGGGAGAAACGTTTCTGCAAAAATGTTTTTCCAGTCATTTATTTTAACTAGTACATCAATGGTTTTTATGTTGATGTGTAACAATAAACTTTGTAGGGGGAAATAGCCGTTTTCTTTTTATAGTATGTTGCGTTGTGGGCACCACTAAAGTCCTTTTACAATTAAATCGTGTTACATATGATTTTCTGGGCATGGTGCCTCTGCTACTTGTCTTAATTAGCCATCTTTGTTCTATACATATAAAATCCACTGATCAGCCATTGCATTATGACCACTGACAGGTAAAGTGAATAACATTGATTAATCTTGTTACAATGGCACCTGAAAGTGATTGGGATATATTGGGCAACAGGTGAAAGTGCTGTCCCTGAAGTTGATGTTTGAAAGCAGGAAAATATTGGCAAGTGTAAGGATTTGTAAGATCACAGAAGCAAGGCCCTCCTAACCCTCTTGTATTTGTGCTGTATTGTCTCCCTTTTTCATTGTAAAGCACTGCGCAAACTGTTGGCGCTATAAAAATTCTGTATAATAATAATTTGAGCAACATTAACAAGGGCAAATTGTAATAACCAGAGGACTAGGTCCGAGCAACTCCAAAACTGCAGCTCTTGTGGGTTGTTCCCAGTCTACAGTGGTCAGGACCCAACAAAAGAGGTCCAAGAAAGGAAAACTGGCAAACCAGGGACATGGGCAGCCAAGGCTCACTGTTGCACGTGGGAAGCAAAGGCTGGCTCTTGTAGTCTGATCCAGTAGAAGAACTACTGTAGCTCAAATTACTGAAAAGTTGATGCTGGTTCTGATAGAAAAGTGTCAGGACACACAGTACATCCCAGTTTGTTGGGTATGGGGCTTCGTATCTGCAGACTGGCCAGGGTGCCCATTCTGAGCCATGTATACAGCCAAAAGCACTTACAATGCTCACATGAGCATCAGAACTGGAACACAGGGCTATAAAACAAGGTGGCCTAGTCTGATGAACTCAACAATCATTTGAGGAACACAGGTGTTGACTTGGCCTCCACATTTTCCAGGTCTCGATCTAGTCAAGCATCTGTGTTTGGTGCCAGATACCACAGTATACCTTCAGAGGTCTAGTGGAGTCCATCATTTGCAAGGTTATGGTGGATGGTCATAATGTTATGGCTGATCAGGGTAGTACCACTTCAATCATGGAGAAGTAATTAAAAAGCACACTTCCAAAGATATAACAGCCAAACATCTAAACAACCAGTGTTGGGTCTGAACTAACGTTCGGACCAAACACTAAGTTCATTCCTAATTAGGAGTTTAGCAACAGACAACTGGGCAGTGCTGACACCAAGTCTTGCAATTTCAGTCCACAAAAAGGCATCTAAACTTATTTAAAAAATAAAAAAAATAATTAGAAGATAAATCCTTTTCTGGCAGATCAACAGGTATTTTTCTTTACTCTCAGAGTCAGAAGCAAGTGAGAAAACATGGCAAAATATGCATGTATTGCGGGAATGTACTGCATATGTTTTAAGATACTGGCAAATTATCACTAGGAATCATTGTGCTTTGTTTGGGCATCCAAAGTATCAGTGTGCCATTACTGCAGAATTATTTTTGTAGAAATATGTTATATCGCTGGGAAAACCAAGAAAATTTAACAAAACTGTCAACCAGATGAGAAATAAAGCAGAAAAATCATTTAAAGGTGTTATTTACTCTCAAAAGATCCCCAACATTTATCCACCCTAAGTATTAATATCAAACCAGATCAGCCATGCAAAGGATTATGGGAACACAGCCGCTCCCAGTACTGGTGCGAGATTCATCAACGGCTCTATTATTCAGTCCAAAGAGGTGGGCCGTTTTTTACAAACACAAATTTCTGCCACCACCTCTGAACAGGCGTGAAGTCCAGCGTCTATAAATAAAAAAATAATCCTTCTGCCAGAAACCAAGAAAGAATTTATTTTTTGTGGGTTTTGGCTCTGCAACTTTTTTATTAACAAGATTTTTGAGACGCTTGAACTCACAATATGTGTTTTGCTGAATTAAAACAGTCAGATAAAAACAAGACGGGTTTGAGCCGTATAATACACTGAATTTAATACTAAAATATACATCTCATATAGAAAACAGGTCCGCAGAATGCCAGGTTGAAATATATGCTTAATATACCATAGAGAGTGCAATGTTTTTACTGTCTGAGGCTCTAATATTGGAGGAGTCAGATGGCGGCGTGCGATCGACAAACAGAAAAAGCTTAAAAAGGTACCCTTAGTCAGGATTGTGTTCACCACAGTGGCACCCGTGGGCCTATGCCTAGGGCAGCAGAATTAGAATGCCAAATTTGCACTAGTTTTAAACAGAACTTTTTCTCAGAGAATAGGTGCAGGAACTCAACCATGCTTGCACCACATGCTATTAACATGTCTACTCCTTTGGGGCAGGTAGACCTGAGTGGGCGAACATGGTGGATTAAATAGTGGGTGTGGCCAAATTGCACTGGGAGGGTCAAACAGTGGAAAGTCTATATACAGAATGCAGGGTTCAGCAGTGCGATGTGTACAGAGTGCAGGGTCTAGTGCACACCGTGTACATAGTACAGGGTTTAGGAGTGTGCTTTGTATAGAGTGTAGGGTTCAGGAGTACACTGCGTACAGAGTAGAGGGTTCAGGAGTGTGCCGAGTACAAAGTGCAGAGTCTAGAGCACACCGTGTTCAGAATGCAGGGTTAGGAGTGGGCTGTGTATAGACTACAGGGTTCAGGAGTGCAGTGCGCTTTACACAGAGCGCAGAGTTCTGTGGTGCATTATACACAAGATGCAGAGTTCTGTGGTGCGTTATACACAGGGTGCAGAATTTAGGAGTGCATTATACACAGGAAGGGAGGACCCTCACCATGCCAACATCCAAAATATATATATAAAAAGGATTGAGAAGCTCAAAAAATAGGTGGACTTTGTGGGCACACATGAGAGGAAAAATTTTTGTAAAAAATATAGTTTTATTACAACATAAGCATAGAAATATACAATCAAAACCCCATATGAACACAATTTACCAGTTACCCAATAATGCAGTTACGAAGGTTGGATCTAAATATTAAGGTGTCTCATATCATATCAAAGTAGAAAAGTTTGATCCAATAACACCTTCACATTTGCTTGTCGATGTGTTTCACTAGAAATTAGCTTCCTCAGGACAAATACTGGGTAGGTGCTGGTATATTTTAAAAACAGAAACAGAAAATTGTATACAAGTATTACATATAGTATATATTTGTATAAGCACAACAGTGATTATTTCACTATATATCCAAGAAAGACACACAATCACCATACAAGACATATACACAGACACATATATGCTTGCCTGGTAGGTCTATATCCAAGGATATGGGAGACTCCACAGAACTGGGCAAACATTCAAATGTCTATAGTTTAGAGTATCGCACACCAATGCAAAAAGTTGTTTATGCACCTTATTCTCTGGGTTCCTCATAAACAACTTTTTATGCACTTGCTGTAAGGTACTGTATATTCAAGCTAAATCATATATTATTATGCTATATGTTATAAGATAATAATTTATTATTTATCTATTTACTGTGAAATTACTGGCTGGAAGTTATAACTTCAAACCTCAGTAATTTGTCCGTTAAGCCACCTGCTTGAGTACAGATTTAAAAAATATAATAAACTACCTTAAAAACAATATATAATAATTATTTGTATATTACTTATAATTAACCCCTTGCCACCCAGGCCAATTCTGACACCTCTCTCCTACATGTAAAAATCACAATTTTCTTTTGCTAGAAAATTTTTTGCTAAAAAATTACCTATAAACACCCAAACATTATATGTATTGTTTTAGCAGACACCCTATGGAATAAGATGGTGGTTGTTGCAATTTTTTATGTCACATGGTATTTGCGCAGCAATTTTTTTAAACGCTTTTTTTTGGGAAAAAAATTGTTTCATGAATAAAAAAAACAACACTAACATTAGCCCGATTTTTTTTTTTTTTTTTTTTTGTATAATGTGAAAGATGATGTTAAGCTGAGTAAAGAGATGCCTAACATGTCACACTTTAAAATTGAGCACACTTCAGTACTTCTAAATCTCCATAGGAGACACTTTACAGGTTACATGTTTAGAGTTACAGAGGAGGTCTAGTGCTAGAATTATTGCTCTCACTCTAACGATGTATGTAACCTGTGTGTATCTGGCTCTGATACTAGCCAGTGCCTCACCATCCACTAACCTCACCGCATGTCCCTGCAGTGTATGTGTCATAGTTTTGGGACCCCCTGTGTCAGTGTGTCATTATTTTGGAAGTGTCCAAGTATCATTGTTTTGGATTTACAATAATAATGGCTGTCAACGCACCAGAACAAATAAAAATTGGACGTGCACTGTTTTTTTTTTAGATGCAGTGCACAACAACACATGGTACGTGCATCGGTGTGCATTGTGGTATGCTGCAATGTATGTTCTTCAGAGGTGCATTGGGTTAATGCTTTGGGGTGTCTTTGACAATGAATGGCACAACACGTTTCTGCATACATCATGTGTTAATGTGTGTTGCAGTAACATATTCCTACATGCATTCCTGCAGTGTATCACTTTGGAGAGGTGTGAATGGACCCTAAATATGATGATCTAATTTTTTGAGAGGGTTTTAGTAATAAATCTTCACATTGTGTTGAGTGTGTGGTATCTATATTTGGATAATCCAGGCACCTAAAATGCAGGTTCATCACTTCTCCATCCCTTGCTCAGCGCTCTTGTTCCAGACACACATTTTATGGAGCCTTTGTTTTCTATGTGCAGATACTGTCACCACGGGAAATTAGAAGAACCAAGTTATGGGAATCAACAAACATATACATTCATACACTTAACACTTTTGTCAAGCTTCCGGGATGCTTTAGGGACAACAGAGCCGGTCAAACACTATATATGTGGACGGATACTGTCAAAGTACGACTGTATTTTTCATCTTTTATCTGACTTGACATCAGTCTCCATTAGAGGAGTTTTTCATATATTATATTTTGCTTACATTCTGATCATTGACAGAATACCCTTAAAAGTTGAGTATGATTGGGAGTATGCAAGAATCTGAATATTGATATTATACATACCCTACATCCGGCAGTGCTTTGGTTGGTCTGGCGACATCATGGGTTCTTCTTTTTCTCCTCCAGAGGTGGTAGTGAATGGTACTTATTTCTGGACAACACATTGTTCATGAACGATATGTAAGCGGTGCTCTGTCTAGCAGTGCTGTGAGCCCAGGTTGTCATGATGACCCTGATTTGTACTGTTATGTACATATAGGAGCTGGGAGACAGTTTGTGAGGTCAGGTGCCAAGGCAACTGCAAGACTTCAGTTGACCTCTGGCTCTCAAGTTGTAAAGTCATATTGAAAGTAAGTACAGATAAATGAGAAAGAAAAAAATTCTATCTTGAGTAAGCCTTTTACAGATATAATAATTCAAAACTGAATACAATATTCAAATTTCTGCATATTTTATAAAAAAACTCCAATGTAAATGGTAGTTATTTATATAGATGGCAGTAAAAAGTTTAAAATGACTAAATCAGGAAATGCCTAAATCAAATGAAGTATATCAAAAAGATCTTTATCAAGGGACAATTTAAAGTAAGCCTGTCATGAGACAAATATGGTGGCCGACCTTCTGAAAATTCGAACTGCCTGGCTATTACGCTGATCTATCTTTAGTACTTCTAGTCACTGTTCAAAAGTTGCTGACTGCATACTTTTTTCTGACCGCTGACACAGAACATTAGAGGATGACAGCCAGGCACCTACCATTTTCAGAAGTGGAGGACACTAATAGGAGCTTCCACGATTCTCCCATGACAGGTTTACTTACTGAAATATTCTAAAAATTACATAGCGATTACTTTTATCTGGAACAAAATCAATATTAACAAAGTTTCACATGTATGACACAAACACATATATGGCCCATAAAACATGCATATAGTGCACATTAACAAGTTCTGAATATAAAATTCCTAAGAAATGTATTTACCTCTAAATAATGCAACACAACTTCATAATGTGAGCCCTCAGTCTACTGGAAACAGACTTACTGGATTTACTAATGTTCAAATTATAAGTAGGCCTTTGCAGGCAGACATCTCCATAAGTACATTTTTCCTTATTATCAGTAGTATTTCAAAATCACTTTAAAGTGATTTTAGATGTTGTTATTTATTTATTTATTTTTTAACAGGTTTATACTTACCTGCTCTGTGCAATGATTCTGCACAGAGCAGCCCCAATTCTCCTCTTCTTGGCTCCCCCATCAGCGCTCCAGGCTCCTCCCCCCCATTGAATGCCCCAATAGCAAGTCACTTGCTATAGATGTTGTGTGTCCATTGATACAGAGCGTGGCTCATCCCTGCTTCCTCCTCACTGACTGAGATTGGCCAACGACTCCCGCTGATGTCTCTGAGCCAATGAGGAGTGAGAAAGCTGAGAGAGCTCTCGTACACATTGCTGGATCAAGATCTGGCTCAGGTAAGTATAAAAGGGGGGGGGGGGGGGGGAGCTGCATACTGAAGGTTTAAGTTTTTTTTCTTAATGCAGAGAATACATTAATGTAAAAACCTTTAGGCTTTAGAACCACTTTAACCACCTCCTGCCTGGCTGTCATTTTGCTATAGGTCGGGCGGGAAATGGTTAAAGTAGTTCTAAAGCCTAAAGGTTCCGTTATCCTGATTGGACGTCATATGACGTCTTTCAGGATAACACCCGGCGCGTGCCCGTAGGGGCACGCAGCATGGCGCTCAGTGGTGCTCAGTCTGACACACGGCAACACCGATCTCAGTTAAGAGTCTCTGACAGAGACTCTTTACCACATGATCAGCCATGTCCATTCATGGCTGATCACAGTGTAAACAGGAAAAGCCGTTTTTAGGCTCTTTCGCACTCGAGTCTGACAGACGCAAGTAGAGGAGAGCCGGTCGGCGGCTCTCCTGACGGGGGGGTCTGCGCTGATTGATCATCAGCGCAGTCCCCCCACGGATGCCCACACTGGACCACCAGGGATTCCCACAATGGATGGCCACCAGGCATGCCATCCTGGACCACCAGGGATGACGGTCAATGCCCATACAGATGCCAATCAGTGCCCATCAATGCCCAACAGTGCTGCATATCAGTGCTGCCAATCAGTGCCACCTCATCAGTGCCCATCCGTGCCGCCTCATCAGCGCCTGTCAGTGAAGGAGAAAACTTATTTCCAAAATTTTATAACAGAGACAATGAGAAACTTTTTTTTTTTTAAATTTCGGTCATTTCTTATTTGTTTAGCAAAAGAAAAACCGCAGAGGTGATCAAATACCACCAAAAGAAAGCTCTATTTGTATGAACAAAATGATACAAATTTTGTTTGGGTACAGTGTAGCATGACCGCGCAATTGTCATTTAAAAAAGTGACAGCGCACAAAGCTGAAAATAAAGAGAAGAAGAAAGAGAAAAGAAAAAGGGGAAAAAGTGCAAAGAAGGTATCCCATAAAAGACCCATGTGAAAGCGATACCATCAATGATACAGTATAACCCTAATGTAATAAAGACCTGTCAAAGCTAAAAAGAATATGGAACTCCAGCCAAGGAGACCATATGTTCTCAAATTTCCAAACTGTATCATTTAATTCCGCTGCCATTTTTTTTACACAGGTACATTTTTCATGGCTTTATTAACCTTGTATTAATTTAGTGTTGCAGGACTTTTTACAATTGTTTAGATTTCGTTTTTAAATAAATGTAGGTTCTCTTTAGGTACGCTGTCCTCAAATTCCTTTACAACCTGTTATGAGCGGAAAACCATTTGAGTTCTCAGCTCTCTCACGCTCTAGGTGTCAGTCCAAGATTCCCTGGCTGTACTAGACACAATTTCTATGCAAACATCCCCCCCCAGGCAGACTCCAAGCCGCCATACGTGGTCAGAAAAACATTATTTTCCACCTTGGTTTAAGTGCCGGTTTCAGGATTATAAAAGTTGGTCTTTGCTTTTCTCAGCAGAAAATTCCCGAGCCGAAGGGAAAAAAAAGAGAAAAGAGTGTCTGGTCTAATGCCCAATGTCTGACCCACAGATCAGAAAAAGGGAACATGGCCAGAATAGACCTCCAGTACCTTAATTAGTCTCTGCTGGTGGGCACCCCATAAATAGGCCATAACTTAGAACCAACAGCCAATCGCAAGCTCTTTGTCTGTTGATCCCAAAGAGTACTGCCAAAGACTTCAGTTGGAGCTGAGTGAGGCATACTGAGGTACCGCAGAAAAGAGATGGATTACAAGCCAGCTCTCACTTTCAGTTAGGAAATTATAAGGCTAAAGAGAAGTTTAATTCCAAAGCAACCATTGCCACCGCCACACACAGCAAAAACACCCTGCAAGCAGTAGGAATGAAATAGCATGAAAAATATTGGAAGATGCCAGGTTTCCTTAGATAATTGAATATTTGGTTATTACAGACAGATGTAAAAAAGAACATTTAATGCATTAAAAAAATTGTCTTGAGAGTAAGTTTTGAAACTTTTCAAATGTGTTGGTTTTTAAAGTGAAATTGTGCTTTGTTCATGCAAAGGAAAAGCATGCACAGTACTTCATGTATGAGGCATGTAATTCCCCTTCCTTCAATGGGATAGTACTTGAGTTGAGAGACTGGCTGCTAAGGAGGCTCACAAAGGACGAGGAAAAAGTCCTCATTAATCTATAAACTTCCAGCAGGTTAGTAAAGAGCAGGGGAGTAAAAAAAAAAATATACAAATATACAAATAAACTGCAATGGGGCCAACATTAAAAAGAACCAACTGCATTGCTCTACATGGCCAAAGCATAGGTTCAGTTCCTAAATGTACTCCTGCATCCAAGCAGGAGTACATTTAGGAACTGAATACAAAAGGGCAGCACTTTTGTTTTATTACATTTAAAGGCAACTCTACCTGAAGATAATTTTAATCTAGAGCTGTTTTTAATCATAAGTAAAGTTGGACATGAAAAAGGCCATCTTAAATTCAGGGATCTGGAATAATGTGCTAAAGAGGAAATTTTGACAGGAGGACCATCCCACTACTTAACAAGCTGCCAGAAAAGAGTCCAAAATCAAGACTTTTGCAAAGCAGAAAGGATGATGGGAAAGAAAGAGCCTGGTGACCTTGTGAAACATCAGTGGACTTTTTCCAAATTACCCCATATATTTTATATTCGAAATTTGTAAATGGTTAGTAAAGTTCAAAATCCAGCTGTGTAACTGTTAGGGGTACTTAAAGAGATGCCATTAATCTCTCAAAAGAAGTTCCCTGTGTGGTCTTCTTTCTCTCTGATTTGTGGATTTCCTCAGTTAAGGGAAAGCACACTCGGTTAGAAGAGAATGTTACAGTTCAGACCTGAGTAGTGACTGAGGTTAATCTCAGGAGATTCTGCAGATGAGAAGTAGCTATTTCGTCAGTGCTGGAATTCCCCCATCCTAAAAAATATGACATAGATACCCGTGTCCCGCCCCCCCATTGTTTTCCAGCATGCCTCCTCTATGGAGTTCTAGTGAGGTGGGAGACATCTTGGTCCTCCATATGAAGTGACTGGCCTTAAGAGAAGTCATTCCTGTTGTTGCCACCATTTGTGATAACTGATAATTTTATATTGTTTAAGGAGCAATAGTTCTGTTAACGTTTACTTCTTATGCACTCTAAAGATGAAGGTAAAAGGTTAACAATTGCGGATGAGAGACTGAGAGTGAAGAGATGGTGAAGGTCTGAGAAGAAAAAGCAAGGCGAAGATAATTTGGAAAAGACATTGAACATATTTGATGATAGTCATATATCCTCTCCCCACCCCGCACCTCTACTTCCCTATGAGGCCTGGAGACAGATGGGTGGTTGCTTGATGGAGAGTCACTAGTGGGCAAGTATGCAAGGCGCATTAGGGAAGTTTGTGGCTTAGGGATGTCTGCTACACATCTTCCGCTGCTGTTACAAAGTAGTACTAGAGAGCATCTAGAAAGCTGTTAAAGATCTCGCTTTGCCTTATGGTCCCCATACACTAGACGAAAAACCATTTGAAAATTTGGACAGTTTGTTAGTTTTTCATTCAGTTTATAGGCACAAATAGATAATCGGTTGTGACATTTTTCAGCCAAAAAGTCGAAAGAAAAGTTTGAAAAACTTCTGCCGAATGGACGATAAATTGTTTCTCGTCAATTAAATAACAAACTATTGGTACTGCGCATGTATGAAAAAAACTTTAAAGGAGTTGTAAAAGCAGAAGGTTTTTTATCTTAATGCATTCTATGTTTCCTGTAAAAAGAAAAATAGAGACCAAAAAAATGCAATAATAAAAATGATTTATTGTTCGAAAATCGGCCATTACATGATGGCAATATCATGTGTTCATTTTTGTGAATGATGTTTCGACTGGCTTATGACTAGCATTAGTAAGTACTTTCTCTTAGTCTCTCTTCCCCTCCTCTCCTCCCAGTACAGCACCCTACAAGTACAATATCCATGTCCTTGGAGTGGCCTCTGATGACCCCCCCTTCAGATCCCACCCAAAGGATAAGAGGTTTCTGATGCACACACAACGTCCTCTCAATAAGCAAACAATGAATTCATCTCACATCTGGGCCTGAGATGTCCAACGTACACTCCTTTCTTAGCATGTACTAAACTGCCACTGTATACACAGTTTAACACAGTTATTAGAATGTAGACATACAAAAAATTTTGTCCACCAGAAGACAGCTAGAGCTTGTCCTTATCATCATGGCTGAGAGTGTTGGTTTGAATTTGGCAGCCATAATTCCTTCATAATGCAGCTGAGCCCCATCTCTGCATCAAAGTGATGTAAAGTCTCCCAGTGCAGCTAAGTACATGAAAAACAGACTAGTCCAAAGCCAGAACTACCACAGCCAACGTCAACTCTGGGAGAAATCGTTGTTTTAGCTGGAGACATGTTCAATACAGGGCGGCCTACTTAGTCGGACTTAATTCTCCTACGCCCTGAGAGTCCCTTCCATAGGCGCGTTATTCCTCACTGAAGTTATTCCTGGAGGAGCAGCCTCTATTCCTGGACACGTATTGAAAGGAAGACGTGATGAACGCAGGCCAAACCTCACGATATAACAGCTCGCTAAGCCGTGCCAGGTAAAGAGCCCATTAAATAAAAGACCACCCAAACTGATCGAGCGGGCAGGCCTCCAACAAGCCAGCTTTTATCGAGCTTACATGGGAAAATTAATGGCCCACATAATCTGTTTAATTCTGCCTGGTCCACGATAAATACTTTAAGAACTGGAAAGCAAAATATGAAACAAACAAAACAAAGGACAGCGAAGAAAAAGAAAGCTTCTGTCATCGCCATTTTCCTTTGGCCATTAACCCTTTTGGTTCACTGGATCACTGCCTTAATGTTCTTTGCAGCCATACTCCTTGCAGGTGCGAAATTAATGAATTAAAATAAGCACATGGTTTAATGATTAGCACATGGCGATGATAGGATTATGAGCCTAACAATACAAAAAAGAAACTTGAAACATGACATCACGTAAGGCCATTAATAAGAATATTTATACATCTGCAATTACCCGATGAGGCTACAGGCTTACTTACATTTCCAAACATATAAATCAGATCTTTATAATTATAGGTGAAATGGTAGGAAAGAATAAAATGTTACATATAGAAACCATAAAAGGTGGAGTAACTATTGAACAGAGTAAGCTGGATTCTGTGTATAAAGCCTATAAGAAGCCTGTCACTGTTACAAAACATACATATAAAGATATCCTACTCGCCATGTTTTGTACCTTTATTTATTACTTAATATTAACTTTAAAGGGTAACTTCACTTTTGTGGGAAAAAAATTTGCAGTAAAAAAAAATATATATATATTATTGTGTATACAACTGCATCACAAGTCATACTATAACTGAATGCTATTAGAAATTAACTTTCCTTTTCAATCTGTAGCTCTGTAATTTTCTGTAAAATGCAATGTAATATGGCTACCTGGAGGCATTCCCTACACAGACCATGTAGAGCAGTGGTTCGCAACCCTGTCCTCAAGGGACAGGGTTTGCAGTTTTTCCTTTATCTTGCACAGGTGCTTTAAATCAGAGTCAATGGCTTGGTATTTTGGACAGCTATTTGATCTAAGAGAAATTCCCAAAATAAGGCCTGTTGGGAGTACTTGAGGACAGGGTTGAGAATCACTGATGTACAGAATTCCCCCCCAGAAATGTAACTTCCTGCTTGTGTGATTGGCTCACTGATTTTCCCAGAAGTCTGCACTAAGATACAAGTCAGATTTTGGGCATCCCCTGCAACAAAAATGTCATTTTTGGTGAGATTGTCCCAAAGGGAAGTCACATCTAGAGGGATGCAGACCCTACCACTTTAATCATTAGGTGCAACAGCTGTTTGATAATTATAAAACCACTCCCATACAGATTCACTTAGCACTACAGACAAACAGGTATTCCTTCAGAATAACAAAAGGTAGGAATCTGCAACAAAGTTTGTTAAAATCCTTGCAATGTACACCCAGACAAAAAGTGAATTACTATTTCATATATGAGTTTCACTTCATAAGAAATTTTAATCTTTTGAAATTTTTTTTCAAATATATGCATTAGGTGATCAGTTTTGTTTTAAACACTTCAGCCCCGGAAGATTTTACCCCCTTCCTGACCAGAGCGTTTTTTGCGATTCGGCACTGCGTCGCTTTAACTGACAATTGCGCAGTCGTGTGATGTGACTCCCAAACAAAATTGACGTCCTTTTTTTCCCACAAATAGAGCTTTCTTTTGGTGGTATTTGATCACCTCTGCGATTTTTATTTTTTGCGCTATAAACAAAATAAGAGCGACAATTTTGAAAAAAACGCATTATTTTTTACATTTTGCTATAATAAATATCCCCCAAAAATATATAAAAAAACATTTTTTTTCCTCAGTTTAGGCCGATCGTATTCTTCGACATATTTTTGGTAAAAAAAACCACAATAAGCGTTTAATAATTGGTTTGCGCAAACGTTATAGCGTTTACTAAATAGGGGATAGTTTTATGGCATTTTTATTAATAATTTTTTTTTTACTAGTAATGGCGGTGATCAGCGATTTTTATTGTGACTGCGACGTTATGGCGGACATGTCGGACATTTTTGACACATTTTTGGGACCATTGTCATTTATACAGCAATCAGTGCTATAAAAATGCACTGATTACTGTGTAAATGGCACTGGCAGTGAAGGGGTTAACCACTAGGGGGCGGGGAGGGGTTAAGTGTGTCCTAGGGAGTGATTACTAACTGTAGGGGGATGGGCTGTATGTGTAACGTCACTGATCTCTGCTCCAATGACAGGGAGCAGAGATCGAGTGACACCTGTCACTAGGCAGAACTGGGAGATGCTGTTTACAACGGCATCTCCCCGTTAGTCCTCACCTTGAGGCGATCGCGGGTATCCCCGCGGCAATGGAGTCCGCGGGACCTGCGACCCCATTCACGGAGCTCCTGGCCGGCGCATGCAATGGCACGGCGGGGAATTCAAATGGACGTGCAGGTACGCCCATTTGCCCAGCCGTGCCATTCTGCCGACGTACATCGGCGTGCGCCGGTCGGGAACCGGTTAAAGAGCATTAATGCTGAACTCCAGGCAGTTTTTATTTTTTACTATGCAGTGAGGCTGTGCGCGCACTGCACGGGTCAACTGCCCGTTTTGGTCTAGGGGTTCGTTCACCTAATCCTCTGATCCTCCCAGCGCAAGACCGGTCACTTTGGCTCCTGACTGGAGGCTGAATGTGTATTTCTTTGGATGAAAATGCTGAAAACCCCTGTGAGGGAAACTCATTGATTTTCTTTCCTTGAAGTTTGTTAAACTTTGTTTTAGTAACATTGGGAAAGAAAACCCCTAAAAGAAGAAAAGAAAGTGGCGGAGTCCTTTAACCACTTGGCCTCTGGAAGATTTACCCCCCTTCATGACCAGGCCATTTTTTGCAATATGGCACTGTGTTACTTTAACTGACAATTGTGCAGTCATGCAAAGCTGTACCCAAATAAAATGTATGTCCTTTTTTCCTACAAATAGAGCTTTCTTTTGGTGATATTTGATCTCCTCTGCGTTTTTTTTTTAATTTTTAAAATATTTATTTAAAATATAAATATTTTTTATTTTGTGCTATAAAACATATCCAAAAATAAATAAATAAATAAAATTTCTTCATAAATTCGGGCCAATATGTATTCTGCTTTATGTTTTTGGTTAAAAAAAATTCCCAATAAGTGTATATTAATTGGTTTGCAAAAAAGTTATAGTGTCTACAAACTATGGGATATTTTTTTTTATTTATTTATTTATTTTTACTAGTAATGGGGGCGATCAGCGACTTATAGCGGGACCGCAACATTGTAGCAGACAAATTGGACACTGGACCGACAATTTTGAAAAAAAAAACAATATTTTTTACTTTCTGCTATAAAACATATCCAATAAAAATAAAAAGTAAAGCCAAATTTCTTCATCAATTTAGGCTAATATGTATTCTGCTACATATTTTTGATAAAAAAATCCCAATAAGCGTATATTTAATGGTTTGCGCAAAAGTTATACCGTCTGCAAACTATGGGATATTTTTATGGCATTTTTATCTTTACTACGGTAATAATGGCGGCGATCAGCGATTTTTAGCAGGACTGCGACAATGCGGCAGACAAATCGGACACTAAGTGACACTTTTTGGGGACCAGTGACACTAATGCCGCGTACACACGATCGGATATTCCGACAACAAAATCCTGGATTTATTTCCGACGGATGTTGGCACAAACTTGTCTTGCATACACACGGTCGCACAAATGTTGTCAGAAATTCGGAACGTCAAGAACGCGGTGACGTACAACACATACGACGAGCCGAGAAAAATGTAGTTCAATAGCCAGTGCGGCTCCTTCTGCTTGATTCCGAGCATGCGTGGAATTTTGTGCATCGGAATTGTGTACAAATGTCCGATGGAGCCACCACACGGTCGGGATTTCCAACAAGCTCACACCGAACATTTGTTGTCGGAAATTTCGACCGTGTGTATGCGGCATTATACAGTGATCAGTGCTAAAAATATGCACTGTCACTGTACTAATGACACTGGCTGGGAAGGGGTTAACATCAGGGGCAATCAAGGGGTTAACTGTGTGCCTAGCCAGTGTTTTAGTACAGTGTGGGAGGTGCTTTTACTAGGGAAAGACATGGATCCTAGTCCCTGTTTTGCAGAGACACAAGATCCATGCCTTCCCTCCTGTCAGAATGGCGATCTGCCCTGTTTACATAGGCAGACCACCGTTCTGCCTCCCTGCTTGATCATTGGCGGGTTCTGGCAGACATCAAGTCCACGGAACCCAATGCTGGGCTTCCGCTGTGTGTAATCACAGTGGGAGCGATCCACCGCCAGAGCGCATGCGTGCCCCCCCCTGGAAGAGCCAGATCACATATATATATATGTTATCCGGCACACAGGTGATGTCCTGTAGCAGTAAAACTGCTATGGGCGAACTTGAGTGGTTAAGCTCTATCGTTTGATGCTAGTTCTCACACAATCCAATCAGCTGCTGAAAGTACTTTAAAATGTGTTTAATATAACTTTAAGTTAGTTATATACTGTGAGAACATTCTAAAATACCACCAGTGAAAATACAAATTTTGTATAAAGTTCTGAAAATTTTAATTTGATTGCCATCAATGTTGCAGATTCATTGCATTCAATTTTTGGATGGAGGTATTTGTGATTTCGAATGGAAGTAACATTCATGGTTAGAATTCCTCTGTGGTTGAAAATAATAGACAATTTGACCACGCTATTAAAAAATCAAACAAACATTTCAAATGAAATACTACCAGTGAATGGCTAGCTTAAGGAAGCTCGTACATTATTCTTTTTTTTTTTGTTTAACCAGCCAGTTGAACGAAAAAAAATGACCTGACTCCCCCATCCACACACTTGATGTGGATGGGGTAATCCTTCCTGCTGAGTTGTATTCTGACAGTGGGGAGACTTCCCCACCATCAAAATACACTGATCAGCACCGCCGGCTATAGCGAGCGGAACGGATCAATTGGAAAAAAATCCCGATAGGGAGGTTGTACAGAAATCGATCAGTAGAGAGAAAAACAACCAGCCTACCCATACATGGATCGAAATTTGGCAGATCCCTGCTGAAGCGGGCAGATTTCAATCCATGTGTGGCTGGCTCAACTGTTTTTTTTTTTAAATACATTTACACCTTTTATATTATTTTTTATTACTACATTTTTTAATTTTTAATTTATTGTGTCAACAAGAGGGCTTAAAGCCCCCTATGTGATAAAAATGGCAGGTGACAGGTACTCTTTATTGAGACATTGAGGGTCCAATGTCTCCCCTGCTCTCAAGTGCAGCTAATCAAGCACAGGTTGTGCTTGTATAGCTGCTTACCTGGCTACAATAGTGAGAGAATGATAGCTCTAAAACCGTAAGAGACAAAATGCTTGTTGTTTCCCAGTTTATTAGTTACAGAGGAGATCGGGGAGTTCCTTGATCTCCTCCTGCTTCCATTGTCTGACCAGTTTATCATGGTCCTGGGCTCCCGTTGGAGGCACGGGGGGGCTTTGTGGAATGGACCTTCTTACTACTGTAAACGTGATCGGGCAGCTATAGAGTTGCTTGGATCACTTTTATTGAACAGCTGATCGCCGGCCGACAAAATCTACACTAGGCTTGCTACAGTCATGAGCTTGTTTTAACCACTTCAAGTCCAGGACGTTTTAAAATGGTCTATGACCATAAAGTGGTTAAATATGAATTTGGGGCACAAATACAATTACTTACAATCACTTAACTATACTCCAACAACCAAAAAAAGATATAAAATCACGAAATGCCCTTGCAAACCAAGATATTACCTTGTCACAGTATTGGTGACATCATCACTGTGCTACATATAGCTTGTGCAGAGAGAAGCACCGCTGGAGAATCCAGCAGGTCCACCCATTGCAGGCTGCCTGCAGAAAAGCTACAGGGGGAGGATACAAAACTAGTTCCCCTGCAAAGGGAGAAAGACCAGCAGTGACTCGTCTTTACTACAGGAAACTCCTGCACAATGGTAAGTTGTTACACTGGATTACTGCACGGATTTACAGGAAATACAAAACGCTCATCAAGATATAAGTAGGACAATACATGCCTCATGTATTTAGCTTATATATGAGTTTAGCTATACCAATAAAAGTGGTCATTGGCTCTATAACACACAAATGCTAGGTTAAGCACTTTTGGTTCATAGCATGTAATGGCAGGACTCACAGTTCTTCCATAGTTGGAAGGATACAAATTGTCACCGTCTGATCCAGATATCAAGGTATCTTATTACCATTATATAAAGTCAAAGTGACAGCAAGTTCCTTTTATTCCTACATGTTTCTGCTTTGAGTTTCAGTGGGAAGCACTCTTTCCATTCCCCCTTTGATGTACATGAATTAAATCTGGATATCACAGGCCCCATTTCAGCCTCTGGGCCCGGCATGTGGCCCCACCGCTGCGTGATAACCCAGCAGAATCATAAAGGACTGGAAGAAAGGACTTTTCTTTCGATATCCTTACTGGCCAGAGGGGATGAAGCAAACGCCAGACCCCACAGACAAGATATGAAGTTCGCTCTCTGCCAAATCTTATCTCTTTCCATACTAATCTTGGTACCTTATCAAGCCATTTTATTCCTATTATTTGAGTTGTTTTTTCATTCTTGGTATCTCTTCCTCCGGGGACTCTTGAAAAGGCATGTGGACAGGATCTTTCTTGTTAGAAAAATTGCAGAGAGGCAACAGTTTCCGCTTTTAGCTCCTTAGATCTCTCAATTTAAAAAGCAACTACAGGCAGCAAGCAAAACTAATCAATGAACTGACAGGCAGCAAATATTGTAGCTATGCTATAGTCAAAATCTGTTACTTTACACTATCTATTTTATTTAGATTCAGCAGGCTTCTGCTACTGTTTCGCGGGGTGTTTATAGAGAATTTGTCACTTTGCCCATTCAGTGCAAAGTGTCAGTACCACATCTTTCTGGGCCAGTTCCATGCAATGAGCATCTCTGGAACTACCTCCATCTCAAACCTTTGGAGTAGATGGGTTAGGAACGGTGTACATCAGGTTTAACTGATTCCCAAGATGTCAGCAGAGCATTCACTGCAAAAGCTTGAGGATGCCTGGTCCTGTTGAGCCTAGACTCCAGCTTGAAACACCTCTGGGTGAAGACATTGACGGCTGAGGAAGTCTACTTGCCAACTTTCCACGCTTAGGATGTGCATGCTTATTATGGTTGGAAGGTAGAATTCTGCTTAGTCAGAACCAGGTCTGCTTCTCCTTGAGTTGTGCGATGGTTTATATAGACCACTGTCATGGCACTGTGGAATGTAAACCTAGTTGGGTCACATCTGCAGGTCTGCACTGTCCTTTGGACACCCAGATATCCCACAACAGAGAATCTCTGGGAACAAAGCAAAACTGGGACAGGCACAGCTGAGGTGAAAACCTGAGGTGCTGTGGACAAGCCAATGGGAAGGATGACACGTTAGTAATGTTGTTTGCCCACAGAAAAACATAGGTAGCATTTATGAGGTGGGAAAATGATGATGTGCAAGTAGGCATAATTGATGTCCACAGAGGCTAGAAAGTTCCCTGGTTGAAGGGAAGCGATGAGTGATTTGACAGATAACATGCAGACTTTGTGAATGCAAAGGAACCTATTGAGGATCTTTTGATTTTCAATAAAGCATATACCTCACTTTTGCTTGGAGCAGTAAATAGGCTTGAGAGGAAACCCTGGAACCTTTTCTCCTCTGGGATAGGGACTATGACTCCCTAAGGGGGAGCTGCTGGAGAGCAGAATGGACATGGAGGACGAGTAGGTGAATGAAAGGTCTGCCTCCCTTATTCATACAGCATTTTCATTCAGCAAAGCTATAATACAGCTTCTATGAATGGAGGAGAGGGCAGAAATGGCAGGCATAGTCCTCACTCTTGATGAATGCCTGTGACAGGTCCAGCGAATGCTCATAATAATAAACTCTACAGCAACAGAAGATTATGGTTGCAATGGTATTGGGGGGGCAGAGGTGTTGATTTCAAATTTTCAAATAGGACAGCCTGCACCAACACATGAAACGCCTCTTATTAAATGTAAGTCTAGCACGACTCCCTAAGAGGCTGCTTGGATTTACCTGCTCATTTGCACTGCCATGACCTGATGAACGTTCCAACCCACCGGACACTCTGGGTTCAGACATCTTTGCACCACCTTTAAGCAATAAGTCAGGTAAAAAGTCTAGTATATACACATGTACAGTGGAGTACTGCTTGCACCTGAAAGGATAAACAAAGTAAATGGTTATACTGACAAACTTCTAAAGGGAAAACCTTGGCCAGCCTATAAAGCTTTAACTCTAATAAGTGGTCAGACTTTATGGCAATGGCATAAGGACCCTTGTAGCAATAATGACAGCAATGTTCCCATTGCAGATCTGATGGTCTTCACCGGCATGTAGGAGCTCATTAATTGTATCCAATAAGATGTAATAACAAGCAATAAGATTTCTTGAAAAGGTAGAAGCTAAAGGTGTCTATGCTTAGTGTTCAAGATAGGTTCAGTAAAGTATTCCCAAGGTAAAGATGTCTGTGCAAAGTGTCCCAGGGAAACTGTGAGAAAAGGATTTGTAAAGGTGGGCGACTTCCCTCTCACCAACGACCAGGCCAATTCAATGCCCTCCAGACAGCAGTGTCATGTACCTGGGTGCATTCGAATCGGGATATTCTTGGTCCCACAGCTGCAGTCTTACTTGCTGTGCCACAGAAGTGCTCTGGAGTTATGGCTATGTTCTCTGTTTGATGCATTACCTTGGACTCACTAGCCCCACCTGCTGCCAGCTGTGGACAATCTACAATCAAAGCAGCCCATAAATAACAGCACTTCCTATCTCTCAGTGCCCGTTTGTGTGGACTAGCTCCCTGGGTGTTGTGACTGCTTTGTGAATACCGTATATGAACTTCTGCTTGATTCCTGACTACTCTCTAGCCTGCTGATTTTGTACTTCACCGCCAGCTCGTGTATGACCTTTGCCTGCCTGACCACTCTCTGGATTTAGCTCGTGTACCGCTTTGCCTGATCTGCTGTCAACCTGATCTGCCTGACTAAGTTTTCGCCTGAATCCTCAGCACACAAGCTCCACTTCGGACACTACCTATCACAGGTACCTTACAAGCAGCCCCTGTAGCATGCAGCAGATCCGCCGTTTCAATTTCCCGATGCGAAGCTTGGAACACAGGTTGGCAGGCGACCGAAGTGGTGCTGGATGATGTCTGATGAACAGCAAGCAGTGCTAGGCCCTTCTCATCCGGGTTGGAATGTGATACACCGCGTGGTAGGCAGCGACCTCTCTCTCCCCATGTACGGAGAGGTCTGTCTTGCATCAGGCCCAGGAGGAAGAGCACGCAAGACAGGGCTTTGGCTTCTTATATAGTTCCTCCCAGCAAACTCTCCAATGGCATCAAAGATCCCTGAGATATGTAGTCCAGGTATAGAGTAATGTAAAGCAATTATCAATCTGTGGAACTACTCATCCCACAATCCCATGGGCTTGGCTCACAAACATGATGTCGGTTAATAACACTGGGCACTAGAGTAGCGTGACCAGACATGCCCGGTTTCTGGGGACAGTCCCAGGATTGAGGACATTGTCCCCGGACCAAGTCTGTCCCCAGTTTTGTCCCCGGATTGGATTTGAACAGGGGCTGGGGCAATTTCAAAGACAGCCCGTGCAGAATGAAAAGAAAAAGTCTGAATTGCACCCCCCCCGCCGCTCCTATTAGCTTATGGGGGTTTATATTTTTCCATTATCTGTGCCCCTTTCTGATGATCATGTGCTGGTCAGAGCGGAGGGACTATTTCTTCAGTTTCGGGTGCATGCCCATTCAGCTCCACACGCATGTTCTTCTGCCTTGGCTCAAGTCCCGGCCAGCCGCCTGCCTGCTTATCTCCTTTCCTTCCCTGGTGGAGTGATCTTCCTCTGCTCCCCACCCAGTAGTAGCCAGGGCCCGAACAGTAAAGCCCCATACACACTATCAGATTTTCTGCTGATTTTTGTCTTCAGATTTACAAAAACCATGTAGTGCAAGGGCCTGCCTGATTGCATACAAATTGAAACTCCTAAGGTTTGACCTCATATTATATGGTTTTGGTAAATCTGAAGCAGAAAATCTGATAGTGTGTATGGGGCTTTAGACTTGACAGGCTGCGCGGCGGGCAAAGAGTCGTCGATTGCTGTCATTACTAGTAAAAAAAAAAATATGTCCCCGGATTTCATTTTAAAAATCTGGTCACCTTACACTAGAGGGACATGTGATGCATAGAAATACCGGAGGAACACAGTACTTTATAAGTGTAGTCCACATTGCTACACCTCCCCCCACTTGAAAGTCTTTGGTCCCTAAAGACAGATCACAACTTGTGGGATCACTTTACTGTATCATAAAACTGAATATTTAATCATCTGATAAACTAGAAGTTGTAACAGCTAACAACTGACCCAATGGGGGATCTTCTAACAGCAAATTATATACATCCTCAGGCGAAGTCATATTAATTTTGTGACAACCCAGTAACAAGTTAGTGGCTCACCCAGTAGTGTCAGGAGGTGGATCAAGGTAATCCTTTACTTAAAGTTCGATTAAGGAGGCAAGTGCTTGATTGGAACGTTGAGCAGTAGGTATAAGTTTGTCAGAATTTTCTCCAAGTGCATCATATGCCAGTCTTTTTGGAGGGTATATCCTCTGTCTTAACCTGGAGTAGATGTTTTCCAGTGGCTCTGGTCTCTGTTCTGTTCCCCAGAAACTGCGTCCAAATTCAGGTTCAAGTTCTGCTTCAGGCTCTGGTTCTGGTTCAGGGACCGTTTCTCCCTCTGCGAGGTTGGTAGGAGGAATGGGAGCACCCATTACACTCGGCACTTCACTGGGTTCCATCTTGACCTCCTCATCTCACCTCCATGGGTGTTGATCTAATGTTTCAATTTATGGCAAAGGGAGACATGTCCTCCTCCTAAAGGGTGTTTTTTGACGGTCTTCTTCCTCAGTACTAGGGACGATGGAATCATCTTCCGAAGGAGAAACCCACAACCAATCAAGGGTTAATTCTTCATTGTCACTCTCCTCTTCGGGGAGTATGGGTGGGCAAGTTTTCAGGGCCCTAGGCCTCCGCGTTGGGGACTGATAAGTCTATAAGCAAGGGGGTGAGGGTACTCGAGCAGCCTCTGATATGGCCATTAAATGGTTTCGATGCCAAGTCTTAAGGGGGCTGGTCTTGCCTTCATGCTGAATCTGGTACACAGGTAGCCCAGGTAGTTGTTTACAGACACTGTAGGATTGGGAACGCCATCGATCAGCCAGCTTATGCTTTTTTTTTAAAGTTTTTCTTTTTCCTTTGTTCTCTAATGCTAGAGGCCTCTTTGGCTTTCTCATAAACCACTTTTTAGATTTTTCCGAAGTCTGTCAATGTACCCCCTATAAGATGCTTGGGAGGTGTGATCTAGTGATGTTCCAAAAGCCAGATCCACAGGTAGACAAGCTTCTCTCCCGAACATTAACCTGTAAGGGGAATATCCAGTAGAATCATTTGAGGTGCTATTATAAGCATGAACTACCCCAATGCTGTTTCTTCTCTAATGGGAGAGTCAACAATATGTTCAGCAATGTACAGTTGAAATGCTCAGGATCCCCTTGAGGATGGTAAGAAGTAGTCCTGGATTTCTTTATGCTTAAGAGTTCACATAATCTTCTGATCAGCTTGCTCTCAAAATCCCGACCTTAATCCGAATGCAAGCCCTGAGGCAACCTGTAATGAACGAAGAACTTCTCCACTAGAGTCTTTGCCACAGTACTAGCTTGTTGATCCCTAGTGGGAAAAGCTTGAGCACATCAGGTGAAATGATCTGTCACAACCAGGACATTACTTTGTCCACTCAGGTCAGGCTCCAGACACAAGAAATCAATGTACACCAACTCCATGGGTCCCTGACTTTGAACATGGCCCATTGGGGCTGCCCTGCTTGGTAAGGTCTTTCTCTGAATGCATCCGATGCAAGAGCTACAGTAGCTTTCCATCTCCGTTCTCATGTACGGCCAGTAAAACCGATCCCTGACCAGCTTGAAGGTTCTATCTGGGCCTGAGTGACCATAATCATCATGAAAAGCTATCAACACCGTTAGACGATGTTTCTCCAGGATGAACAGTTGACTCACACCTTCTGCTTCCTCAGAGGGAGCTCTTTGATATATGACTCCATCTTCCAAATTCATTCATTCCCACTCTCTATAGATTACTTTGGCCCCCTCGATGGGGCTATTCACCAGTATCTGAGGGTCTTGGGCAGATAGAAATTTCCTTATCAGACTCCCCAATGTATCTTCCCGTTGATCCCATCTCATATCCTCTTTTGTCAGCTATTCTTGGCTGCGTACTTGGGTCAAATCACAGTAACACTTCGGTACTCCTACGGCTTCAGCCCCTATGGCTCCTCTGTGTTTGTACTCTACTCCTTGACACACGGTCTGTACTCCTTCGAGCGGTAAATGGATCCAACTCTTCTGTCCAACCTTGATAGAGTGAGGTCTTCGGGAAAGAGTGTCAGCGTCTCTGTTTCCCACACCCAGTCGGTATTTCAAGCTGAACTGAAACTCGGACAGAGCTCAGACAGAACTGCCAGCCACTGATACTCAGTGGCATCAAACTTTGCAGTGGACAGTAGGTAAGTCAATGGGTTGTTTCAGTCTTCACCAAAAGGTAGCCCCATACAGATAGTGGCATAGCTTATCTACCACAGCCCACTTGAGGGCCGAAAACTCCAACTTATTCACAGGATAGTTCTTCTCAGGGGGGGTGAGGCTGCGACTCACACTGGACAGAGTTTCCCCTTCCGACTCCTGGTACAATACCCCTTCAAGGACATTTCTGCTGGCATCCACGTGTAATTAATACGGTTTCGATAGATCAGCATAGGCCAACACCCAACGCTGTATCCTGGCCTAGGCCGACAAGGCCCAGGCCTAGGGCAGCACGGAAAGAATCCCCACTGGCTTGCGCTACACTGTTAGTGTAGCACCAGTCTTATGGGGTGGATTGGGCTGAGAGGCAAACTAGTCTAGCATCCCCATAAAACGGCCGCACTTCCAGTATGCGGTTGGCCAGCATTCCGCAACTGTGGGTGTGGGTGTGGGGGGGGGGGTGCCGCTTCTAATTTTGACTGTCCTATCATCCTGGACCACAAACCTTCCTCACTGTGCTATATGTTTTCTGCTGCACCATTGGCATAGTTATATCTTCTTAGTCCTCTCCATAAAATTATCAGAAATTTGTGCTTAAAGTAGAACTATAGGCAACACTTTTTTTTGTTTTCCATCTTGGGTAGAGTAAGGGAGGGTTATAGCCCCTGACAGTTTATTTTTTTACCATCCCTGTCCCATTGCAGAGATTTCCCTTCACTTCCTGCCCCATAGCCAAACAGGAAGTGAGAGGACATCTATGCAAATTAAGGGAATCCATTGCCCCCAGCCCTCAGAACTAGTGTCCCCACTCGAAAATTTCAGGGCGGGTCTTAAACAGCAAGGGGTGTGGCCTTGACAGGAAGGGGTGGGTTCATATTTAAATTAGGGGGTACACAAGTTTAGTCAGGCCTAGGGCAGCACAAAACCTAAATACACAACTGCCAACACCGGTGCTTCAACCAGGCTCTCCTTCAGCTTTTCAAAAGACCTTTCACACTTCGCTGCCCATTGTTCCTGGATAGACGAGGCTTCCTGGGGCCTCCCCTCTGGGTTTTCTGCTGGACCCCCTCTGTTTGCTTCCGTAACAGCTTGTTTAACGGCTGGGCAATCTGTGAGAAATTCTTCACAAATCTTCGATAGTACAAGCAGAAATCCAAGAATGACCTCAACTCTGTGACAGTATTTGGCTGAGGCCAGGAAATGACAGCCTCCAACTTTTGTGGGTCAGTTGCTATTCCCTCAGCCAATACCACATGCCCTAGGTACATGACCGAGGTCTGGTAGAACTGGCACTTCTCTAAAGACAGCTTCAACCCCTCGGTGTGTAGTCGCTAGGAAAACTTTCTCCAACCAAGCTTCATGCTCCTCCAATGTTCTGCCAAACACAATGATATCATCAAGATAAACTAGCACTTCTACCAGGTTCATATCACCCACAGTGTTCTCCATCAGTCTCTGGAAAGTAGCAGGGGCCCCTGTTAATCCCTGTGGCATTTGGTCAAACTCGAAAAACCCTAGAGGGCTGATGAAGGCCGTCTTTTCTCGGTCATCTGGATGCATAAGGATCTTGTAATATCCCCTCTGTAAATCCAGTACACTGAACCATTTGGCCACTGATAAGCATTGTAGGGCCTCTTCTATGTGTACTGAGTTGTGTACTGATCTGGAATAGTTCTTTGGTTCAAGGTTTGGTAGTCAATGCACATCCGAAGGGACCCATTCTTCTTCCTCCCTACCACGATCGGGGAGGCATAGGGGCTCCTGGACTCTTTATTGGCCTCTGATCTCTTTAATTTAGCCAACTGCTGTCGAAGATCCTCTAGATCACACAAGGGGATTAACCTTGCCCTTTCTCGAAAAGGCTTATGTTCAGTCAGTTGAATTCGATGTTGAGCACTCCTGGCACAGCCCACATCAAAGTCATTCTTGGAGAACATTTTCTCCCATGATGCTATCTGAGCTTTGATCCTCTCTTCCCAGGCAGAGGGTAGATTTGGGCAGTGGACAGTGGTTCTTCTTCCATCTTCCTTCTAAACTACCTCATCTCCCGCCACTGGGGTGGCAGCACTCACTTTCCCGATCACCATACGGGTCTTTAAGCTGATTGGTTGACTAGTGATGCTCCTCTGGCTGACAGGAATTCGCCCCTCTGTTTCTCAGTAAGGCCCGAGTGGGTACGATCTCTGGGACCAATCCAATTCAACCTCCTTCCCTGCTGCATCAGCTTCCATGACCACGTAAGGACCGGGCTGGTCCCAGGACAGCTTGACCATAGCTTTCAGACAGGCCCTCTTCCCAGGCTGCAACACCTTCTCATGGGTATCCAATCGCCACAATCTTCCCACTCCTTCAGGAGGTGCCTTCTTCTCTTGCAATACTCGCTGGAATGCCTGCCTCAGCTGAGGATGAATCTTCCCTACTGGAGCGTCCACCAAGGCCAGAGGCGTGAGTAATCTCCTCACAAGGTTGGTGTTGGTGCCTATCAATAAGAAATTTCGGCCTGCCCCAGGAGGTCGGGGACAGACGACAGCCAGCGTATCGAAAGTCTCTGGTTTTCCTGTCATGGCAAGATGGAAGGTTATCTTGATGGGTATGTATCCATTGTATGGGCACTTCTGGGTCCCTGTGTCCAAAATCTCTAACTCTTTGAGCTTGCATAAAGGGAAATGCCTCAAGTACTTGTGGTAAAAGTCTTGATACAGCAATGTCACCTGAGCTCCAGTATCCAGTAGGACCTGTGTATAGATGCCCTATACTTGTACCGAGACTTTGGGGGAGGGCCCCACTAAGTTCTTTGGTAGGTTTCTCACAGGTGGCTCTATAGTTTGTGCCCTAACCAACCTCCTCTGGGGCGGTGGAGTGGGTCTAACTATTCATTCAGTAAGGTGTGCATTGATTTCCTGCCTCTGTCTCCCCTTCTTTGAGGATTTTGTTTCTTTCGCTCATTTAGGTAACGAAAGGGTAAAGGTAACAGGTGACTTGCGTCCCCTTTTTTTCTTGTCTCTTTTCCTGGCTTTGGAGTGCTGGCTTTGGCAAAAGTAGTTTTTGTAATGCTCTGAGAACTTCCGTGAGCAATTGAGGGCTGATGCCACACTTGGGGCATTCAGCTCGGAAGTGTCCAACCTCTTTGCACCCATAACATCTCTTCTCTTGCCCTTGGTACAGTTTTTGCTCACCTTGACGAGTCCCTTGTTCCTGTACCTTTGCTTAGGTCTCCATCACTCGGATCAGACCATGATACATTTGGGTTTGGGCCTGAGCTACCTGAACCATCAATTTGGTTGGCGCGAGTTCTGCTACTGGCTTATTAGTGTCAGGAAGGGCCAATCCCACCGGTTCAGACTAAGTTCCACTATCTTCATCTGAGAAATTAATTTCCGCATGAAGAGCTCGAGCCACCACTTTCTCTTTGTTCCCAGCAATAGAGCCCATTTCTCTCGATCTTTGGCTTTACTCTTCTAATAGAGCCTCCTCCACTCATACTTCTCTTATCAGTTCAGGGTATGTGGGTACCACTTGAGTTCTCTTCAGTAGTAACTTTAATACATAGGATGATTTGGGCAAGTCCCTTGCAGAACCCAGTCCAGACGAACCTGGTCAACATCTTTGGGGTCAATACCCCTCTTGAGGATAATCTGATGCAGCATCCTGTCTACACGGAAGATGTATTCAGACAGAATCTCCACCTTCTGTTGGTGGGTGTGATTGAATTTGTACATCAGGTCTGCGGTAGTTTCAACCCTCCCAAATACAGCATACAGAGCATCTATGTAGTCAGTGGCAACACAAGTTTTCTTGCCCATCCTCAGATTATGGATCACATCAACCGCTGGGCCACGAAGGCTCTCACTAAGCCATTGTCGTTTCACAGCCTCTGGAACACTCCACTTTTCCATGGCCTGCAGGGCCCAACGTTTCAAACTCATCTTCCCCCACAGGAGTCGGTAATTGCCCTGAGAAGAACTTAAGTCTTCGAAAGCTCTGGTTGGCATTTCCAGATCCATTTTTTACTAAGCTATCAACTAGTTGGCTCATATCCCTGTAGAAAGAGAGAGGGGGGCACCGGCCCCTTGAGAGTCGGGCCCCACAGGTACGGGACCCTTTTCGTGAGTTATGGTCAAGGGCTGCCTCTCAATCTGTTCTCCCCACACTTTGAGTGGGAACACTTTAGCAATCACCCCTTCATCCAGAAGTACCTCTTCCACCTGAAAGCACATAGGTACCTATTCTTACCATTCTAGCAGTACCCTGAATTGATCCAACTCATATGTGGCTTCATTTTCCACAATGTAAGCCCGGTGTCCTGAGACCAGAGCTCTCAGCCACTTTCTGATCTTCCTCTCGTGTGCTTACTTCCTGAGCTTTCCAGAACAGTACTCTTCTCTGTTGGAGCTCCCTGACTCCTGTCTCAAGCAACCGTGGCCATCAAAACGACTTCCCACGCGATTTGTGGCTCTTGTCTAGGTCGGCTAAGGCCAGCTGCAGATAGCATCCCGAAGGAGCCCCTAAATGTAGCACGACCCCCTAAGAGGCTGCTTGGATTTACCTGCTCATCTGCACTGCCATGACCTGATGAACATTCCAACCCACCTGACACTCTGGGTTCAGACAGCTTTGCACCACCTTAAAGCAATAAGTCAGACAACTCTGTGCATTTATATTCTGATAATGTTTACTAGGACAGTTCAAAGAAGATATTGTCATGTCACAAAGAAGAGGTAATAGATCTGCTGAGTTTTAGGCAACAGCGCCAACTCAGCAAAGGAATTCCTCCCAATAACACAAGTCAAGATTTTTGCAGGTAAACAGTCTAGTATGTACACATGTACAGTGGAGTACTGCTTGCACCTGAAAGGATAAACAAAGTTAAATGGTTATACTGACAAACTTTTAAATGGAAAACCTAGGCCAGCCTATAAACCTTTAACCCTAATGAGAGACTTAATGGCAATGGCATAAGGACCCTTGTAGCAATAATGACAGCAATGTCCCCGTTGCAGATCTGATGGTCTTCACCGGCATGTAGGAGCTCATTAATTGAATCCAATAAGATGTAATAGCAAACAATAAGATTTCTTGAAATGGTAGAAGCTAAAGGTGTCTATGCACAGAGTTCAGTAAAGTATTCCCAAGGTAAAGATGTCTGTGCAAAGTGTCCCAGTGAAACTGTGAGCAAAGGATTTGTAAAGGCGGGCGACTGCCCTCTCACCAACGACCAGGCTGATTTAATGCCATCCGAACAGCAGCCCCTGTAGCGACACGCATCCAGCAGATCCGCCGTTCCAAGATCCCGATGCGAAGCTTGGAACACAGGTTGGCAGACAACCAAAGTGGTGCTAGATGATGTCCGACGAACAGCAAGCAGTACTAGGCCCTTCTCATCCGGGTTGGAATGTGATACACCGCGTGGTAGGCCACGACCTCTCTCTCCCCATGCACGGAGAGGTCTGTCTCCCGTCAGGCCCAGGAGGAAGAACCCGCAGGGCAGGGCTTTGACTTCTTATATAGTTCCTCCCAGCAATCTCTCCGATGGCAGCAAAGATCCCTGGGATATGTAGTCCAGGTACAGAGTCATGCAAAGCAATTATCAATCTGTGAAACTACTCATCCCACAATCCCTTGGGCTTGGCTCACAAACATGATGTCAGTCAATAACACTGGGCACTAGAGGGACATGCGGTGCATAAAAATACCGGAGGAACACTGTACTTTATAAGTGTAGTCCACATTGCTACATCCCCCCCACTTGAAAGTCTTTGGTCCCTAAAGACAGATCACAACCTGTGGTGTAGTCCACATTGCTACATCAGCACTGTCCCTTGTGCTCAATAGTTTTTTTTTTTTACCTAAACTTAGTCTTTAAACTGGCCATATAACAGTAGAATTTAATTTGCATATTCTGAAAAATTGTTCAGAGCATTCAATCTTGCATTAACTGAATCAACTAATTTTGTTGGAAAGCCCTTATAATTTCCTCTAGATCTGCTATGTAAATGGAATCCCAGATGTATTAAACAGGATTCTTTTGGGCCTAGAACATGCACACTACAAAATGTCCAATTTTTCCAGATAGAAAACCACATGCACAGTTTGAATTCTTCCACCCAGGTCCTTCAAATTCTCCGGGGAATATGGTTGGTTTGACCCCACTAATGATTTAGAAAATCAAACAAATGTTCCAAAAACTAACATTTTCTAATGAAATTCTACTAGTATATGGCCAACTTTAGGTCTGCAATGAAAGTACATAGCACAGTCATTATGCAGCACTGCTATTCGGGGATTTGAATCTGATCTGTGGATGTAACTATTGCTGCACCATGTACATGTAGCTTTACAAACTATACAAAGAAACACAATTATTTTATACATTTATTTATAAGATTCATTACTTTGTCAATTACATTAACTTCTCTATCTACAAAATGGTACTCAACAGTTCCCCTTTAAAGTGGAAAGTGTCATATCCATTTTGCTTGACCTTTTCTTCCTACAGTATACCTTTTCCCACATAGCCTTCTTCAGCCTGCAATAAATGTCTACTGGGAATCTTAGTTCAGTTTTAATCACAAGAAAGGTTTTCCCACCCTGGTCCCCCTTGTGACTGCCATGTGATTACAAGCCTCCTATCCATACTTATCTTCTCTAGTCTTATGCCGCGTACACACGATCGCACATTCCGACAACAAAATCCATGTTTTTTTTTTTTTTGACGGATGTTGGCTCAAACTTGTCTTGCATACACACGGTCACACAAATCTTGTCAGAAATTCAGATCGGCAAGAACGCGGTGACGTACAACACGTATGAAGAGCCGAGGAAAAATGAAGTTTAATAGCCAGTTTCTGCTTGATTCCGAGCATGCATGGAACTTTGTGCGTCGGAATTGTGTACACACGATCGGAATTTACGACAACGGATTTTGTTTTCGGAAAATTTGAGATCCAGATCTCAAATTTTGTTTGTCGGAAGTTCCAACGGAAAATGTCTGATGGAGCCTACACACGCCTACAAGCTCCCATCGAACATTACCCGTCGGAAAATCCGACCGCGTGTACGCGGCATTAGAATGTAAGCTCTAAGGAGTGAGGCCCTCTGATTCCACTTGTATTGAATTGTATTGTAACTGTACTGTCTGCTTTCATTTTGTAAAGGGCTGTGCAAACTGTTAGCGCTATATAAATCTTGTATAATAACAATAATAGTAGTAAGCATGGTTTTTCCCTTAAATTACAATTGAGCACATGCCTTATTATGATAAAACACATTTCAGGACAACGCAAAATTTGAAAATTGTAGAAAGGAAAAGTCTGTATTGGCCTGTGCCCATGAGAAAAGGGAGACTTAAAGGTTTTGTTTTTTGACCCATTTGCCCTTTTAAATGGCCAGTACACCCAAATCTGGTATTTTACTTATATGTTTTGTATGGGGACGCGTACACACGGTTTGATTGTTGTACGACCGAGCGTCTGATTTTTGTCAAAAGCGCGCGTGCAGGATTTTGTCTTGCATACTAACTATCCGCAAATTGTCGTTTGACAAACACGAACGTAGTGACGTATTACGAGAGTATAAAGAGGAAGTTCATTTCTCAAGCGGCACCCTTTGGGCCCCTTCTGCTAATTTCGTGTTAGTAGAAGTTTGGTGAGTGTTGATTTGTTATTTTCAGATCGTACAAAACAAATGCCTTTTAAAATACGTTTGGCATAACTACATCAGTATCACAAGCAAAGTAGCTTAATTATTATCCCATTAAAGAAGATGAGAATGTGCGCTGCATTTCAACATTTCATCACTTGCTGCGTCACGAATGTTAATTTCAGATTACGAGTGGTAGTTTACAAGACCAAACTCTTCCCAGTCGTTGCTTGATTCCGATCATGCGTATTTGTACTTTCGACTTTTGTGTGACGATTTCTGTACTGACCATCCGAAAATCAGACGTTGAGTTCACATCTGACAAAAATTTTATAGCTTGCACATCCAGCTTTTGTCTGACGAAAACACTGTACTAACGATCCGAAAATCCACAGACAGCTCCTCTTTTGAATTTTCCCCTGATTTTCGTATGGTGTGTATGAGGCCTTAGACACCCCCTGGCTCAACTGAAATCTCCCTGCCATAATTCCAGATTTTGTTCTTGTCCACTAGGGAATTTTAGGTGTCAGACTCCTGTTCCTCTGTATTCCTCTTGCTTTGGACAAGGGCTGGGAGCTGGAGATAAGCACTCGCTATCAAAGCAGCCAACTCCTTTTCAGCTGCGGTGTTGCATGGCCGTACCTCAAGGAGATGGGGGTGCCCTGTCCAACATTGCAGCTAGTGTTACAGGACACCTAAGAAGTTGGGAAAAAGTTCTACATGCACTTTGTTCTATCAGTAACTGAATAAAGTAAAAAAGTAATAATCCTTCTTTAACATTTCAGCATCTAGAAAAAAAAGTAATTTTAAGATTGCCTGGCTTTAAACTTATAGAATGAGAGATCTAGACAGTAATAGACAGGCATCAAACTCTTCATTGAAGCAAACATAACTTAAAATAAGTGTCTAGGCTACAATATAAGATATTAGCAAAGAGGAAAAGTTAAAGGATTCTTAATTCTGTTTTTCTTTTGTTTTGCTAATCTCATCTTGTAATTATCACCCTGTTCTTGTATCTCTTCCCAGTGGCTGTAGAATAATTAGTTTACACAAATTAACAACAGGAAATAACTGTGGAACCATTTGTCTACGTTTTTAAAGAATTAGTCCAATTCTAATTAAGGGCAACATAGACAAAGAAAGTATCTGTGAAAATATATTGTAGGATTAAGGTGAAAGATAACGTGTTCTGTGTCTGTACAGAGTGTGATTGAAATTTATAATAAGGAGGGAGTTAGTAAAACCCCCCAGGGCCTAGCCTCTGAAGAAGGAAGGCAGAGCCTTGGGGCCCATCCACTGAGGGATGGGAAGATGTGGAGGCAGAGCCTTAGGGCCCAATCTTTAAAGCGGGGTTCCACCCAAATTTTGAACATTATCTCTATGCATTCTCTTCCTTGCCTAGATGCTGACATGCTGTGTAAAAAAATTTAAATCGCCGTAATTACCCTTTTTTTTTCTACTCTTCTTTGCACTTCCTAGTTTTCCTCCCATGGGAGTAGGCGTGTTTCTAGCCTCTCCCAGACCTCCCACAGTCCCTGGGAGCTAGTCTCAGGCTTCCCAGCATGCATTGTGCAACAGCGTCATCACAACATCTCTGCTCCCAGCATTCACCGCATCCAGGAAATACATGCTTGTGGGCTTCAAATGCCCACAATGAAGATGGAAACCGCCTTCAGTGAATTTTATAAGTTATTCTTTACAACGAAATTGGACACAGGCGGACTTATTACACAGAGCATGTGATTAGATAATCATGAGAAGAAAAGTTTGTGAATGAACTCCAAAAAAAAAAAACGATAGATAAGTGGACCCCCGCTTTAAGACAAGAAGAGGAGGTAGGAGCAAAATTCTGTAATAAAAACACTGGGGAAAGGTGCATACCAGCCCCTTCGGGTCTAGTATGGATTCGGAGGGGCCCCCCCCACGCCAATTTTTTTTTTTAAATGGCATGGGGCCCCCCAAAGTTAACAACAGGAAATAACCGTGGAACCATTTGTCTACGTTTTTTCTAATTAAGGGCAACATAGACAAAGAAAATATCTGTGAAAATATATTTTAGGATTAAGGTGAAATATAAGTTGTTCTGTGTCTGTACAGAGTGTGATGGAAGTTTATAATGAGCCTTGGGGCCCATCCACTGAGGGATGTGAAGATGTGGAGGCAGAGCCTTAGGGCCCAATCCTTAAGACAAGGAGAGGAGGTAGGATAAAAATTCTGGAATAAAAACACCGGGGAAAGGTGCATACCAGCCCCTTCGGGTCTAGTATGGATTCGGAGGGGACCCCCCCACAACAAATTAAATTTTTTTAAATAGCATGGGGCCCCCCAAAATCAATACCAGACCCTTATCTGAGCATGCAGCCCGGCAGGTCAGGAAAGGGAGGGGATGAGTGAGAGTCCCCCCAAAGCACCCACCCCCCCATATTGAGGGCATGTAGCATTGTATGGTTCAGGATAGGGGGGGGCGCTCATTCGTCCCCTCCCTTTCCTGACCTGCTGGGCTGCATGCTCAGGTAAGTGTCTGGTATGGATTTTGGTGGGAACCCACGCCATTATTTTTTTACATTTAGGCATGGGTTTTTTTTGTTTATATTCAGCTGTCAGCGGGGAAGCTGACAGCTGATGACTCATCGGTTGTTAAGGATGCAGTGGCCGGCTTCCTAGCCCCTCCTTAGCAACCAGCTATAGACAGTGTGTTTAAAGAGGGGGAAAAAAAGGGTTTAAAAACATATGTCAGTGGATCGGATGTAAGCAGATGTTGTCCGCTAACATCAATTTTTCGTCCGTCCTGTTTTTTTGATGGATGAAAAATAGGGCTTTCATCCGTTCAAAAAAACGGATGTTGACGGAAGCGGATGAAAACGGATGCAAATAAATGATCATCCGTTTTTCCATTGAGGTGCATTGATGTCCATTTTTCATCCGCCAATGAATAAATGAAAAATGGACGAACGGTCCGTATGTGTGAAAAGGGCCTTAGGTGCTGACCGATTGCACCTGCTCTCTGACAATCAGTAACTCTATTTAAGTTGTGCTTAGATCAGCCATCCTTGAACAAGCAACATTGTAACATTGTCCACGTGTTGCCAAACCCTACACATAGACAGCCATGAATAGCTTTAGCCAGGGCAGCCATCAGAAATTGTGGGGCCCCTTATACAGCTTTAGGCCTGCCCCCCCCCCCCCTCCGGCATGTAAAAAAGGTAAAGAAAGAGGCGCCTTCTAAGTATGAACTGTAGAAACTTTATGGTACAATAAATAAAAAACACTGACATTGAGGTTAAAAATGATCAGCATGAGGAAAATCCTGCAGTGGAGCGTCTTCTTTGTCAAGCTTGACAAGCCTGTCCATTCCACTGACAGTGCACAGGCTCAGAAACAGCATTGCAAACACTTCCGTTGACCAGGAGCACCTCAGACCTCTCCTCTGTATTGCAATCTAAGCCACAGAGTATACAGAGCCAGCGGATGGCATTCTATGGGTTCCTGAGTGACACAGCCTGTTGAACCAGCGAGCAAGGAGCAAGCATGTTTTGGAGCATGCTTCTGCTATCCTGAAGAGACCTGCCCTGAGTTATGGACCGTACAGACCTGTCACGGACTGACCTTAGGTGGCGTTGTTTCATCCCCAGTTATCCTGAAGGATACTCCCCTTGTTTCAGTTACCCTTTCTTGGGCTGAGTTGTCCGTCTAGATACAGGCTCTAATCGACTCTGGGGCTTCAGGCCTGTTAATTGATGCTGCCTTTGTATCGAAGCACTCGATTCCACTGCAGCTGCATGACACTACACTTGCCATTGAGGCTCTTGACGGGAGACCCCTACAGCCTGCCCATGTGACTCATGAGATGGTTACGTTGTCCATGGCCGTAGGGGCTCTTCACCATGAGATAATCCAATTCCAAGTTATTTCCTCAGCTAAGTTTCCGCTGGGTATTGGTTATCCTTGGTTACAGAGGCACAACCCCTCTTTTGATTGGCTCCGTGCTGAGGTCATCTCCTGGTCACCACAATGCAGTAAGACATGCTTCCAGAAGGTAGCCAACATCCTGTGCACCTCTCCACTCTTCTCCCTGCCGGAGGAGTACCGCGATTTTAGACATGTCTTTGACAAATGTCAAGCCAGTAGTTTGCCTCCACACCGGTCGTATAATTGTGCAATTGACCTTCAACCTGGTGCTATACCCCCTCATGGCCGGGTTTATCCCTTGTTGGTCTTGGAGCATAAGGCCATGGAGGAGTATGTTGCAGATGCGTTTTCTTGAGGTTTCCTTGTCTCCTGCTGGTGCTGGTTTCTTCTTCTGTGACAATATCCTCATATTTTCCCAAGTCCCTGGAGAGCCACCACACAGATGTCTGCCGTGTGCTTCAGAAACTAAGAGAGGACAATCTCTATTGTAAATTGGAGAAGTGTGAATTCCATCGTGAACAGGTTAAATTCCTGGGTTATGTAATTTCCACTGCTGGTTTTTCGATGGACCCAGAGAAACTTTCAGCAGTCCTACAGTGGCCCCGACCCATGGGTTTACGTCCTCTGCAGCCTTTTCTTGGCTTTGACAACTATTATCGGAAGTTTATTCGTAACTTCTCGCCTCTGGTCAAGCCCCTGACTGATATGACCAGAAAGGACGGTAACCCACAGAGTTGGTCTCCGGAGTCCATTAAGGCCTTTGAAAGTCTCAAGGCTGCTTTTGTTTCTGCTCCTGTGTTGGCACATCCTGATCCTATGTTACCATTTATCCTTGAGGTTGATGCTTCTGAGACTGAAGTTGGTGCCCTTCTGTCTCAACGTCCTACCTCTGAGAGTACTATGCATCCTTGTGGCTACTTTTCAAAGAAATTGTCACCTGCGGAGTGAAACTACGAAATTGGTGACAGAGAGCTGTTAGCGTTCATTTTAGCCCTAAAAGAATGGAGACATCTCCTCGAAGGTACCATTGTGCCGGTTCTCATTCTTACCATAAGAATCTCACATTCTTGTCTGAGGCTAAATGCCTCTCTCCCAGAAGGGCGCGATGGGCTCTTTTCTTATCTAGTTTCAATTACATTGTCTCATTCTTACACGGTACTAAGAATGTAAGGGCGGATGCTTTGTCACAACAATTTTCCTCCACTTCCAAGATGGAATCGGTTCCGATTCCTGTGATTCCTCCTGATCGTATTCTGGCTACGGTTCGCACCAGTCTCACTTCTCCTTTGGGTGACAAAATTCTTTCTGCTCAGGTCCATGCTCCTCCTGAGAAACCTTGTGACCGCTGCTTTCTCCCAGAGAGTCTATGTACCGCCGTGCTCCAGAATTACCACTCTCCCAAGGCTGCTGGCCACGCTGGGAACCGCCACGCTGATGTAACCGCCTTCGTAGCTGCCTGTTCTGTGTGTGCTCAGAGTAGGACTCCACGACACCTTCTAGTGGGCCTCCTACAACCCATACCCAATGAAAAGAGGCCCTGGACCCACCTGTCTATGGATTTCATTGTGGAGTTACCCAACTCCCAGGGCAACACAGATATCCTTTTGGTGGTTGACCCGTTCTCATAAATGTCTCATTGTATTCCACCTAAGAAGTTGCCCACTTCTAAGGAACCGACTTCCATTTTTGCTCGGGAGATCTTTCGCTTACATGGGCTACCCAAAGTGATTGTCTCAGACAGGGGTAGTCAGTTTGTGTCCTGGTTCTGGCGAGCCTTTTGTGCACAATTGGGAATTCAGCTTGCTTTCTCCTCTGCGTATCACCCACAGACTAATGGGGCCACAGAATGAGCCAATCAGTCCTTGGAGCAAATCCTAAGTTGCTATATTTCTGACCATCATAACAACTGGTCAGAGTTTGGGCGGAGTTTGCTCACAATAGTACCTTGAATTCTGCTTACCGATTAAGGCGAACTATGGTTTCCAACCTTCCATGTTGCCTGACTCATTTGTTCCACAGAGTATTCCTGCATTAGAGGAGCATCTCCGTGGTCTTTGTTCCAGGAGGCTTTGCGGCATGCTATGGATAGGTACAGACTCCATGCTGACCGTAGACGCCTGCCTGCGCCTTCCTACCAGGTTGGGGACAGGGTCTGATTGTCATCTCACAACCTCCAACTTCGTGTTCCCTCTCTGAAGTTCGTACTTCGATTTATTGGGCCTTTCTGTATTCTTCACAGGATTAACTCAGTGGCTTACACATTAGACCTTCCTTCTAATATGCATATCTCAAATGTATTTCATGTCTCCTTAATAAAACCTTTGGTCTGCAACTGCTTTACCACCTCGGTCCATTGTTGTCTCCCGTAGGTTCCGTAGGCGCATACAGTACCTGGTGCATTGGAAAGGGTATGGGCTGGAACGCTCTTGGGTCTCATCCTCGGACGTACATGCCCCTGTCCTCCTCTGTGATTTCCATAGACATTTTTCCCTCAAGCCTGGTGGTCCTCCGAGGGGGAGGGGTATTTGAGGAGGGGGTACTGTCAGGGCTGGGCTCAGCCCTTCCTTCTCTGAGCTGGCCACTCAGTTGTCAGCTAATTGTCAGCTCCTGTCTCTCCACAGTGACTCACCTGTTGATTATATCCTGCTCGTCAGTCCTGTCTACTTAAGCCGTCCAGTCCAGATGATCTCTGCGTTCGCCTTGGTCACATCTCTAGAGACGCTCTCCTGTGTTCCTGTTAAAGACTTGCTTGGCTGACATTCCTTCTGGCTCCAGATCCTGCTTGCTGTTCTACTACGCTGTTCTCTGGCTCCATGACGTTTTGGCTTGTCTGACTATCCATTCTGGTTCCTGAACTCTGGCTATGTTTTGACTACGTTTCCTCTGTTTACCTTCTTCTTATTATTAAACAAGTGTGATTTAACTGTACTTCTGTCTCAGTCTGATTTATGGCTTCTGACAGGAAGCACCAATCCTCCCAGCTCTCACCTGTCCAGCAGTGCCAGGAGGGGTAGCTGAGCCTTTGTCCCATCCCCAAGAAAAGAAAGAGCGGAGGGGCGGGGCTCCTCCACCCTGACCTCCTCCTCCATGGGGCCCTCCTCTGGCACCAGCTGGCTTCACCCACCCGGCACAGCCCGGTGCACACTGGTACCTGACCGAATTGGAGCCTGCCTGACTGTGACAGCTGGCCCCCGACCTGCATACACAAAAGAGCGGGGAGAGGCTCCTCCCCCCTGATGTCCTCCTCCATGGGACTCTCCGACCTGGCACCTGACCTCACTCCACCCTGCACAGTGCATGACAGTGGGCCTCGACCTGCACACACGTGGGATTCGCCCACTTCTCTATCCTCCCCTGTATCCTGGCAGCTGGTTCGCTCTGAAGGCAGCTGCTTTGTGTTAAAGATGGCCTGGGTTGTGACCCGTGGTCCCGGCCCCTCAGATGTGTGGGCCCCTTACATGTGTACCATCTATACCCTCCTGATGGCAGCCCTGGCTGCAGCTGCTGACAGACTGTCATTAAAGTGTACAGGCTCAACCGCCGCAGCTAGCCACTTGCATCTGTCAAACCCAGCAAAATGCCCTTGCAAATGTACCCTAACGACTGACTAGTAAATTTTATCTGATAGCTAGTACCCAAGTGATGGACATCCATAGCATGAAGTTTGCAGAAGTTGCGCACTGTCCAATTAAACAGAATCTTTACCCAATCATCTGGTGTTCAGCAGATTGTAGTAATGGTTATATGTCTATGTGTCCGGGTAAATTTGCAAAATCCATATGGGTCCATAAATCCCCCATGTTTGCAAAGGCCTTTAAACTTCCTTCTTTCCTTCCATCCCCTTTACTCCCCCTCCCCCCACCTCACATGCACACACTCACTATTTATGTTGCAGAGAAACACGTGGCTTCATTAGCACTTATTAATTAAGAACATATGTAGGTTTCAGCACCGCTGCTAATGAGCCGCAGTGGAGGGGCTGTGGAATTTCAGCGTGCCAGGGCTGACTGCTAATGAACTTGCTGTATTGCTCAACTCCACTGACAAGCTCTCGGAGAGGAACCACAAAACTTGGCTGTGAAAGCAGAGCCGTGTGAAAGGGCAGCCCCACTCCATAAAGTTGCACACATGGCTTCAACCACCTCGTTGTTAACTCTTGATATGCTCATAGCAGCATCAAAGACCAGAGGGCCAGAAAGTTCCAAATGGCTGTATGGAGGGGCTTTAAAGTGGGCCTGAATTCACAAACGTAAAGATTTGCTATGTTAAAGGGAACATCTAGAAGTACTAATTGTGTCTAAGCAGACAAAGCTTACCTTTTATCTGGAATTCCTCCTAAAAAATAGCAGTGCACTTCAAAGTATGTGATGGTGTCTAGGTACTCCTGTGCCTACAGCCTTATAGTTGTTCATCTGGAGTATGAGATCTAGGGCAATGCTGCCACTGACTGCTAGTCTCAGGAGATTTAGAATTTGATTTGGTGATGTTACTGCTGTTCTCCTGGAAGGAGGCTTTGACATAAGGAAGCAAAGTCCTGCTCCTTTTCCAAGATGGCTGTCTCCATATATAGACAGTGTAGAACAAGACACAGCAAGTCAGTATTAAGGAAAAGACTAGCTGCAGGCAAAACCACTGGCTACACTGGTGACTAGTACCTTGCCCTCTGCCTGCCTTTTTCGGCACAGCTTTCAGAGTTTAGGTACTCTTTCATTCCAATGGTATGGGGTGATAAAGCTGTGCCACAATGGATGGCAGCTAGAAGTTCAAATAGGTTTGAATAGTATAACACAATACTAAAATAACGGGCACTCTTGCCCTGGTTTTAGGGATGCCAGAACACATATGTCCAATTTCACCTACATTAGTATCACATGCCTGGTAGAAACTAAGTAAATGAGGGGGCTCCTCTTACAGCTACTACCCAAAACTCCTAAAGGTGTTGACAGGGAGAGTGGTACAAGTGCCAGAGTTTGCAGGCTGAACCAAATCTGTGTTGCAGCCAGATGAGAAGAACTGGGAGCTGAGGATCATGGAGCAGGGACCAGGCATAGGAACAACATAGTACCAGATAAGGAGATGAAGACAAAGTCAAGGAAGCAAGCCAAAGTCAGTGACAGCCAGGCAGTGTGGTAGCAAATCAGGAGGCAAAAAAAAGAGTTCAGGAGACCAGCCAAGGTCAGTAACAGCCAGGCAAACAGGGTACAAAAGGTGGTAGCAGAGTCCAAAAGGCAAGCTGGGTCATACATGGTGAAGCAGAATTCATAGGTCGGGTCTAAGGTAAAAAATAACAATCTGAAGACCACTCAGCAACTTCCTTCTGCAGTGCTTCAGTTTATATAGGAAACTGGGCGCCAACACAAGTGCTGAGCATGCATGCTCATTTTTTGCACACACTAACATGTAGGGTATACATTCCCATAGGTTGTTCTCTGAAACTTCATGTGTATTCTGATACTAATCTTGAACATTTGCTGTGATGAATGTGAGAAGTCCTGATACATCTAACTGCAATATCATTTAGGATGTCATACAGCACTCAAGCCATTCTAAAATGACATACACTTATACTGGTTAAAAGGCCACTTTAGTATTTCTTAAAGTGATTGTAAATGATCACTTGTAAAACAACCCATTGAGTTTAACCACTTCAGCTCCGGAAGGTATACCCACTTCATGACCAGGCCATTTTTTGCAATACGGCACTGCGTTTCTTTAACTGCTAATTGCGCAGTGGTGCGACACTGTTCCCAAATAAAATGTGTGTCTTTTTTTCCCCACAAATAGAGCTTTCTTTTGGTGTTATTTGATCAACTCTGCGTTTTTTATTTTTGCACTATAAGCAAAAAAAGACCGACAATTTTGAAAAAAACAAAACAATAATTTTTGCTTTCTGCTATAAAACACATTCAATACAAAAATGCAAGAAATCAAATTTCTTCATCAGTTTAGGCCAATATGTATTCTGGAACATTTAAAAAAAAAAAAAAAAACCCCAACAAGCAGATATTGATTTGTTTGTGCAAGAGTTATAGCATTTACAAACTATGGGATATATTTATGGAATTTTTATCATTTTTTTAATTTTTACTAGTAAGGGCAGCGATCAGCATCTTATAGCAGGACTGCAATATTGTGGCGGACAAATCAGACACTAACTGAAACTTTTTTGGGAACCAGTGACACCACCACAGTGATTAGTGCTAAAAATATGCACTGTCACTGTACTAATGACACTGGCAGGGAAGGATTTAATATCTAGGGCGATCAAGGGGTTAAATGTGTAGCCAACATGTGTTACTGTGTGTGCTGTGTGCTGCTTTTACTAAGCAATGTGCTGTTTTTTACTTCCTGCATGGCAATTTGGCCACACCTACTGTTCACTGCGGCACGCTATGCACACCGCGTTACTACTCTCCTTGGAGCTCCCAAAGGTGTCCCAGGCCGCTAAAGTGTTCGGGTTTGGCTTGAAGAAAAGGTGGCGACCCTACATGTACTAGGTACGTGACACGGCGCAGAGCGGCCGCCCTGTTGCAGTAGATCTACAGTGTGCAGTCGTAAAGTGGTTAACCCACACCGCCAAAAAAAAAAAAATATTAAAAGCCAGCAGCTACAAATACTGCAGCTGCTGATTTTTAATACATGGCCACTTACCTGTTCCAGGGTCCAGCGATGTCGGCAGGGGACGCCGAGAACCCGCTCGGTTCTCGGCAGCTGCCGCCGCCATCCTAGGTGAGGGATTCAGGAAGTGAAGCATTGCGGCTTCACTTCCCGGTTCTCTACTGTGCATGCGCGAGTCGCGCTGCGTGTCCCAAGTGGTCCCCGCTCTCTCCTGGGAGCTGTGTGTTCCCAGCAGACAGCGCGGTGGGGACGGGAAGTGGCGTAGGCTCCCATGGGAGTCTGTGCCGGAAGTGGGTGCAAATACCTGTCTTAGACAGGTATCTGCACCCCGCTCCCCCCTGAAAGGTGCCAAATGTGACACCGGAGGGGGGGAGGGTTCCGAAAAGCGGAAGTTCCATTTTTGTGTGGAACTCCGCTTTAAGTACTCTTTATGGTGCTTAAATGCCATTGTAGTTGGATGGATCAGAGCCATATTCTCAATATGATTTTCTTTAGCCTTTGCCATTTACATAAAATTAAAAGTAGTAGGGATTATTCTGTTAGTTACATAGTATATTTATACTGAGCTAAAAGGACAGTTATTGAGGGAAGAGGAAAAGCTGGATTAGGGCTTGAAAATAAATAAATCCCTCCCAAAGATGGTTGCTTTATGCCTATAAGTAATTACTCTACTCATGCTTGTGATAATGTATGTAAATTGACTATGTAACGTTATGACTGTGTTATATTCAGGTTCGTACTGTACTCACACCCGCATAAATCATATACTCTATTGCGTCGGAACATAAAGGTTTGTTAGACTGTATAGGGGATGTGGATTCTTGTTAGGCCAGCAAGAGTAGAAACTTATATTATGGTCTGTTGACTGTTTTCTGATTACATCAATGCACAATGGTGATTAATGTTGTTAATGCCATAAAAGCATAAAATATTGATGCCATTAATGCCATAAAAGCCATCATCCAGTTATGGATTCATAAAAAAAAAAAAATCAATGCATCTTTACAAAGAACTAGTTACTGTATCATAATAGCCTTCTGTAATCTTCTGAATATCAACAGTCCAACTGCATACCTCCTAACTTTTGAGATGGGAATGAGGGACACCTATCAGCAAAAGTATGCAGGCATAAGACACCCCCCCTGCCACGCCCCCTTAAAGGAGAATTGTCCAAAAAAACAAGATTGGTTAAACCCAAAAGTGCTTTTTTACCACTACTATTCCTTTATATTGGCTTTTGGAATTTACAAATACAGCAATTTAGAAATCAGATGAAAGGTTTAGCACTGGAAAACACTTTTTGATAGATAAAAAGTGCATTTTATATACATCTATATAGATCCGACCAATGAGGGACAAATGAGGAGGAATGAGGGACAGAGGGACATTGCTCCAAATCAGGGACAGTTGGGAGCTATGCAACTGAGGCAGAGAGTGGGATAGCACAGTAACCGTGTCAGGACTTTTCTGGATGGGCCAGGGCTGTCTAAAAAAAAACGACACCACCTCTAACATCAGGTTTTTTTTTTTAGCTGCTGATCTTCTAATTTACCTGGTTGATCCTGCCTGTGCTGCTCCCCCTACCAGTAAACTAACTGATCATGGTAGCATGGCAGCCGATCCATGCTACCGTGGTCAGGTTACAAAGCTCCTATATCTTCTGTAGTCAGCACACACAGCAACCCCACCCATCCCTCCTGCTTCGAGTGACAGTGCACTCCCCTCAAGCCACTCCTCCCCTCTTCTTTGCACCTGCGCTGTTCTAAAAATTTGCGCTGCTTTCGTATGGGGAAAAAAAGTGACCTAATGCCACCAAGTCTGATTGCTTTCAACTGTCATGGAAATGCAGAACTTCCACAGCAACGTCATTTCCTTTTCTGACGTACAGCGCCTTGAAAAAGTATTCCTACCCCCTAAAAATTTCCACATTTTGTCATGTTACGACCAGAAACGTAAATGTATTTTATTGGGATTTTATGCGGTAGACCAACACAAAGTGGCACATAATTGTGAAGTGGAAGAAAAATGATAAATGGTTTTCCAAATTTTTTATAAATAAATATGTAAAAAGTGTGGCGTACATTTGTATTCAGCCCCCGAGTCAATACTTTGTAGAACCACCTTTAGGTGCAATTACAGCTGCAAGTCTTTTTGGGGATGTCTCTACCAGCTTTGCACATCTAGAGAGTGAAATTTGTGCCCATTCTTCTTTGCATATTAGAGCAAGCTCTGTCAGATTGGCTGGAGAGCGTCTGTGAATAGCAATTTTCAAGTCTTGCCACAGATTCTCAATTGGATTTAGGTCTGGACTTTGACTGGGCCATTCCAACACAGGAATATACTTTGATCTAAACCATTCCATTGTAGCTCTGGCTGTATGTTTAGGGTCGTTTTCCTGCTGGAAGGTGAACCTCTGCCCCAGTCTCAAGTCTTTTGCAGACTCTAACAGGTTTTTTTCTAAGATTGCCCTGTATTTGGCTTTATCCATCTTCCCATCAACTCTGACCAGCTTCCCTGTCTCTGCTGAAGAAAAGCATCCCCACAGCATGATGCTGCCACGACCAGGTTTCAAGGTGGGGATGGTCTGGTCTCATCTGACCAGAGCACCTTCTTCCACGTTTGCTGTGTCCCCCACATGGCTTCTTGCAAACTACAAACAGGACTTCCTTTGGATTTCTTTTTTAACAATGTCTTTCTTCTTGCCACTCTTCCATAAAGGACAGATTTGTGGAGTGCACGACTAATAGTTGTCCTGTGAACAGATTTTCCCTCCTGAGCTGTGGATCTCTGCTGCTCCTCCAGAGTTACCATGGGCCTCTTGGCTGCTTCTCTGATTAATGCTCTCCTTGCCCGGCCTGTCAGTTTAGGTGGACGGCTATGTCTTGGTAGGTTTGCAGTTGTGTCATACTCTTTCCATTTTCAGATAATGGATTGAACATTGCTCTGTGAGATATGTAAAGCTTGGGATATTTTTTTATAACCTAGCCCTGCTTTAAACTTCCCCACAACTTTATCCCTGACCTGTCTGGTGTGTTTCTTGGCCTTCATGATGCTGTTTGTTCATTAAGGTTCTCTAACAAGCCTCTGAGGGCTTCACAGAACAGCTGTATTTATACTGAGAATAAATTACACACAGGTGGACTCTATTTTCTAATTGGTTGACTTTTGAAGGCAATTGGTTCCACTAGTTAGGGATTTCAGAGTAAAGGGGGCTGAATACAAATGCACGCCACACTTTTCACATATTTATTTGTTAAAAATTTGAAAACCATTTATCATTTTTCTTTCCACTTCACAATTATGTGCCACTTTGTGTTGGTCTATTACATAAAATCCCAATAAAATACATTTACGTTTTTGGTTGTAACATGACAAAATGTGGAACATTTCAATAGGTATGAATACTTTTTCAAGGCACTATATATGTCCCCAACACTGTACACACCCACCAGAAGGTCCGTGGATCGCTGTGGAAACATTAACAATCAAGTGACTTGCACTTCTAAAGATGAAAACAACGGAAAAGGGATGCTTTTTTTTGTCATTCAGTATAGAAGTGGACAGTGTCAGCAGGGCAGTGGGCGGTGTCAATAGAACAGTGGACGGTGTCAGTGAAGCAGTGGATGTGTCAGTAAGGCAGAGGTTGGTGTCAGTAGGGCAGTGGAATGTGTCAGTCAATAGAGCAGTGGACAATGTCAGTAGGTCCGTGGACTTTGTCAGTAGGGCAGACAACAGTGTCAGTAGAGCAGAGGATGGTGTCAGTAAGGCAAAGGTTGGTGTCAGTAGGGCAGTGGATAGTGTCAGTAGGTTTTTTTGTATTATTTTTTTACAATTTTATTGTTTACAATTTTTTTGCAGGAGGCTTTAGTGAAATATTAGGGGTCCAAACATACCCTTGGTGTCTCACTTTTGAGACTAAGAAAAGAGATTGGGGGGTGCACAATCCCCATTTCTGCAATCTCAGCTGCACGGAATGAATGAACAGGAAGAGTTCTGTCTTCCTGTTTAATCACAAATGGAAGCAGAGTTTACTATGCTTCAGTTATGAATGAACACAATGAGTGATCGGTACTGATCCTTCACTGTGTTCATTCAGAAAAGCAAGGGGCTGGTAAATGACATACTGTATTTACTGGCCCCTTCCCATGCTCTCCATCCTGAAATGGTCCCCCCCGCAGCAGTCAGTGGGGGAGGAGAGTTGGGGAAGTTGGCAGCACTGACGGGGGGTAGGGGGACCATGGGAAAACACAGGGGGCCCGGGCAGCAGAAGGAAGGGGAACTTAGACAGGAGGGGTAGTAAGGGAGGCATTTACTTGAACCAAACCCCGTATTTTCAACCTGCAACAGCTGAATGCCAGAGGAGAAGCTGCCTTTCAGCTGCTGCAGGGGGAAAATACAGGGGATCGGTTCCAGTAAATGCCTCCCCCACTCCTGTCCAGATTCCAAGGGTCGGCAAGCAAGGGATGCAATCTACAGAAATGACATACTCAGTACTGTCAGGTATGGTAAATATGTGATTCACCCCCTTTCTCGCACATGACAGTGCTACTTAGTTTGCAAGGAATTGGTTCACTGTAATGTTTTTTTCAAGTTGATACTTACTATATCGACAATAAAATAAGAAATGTGTTTTTTGCCTTAATATCTACTTTAACTTTTGTAAATGCCAGTAAAAACTTGACTGTGGCAGTAAATTTTGGGTGTTGTGTCAGTAAATTTCAATCTGGTCAGATGGCAACACTGATTGCAGTACCTATAATTTAATAGTTCGTTATTAATTAGTTAGTTAGTTATTCTTTCGAATTTTTGGATTTCAGTTCTTATTTTTGGATTTTCAAATTTGCGAATTTTTAAAATTTACGAATTGCTATCATACCGAATGACCTGAAAAACAGGAAAAAAATAAAAAAATGAATGAGATGAAAATGAAAACAAAAAATTTATTGGCAGTGCACATGTCTACTCACAATCACATTAATCTGAACAATCTTGAAGTTCATAAACTTACTTTTGTAAAAATGCCCATACATTTACTTCTTTAATTCTGTGACATGCATTTACTATGTCCTGTGAGTAGGCATTTCTGTGTCAGACCTTTCACAGACCCTGCCTTCTAAACTACAGAGGACCTGAGAGGAGGAGTTTTAGGAGGCGGAGTCAGAACAGGGATCACTGCTTACAGGCAGCAAGTTACCATGGGATATGTAGTCCTTAAAATTTGAACGTAAACAGGAAAGGAGACGGTGCAAAGCATGCAGGAAATCCAGGAAGTTGTGGAAAGAGATGACCAGCAGACAGGCAGCACTAAAAACGTAAAAAAATATTTTTCAAGTAAAGCTTATATTGGGTTGTCAAAAATAACTATTGTTTGTATTGGTATTACAATGCTGATGTCATATAATGTGACCATAGAATTAATTTAATACATCATGTATTTACAAATGCAAGCAGTATAAGCATAGGTCCCAACTATCCCTGACTTCAAGGGACTGTCCCTCATTTGGAACAAAATCCCTCTGTCCCTCCTTCCCCCTAATTTGTCCCTTATTTTGGTGTAATCTATATAGTAGTATATATAATGCACTATTTTTCTATCAAAAAGTATTTTACATTGCTAAACCTTTAATCCAATTTCAAAATTGATGTATTTGTGAATTTCAAAAGCCAATATAAAGGAATAGTAGTGGTAAAAAAAGCACTTATGGGTTTTTGCATAACTCTCCTTTAACCAATGGGCACTTTTACCCCCTTCCTGCCCAGGCCAGTTTTCAGCTTTCAGCGCTGTCACATTTTGAATGACAATTGCGCGGCCATGCAGCGCTGTACCCATATGAAATTTTTATAATTTTTTTAACACAAATAGAGCTTTCTTTTTGGTGGTATTTAATTACCACTGGGTTTTTTATTTTTTGCTAAACAAACAAAAAAAGACCGAAAAGTTTGAAAAAATAACAACATTTTTCATAGCTTTTGCAAACAAGTAATTTTTCTCCTTCACTGATGTGCGCTGATGAGGCTGCACTGATGAGCACTGATAGATGACAGTGATGGGCACTGATAGGCAGCACTGATAAGTGACACTGATGATGAGGCACTGATTGGCAGCACTGATGGGCACTGATAGGTGGCACTTGTGGGCACTGATTAACAGTACTGATAGGCACTGATAGGTGGCACTGGTGGGCACTGATAGGTAGCACTGGTGGGCAATTTTGGGACAGGTATCCATTTAACAGAAGCCGGCTATTGGCTTTCTCCTTTTCTCCTCACGCTTAAAAAATAACCGGCTCCTGTTTACATTGTGTGATCAGCTGTCATTGGCTGACAGCTGATCACGTGGTAAAAGGCCGCTGTGATTGGCTCTTTACCCTGATCTGTGATCAGCCGAGTCCAAAGGACTCGGAGATCACAGAGCGAGGTGCCAGTATGCCGCAGGGGGCAAACAGGCAGCGCAAGCACAGGAGGACGTCTATGGATGCACTCCCAGTATTTTAAGCCCACGCTGTAGCCGTCTTTCGTCTATAGCATGGACAGAAAGGGGTTAAGGGGGTCTGATGAGGGTTGTTCTATACCTACATAGTTTTGCTAATTGGTGTCCCTCAATCTTATCTCAGAAAGTTGGGAGGTATGGTATATGTAACTCAATTTGATCTGGATTCAGCCTTTTGCAGTCTCTGTATGGTGTATGAGGGGAAGAAGTGTGTAATAAAGCCAATCAGCCTGTACGCTGACAAGGAGCATGCTGATAGAATGAGAAAGTAGATAGACAGATAAATTCATCACTGCGCTACTTCTCGTTTCACTGTCCATTCACAGGCTGGGGTGGATCAGGAGGCCCCTGGCTAAGAGGAAGTGGGTTGAAATATGCTGGACATCAGACTGATGACATCTAATGGCAGAAAAAAGGCACCACAGGGGAAATCTCAATATTCAAGCTAAATACTGCAGCAAAAGCTGTTTTTTTTAATTGTATCTGTTAATTGGATAATCATCTTTTATCTTGACAAAAAAAAAAAAAAAACATAACAGAACTAAAGGGTGTTTTTTAATATCTTGCTGGCGTTTCACTTAAAGCGATAAAACCCTTAGCACAAGCTGTGCAGCCCACACCCCCTTCTCCTCCTGTCTGACCTTTAGTAAAATGAAGACATTCTCCGCCTGGGAGATATCGGTTGGGCATGCGCCGGTCTGCTCTCTCTGCTAATTAGTGCGAGGAAAACTTTCTTGCTTGAAACTTTTCACAGAACTTTCTTAGTCTTGATTGTGTGTTTGCTCCTTGAGGAGCGATCAGCAGAAATGTTTGCAGACGGAGAAAGAGCACACGGCAGCTGTAAGCAAAACACATCCCTCTAGAACAGATACAGGTGCGTAATGTAGCGAGATTTGTGTGGTGTCATCGTGGTGCCGGAGAGAAGGTGGGAGGTTGTTGGAAGGAGAGGGGGGGGAGTGGATATGGAGCTGGTAATTGGGCCTGCATATATCATCCTGAAACAGCAAAAACATTGCTAATTAGAGGAGAGAGATACAGGGTCCCTTCCTAAATGTAACGGAGACAGAGGGTATAATTAGCACGTCGGACAATCCCCTTCGTTAGTTTCCTGCATTCTGAGGGACAGTGCAGCTGCTGTCCCAGCTGGTTGGCTCTGGCGTCTTGTGCGCCAGCTGCTGTGAGATTCTCATGGCGCTGACATATCCCAGAAATTAATGTGCCACTTATAATTAACCCTTTCCAACATAGGTGCCTTTTAATTGGGAGACATCGTTAGCAAATATGACTGTAGGTTTTTATGACGCAGACCTGTCGGTCTGTACGTGGATACAAAAGTGAGCAAGACTTTCCATAGACAAAGGACACTTCTGACACTGCAGATATTATGCGTCACTTAAAGCGGAACTAAACACTTCTGTCCTTTTCAGTCATGGAAGCTGCCATCTTAGCCTCTGTTTGGTCTGCAACAGCCATGGTTGGCAGTTATGAGATCAGCCATTTGATGGTTTGACAGTTTGGTTGAGAGCACAAGCAGATGTGACAGTCAACAATCCCGGCATGCAATGAAGTGTTTTTTTAAGGAGTTAAAATCGATGGTTTTAGCATCACTAATTAAGTGTCACAAAGTCCATGTTCCTCCGTAGTGACACTGCATGTCAGTCCAGGCATGATTTGCATCTGTGGAGCATCTCTGTCTCACCACTTTTCAGATGTACAGTACATTCCAGCCAAAAGCAGGAAATTAAGCCTTCCTAGAGGAAGCACATCCTGCGTGTTCAGGCCTTCAGGTTTTCATCCAGGCATGGTGCACCTGTCCATCCCGCTACCTTATGTCAGTAATCTTCTGATCCTGAAGCGCACCAGTTTGCTATGCTGGAACACCTTCCCTGCTGACTCTAGCATTTAGAAAGCCTGATAAAAAAACAAAAAAAACAAAATCAGTGCTAAGATAATTTTACTTAAATTGTTGGCGTCTCATCCCTTTAAAATCTAACATCCTCCTAGCTAGTATAAGTTGCTAGCTAGGTAAGTTTAGTACAGCTCCTCCATAATCAGTGGAGCAGGGGTTGATTGCTCCAGCCTGCTCAGTGTTACACATGCTGCTGGTCTTATTGCTTACCCCTGTATTCTAGAAAGGAATAAGAAGGAAGTGGAAGAATAGGAGAGCAGCTTGAATATTTATGGGAACCCAGCCACTCCCTAGAGGGGTGTATCCAGAAGGTGGCTGGAGAGCCCATAAGTCACGTGGAGCTTAGAGTAGGGGGGATTTGGATCCTAGGTGAACCTTACCAGAGGAGTTCCCTGTCTGAGGGTCTCTGGGCAGTCTGCTGGAGACCCAGCCATAGCTTAGGCCAAGGGGGCTGGGATGTCTCTTTTGTGGCCTGCAGAAGCACTCTGGAGGATACCAGGTGGAGGCTGGATAGAAGAAGATCCAGTGGCTAGTGGTATTGTGAGTCTGCGTCTCCCTCATTAAGAAGTGCTCAGGGGATCAGAAGGTGGCAGGTGATGATCCTAAGGCCTTGTAAGTACTGATCTAAGCCCCATGCCCTAGAGCAGGGGTCTCCAAACTTTCTAAACAAAGGGCCGAAGTGGCCAGTGGAAGTAGAAAATGCCCCAGCATCAGTGAGAGTAAAAAAATGCCTGTAGTAAGTAGACAGAGGACTAGTACCCCATTGGTATTAATGGGAGGAATAGTGCATAATGCCCCGTACACACAATCGGATTTTTTCGACAACAAATGTTGGATGTGAGCTTGTTGGCGTAAAGTCCGACCGTGTGTATGCTTTCGTAATGGAGATATCACATGACTAGTGAACTTCCTTTTTATCGGCTAGCCGTACGTCTTGTACGTTACTACGTTCGTAATTGTTGGCCAACATTTGTGTGACCGTGTGTATGCAAGACAAATTGGAGCCAACAACCTTTGAACAAAACTCCACGGTCTTGTTGTCGGAAAGTCTGATTGTGTGTATGGGGCATAAGTGTTTATATCAGTGGGAGGAATTCTGCCCTATTGTGGGTGTCAGTGGAAGGAATGGTGCCCTATTGGTGTCAGTGGGAGGAAAAGTTCCCCCAGGGCTGGATAAAGGCAAGCAAAGGGCTACAATTTGGAGACCCCTGCCCTAGTGAATGTATGAAGTTTTTTTTACAAAGAATCACGTCCTAAGCATTTCTCCTAGCAAGTATTAATTTGGAGAGCAAGGGGGGAAGAGTTCTCAGTTACTTCAGTTCCTTTGGGGTATCCCATGCATACTCCATACCTATACACGTTATACTCAAAAAAAGAAATTCAAAAGATACCCCTCCCTAGACTGTTTATTTAAGCTGGTGATAGAGAAGAAAATACTTTGTGCCTGGCTGTGTGTGTACTAAGTGGGGAAACGGGACCATTCAAAGCCAGCATCTACTGCGGGGGCGCTACAAATACATTACACAGGTTTTAAGTAAATACAGATAGTGCACTTTCAGCACCTACCAAACTACAGACCCTGTGTAAATCAAATGTGTCAGGTTTTTAAAATAGAACTAAAGTCCTGGAGTTAAAAATTACCAGGAATTAAGAGTTTTCAGCAAAAGATACATGCAAGTCTGTTTTGGAAAAAGAAACAAAAAAAAAACAAGTTTTCCATGTACACTGCATAGGGCATTGAGAATAACATAACTCCTGTATAGGCTGGAGTTGCATTGTCAGTGGCCTACAAGTAGCCGAAGTTGATGGAGGGGGATCCAAAAAAATCAAGGAATAGGATTGCACAGCGACTGGACGTAAGAGTGCCATAATGTGTAAATACTTTGCATACTTGTACAATATGGAAAGAGCCCTTCCCAAGTTATCAAGATTTAGTTCTGCTTTAATGCCCTGTACACACGATCAGAAATTCCACTAGAAAAAATTGGATTTGAGCTTTTGGTCAGAAATTCCGACCATGTGTATGCTCCATCGGACTTTTGCTGGCAGAATTCCAGCCAGCAAAAGATTGAGAGCATGTTCTCTATTTTTCGGTCGGAAAAAGTTCCTATCCGAAAATGCGTTCGTCTGTATGCAATTCGGACGCGCAAAAAAATCACGCATGGTCGGAAACAATTCGATGCATGCTCGGAAGCATTGGACTTCATTTTCTCGGCTCGTCATAGTGTTGTACGTCATCGCGTTCTTGACGGTCGAAAATTCAGAGAAATTTTGTGTGACCGTGTGTATGCAAGGCAAGCTTGAGCGGAATTCCGTCGGAAAAACCATCCAAGTTTTTTCTGACGGAAATTCCGCTCGAGTGTGTACGCGGCATAAGTGGATGAGGTAGTAAATCATGCTTACACCACATCAGGTGGAAAACGAGTGGTGGAGGAAGAAGGAAAGAGGCACAGGTAGATGACACTAGCAAGTCTTATCTGCAAATACGGATAGGTTATCTAACCTGCGTGGTTCATGTTCTCCAAGACAGTGGCCAGCGGGTGGGTATCTGTCATTCCACATAGATATGAAATTGGCACACAATCTGGACAAAAATGAGACAAGAAAGCTGTAAGTAAGATAATCCTGTAGATGAGCAGAGAAATCCTTTAAAGCCAGTGGCGGCTGGTGCTCAAAAATTTTGTGGTACGCATACGAACTGAAAAATTCTGAAAAAGACTGAAACAAAAACATCAAATGCAGCCTCACTGTGCCATCAATTGCAGCCAACTGTGCCCAGCAAATGCAGCCAACTGTGCCCATCATATGCAGCCAAATGTACCCAGCAAATGCAGCCAACTGTGCCCAGCAAATGCAGCCACTGTGACACCCCCCCGCCCGCCCACCCGTCTGGTGTCTGACCGGCACTTACCCCATCATGGTGGCGGGTCAGGCAGCGGGTGACGGCGGCGAGCTGTGGGACGGGTAGCGCAGGTCAGGCAAAGGCTCCTGTGTCCTCCATGCGTCTCTTCTTGCCTTCTGCTAGGCGGCCAATGTCAAATACTGGCAATTACATATCCCCCTGAAGAAGCCAATGTTTGGTAAAACATGTAGAGATTGCTACCAGTAATTGCCACAGACATATGGATACTCTGGCCAGTATTTGCAATTATATAGATACTGTGGGGGTTATTTACAAAAGGCAAATCCACTTTGCACTACAAGTGCAAACTACAAGTGCAAAGTGCACTTGAAATTGCACTGAAAGTGCACTTGGAAGTGCAGTCGCTGTAAACCTGTGGGGTAGACAACTGAAATGAGGGGAGGCTCTGCTGATTTTATCATCCAATCATGTGTAAGCTAAAATGCTGTTTGTTATTTTCTTTGCATGTCCCCCTCGGATCTACAGCGACTGCACTTCCAAGTGAACTTTCAGTGCAATTTCACTTTGTACTTGTAGTTTGCACTTGTAATGCAAAGTGGCTTTGCCTTTCGTAAATAACCCCCTCTGCGTTTTATGCACTCATGATAGTTTTGTCTGATGATTTTTTTATGTAATAAAACATTTTTATATTATAAATTAAACTGTTTTCTATACTGTGTTGGGCACCGCCATAATCCTAATTCCAATCCCCATATCTATACTCTATTAATACAAGGGATGAAGTGCCGGATCCTTCGAGGTCACTCAATCCACACTCTATCAAAAGTATATAAAGTATACATTGCACCAGTATTTTTAGTCATTTGTCTGAAGTTCTGCTTTACATAGCATTGCACAGAACACTTGTCTTTACCTGTATAAAGTTTAGATAATCTCAACAATGACAGGAGAAAACAATGCAGCTGCCTATAGCAAGCAATGATGCTGACAGACACCAAAGACCAGGTGATGGGACTTTTATTCATCTGTAAATCACCTGTTATGGACCTCCTGCAAAACAAATATAGGTGATTTGCCTAACAAATGAGATGCCTCAGCCTCAGCACACCATGCTGTCGTGCAGAATAGTGCACCCGCTTCAATTATCATTTACATACATCATTCAACACAGCCCACAGTACCATATGTTCCGAAGTTTGAGAGCGGAGAGACTTGAAGCCTTCCTAGTGAAGATATATCACATCATAACCGTAAAGAGTGATTAATTAACAAAGCCTGAATGCAGACCGGAAGAATGCATCTGCAGCACTGGGACTTAGATAAAACTGAACTCTGGTCAGCCTCTAAAAATAAGTATTGTATGCCCACATACCTTATTCCTTGCTGCTGCAGGCTTCCTCCCCGGCCAGTCCCACAAAGCTACTCTTCTTCTTCGCCAGTAAAAGCCACTGCCTCATTCGTCAATATCATCATGTACAATGCAGGACCTGCAGTTCTGCATTGTATGTGAGGACTACAAGTATCCGTTCACATTCTGGGAGTGGAGGATTGCAGAGGAAAGTGCTGGATTTTGGGGAGAAAGGAAGGAGGTAAGTATTTTTTTTATACACCCCTCACCCCCAATTAAACAAGCATTTAAAGTAATTCTAAAGATTAATATTTTTTTTTAAATAACATTTATGTCATACTACGGTTACTACTTACTCTAGTAGTACCTACTCCCTACTCCCCTATCAACGCTCCTGGCTCCTCCCTTTTTGCAGAGTGCCAACCATAGGATTCCATTTCTATGGGGGCACTCGAGTGGGCTGTTTGTGTCTGTTCAGACCCCCGCCCCCCACTCTATGCTCACAGGTTTTAACTGAGAGCAGGAGAAGCCAATGGCTCCTGCTGCTCTCAGACAAGCCTGTGGGAGGGAAGAAGAGCTGCTGCAGATGTGCACAGCGTTGGATCCAGATTGGGCTCAGGTGAGTATTAGACCCCTTTCACACTGGGGCGGTGCGGGCGTTAGCGGTAAAGCAACGCAGTTTTAGCGGCACTTTACTGCTGTTATAGCGGAGCTTTTCGCCCGCTAATGAGGAGCTTTTAACCCCCGCTAGCAGCCAAAGAAAGGGTTAAAAGCGCCTGTTTTTGTGGTGCTCCGGGAGCGCTGCCCATTCGTTTCAAATGGCAGGGGCGGTGGAGGAGCGGTGTATACACTGCTCCCTCACCACCCCAAAGATGCTGCTTGCAGGACTTTTTTCCCGTCCGGCAAGCGCTCCACCCCAGTGGGAAAGGACTCGGGCTTTCCCACTGGGGTGTCTTGAGAGGCACTTTTTAGGCGCTTTACAGGTGCTATTTTTAGCGCTAAAACACCTGAAAAGCGCCCCAGTGTGAAAGGGGTCTTAACCACTTAACAAAGTGTAAGTAAACCCCCCTATCGTTATCAGCCAAGGAAGCTGCCATCTTGGCCTCTGTTGGCCAACTCAACCAATGAGAGCTCAACCAATAGGAGTGTTACATTTCCGGCATGTGCCGTAAATGAAACAGTTTTATGGATGGGTTTACTTCCGCTTTAAGGACCAAGCCTATTTTTTACACTTGGTGTTTTCAAGTTAAAATAATTTTTTTTGTTAGAAAATTACTCAGAAACCTCATACATTTCATATATATATATTATGTTTTTTCAGACACCCTAGAGAATAAAATGGCGGTAGTTGCAATACTTTGGGGTTGATTTACTAAAGGGAAATCCACTCTGCACTACTAGTGCACTGAAAGTGCACTTGAAAGTGCACTTGTAAGTGCAATCACTGTAGATCGCTGTAGATCTGAGGGGAACCTCTGAAATTAGGGGAAGCTCTGCTGATTTTATAATCCAATCATGTGCAAGCAAAAATGCTGTTTTTTATTTTCCTTCCATGTGCCCCTTAGATCTACAGAGACTGCACTTGAAAGTGCACTGCAGGTCCGATGAAGCCCACACATGGTCCGATTGTCCGACGGATTCGTCCCGTCGGACCAGTCCGGTCGAAAAGTCTGCCCGTGTGTACACGGCATTACAAACGCAATTTTCTTTTTAAAAAATACCCTTTTTTTAATTAAAAAATAAGAAATCACTAAATTTAGCCAAATTTTTTTCTATATTGTGAAAGATAATGTTACGCCGAGTAAATTGATACCCAACTTGTCATACTTCAAAATTGCACCTGCTCATGGAATGGCAAGAAACTTTGACCCTTAAAAATCTCCATAGGCAACGTTTACATTTTTTTACAGGTTACCAGTTTTCAGTTACAGAGGAGGTCTTTTGCTAGAATTATTGCTCTCGCTCTAATGATCGCGGTGATACCTCACATGTGTGGTTTGAACACGGTTTACATATGCGGGCGCGACTTACGCATGCGCTCGCTTCTACACGTGAGCACGGAGGGACGGGGCGTTCTAAACCTTTTTTTTCTTTCCTATTTATTTTACGTTTTATTTTTTATTTTTACACTGTCCCTTTTAAAAAAAAATCGGATCACTTTTATTCCTATTACAAGGATTATAAACATAGCATGAAAACTCTTCTTTAACCACTTGCTTACTGAGCACTTAAACCCCCCTCCTGCCCAGACCAATTTTCAGCTTTCAGTGCTCTCATTTTTTGAATGACAATTGCGCGGTCATGTAACACTGTACCCAAATGACATTTTTATATTTTTTTTCCCCACAAATAGAGCTTTCTTTTGGTGGTATTTGATCACCTCTAGGTTTTTTATTTTTTTGTTAAAAAAATGTAAAAAGACCAAAAATTTTGAAAACAAAAGGGCTTTATATTTTGTTATAAAATTTTGCAAATTTGTACACTGATGAGGCTGCACTGATGGGCACTAAAATGCAGCACTGATGGGTACTGATAAGTCGGCACTGATAGGCGGCACTGGTGGGCTCTGAGAGGTGGCACTGGTGGGCACTGAGAGGTGGCATGGATAGGTGGCACTGATGGGCACTAATGGGCGGCACTGAAGGGCATTGATAGGTGGCACTGATGGCTGGCAGTAATGGGCACTGGTAGGTGATACTGATAGGCAGCACTGCTAGATGGCACTGATTGGCATCACTGGTGGACATTGATAGGGGGCACTGATTGGTGGCACTGATATTCACTGGTGGGCACCAATTGATGGCACTGTGGGCATTGGCAGGTGGTACTGGTTGGCACAGATGAGGCGGCTATGCCTCTTCATCTTCAGGACCGATGTCCCTTCAAAAGAAGCCAGTGATCGGCTTTTTTTCTCCTCGCGCTGTCAGCGTGAGGAGAAAAATAAAAACGATTACCGGGCTTCTGTTTACATCACGTGATCAGCTGTCATTGGCTGACAGCTGATCACATGGCAAGGGGCCGGAATCTGCCCCTTACTCCGATCTGTGATCACCCGAGTCTCATTGACTTTTTTTTTGCTCATCCCCCACAGCTATTACCTTTTGTATCAATTGACCCTCCCTCCTAGATTGTAAGCTCTAGCGAGCAGGACCCTCTGATTCCTCTTGTAGCAAATTGTAATGTAACTGTAATGTCTGCCTTCATTTTGTTAAGCGCTGCGCAAACTGTTGACGCTATATAAATCCATCTGCCTGACGAAGGAGCACGCATGCTCCGAACGCGAGTGCTCAAGCCACGACCCCTGTTCTCAAGCGTCTGGCGATTCCTGCTGAAGTACCTGCTGTGATATCCTGCAAAACTATTATACAGAGCAGGTTAGCATAACATGTTTATTATTTAAAAAAAAACAAAAAACACTTTTATTATCACTTTAACCACTTGCCGACCGTATAACTTACATATACGACGGCAAGGCGACTCTGCTGCGCCAGATCACGTACTAGGTACGTGATCCAGCATTTCTGGGTAGCAGGAGCGTGTGCGGCTGGCGACCCGGCTGTGGTGTGATTATACACAGCAGATGCCATTCAGCGGGTGCCAGCCAATGGTTGACCAAAGGCAGTCGTCGATTGTCCGGAAGTCACACAGGACCGGGCTCTGCCTATGTAAACAAGGCAGAGCTCTGTCCTGTCAGCGGGGAAGTAAAGGATTTTCTTTCCCCACAAGCAGGGAATAAAATTCATTTCTTGCCTTAGTAAAAGCACCACACACAGTACACCAAAACACTGGTTAGGCACACATTTAACCATATGATCGCCCTAGATGTTTAACTCCTTCCAAGCCAGTGTCATTAGTACAGTGACAGTGCAAATGTAATCACTGATCACTGTATTATTGTCACTGGTTCGCAAAAGGTGTCAAAAGTGTCAGTTAGTTTTACACACCTCCCAACATTTTGAGATGGGAATGAGGGACACCTACTAACAAGCGTATGTAGGCATAGGACACGCCCCCTGCCACACCCCCTTAAAGGAGAATTAACCAAAAAAAAGGTTAATTAAAGCCACAAGGACTTTTTTTAACACTACTATTCCTTTATATTGGCTTTTAAAATGTACAAATGCAGCAATCTAGAATTTAGATGAAAGGTTTAGCACTGGGAAACACTTTTTGAAAGATAAAAAGTGCATTTTATATACAACTATATGGATCAGACCAAAATGAGGGACAAACGAGGGGGGAAGAGGGACAGAGGGGACATTTCTCCAAATCAGGGTCAGGCCCGTAAAATCAGGGACAGTTGGGAGCTATATTTGTAGATTGTCCACCGCAATATCACAGTCCCACTATAAGTCGCTGATCGTCGCCATTACTAGTAGTAAATAAATAAACATTCCAGTATATATACCGGTATACACCATAGTTTGTAGAAGCTAAACCCTTTTGTACAAACCAATATATATACCCTTATTGGGATTTTTGTTTACCAAAAATATGTAGCAGAATACATTATGGCCCGAATTTATGAAGAAATTGGATTTTTAAATTTTTTTTATTGGATATTTTTTATAGCAGAAAGTAGTAAAAATTATTGTTTTCTTTTCATAATTGTTGGTTTGTTTTTGTTTATAGTGCAAAAAATAAAAAATGAAGAGGTGATCAAATACCACCAAAAAAAGCTTTATTTGTGGGGGAAAAAAAATTACACAAATTTCATTTATGTACAGCATTGCTTGACCGTGCAATTGTCAATTAAAGTAACGCAAAAATGCAAAAAATGGCCTGTTAATGGGGGGGGGGGTGTCTTTTGGAGGTCAAGTAGTTGAAGGATAAGTTCACCCTTGGGAGCATGTTTTTAGGGTGGAACATGTAACATGTTCCCAATGCTGCAGCTGCTGCCTGATCCACGCACTCCCTGTGACAGCAGTACGGTGAGAAGTTTCCCATACTAGCTGTCACTTTTTTAACTACTTCCCGACCAGCCGGCGCAGTTGTACTGTGGCAGGTTGGCTCTCCTGCGCAAATCGCTGTAATTGTACATGGCGATCTGTGGACATTCGCTAGCGGGGGAGCCAATCAGCGGGTCCGGCGGGCTCGATGTCCGGCGGCCACCCGCAATCGCTCCACAAAGAGGCCCAACAGGGATCTGCCAGTGTAAACAAACAGATCCCCATTCTGTCAGGGGAGTAGAGTGAGATTGTCTGTTCCTAGTGATTAGGAACAGCAATCTCTCTCTACTCCCTGTCAGTCCCCTCGCTCCACAGTTAGAAAGCACTTCTCTAGGGAACATTTAACCCCTTGATCGCCCCCTAGGGTTAACCCGTTCCCTGCCAGTGTCATTTATACAGTAATCAGTGCATTTTTATAGCACTGATCGCTGTATAAATGTCCCTGGTCCCAAAAAACTGTCAAAGGTGTCCGATCTGTCAGCTGCAATGTCGCAGTCCTGCTAAAAATTGCAGATCACCGCCATTAATAGTAAAAAAAAAAAAAAAATAATAAAATGTGATAAATCTATCCCCTATTTTGTAGACGCGATAACTTTTGCGCAAACCAATCAATATACGCTAATCTGGCTCTTTTTTAACCAAAATTATGTAGAAGAATACATATTGGCCTAAACTGAGGAAGAAATTTGTTTTTGTATATATTTTGGGGGGATATTTATTACAGAAAAAAGTAAAAAATTAACAGTGGGTACGGAAAGTATTCAGACCCCCCTTAAATTTTTCACTCTTTGTTATATTGCAGCCATTTACTAAAATAATTTAAGTTCATTTTTTTTCCTCATTAATGTAAACACAACACCCCATATTGACAGAAAAACACAGAATTGTTGACAATTTTGCAGATTTATTTGCTGTCCATTTCTTCTGATCATCCTTGAGATGGTTCTACACCTTCATTTGAGTCCAGCTGTGTTTGATTATACTGATTGGACTTGATTAGGAAAGCCACACACCTGTCTATATAAGACCTTACAGCTCACAGTGCATGTCAGAGCAAATCATGAGAATCATGAGGTCAAAGGAACTGCCTGAAGAGCTCAGAAACAGCATTGTGGCAAGGCACAGATCTGGCCAAGGTTACAAAAAAATTTCTGCTGCACTTAAGGTTCCTAAATGCACAGTGGCCTCCATAATCCTTAACTGGAAGACGTTTGGGACGACCAGAACCCTTCTTAGAGCTGGCCGTGCGACCAAACTGAGCTATCGGGGGAGAAGAGCCTTGGAGAGAGAGGTAAAAAAGAACCCAAAGATCACTGTGGCTGAGCTCCAGAGATGCAGTCGGGAGATGGGAGAAAGTTGTAGAAAGTCAACCACCAGCTTTATTGCAGAGTGGTCCGACGGAAGCCTCTCCTCAGTGCAAGACACATGAGAGCCTGCATGGAGTTTGCTAAAAAAAAACACCTGAAGGACTCTAAGATGGTGAGAAAGATTCTCTGGTCTGATGAGACCAAGATAGAACTTTTTGCCCTTAATTCTAAGCGGTATGTGTGGAGAAAACCAGGCACTGCTTATCACCTGTCCAATACAGTCCCAACAGTGAAGCATGGTGGTGGCAGCATCAAGCTGTGGGGGTGTTTTTCAGCTGCAGGGACAGGACGACAGGTTAAAATCGAGGGAAAGATGAATGCGGCCAAGTAAAGGGATATCCTGGACGAAAACCTTCTCCAGAGTGCTCAGGACCTCAGACTGGGCTGAAGGTTTACCTTCCAACAAGATAATGACCCTAAGCACACAGCTAAAATAATAAAGGAGTGGCTTCACAACAACTCAGTGACTGTTCTTGAATGGTCCAGCCAGAGCCCTGACTTAAACCCAATTGAGCATCTCTGGAGAGACCTAAAAATGGCTGTCCACCAATGTTTACCATCCAACCTGACAGAACTGGAGAGGATCTGCAAGGAGGAATGGCAGAGGATCCCCAAATCCAGGTTTGAAAAACTTGTTGCATCTTTCCCAAAAAGACTCATGGCTGTATTAGATCAAAAGGGTGCTTCTACTAAATACTGAGCAAAGGGTCTGAATACTTAGGACCATGTGATATTTCAGTTTTTCTTTTTTAATAAATCTGCAAAAATGTCAACAATTCTGTGTTTTTCTGTCAATATGGGGTGCTGTGTGTACATTAATGAGGAAAAAAATTTACTTAAATGATTTTAGCAAATGGCTGCAATTTAACAAATAGTGAAAAATTTAAGGGGGTCTGAATACTTTTCGTCCCCACTGTAGATATTTTTTCAAAATTGTCGCTCTTTTTTTGTTTATAGCGCAAAAAATAAAAACCGCAGAGGTTATCAAATGCCGCCAAAAGAAAGCTCCTATTTGTTGGAAAAAAAGGACATCAATTTAGTTTGGGTACAAAGTTGCATGACCACGCAATTGTCCGTTAAAGCGACGCAGTCCTGTATCGCAAAAAATGGTCAGGAAGTGGGTAAATCCTTCTGGGGCTGAAGTGGTTAAATCAGTGCTCCGCCCACACAGCCGTGTCATTCATTCACACAGCCCTACAAGCCTTGGCATCTTTCGCGGATGTTGGCTTGTAGTTCTCAATGAACTACCATGGCACTGTGGAGCGCCATGGTAGTTCATTGATACTTCCTGCCAGTGTACCTGCCTGGCCGTACAGGTACACAGATACACTGGCAGATCTGCAGGAGAGCTGCATGGCACCATCGATCTGCTAATCACTGGTGCAATGCTTTACAGCAGTGGTTCTCAACTCCGGCTCTCAGGACCCACTAAGGCCCCTTTCACACGAGGCGGGCTCCGTTTCTACGGAGCCTGCCTCGGTCCGCCGGCTCAGCGGGAGATCAGTCCGTTGATCTCCGCTGAGCCGGCGGATGACAGGTCCCTCTCTGCTCACTGAGCCAGCGACGGATCTGGACGTAGAGCCATACGTCTGCTTTTAGCGGATCGGACGGGGTCGGATGTCAGCGGACATGTCTCCGCTGACATCCGACGCTCCACAGGCTAACATGGATCGCCCGTTCAGGTCCGCGGTCAAAACTGACAGGCGGACCTGAACGGTCCGATCGTGTGAAAGGGGCCTAACGGGCCAGAAATTAAGTATTACCTTGGGGAGATGCAGACTAGAATACTTCAACCATAAAGCAGCAAATGATATCACCTGTGATGTATTTCAGTTACCTTGCAAACCTGGCCTGTTAGTGGGTCCTGAGGACAGGAGTTGAGAACCACTGCTTTAGAGGCTCAAAAAAAAAAAAAATCATAATTGCACATTTTTTTTTTAAAGTGAACTTATTCCTGTTTCTCCCATGCTGTAAGATCCATAAACATCAAAGCTGTCCTGCCAGAATGAGGACATTTCAGATGCATGCAAATAGTCCTCACTTTATTTCTGCCTGTTGGTTATGTATAAATCTTTACGGACTTAAATTGAAAATTAAACCCAGAAGAGCATCACAGCTGGAGCAGAGAGGAGTAAATAGAGCAAGGGGAGTGTATGAACCAACTATGGGGGGTTAGAGTGTATATATGCTCAATATTTAAAATCATAAATTGATACATAATATATTTAAAATTATTTTCCTATTTGTATTTCAATTATTTCTAACCTACACCTATTCATCCGAATAATGTGGAAGTTTACCAAATACATTTTTAAAGAATCCCACACATTTATCTCATTTAGTGCAGTGACACATACTGTGCCTTGCAAAAGTATTCACCCTCCTTGGCTTTTTACCTATTTTGTTACATTACAGCCTTTAATTCAATGTTTTTTTTTATTTTTTTATCTGAATTATATGTGATGGATTAGAACACAGTAGTCTAAAGTTAAATTTTTAAAAATATATACATAAAACTTATTTTCAGAAATAAAAAACTGATAATTGGCATGTGCGTATGCATTCACCCCCTTTGTTATGAAGCCCATAAAAAGCTCTGGTGCAACCAATTATCTTCAGAAGTCACATAATTAGTGAAATGATGTCCCCCTGTGTGCAATCTAAGTGTCACATGATCAGTCATTACATATACACACATCTTTTTGAAAGGCCCCAGAGGCTGCAACAGCTAAGCAAGAGGCACCACTAACCTAACACTGCCATGAAGACCAAGGAACTCTCCAAACAAGTAAGGGACAATGTTGTTGAGAAGTACAAGTCAGGGTAAGGTTTTAAAAAAATATCCAAATCTTTGATGATCCCTAGGAGCACTATCAAATCTATCATAACCAAATGGAAAGAACATGGCACAACAGCAAACCTGCAAAGAGACAGCCGCACACCAAAACTCACAGATCGGGCATGGAGGGCATTAGAGAGGCAGCACAGAGACCTAAGGTAACCCTGGAGGAGCTGCAGAGTTCCACAGCAGAAACTCAAGTATCTGTACATAGGACGGCAATAAGCTCCATAGAGTTGGGCTTTATGGCAGAGTGGCCAGAACAAAGCCATTACTTTCAGCAAAAGACAAAATGGCACGTTTTGAGTTTGTGAAAAGGCACATGGGAGACTCCCAAAATGTATGGAGGAAGGTGCTCTGGTCTGATGAGACTAAAATTGAACTTTTTGGCCATCAAAGAAAATGCTATGTCTGGAGCAAACCCAACACATCACATCACATCACCCAAAGAACACCATCCCCACAGTGAAACATGGTGGTGGCAGCATCATGCTGTGGGGATGTTTTTCAGCAGTCGGAACTGGGAAACTGGTCAGGGTTGAGGGAAAGATGGATGGTGCTAAATACAGGGATATTCTTGAGCAAAACCTGTACCACTGTGTGTGTGATTTGAGGCTAGGACAGGTTCACCTTCCAGCAGGACAATGACCCCAAACACACTGCTAAAGCAACACTTGAGTGGTTTAAGGGGAAACATGTAAACGTGTTGGAATGGCCTAGTCAAAGCCCAGACCTCAATCCAATAGAAAATCTGTGGTCAGACTTAAAGATTGCTGTTCACAAGCGCAAACCATCCAACTTGAAGGAGCTGGAGCAGTTTTGCAAGGCGGAATGGGCAAAAATCCCAGTGGTAAGATGTGGCAAGCTCATAGAGACTTATCCAAAGCGACTTGGAGCTGTGATAGCCACAAAAGGTGGCTCTACAAAGTATTGACTTTAGGGGGGGTGAATAGTTATGCACATTGACTTTTTCTGTTATTTTGTCCTATTTGTTGTTTGCTTCACAATAAAAAAAAAAAAAATCTTCCAAGTTGTGGGCATGTTCTATAAATTAAATGATGCAAATCCTCAAACAACCTATGTTAATTCCAGGTTGTGAGGCAACAAAACACGAAAAATGCCAAGGGGGGTGAATACTGTTGCAAGGCACTGTACCTATTATGCCCTGTGGACATGCACTGCTGTGCCAACCATTTCACAGAGCCTGCCTTCTGAACTACAACTATACTGCAGAGGTGCTGAAGAAGAGGAGTTGCAGGAGGTACAGTCAAGAAAATACACCACATATTGATATCATCCCAGCTTGCAGGCAGCAAGATACAATGAGATATGTAGTCCTTAGAAACTTAAAGTAAACAGCAGAGGAGAAGCTGCACAGCTTGCAGGGAATCCGGGAAGTTGTGGAAAGAGATGACTGACCAGCAGACAGGCAGGACTCACAAGATTATAAGATATTTTTCAAGTAAGCTTATATTGGGTTTTCAATTATAACTGTTAAATGGTATTGCTATTGCAATGCTGATGTTATGAAACAAACTCAAAAGCAGAGTGGAGCTGTGCCAGGCAGAGTGAGCTGGAGGGGGGAGTATTCTGCTGCCAAGAATTCAGGTGTGTGCATTGCAGGCTACGGAGAGTGCCCAACACCCTTAGGCTGGCCATACACTATACAATTTTCTTGTTCAACTTTCCTTTAGATTTAGCAAAACCACATAATATGAGGTCAAACCTAAACCCTTTCAATTTGTATGCAATCAGGCAGGCTCTTGCACTACATAGTTGAAGGTAAATCTAAAGGAATTTGAATAGGAAAATTGTATAGTGTATGGCAAGCCTTATTCCTGCGAGAGAAAACCTGAGCTGTTGTGCAGAACTGTGCTGCCATAAAGGACAGGAGAGACTGAGTTTCAGAAACCATGAATCAGACTGAGACAGAAGTACAGTTAATTTACACTTGTTTAATAATAATAATAATAAAAAGGTAAACAGAGTAAACGTAGTCAAAACATAAACAGAGTTCAGGAACTGGAATGGATAGCCAGACTAGCCAAAACGTCAGGAAGCCAGAGATGAGCGTAGCAGAACAGCAAGCAGGATCTGGAACTAGAAGGAATGTCAGCCAAGCAAGTCTTTAACAGGAACACAGGAGAGCGTCTCTAGAGGTGTGACCAGGGTGAAGGCAGAGAGTAGGCAGGACTGACGAGCAGGATATCATCAACAGGTGAGTCACTGTGGAGAGAAAGGAGCTGGCAATTAGCCAACAGCTGAGCAGCCAGCTTTGAGAAGGAAGGGCTGTGCCCAGCCCTGACAGTACCCCCTCCTCAATGACCCCTCCCCCTCAGAGAACCACCAAGCTTGAGGGGAAAACAGAGGAGGACAGGGGCATGTACATCCAAGGATGAGACCCAAGAACGTTCCTCCGGACCGTACCCTTTCCAATGCACCAGGTACTATATGCGCCCATGGAACATACAGGGGTCAACAATGGACTTTACTTCATACTCCTCATGGTTCACAAACTGTACAGGGTGAGGACGAGGCACCGAGGTGATAAAGCGGTTGCAGACCAAAGGTTTTAATAAGGAGACATGAAATACATTTGAGATATGCATATTAAAAGGAAGGTCTATTGTGTAAGCTACTGGGTTAATAAGAAAATTCTACTGGTGTGCGGCTTTCCAGAATTTCTCCATCTATCCTCATCTACATATGCAATAGCCAGCACCTGGGGCTCTACTCCTCTCTGGAGATCAAGGACATTTGGTTGGTGGATCCACCTGAGCGGCGGAGCTCTCTCCTGCCACTGGGTTAATTCTGCAAAGAATATGGAAAGGCCCAATAAACCAAGGTGTGAACTTCAGAGAGGGAACACGAAGTCGAAGGTTGCGAGATGACAGCCAGACCCTGTTCCTAACCTGGTAGGAAGGCGCAGGCAGGCGTCTGCGGTCAGCATGGAGTCTGTACCTATCATTAGCATGTCGCAAAGCCTCCTGAACTTGTGCCCAAGTGGCACGAAGACCATGGAGATGCTCCTCTAATGCAGGAATACTTTGCGGAACAAACGAGTCAGGCAACATGGAAGGTTGGAAACCATAGTTCGCCATAAAAGGGGACAATCGGGAAGCAGAATTCAAGGCACTATTGTGAGCAAACTCCACCCACAATAGGAAGTCTGACCAGTTGTTATGATGGTTAGAAATATAGCAATGTTGGAATTGCTCCAAGGACTGATTGGCTTTTTCTGCGGCCCCATTAGACTGCGGGTGATATGCAGAGGAGAAAGCAAGCTGAATTCCCAACTGTGCACAAAAGGCTCGTCAGAACCGGGACACAAACTGACTACCTCTGTCCAAGACACTCACCTTGGGTAGCCCATGTAAGCGAAAGATCTCCTGAGCAAAAATGGAAGCCAGTTCCTTAGAAGTGGGCAACTTCTTAAGTGGAATACAATGGGACATTTTTGAGAACCGGTCAACCACCATAAGGAAAACTGTGTTGCCCTGGGAGTTGGGTAACTCCACAATGAAATCCACAGACAGGTGGGTCCAGGGCCTCTCTCCATTGGGTATGGGTTGTAGGATGCCCACTGGAAGGTGTCGTGGAGTCTTACTCTGAGCACACAAGGAACAGGCAGCTACGAAGGCAGTTACATCAGCATGTAGACTAGGCCACCAGAATTATTGGGAAATGGCCCAAAAGAGTTGATTCTTCCCAGGGTGGCCAGCAGCCTTGGGAGAATGGTAAGTCTGGAGCATGGCAGCATGGAGACTCTCTGGGACAAAGCAGCGGTAACAAGGTTTCTCAGGAGGAGCATGGACCTGAGCGGCAAGAATTTTGTCACCCAAAAGAGAAGTGAGACTGGTGCGAACCATAGCCAGAATACGATCAGGAGGAATCACAGAGACCAGAACCGACTCCATTTTGGAAGTGGAGGAAAATTGTCGTGACAAAGCGTCAGCCCTTACATTCTTAGTACCGGGTAAGAATGAGACAATGTAATTGAAACTAGACAAGAAAAAAGCACATCGCGCCCTTCTGGGAGAGAGGCGTTTAGCCTCAGACAAGAATGTGAGATTCTTATGGTCAGTAAGAATGAGAACCGGCACAGTAGTACCTTCGATGAGATGTCTCCATTCTTTCAAGGCTAAAATGATCGCCAACAGCTCTCTGTCACCAATCTCGTAATTGCACTCCGCGGGTGACAATTTCTTGGAAAAGTAGCCACAAGGATGCATAGCGTTCTCAGAGGTAGGACGTTGAAACAGAAGGGTGCCAACAGCAGTCTCAGAAGCATCAACCTCAAGGATAAAAGGTAACGTAGGATCAGGATGTGCCAACACAGGAGCAGAAACAAAGGCAGCCTTGAGACTCTCAAAGGCATTAATGGACTCCGGAGACCAACTCTGTGGGTTACCGTCCTTTCTGGTCATAACAATCAGGGGCTTGATCAGAGACGAGAAGTTACGAATAAACTTCCGATAATGTTGGCAAAGCCAAGAAAATGCTACAGAGGACGTAAACCCACGGGTCAGGGCCACTGTAAGACTGCTGAAAGTTTCTCTGGGTTCATTGAAAAACCAGCAGTGGAAATGACATAGCCCAGGAATTTAATCTGTTCACGAATTTGCACTTCTCCACTTTACAATAGAGATTGTTCTCTTAGTTGCTGAAGCACACAACAGACATCTGTGTGGTGGCTCTCCAGGAACCTGCAAAATTTGAGGATATCATTGACATAAACAACCATACATAACTGCAACAAATCTCGGAGGACATTGTTAATAAATTCCTGAAAAACTGCCGATGAGTTACAAAGGCCAAAAGGAATGACAAGATACTCATAATTGCCTGTTCTTGTATTAAATGCAGTTTTCCACTCGTCGCCCTCCTTAATCCTCACGAGATTGTATGCCCCTCTCAAATCAAGCTTTGTGAAAACCGTTGCTCCCATGAGGCGGTCAAATAACTCCGTAATCAACTGAATCGAATAGGCATTCTTAATCGTGAAAGGATTGAGACCACTATAATCAATAGAAGGTCTCAGTTCACCACTCCTCTTCTTCACAATAAAGAAACCAGCACCAGCAGGAGACAAGGATTTTTGGATGAAACTTCGAGAAAGTACATCTGCAACATACTCCTTCATGGCCCTATCCTCCAAGACCAACAAAGGGTAAACCCAGCCACGAGGGGTATGGCACCAGGTTGAAGGTCAACCGCGCAATCATATGATCGGTGTAGAGGCAAACTACCAGCTTGACTTTTGTCAAAGACATCTCTAAAATTGCTGTACTCCCCTGGCAGGGAGGAGATTGAAGAGGTGCACAGGACCTTGGCTAACTTTTGGAAGCATGACTTACTGCATTGTGGCGACCAGGAGAGAACCTCAGCACGGAGCCATTTAAAAGAGGAGTTGTGCCTCTGTAACCAAGGATAACAAATAACCAGCGCTTAGGTGAGGAAATAAATTGGAATTGGTGTCAGAAACCATGAATCAGACTGAGACAAAAGTACAGTTAAATCACACTTGTTTAATAATAATAAAAAAAGTTATATAGTAAACATAGTCAAAACATAGCCAGAGTTCAGGAACCAGAACGGATAGTCAGACAAGCCAAAATGTCAGGGAGCCAGAGATGAGAGTAGTGGAACAGCAAACAGGATCTGGAGCCAGAAGGAATGTCAGCCAAGCAAGTCTTTTTAACAGGAACACAGGAGAGCATCTCTACAGATGTGACCAAGGCGAAGGCAGAGATCATCTGGACTGGACAGCTTAAATAAGCAGGACTGACGAGCAGGATATCATCAACAGATGAGTCACTGTGGAGAGATAGGAGCTGGCAATTAGCCGACAGCTGAGTGGCCAGCTTTGAGAAGGAAGGACTGAGCCCAGCCCTGACAATTGGATTATCTCATGGTGAAGAGCCCCTATGGCCATGGACAATGGAACAGTCTCATGTGTCACATGGGCAGGCTGTAGAGGTCTCCCCTCTGTAGAGCCTCAATGGCAAGTGGAGTGTCACGCAGCTGCAGCGGAATTGAGTGCTTCGATACAAAGGCAGCATCAATGAACAGACCTGCAGCCCCAGAGGCAATTAGAGCCTGTATCTCTACGGACGACTCAGCCCAAGAAAAGGTAACCGAAACCAGGGGCTTATCCTTCTAGATAACTGAGGATGAAACAATGCCACCTAAGGTCTGTCCGGGCGTTCCCTGGTCGGGTAGGACAAGACTTCAAAAAGTCAGCTGCCTAGCCACAATAAAGGCATAATCTCTCCCTCCTCCTAAGGGTTCTCTCATCCGCAGAGAGATGCGTGAAGCCCGAGTGCATGGGTTCATCTTCACAGACCGACTCGATACCAGGAGGCATGGGAGGTGAGGGAGGCAAGGTTGGGACTGCAAAATTCGGAGACAAATGTACAGGAGGCTTCTGCAAGCTCTCCTTAAAAAGGATGTCTTTCTCTGAGTCTAGAGTCAATGAGGATGGCAAACGTGATCAACTTCCTCAGCTCAGTGGGTATATCTTGGGCTCCTATCTCATCCTTGATGGTATCCAAGAGACCCCGAGAAAAATCAGCCACAAGGGCCTCATTGTTCTAAGCAACCTCTGCTGCCAGTATGGAATTCAATGGTGTAATTGGCAACAGTTCTCATACTCTGATGGACATGAGGCACTTGGCAGCAGAAGCAGAACGTGCGGGAATGTCAAATACCCTTTAAAAGAAGCCACAAACTCTGGGTAACTCAAGACAACAGGTTTTTGTGTCTCCCATAGAGGGTTTGCCCAGGCCAAGGCTCTCTCAGAAAGCAAAGATATCATGAAATCTACTTTGCTTCTGTCCGTGGGAGACCTGGTTGAAAAACCCTCTGCAGCGGACTGGATCACCCCCAAATCGCTGAGGAAACGGAGAGGAACCAAACATACCTCTTATAGAGGTAATACTTGAGGCTGGTGGCTGCTCAGAGACTGGAGCAGCAGCAGGGACGGCCTGCAACACAGGTTGTACCGGAGCAGCCACAGTGGGAGATTCCAGGTGAGCCGTGCGACTCAGGAGCATTTGTAACGCCATGGCAAACTGATCCTGCTTATCCAATCTGGAAAAAATCCTGCTTATCCAATCTGGAAAAAATATTACCAACAAGTGGATTGTCTGCATCTTCTGAATTCATGGCCTTCGCCTACTGTCAGAAAACATGAATCAGATGGAGACAGAAGTACAGTTACATCACACTTGTTTAATAATAATAATAATAAAAAAGGTAAACAGAGTAAACTTAGTCAAAACATAGCCAGAGTTCAGAAATCGGAACGGATAGTCAGACAAGCCAAAACGTCAGGGAGCCAGAGATGAGCGTAGTAGCGTAGTAGCAAGTCTTAAACAGGAACACAGGAGAGCGTCTCTAGAGATGTGACCAGGGTGAAGGCAGAGATCATTTGGGCTGGACGGCTTAATTAGGCAGGGCTGACGAGCAGGATATCATCAACAGGTGAGTCACTGTGGAGAGAAAGGAGCTGGCAATTACCTGATAGCTGAGCAGCCAGCTTTGAGAAGGAAGGGCTGAGCCCAGCCCTGACACAGAACTCCCAAATGGATGAGGGTGAAGCCTGTCCATCTGACGCAGGCTTGAGACGAGAGCCCCATGTGGACCACTTGTGGACAAGGCTGACTCGCCTGTGGACATGGGGCCATTTGCTCTCTCTCACTCTTCTTCCTCCGCACTGTTCAGTGTACAAACTTGCTAATGCCCAGAACTAGGCAGGGCTGCATTCATGTGACATCAACATTATGGCCGTACTCCGACTTAAACCTACTTACACTACCCTGCCTTTTAACACAAGCCATCCCACATGTGAAACAAACTCCAAAATAGTAACATTATTATGGTACAAGCAATATATAGTGCAAAATTGATACTACAGCATCACAAGAACTGGCAAACTGTAGCATCCTTTTAAACATAAAAGGCAGAATAACTTGTTCGAACAATTTGTGGATTCCAGAAACCATAATACTTGAGAAGTCTGGTAACAGCTCGGGGAAGGCCACGGCAGCAGGTTACGGCTGTGCAGCAATTGCCCGCATTCCCAGCATGTGGGCAAAATGTTAAAGGAGGATCTTCGGCCAGCTGCTCTACCCCAGGTTTTTCGGGAGAGTCAAACCCTTGATTGTTGCGTTAGGCAGGCTGGAAGACCTTGGCTGATGGTTCCTGCAAGGTGGCTCCAGCTACTGTGATTGGCACTATCTTCTAGGATAGTTGCTGGTCCGCCATGGTAGCTGGTAGCAACGCATGTGGTGGATCTGAGTGTCCCTTTGGGACCAGTTGCTATACACACCGCTCCCATCAGCATCTCTACCAACCTGGTGAGGTTACCATGCATGGAGCCAATCAGGCAACAGGTACAGTCAGTTGCGTTTACTATTGCTGGGCAATACTGGTCAAGTTCCAAATGGTCACCCATGCCATAGTCCCTTTAGAGGTGCATGGGGTGGGCGTATCCTGCTGACTACACCAAGTTGTTGGGGGCGGGGCCGACTCACCCTATACAGACAGGGCCTTCTGCTCTCTTTCACTCTTCTGCTTCCTCCTGACTCTCTGGTGTACGCGCTTGCTAATGCCCGAAACCAGGCAAGACCGCGTTCATGAGACATCAACATAATAGTGGTACTTCGACTTAGAAGTGAGCCGTAGACCACATTGTCTCTGTATCATAAAATAATACTGTTATACAAGTGCCTTCCAGTTCAATGACATCTGCTCAGGGTGCTTTATTTTGAAAAAGACACTACAGAGCAGTGTCCTGTTCCACCAGACCAGTTTGACTCTGCCACCTATCTCCCAGTAACAGAACAGGGTCTCGCTGGCCACCAGGATGGACTCCATGCGCTCTCATAATTAACTCTTTTCTCTTCCATACCATACAGTCCTTATGGTCTCAGCCACCAGGTCCAATCCCAATTGCTGGGGCACCTACTGCTTTCTTCACTATAAATGAGACCCGTCACCCCTGCCGGTACTGCTCTCCCGCTGTCTGGCAGTCATATCATCCTTCTCTTGTACTTGTTGCCCCTAGCAATGGCATGTCATCACTTCAGCCATGTGTGTGCATTACAGGCCCTGTTCTCCCCTTACACCATTACCATCATGCATCCCTTTAAGCAACTTCAGACCAGGCTAGGACAAAATGTCAAAGGCTTTACTGGAAACTCTCAGCATAACAGTTCCAACACAAAGTGCAGTCCTTTCCCTAAACAAATCCCTAACTCAGGCTTGTAGCTGCCCCAGCGTACCTGCACAGGCAAGGGTCCATACACACTGAACCCTACAGGGCTTTCACTTCTCACTTTAGTGGGAAAACAGAGTATTGTGTAAATAAAGGAGAGGTGAATATATGCATCAAGGGGATTAGGCTGGCAGTTAAGTGAGCCTGTTGCTTCACCCTGCATGGACAAAGGAAAGGTTCACTTTTACTTAACCTTTAATATGAATTTGCTAACACTGAGACTTAACTCCTAATGACTTAATCCTATAACCCTTAAACAAACTCCTAAAGCAAACCGGTTCATTGTCCATTCACCTTCCTCATTTCCCATTCACCTTCGATTCACTGCTCAGTTTTGGTGGGTCAGTCAGAGCAAGAGAAAAACGCATGACATCTAAGTATAAGGGAGGGGGCGACTTAGGTCCCTGCATGTTGGATGCCCAAGTGGTCAATTTCCAAGCCTAAGCGCTGTGGTTCTTATCTCTGCATAAGCTCTGACCCACGGTGAGTCCAAATGTAAACAGTGAGTTGACAAAAAAGTGCAGGTTCACTTTAATAATATCCTCCTGGTTAATTTGGTGGCTGATTGGGTTAAGGAACCATCAGCTGTTGTATCATGCTTATACCTATTGGATCAAAACTTTATGCCCACTGGTGGTCCAACTTTTACTGTCACCAAGTTTGTGGATCCTAAAACATGTCAGCTTAGTGAATATGACAGCCCACAAGCATTCATTCACAACAATGAGATTTGCTAAGGCCTTTAACCCTAAACAACCAATTATCAGCCATGTCTTAGCTAGTGTCAATGATCTAAGATGCTACATTTTGCAATGCTTTAGTGAATAAGCCTCAACCTCACTGCCAGATTTTTCAACTCACCTACTCCACCATGAAATCCCATTTCTTCCACTGTAGAACGGTGGTTTTACTCTACCTGTTGCATGTTCCATAATGCAAAATTGTAGGTAAAAGAAAACAGTAAATAGTTCTCGTTATGGTCAAGAAGGGCAGACATGGGGATCTGGGTGCTGGAGTCCTGTAAGGTTTAAGAAAAGGCCTACATTTGTTTAAACCACCATCATCAATCTAAAACCACAATGTGAGTTTTGGATGTACTAACCCTTTAAATGTGTCCTGTTAATTACCAGTGTAGCACCCTCTAGTGTTCTACTAGTGTTATTGCAGGCAAATGTAAGTTATGACTCGTGGTTAGTTTGCGAGTCAGAAATTGGGTCAGGGTTACTGCAGGTCAGGCTGGATGGCACTACAGAGGCACGTCTCTGGTACCTCCCCCTGGATCTAGAAGATTGAAGAAACTTCTAGAAGTTAGTAGGCAGAGGCCAGGAGGGTCTGATCTGCATACTGGAGGGAACTTGGCCAATCCCCAGGCAGAATGTCCTGGCAAGGTGCCTGAGTCAGGTGGAAGATAAAGTATTGTGGAGTCTGGGGGGTGGGGGGGGGGGGGGGCTCTGCCTTCAGGCTCAGTTCAGGCTGGCTTGGAAAGATCCTATCAATATCTTGGTTTGAGGAGGAATCTTGCCTAAGGATCAGCAGGGAGCCAAGAGTACATCAGGACAACCAAGGGTATCACAAGGGGAGAGATTGCCACATATAACAAGCAGGAGGATAGCTCTGTGTTTAACCCTTCCTATCCCTTGCCCTGGGAGATCTTTGGAGCAGCCAGGTGGGCTGGTGGATAAGCAGCCATGAGGGCTGTTAGTTCTTGCAAGCAGAAGAGCTGGGAGCAGTTCAATAGAGGAGGGGAGATACTCCTGTATGCAGCTTACAACATACAGTGCTATTTTCTAAAGGGGACTTAGAGCTCCTAGTCCTCAAGGGACTTTTGCTTTTAATCACTAAAGACTGTCAGTATCCAGGAAGGAGGACAGATCAGGATTTTGTACATACATACGTGCGGTTTCCTCCCACACTCCAAAGACATGCTGGTAGGTTAATTGGCTTCTGTCCAAAATTGGCCCTAGTAAATTAATGTGAGTTGGGAACCTTGGATTGTGGGCTCCATGAGGGTCGGGACCAATGTGAGTGTGCAATGCATGTGTGGAGGGCTACGTAAATTGACAGCGCTATATGTATGTAAATAAAAATAGGGATAATTGTAGACACGCACCCACATTCACTCAGGTTGAACTGGTGTCTTTATTCAACCTTACTAACTATGTAACTATGTAGGAAGGAAGTTGTCCCTATTCATTGTTCTGGTCAAGTTGGGCATCCCATAACCCCTTTACCCCATCCAAGTTATTACCCCTAATAAAACAACAAAACCAAGCTCAGAGACAGTTTTTTGTGTCTGGATGGAAATGCTTGTTGCCTGGCAGTGCATTTGTGCAGGGGGGAACCAGTTACCAGCAGCCCCTGCTTGCTACACTAGTTATTGCTGCTTAATGCAAGCATGCCTATGAAGGCAGCGAATAAGTTAATGTTTCTGTTGAATATCAATAGAAGCAGTTGGTTAAGTTGTATGGGCTGAGCTCTAAGGTGACCAGATTTTTAAAATGAAATCCGGGGACATATTTTTTTTTTTTACTAGTAATGGCAGCAATCACAGACTCTTTGCCCGTCACTATCAGATTTTCTGCTGATTTTTTCCTTCAGATTTACCAAAACCATATAATATGAGGTCAAACCTTAGGAGTTTCAATTTGTATGCAATCAGGCAGGCCCTTGCACTATGTGGTTTTGGTAAATCTGAAGACAAAAATCAGCAGAAAATCTAATAGTGTGTATGGTGCTTTACTCTTTGGGCCCCGGCTACTACTGGGTGGGGAGCAGAGGAAGATCACTCCACCAGGGAAGGCAAGGAGATAAGCAGGCAGGAGGCTGGCCGGGACTTGAGCCAAGGCAGAAGAACATGCGCCCGAAACTGAAGACATAGTCCCTCCGCTCCGACCAGCACATGATCATCAGAAAGGGCCACAGATAATGGAAAAAAATAAACCCCCATAAGCTAGTAGGAGCGGTAGAGGAGGGGGGGGGGGTGCAATTCAGATTTTTTCTTTTTATTCTACATGGGCTGTCTTTGAAATTGCCCCAGCCCCTGTTCAAATTCAATCTGGGGACAAAACTGGGGACAGACTTGGTCCGGGGACAGTGTCCTCAATCCGGGGACTGTCCCCAGAAACCGGGGATGTCTGGTCACCCTACTGAGCTCAGACAAACAGCTGTATTTATAAGCATGCACTGACCCTCGTTTTTGGAAAGTCAACAGCTCAGCTTTATCTTAACAAGCGAAGCCAGGATCCCGACATGATCCAAGAGAAATAAGAGCTGAAACAGCCATTAACCAAATGCTAAATATCCAGCTCTGTTTATGTAAAGCTGGATGATGCTCGCGGTTATAACTCTGACCCCGCTGAATGACTGTAGGGATCCATTCAAGGAGAAAATGTCCAGGTCAACCAATGCGCTGTACATGTCAAAGCACAACTCTTAAGCCATGCATGGCAATTAACAAATCACTACAGCTATTTTAGAAAAAAAATCAAGAGTCTGTATTATGAAAGACAGAATTTGAGGAGCAATGTTCACCAGGAAAGTCATAACCTGACATAACAACTGTACTGTACTGTCCTTAATACTTTTTTTATTTGCACAAATGTCTACAATTTTCAGGACAAGCTTTCAGGGTGTTCCCTTCTTCTCAGTACAAGCAGTAATGATACGCAATGTATTAGCAAAGCAATTCTGAGACAATCTCTGAGAAAAAAATAAAAATGGCATGCACAGCTTGTTTTTATGTATTTATTTTTCTCAAGGAACTTGCTTTTTTTTTTGGTGTAGCACAGACCCCTAAACTGGGCTGGCGGAGTTTTCCAAGTTCCATTCCTTGCGAGGCGCATGGCTGTTCACAGTCTATCAACTCAAACTAGGCAGTGCATGTCTTTTTATAGTTTATTTGCTGGTTTAACTTGGGTAGGGTGGTGATACTCCAAACTAGCAGAAAGAAATGAAAGAAACCTCTAAGTGTACTGTCTCTTCAGGATGCAAGCACCCTCTTGAATTCAGTGTTTAGTGAACTACAAAACAGGGAACCCCATTGTAAAGGTAAAGCCTAAGTCAGCAAACTGGAGTGAGCTCTCCCAAAAGGCAGTCTCTGGGATCTTTTAGGCTTGTATTCACTATTTCCAGGGCTTTTTTCAGGGGGAACATGGGGGAACGCAGTTCCGGCACCTCCAGCACTAAATGTATTCTATGGCAAAGTGTGCTGGAGAGTCAATTGATGCTGACTGCTGGGGGATCTATTTCTTTGTGGGGGTCTATTGTTGCTGGGGTGGTATTTTGTTGCATGGGATCCATTGTTGCTGGGGGGAGGTCTGTCGTTGTGTGTGGGGGGGATCTATTGTTGCTGTGGTGGGGTCTGTTGCTGCTTGGGTGGGGTCTATCAAATTCCATACAATTTAGTAGTACAAAATGATACTTGGTTCTGTATTCTCTAAAAAGGGGTGGTACTGGGAGGTAGGTATGGGGTGGAACCAAGAGACAGTACTCGGAGACAGTGCTTGGAGGTGGGTAGGGGGGCAGAGACGAAGGGTTATTCATAAGGGGTGAGTTCCTGCACCTTTTCTCTGAGAAAAAAAGCCCTGACTATTTCAATGCTTTCTTGCAGTACCAGCCAGTCTCTTTACTGGACGCCTCCAGGTTAGATCCTCTGTGGACTCCTTCTAAGCTGCAGCTATTAGCCCTCGGGCTAGGTCTTCTTCCATAGGAACATGGTCCCTGCTGTTCCAGGCTCCAGCCTATTTATATACACATGAGCCCCCTACTGGTCATTCTTCCTGCCAGGGATTGGCTGAGGCTGCACGAATATGCAGATGAGGATCTGCCTCCTCCACTCACTAAACTCTGGAACCTACCAGAATCATGGGAAAGCAGCAGAGCCTGCAACCGGCAGAATAACCAAAGGCATTCAAATACTGCGCCTCAGCTACAGGGAGCCAAAACCCAAATTTTAGCCTAGTTAAGAGGATGCTGCATTGGGTTTAGTCATTTAAAGGGTTAGTTCACCTTTCCAGACAAAATTAAAAGGTGAATTAACACCGTACACCTTTCCCTCTCTCCGATCTACACTACTTTCCACCATGGGCGATGAGCTGTTGGTGCCCACACAGCCAGACTGGGGATTTGAAATCCCTGCTCTTATCCCTATTCTTTCTGCCGTGCTTCTGGGACAGATCAGAGCTATTTTCTGTGCCAGCGCTGACCAATCAGAATCACTATGACCTGTTCTAGAAGCTTTGAAGAAATATGGGAAGAAGAGCAGGGATTTCAAATCCCTGGATTGCTACACTGGCTGTGTGGGCACTGACAGCTCATCACAAACAATTTTTTGATCTCTAATATAAGCACTTAGCACTTCAATCGTGACAATATCTGTGACTAAAAGTATCTACTGGTGTAAAGCCGTACAAATATGAAACTAGTCCAAGAAGAACACCAGAAATGTATTGAGTGCCATAAAAAAATAGATTAATCAAAAATGCAGTCTACGGATTGATCTCAATTAGCCTTGAACAGTATAATGGCAAGCCCCTGATTAGTTGTGATAACAAATAGTAGACAGCGCTTTTCGTGCGCATGAGCTTTTTCAAGTCATGGCTTGAAAAAGCGCCGGTGCACGAAACGCATTGACCCAGCAACTCCCCACACCATTGTATGCGCCCCACCTGCTCTCGCGCATGCGCTTATTAGAGATCAAAATTGTTTGCGCTGTCCTCCCAATGCTTACCACAGGCAGAGTTGCCCCCCCCACTGTCTGTATAGAAAGAGGAGGAATAGTAACATCTCCGTCTACACCACAGCCTGGACTGTATTGTTATCGGGGAGACAGCCTCTGCTGACCTCTCTGGTATATCTGCAACAGGTTATTTGGGTCTGTAGCTCATAGCAGTCAAAAAAATAAATCGTTTGTGCTTTTGTTGACTTTTTCCAAGGGGGATCTCAAGCTGCTGTGGACTGGCTTACATTGTCATACATAACCTCACTGGGGTTAGTACAGTGGTGACCAGGGGGTGGGGAGGGTGTACAGTGTTAGGTCACCTGTTAGATCAATGATCACCTTTTAATTTTTTCTGAAAATGTGAACTTACACTTTAATTCCTCTGTAATGACCGACTGCCTACTCTTTAGCTCTGAAGGGTGAGACTCCTACCACCTACCTTTTATGCTTTCCCAATGGTCAGTGAGGCTCCCGTAATGTTAAAGGACCAATAAGGAAGCTCCAGGGGCAGGTGGAAATACTTTAAATACAGACATCATTATTTGAAATAGCCATAGAAAGAGGATCATGAATATACAGTATGGGCCTTGGTATATTGTTATCAACCTGTGTGATCTTCACTACAAGGCAGCTGCTTTATTCTCACACATATTGCTTCATCAGACACTATGGCTGCCTCCATTGTGTACAGAAGACAGGTAGTCTTTACAGTAGGCCATTGCATTGTTGATGGATGTTGTGGCGTGCTCTCTGTGGGTGTCAGCAGGATAAATGCCATGCAGAACACATGGCAGACGGCTGACAATTAGCGCTATTTGAGAAGCAGCTCTCTTCCAGCTCATAGTTGATCTGGCTTCATCCACAGAGTCCAGAGCCTGTGAGCAGTTCCAGACGGAGTCTAAACAAGAAACCCTTTTCTCAGGCCAGCCCGTAGAGAGTGGGAGTCATTTTTCCAGACACAATATGACTAATTGGCTCATACAGCTTTGCTTTCAGATGACGGTCTGGCCAAAGTTCTTTTAATTAGTCCATTAAGTGTATGCATAAAAAATATCCCCCCGTGAATATATCTGCCATTTTTTCTGCCTGGCCTGGCAGTGCATTCTACCTAATGTACCCTGAGCAATTGCTGGCTCTGTAATGAGCTTGTAAAGGGGAAATGGTCAGTCTGAAGTTCTCCTTCATTAGCTGTTCCCTGTTATTTTATCCACAGAGGCCCAATTAACCCATTCAGCACCAAAAGGACAAAGAGTCAAGAGCAGAAAAATGGATTGCAATGCACCAGTATTTTTTTTAACCCATCCACAGCTTTATGGACAATGAACGGAGGATAGAAAAGTGGACTGTAGTCCATTACAGTCCTGTTATCCTATCTACTTCTGATGACAATGAGCTGAGTGTAGAAAAACAGACTGCACTCCTCCACAGTCCAACTACCACAATTACATTCCAAAGGACAGTTAGTTGAGCATATTAAAACTGACTAAACTCTGCTATAGTCCAGTTAACCAATCCACATCCAGAAATTTGGTGAACTGAGTATAGAAAAAAGTGTCTGCACTCCACCATAGTCCAATAAACCTGTCCATAGCTGAGAAAAATGAGCATAGGAAATATGGATGCCCTTCATTAGAGTTCTACTAACCCAACCAGATCTGCAATGCCAATAAGCTCAAACCAGAAAAATGGACTGCATGCCCCAAAAGTCCAATTTACCCATACATACAGTGAGGGAAAAAAGTATTTGATCCCCTTCTGATTTTATCAGTCTATATGTAGTACCCTCTAGTAAGGGAGGTGCAAGATTAGGATTTTTCTAGCAGAGTAGGAAAATTTAGGCAGGCCTAGCTGATGGCTAGGCCTGTTTGTTTTCATTCTGAGCTGGAAGTGGCTCAGGGTAGCAGCTGGTGACTCACAGGCAGCATCACTGGGACCTCCCACTTCTTTCTAGAGTCTGCTAGGAAGATCTGAAAAGAGAGGAGGAGTAGAGAGGTGGAGCTGTCTGGGGTGTCTTGGGGAGCCCTGTCCAATCCCCAATCTGGATTGGCAGGGGTCAGGCCTCCTCAAATACCCAGGGACAGCCCAGCTGGGGAGGAGTTGTTGGGTGAAAGTGCTGGAGTGAGAGAGTGTGGAGATTGTCGGGGGCCCACAGGGAGCTCTCCAGTCTGAGGGGGGTGACCTTGGGGCAGGGCTCAGGTGCATCAAGGAGGAGGGAAGAGATCCTGGAAGAGACGCACATGAGAGAGCAAGGTGAGGACAGCGGGAGAGAACACTGCTAAGAGACTCCAGGGAGGACAACTGGTCGCAGCCAAGAGGACTTGTGAGCCGCTGCCTGAGAGAACTGGGAGTTTGCAGTTTGAGATGGCTGCAGAACCAGAAGAGTGGACTGTGGGAAGGGCAGTGGAGAGAGGTCATTGCAGCCAGACTGGCTGGCAGGGCCTGAAGAGAGCTATCTGGGAGTGGTAGCTGAATAGAGGACAGTTAGTACCTGGCCTATTTCTACACCACAGGTGCCCAAGGTACCTGCCTGCAAAAGGCAATCCACTAAGGCCTGGCTGAGTTAGTGTCAGGCCTAACTATGCGGTGCTAGCTAGTCTGGAGGAGTAACAGTCTGTAAAAAGGGAAGTTCTGGAGGAGTAACAGTCTGCAGCAAGTGAAGTGCTAGAGGAGTAATGTTATGCAGCAAGTGAAGTACTGGAGGAGTGAAGGAAAAGAGGTCTTAAGCAAGTGTTTGGACTGGAGAGAAGACTGGAGTGTGTATACTGGAGAGTATATAGAAGTCCCAAGCAAGTTGTGCTGAATCATTCTGGGCATCCCATAACTATCCTTTACCCATCCATGTTAATCTCCTCAATAAAAAACAAAAAAAAAACAAAGCTTATGGACTGTTCTATGTCTCTGAGTGATTGAGAAATGGATGCCGGGCTAGGCAGGGTGACAGGTGAACCACAACATTCAGCAACCCCTACGGGTGCATGGCTACATATAATTTTAAGGATAGGTTTATTTTAACAGTAAGAGGCAGAATAACAACAAAAATATCGAGAAAAACGCATTTCAAAAAAGTTATAAATTGATTTGCATTTTAATAAATGTAAAATAAATATTTGATCCCTCATCAATCGGCAAGATTTCTGGCTCCCAGATGTCTTCTATAAAGGTAACAAGCTGAGATTAGGAGCACTTTCTTAAAAGGAGTGCTCCTAATCTCAGCTTGTTACCTATATAAAAGACACATGTCCACAAAAGCAGTCAATCAATCCCATTCCAATCTCTCCACCATGGCCAAGACCAAAGAGCTGTCCAAGGATGTCAGGGACAAGATTGGAATGGGCTACAAGACCATTGCCAAGCAGCTTGGTGAGTGGGTGACAACAGTTGGTGTGATTATTCACAAATGGAAGAAACACAAAATAACTGTCAATCTTCCTTGGTCTGGGGCTGCATGCAAGATCTCACCTCGTGGAGTTTCAATGATTATGAGAATGGTGAGGAATCAGCCCAGAACTACACGGGAGAATCTTGTCAATGATCTCAAGGCAGCTGGGACTATAGTCACCAAGAAAACAATTGGTAACACAATACGCCATGAAGAACTGAAATCCTGCAGCACCCGCAATGTTCCCATGCTCAAGAAAGCACATGTACAGGCCTGTCTGAAGTTTGCTAATGAACATCTGAATGATTCAGAGGAGAACTGGGTGAAAGTGCTGTGGTCAGATGAGACCAAAATCAAGCTCTTTGGCATCAACTCAACTGTGTTTGCAGGAGGAATGCTGCCTATGACCCCAAGAACACCATCCCCACCGTCAAACATGGAGGTAGAAACATTATGCTGTGGGAATGTTTTTCTGCTAAGGGGACAGGACAACTTCACCGCATCAAAGGGGCGATGGATTGGGCCATGTACCGTCAAATCTTGGGTGAGAACCTCCTTCCCTCAACCAGGACATTGAAAATGGGTCATGGGGTGGGTATTCAAGCATGACAATGACCCAAAACACAAGGCCAAGGCAACAAAGGAGGGGCTCAAGAAGAAGCACAATAAGGTCCTGGAGTGGACTAGCCAGTCTCCAGACCTTAATCCCATAGAAAATATGTGGAGGGAGCTGAAGGTTCGAGTTACCAAACGTCAGCCTCGAAACCTTACTGACTTGGATAGAATCTGCAAAGATAAGTGGGACAAAATCCCTCCTGAGATGTGTGCAAACCTGGTGGCCAAGTACAAGAAATGTCTGACCTCTGTGATTGCAACAAGGGTTTTGCTACCAAGTACTAAGTCATGTTTTGCGAAGGGGTCAAATACTTATTTCACTCATTAAAATTCAAATCAATTTATAACTTTTTTGAAATGCATTTTTTTGTATTTTTTTGTTGATATTCTGTTTCTCACTGTTAAAATATACCTACCATTAAAATTATAGACTGATCATTTCTTTGTCAGTGGACAAATGTACAAATACTTTTTTTCCCTCACTGTATCTGGAAAGAAATTAGCTGAATGTAAAAAAACAGAAAAACAGAATTATCTCTGCAGCAGTCCAGGTAATCTATCCATATTCAGAAGGACAGTAGGTTGAGAATCCAGTACAAGTCAGTCAACCAGATCTGGAGGGACAATGAGCTGAATGTGCAATACCTAAGTATACTCCACCACTGAACATTTAATCCATCCATCTAAAAGGAAAATGAGGATAGATTTATGCTATACTCTGCTATAGTAAACTTACTGTATCTATTCACATCTGGGAAGACAATGAGCTGAACATGGAAAAGTTAACCATACTCCCCCACAGAACAACGTATCCATCTGCATCTAAAACATCAATGAGCTGAAGTATAATACCTAACTATACTCTACCACAGTACATTTCATCCATCCACATCTGGAAGGACAATGAGCTGAGTTTTGAACAACTGACCATACTCTGCCACTGTAAACTTATCCATCTGGATATCCATCACTTATCCACATCTGGAAAGACAATAAGCTGAGCAAAGAAAAAGGGACTATACTCTGCCACAGTACAAAGTATCCATCCACATATGGAAACACATTGAGCTGAGCGTAGAAATAGTGACCATACTCTGCCACAGTAAAGTTTGTCCATCCACATCTGGAAAGGCAATGAGCTGAGTGTAGAAAAACAGACCATATTCCTCCACAGTTGAATTCATCCACCGTCTCTGGGATGACAAAAAGCTGTGCTGGGTATACAAAAATGGGCTATACTTAACAACAGTACAATTCATCCTTCCACATCGGGAAAGACAATGATCAGAGTGTACCATACCTAGTTGTACTCTACCACAGTTCAATTTATCCACTCACATCTGTTAGGACAATGAGCTGAGCATAGAAAAATGAATTGTACTCCATCATAGTACAATTTAAAACAATTCTATTTTGGAAGGACAATGAGCAGAGTGTGAAAAAAAGGACCATACTCTGCCACAGTACTGTTCACCAACCCACATTTTGATAGACAATAAGTAGAGTGTTGAAAAATGGACCATACTCCATGTCTAAATAACATATCAATATTCATAAGGGCAATGAGCTGAGCATAGAAATACCCAGGGCTTTTTTTCAGCAGGAACGTAGGGGAACGCAGTTCCGGCACCTCCGGCACTGACTGTATGTAATTGCTTGGGGTGTGCTGGATGGTTTATTCATACTGGCTGCTGGGGATGTATTCTAGCTTGAAGAGATCTATTTTTGCAGGGGGGTATATTGTTTCTGAGGAGGTCTATTGTTGCTGGTGGGTGGTCGACTGTTGCTGGGGGTGGGTCATATATTGCTGGGTGGTCAGTTGTTGCTGGGAGAGATCTACTGTTGAAGGAAGGCTCTATTGTTGCTGGCTGACAGAGAGTCTATAGATGCTGGCTATGGGGAGATCTGTTGTTGCTGCCAGGAGTCTATTGTTGCTAGGGGGAAATTTTGTTGTGGGTGGTCCATTGTTGTTAGGGAGAGAGGGCTTTATTGTTACTGGCTGCAGGGGATCTATTTTACTGCTTTTCTTGTTGTCATTGATAAACTCCATACAGATTAATTAACATCACAAAATTATACTTGGTTCTGTATTCTCTAAAAGGGTGATCCTGGGAGGTGGGTAGGGGGTGAAACCAAGGAATGGTGCTCGGAGGTGGATAGAGGAGGAGAAAAGGGGTGAATCAAAAAGGGGGCGTTCCTGCACCTATTCACTGAGAAATAAAAAAAGGAAAATTTATTATCAAATACTTACTGTAATTTTCTTTTCCTGATGGACTCCATGGCAGCCTATGTGTGGGTTAACCCCGTCTCCTCTCCAATGCTATAGGACCCCATTCTCATAAATGAGCACTCACCACTAGATACTGTGTTCCGTAACTAGCCTACTCTAAAAAGGCTACTTTTGCTGAAAAGTCCTTGATGGAAAGCGGGGAGGGTCCCGGGGTACTGAGTCCAGAGATTGAGTCAAGGACAAGGGGAAGGTCCCATTTGGGAAATCTGGGTTTTCTTTGGGGCTTGAGCCTTGACGCTCCGCGGAAAAATTGCCGAATCAAGGGATGAACCGCCCATGAAGTACCGGAGAAGGCCGACAAAAGCTGATACTTGGACTCTAAGAGAGCTGATAGACAAGGGTAGATCTAAACCAGTTTGAAGGAAGCTGAGAATATCCTGGACTTCTGGATGTCTGAAAGACCTATCTATAGAAGAGCAAAATTCCACAAATTTGGTCCAGATTCTCCCATAAACTTTATTTGTGCTTGTTCTTCTTGAGCTCATGAGGGTGGAGATCACTTTTGGGGCGCACCCAAGAGATTCTAGCCTCTCCCTCTCAAGAATCAGACCATCAGTCTCAGTACTGCCGGATAAGGGTGTAGGACTTTCCCCTGAGAAAGAAGGTCCGGCATGAGAGGGAGAGGCACCGGGTCCCGGAAACTGAGTTGGATCAGGAGAGGGAACCAAAGCCTGTTCGGCCAATAGGGAGCTATTGTCACCACTCCGACTGCCTCCGTTTGAAGCCTTTGCAGGAATCAGAGGATAACCGGAAGTGGGGGAAAGGCATACGCCCTCCTGAACCTCCACTGATCCGTCAGGGCATCTGTTCCGAAGGCCTGGCTGCAATGGCCTCAGATGTAAAATTTCTTCACCTTGAAATTGCAGGGGGAAGTGAACAGATCTACTTCGGGATCGATTCCCAGCGACAGAATCCAGTTGAATGTCTGTACATGAAGGGACCACTTGTTGTTGTCCAACTGAGTGCGTGAAAGGAAGTCTGCTTGAGTGTTCTGGACTCCTGGGACAAAAACTGCTGAGATATCAGATAGATTCTTCTGTGCCCATGATAGAATGGGTTCGACTTCTCGAAGGAGTGTGGAGCTCCGAGTACCCCCTTGCCTTTTCATATAGGAGACTGCCGTGGTGTTGTCCACCCTTAATAACACTGACTCCCCTTTCAGAAGGTGAGAGAAGGACTGGAGGGCACACCAGGCTGCTCGAAGTTCTAGGATGTTCAAGCCTGGGTCAGGGAGATGAGTGTCCCACTTGCCCTGAGCAAGGTTCGATCCGCCGAGGGCTCCCCAACCGGTACCGCTGGCGTCGGTCGTGACTGTGACCCAGGAGACGGGGGCAATGGAGTGGCAATTTAGAAGGTTTTTGCGCTGAAGCCACCAGAAGAGGCTGTTCCTCATCGTCGCAGTTATGTGGATAGGTTGGTTCTTGTCTCCTGACTTCCATTGCCGGAGGAAACCTGACTAGAGAGGGCGTAACCTCCACGAGGGCCATTTGATCATGGGAGTCGTGGAGACCATCGTGCCGACAATCTCCAGGCAATGGGAGGCTTTCAGACGCGGGGCGTGTAGGGACCGAGAAATTCTGTCCCGAATAGTCGGGATCTAATCTATTGCAAGGGAGATGGTGTTTTCCACTGTATTGAACTGAGCCCCTAAGTATATTAAACGTTGAACTGGGTCTAGATGACTTTTTTCCAAGTTCAGAAGCTGGACAGGGAGGAGATTACCTGCTCCCGGTGGACCAGCAACTGCTCTCTGCTTTGAGACAATACTAGAAGATCGTGGAGGTAATGGTAAAGATGTATCCCTTTTAGTCTGATAAGGGCCACTATGGCCAGGAGAACCTTTGAAAAGACCCGGGGGGACATTGTTAGCCCGAAGTGGAGGCAGATAAATTGTAGGCGATCTTTCTGACTTGGAATCGAAGATACCTGTGAAATTCTTTTTCCACCGGGACGTGGAAATAAGCGTCTTTTAAGTCGATTGAAATCATCCAATCGCCCGGCTGTATGGCTTGCTTGATGGTTGACAGGGTTTCCACTTTGAACTTTCCATGCTCTATGAACTTGTTGAGATAAGTCAGGTCTATGACTGGGCGCCAAGAACCACTTTTCTTTTGAACTAGGAAAAGAGGGGAGTATATCCCCTGGAACCATTCGTCCTTTGGGACATGTACCACTGCTCCCTGGATCTTCAGTAAGTCCATGTAGGACAGTAACACTTGTTTCTGTTCCTCCGAATGAGGAAGTACAGTGGAAACAAATCTGGGGGGAGGGGTACTGGAGAAGGCCCATCTGTGTCCTGACGAGACCGTCCTTACGACCCAGTAGTCCGAGATTGAGGCCACCCAAACGTGCCAGAAGAGGAGCAGACGAGCCCCTACCCGACCTGCCAGGGCGGGCGCAATCTCAAAAGGATTTGGCCTGCTCACAACCGCTGGATGTCTGGCTTTTAGAGGGCTTATGAAAGGATGCCTGCCCTCTGCTCCAATTTTTCCTGAAGTCTCGGCCAGGCTTGTAAGAGCGTGCTTCTCTGGAGCACTCCGGGCTGCGTCTTCTATACTGGGGTTTCTTCCGTCCAAGCAGACGTCTGTCCTGGGGAAGGAAGCCTGACTTACCGCCCGTGGTCCGTGTTATGGCATCATCTAGTTTGTTGCCAAACAAAGAGGACCCCTCAAAGGGGATTTTACACCAGGCCTGCTTGGAGACTGGTCGGCGAGCCAAGAACGCAACCATAAGGCCTGCTTAGCCATGAATGAAGATAACATCATTTGTGCCAGTAGGTGGACCAAATCAATAGACTCCCCCAGGAATACTGCCGTCAGCTTTAGTTCTGCAGCTGCTGAACCTCCGGCCAGTTCCTCAGAGACGACCCTGAGGAAGGAATCTACATTCTTCGTCCAGGCCTCCATGGCCTTCGACATGGCGCTAGTACCAGGGCAGGTTTACAGGCCATACCGGCAAGCCCATAAATTTTCTTCAGATCCTGATCTATCTTCCTCTCAAGACCATCCTTGAAGGACACCGCATCTTCCAAAGTAAGAGTAACGTGTTTGGCCAGACGCATTAGAGCTGCGTCCACAAGGGGAGTATTTTCCAGATACTTCAAGTCAGAAGAAGTGAAGGGGTATAATCTGGAGGTTTTATTTGACATGGAGGACTTCTTGTCCGTCTTACTCCATTCCTCATCAATGATGTCCTTTAATTCAGACAGGAGTGGAAATTTTGAGCGTTCTTTCCCCAGATGTTTAAAGTACTTTTTCTGTTTAGGTGGGGGAGTGGAGGAGTCTTCCCACTTAAGGGCCTCCTTAATTGCTTTGATTAGTGGCGAAACCATAGCGAAGTCAAAGCCTCCGATGTCCTCTTCGCATCAGGTTCATCATCCGAAGAGTCAAGAGAGGCAACGTAGGGCTGGGAAGTGCCCGGACCATCACGAGCCTCGTCAGCCGGAGGGCCAGACAAAGTAGTGGACTGGCTCAACGTGTGGGGTGTATCCACCTCTCTCAGGGATTGTTGCACCACTCGTTTCACAAGAGACTCCAAACGCTGGCTTTCTGTCTCTTTTTCCCCAACCGCACGGGCATACCAACGGTCACACAAAGACTTGCCCTCCGGGACTCATGTTCCACATCCCCAGCAGGCTCTGCGATTAGAGCGGCTGTCATGGCGGTGGGAGCGGTGTCTGGAGGAGGAATGGGAACATCTCCTCTGGTGGTAAGTTCCAGACGGGGAGTCTCGTCTGGATCTAGATGATGAGTGATATTGTGGCCTGGCAAGGTCTCTGTCATTCTGGACCTGAGGGTCCGATCTGGAAGGGCTGGAGAAAGAAAACCAAAAAAAGGGGGGAGAAGGCAAGAAATGACATCAGAAACGCAAGTATTTGCGACTGTACCTCAACCCCTCCCCTCAGAAGTACATACCTTGTGCGTGAGGGCTGGCCACTTAAAGGCGGTGACTTGTGCATGATCTTTGGACGAGGAACGTCACGATACAGTAGTCTGCAAACAATGGCCTGAAAAAGCCAAAGTACCAATGAGGAGATTTTGAACAATCTTGCTCCTTTAACAAATATATATATATATACACATATATATCTATATATATATATATTTTTTTTTTTTTTCTCAAGAAGACATTGTTTAGGAGTACATATATTTTTCCCTTAGACCATTAATATATAATTCAAATAACCATTAGTATATATATATGTATGTATGTATTGGCATGATCAGGCACTCACCTGAGCAGAGTACAGACCAGAGCTGGGGAAAACAGTCTTGCTTCCTTTCACTGCCAGAGGAAATCACAATTAGGCAGGAGCTGGAAGCCAAATTTAAATCCCCCGCCCGTGACGTCACCGCCCCCCCGCCCCCCTTGTGTCTGCGCTGTGGGGAGGCGGCCATACGGCACCTGTGCGGCCGCCGAGCGATCCGCCGATCTGTGCATGAGCGAGCCAATCGCGAACAGCGCGGACGACCGCAACCCGGAAGTGCTATGGCGAGCTGGAACACACAAGCGCTCCAGCAGCCATGAGGAGGAAATGTACAGTTAAATGCCACGTTTGTAGGGAAAGACAGCCCCAAGGACGCAGCCATAAAATGAAAAACAAACACAAAGACAACTGCCATGGAGGAGAGAACGAAAATAGTCGCAGACCTTGCCAGCCGTTGATGCGTCCGTCCGTCAGGCATACAGAGGCGACCACCCTTCCACCATAGGGGTATTCTCCAGCCTCTGAAGCTACTTGCCCGCCCATGGCTGGGCTCGGAGCTACACCGCATAAGGTATGCCAAATCCTGGATCCATCCGACCAGACACGAACAGCATGCGTAGGTCCATTGGAGGAGGACAAAAAAGGAACTGGGGTCCTATAGCATTGGAGAGGAGGTGGGGTTAACCCACACATAGGCTGCCATGGAGTCTGTCAGGAAAACTGGATTTCCCTTTGTATGATATCCAAAGCTGAAAGGTAGAAAAACTGTTTTTCCCAAACCTGCCCTAATGTGTCATCTTAAAGTAGAACTACACTGTTGAGTAAGGGCAGATGATTCATGTAGCATTTACCTCCTGGAATCCATCTGCCCTTAGCTCAGGCATACAGGCAGGAGGGTGTGCTTAGCTGAAAAAAAACCCTCCTCCCCTCCTAAAGACTCCTGGGATGTATGGCATCATTTGCCTAGGCATGTAAACCAGAAAGTAACTGAAGAAATGTTGAAAAACACTTAAAACAAGTAAATATGATATACTTTCCTATCTATTTACGAATGCTAGCAGCATAAGAATTAAAGATAATCAATGTTGATTGAGAGAGTGAAGTTCCACTTTAATACAGTGAATAATGCAATAAAGATCAGAGGACAATATAGAGATTTGTTCAAAAAAGTGAACTTTCATTCCAGAGGTGGAATTTTTCATGTTAATATGGCGGTTTTTCATTTTGGGGTGCTTTAAGCACTAACTTGTTACTGACCATCTGTTCTGTAAGCTGCCTTTTGCTAACAACACTCTGCTGCATTGTTTGAAAGGAAAAAAACTAAGTGCATGAACAATAATAAACGTATTGTAATGAATCTGCGCTGTTTTAACACGTGTGGCTGCTGGCAAACAAAGTTTGATATATTCAAACCTAAAAACTTTCATCATGAAATGATGCCGTGCCAATAAATATAACAAAATCATACAAAAAAAAGAAACAAATAAGTAAACAGTGTTCAATGTGCCAAATGTAAATCAAAGACCATATATATTCAGATAAAAAAGATCTTCCACCAGCAATCAGATCCTTGTAGTGTAGATGTAACACCTTGATGTTTAGGCAGGGTGGCTATTAAATGTATCTGCCTAGTTGCCTTGGCCAATTGTTAGGAGGTCAATTGATTTCACTCTAATTCTGGAATTGTTGCACTTCTCTCTTCTGTCACTAGATGGCCGGTTATCTGGTGGCATTAGGTAAGACAAGGGCAATGCAAGGACAGATTAGGAATGAATGGGGTGTCCCAGCCAATGGGCAGGGATTTTCTTGGGTCCCTTGGCCTGCTGGGAGAGCCTATTTATTTGCGTGGAGTCAGGCGATCGGGGTTCTGTGCCACCTGGATCGGCAGGTCTAGGTGTTAGACTGGGAGCTCAGTTGAGTGAAGATTTTAAAAAGGAGATTGTGGAGGAAGTGAAAGAGTTCAATGCAACCTTTGTTAGAAACTGTTCAAGATTGTTGCCATAGGAGACAGCATGTCTACACATGCAGATGTGGTGTCCGGCTGGGTGCCTTTCCCTGCATGGCTGTCTACCTATAGAAGTCTCGGAGTCTGCTAATTCACATTGCAACTACTAAAGGGTATCCTGGCCCTAACTCTCTCTCCCACAGTTCTGTTTATGAGATAATAAATCTCTTTGCATTCAAGAAGTGTCTGGCACCCATCAATCTACCTTGCATTACACCCACCATGCCTTGTAACCCACTCTACACAGAAGGATGTCAGCTGTCCCTAACTCTGGAGGTCACCATTAGGCCTCAGGGACCCCGGGATTTTGCTACATAATGAAAACACAGAGTGCCACCACCTTAATCAAATGCACTCACCAGACCATAAACTGTAACAGGTACAGCACACACAGCATTGTTTCTCAAGCACAAATCTTTCCCAGGTGTATACACTTCCACTGCAGAATTACTCCCCTTAGGCAGCAGCAAAAGGAAACTCTCATTGGAACATACTGTATAGAGCTCACCAAGGAGCCAACAGAAAGCCAGTGATAATATATGTAGTAAAAACTCACTGAGAGAGCCAATGCGGATCTGGGATTGTACAGCAGAGTGGCGTCAGCACTGGGATTCCACTCCAACTAGTTTTGTCCAAACAGATGTTCTCAAGGGGCCCTCCAGTGTCCTACCTCAGCCATCTTTTTGTAGTCCACTTTACCCCACCTACAGGAGAAAACAGGCTGCTCATCCATGGTGCCATAGAGCTGAATCGCCACAGGAACATCCCAAATATATTCAAATCAGATAATAACATACCGGTAGGTCTGAAACCTCTCTAAAAAAAGAAAGGGTCATATAATAACTCACAGTCCAGCAATGATAACCATGGTACCCACCGGACGGTACGGGTTCTGGGTCCAGGGGGCAGTGCCCCCCCTGTCACAGTGATCACCTCTTCCGCAGTGGGGCTTGCGGTGTCTGCCCCAGCCTCAGTGTCTATAGGTGCAGTGTCAGGGAACAAGACCAGATCGATGCAGGATGTCGCAGGGAAAACAGATTCTGTTCGGATTGCCGACGCAGCAAAATGCAAGGTGTACGTCTGCTTTGAGGGGCCGTTAGGGGCGCATTTGAAACCCGAAGTACGGGACAAGATTTGCAAGGGTGAGTATGTGGAAATCTTCTCTTTGCTGCCCCTGGAGAAATTTAACTTGGATAGGATCAAGCTCAACAAAAACAAGGTGGGGATGAGGAGAAGTGGCGGTACCGATTGATACTTTCTCTAACAGCAGGCATTTCCTATTATGGCGAGCGTCATTGGGGAGAAGAATCCGGAACACTGTTCTGCACTTTTCTGTTACATGGACGCAATAGGCGAGGCACTCAGGGTCTACTGGGGATCCGCATGGCTAAGGTATGATGAGCAGTTCTGGCAGCGAAGGGCCATCCATCCGTCCCTGAGCTGGGACCACAAGGACATGACCTGTGATGAAGGACTTAAGCTCAGTCCTCAAAGCTACCCCTTATCATAACTAAATACCCTCTAAATACTCCCACAAATGACGTGACAAGGTGTTGGAGTAAATGGCCTTGCCGGCCTTTTATTAATAAAATATAAAATCAATAAATAACATTTTTAAAATAACTTTTTAAATAACTTTTAATAATAACTTCTCAGAACTTATTGGAGTCTAGGAGGGGAACACACCCACAGGTCACTGCGTAAAACCTCGTAAAAACTTTTTTGGCCTCCAGTCGCTAACCCCAGACTGTGAGACAGTACACAACCTTCTCAGTGACCTAACTTTTCCCCTTCCTGGTTAACCCCTCGTAACCCCTCGTAACTGGAAGGTACATAAAAAATCCCATATTATATATGGGTACCAACCATGTTATACCCATGTTATATCTCCATACCATAAATCTCCTCCTCCTCACAGACCCAAACCACTGCCCAAGCTGACCCATAGTCTCCTTTTACCATAAGCACACCAGGGAGGGTGGGTGGAAATCTTCTTCCCCGTTGCTCTCCACTGACGTCACTTCCCCCTTCTTCCCAACTAATCTTCCTTCAGGCACAACCTCCCCTGCTACAGCCACTCCCCCTTTCTTAAAGGGGAAACAAATCAGCGTATAACAGCGTGACTGTGCAGTCCACACAAGTCATGCTGTCCCTGCGCTGATCCCTTGCTATCCTCTGCTCCGGGACCCTCTTTAGCCTCTGGATGTGGCTGATGTCCTCAGGTGAGGGCCCCGAACCAGTTTTTTCCAGGGGTCCAGTGGTGCAGCTGCCCCTGGACAACTGGCCACAAAGAAGTGGGGTTTCTGCTGGCAGTTCAACGAGGGATCATGTAAGTTTGGGGGGGCATGCCATTTTAAACACGGCTGCGGAGGTTCTCATTCCGTATCCTGCTGCTTTAAAAAAGGTAAGGAGATTTTGCTAACAAGAGGGATAACGCCAGTGAGGGAGGAAAAGATGCAACCTTTCCTAAATAGATATCCGGATCGGGATGCTGCTCAGCTGTTGTGTGCGGGATTCTCAGAGGGTTTTCGGATCCCCGTGTTCCTTGGTTGCTGTCCGACCTATGGCGCAGAATTTTCAATTTGCCTTGCAGCAACCTGGGGTGGTCTCTGAGAAACTGGGTAAGGAATTGGCCCTGGGTCGCATAGGTGGGCCTTTTTCGGTTAAGCCTTTGGCGGATTTGGTGATCTCGCCTCTGAGGGTGGTGCCCAAGAAGAAGCTGCATAACTTTCGACTTATTCACCACCTTTCTTTCCCGAAGGGTGGTTCAGTCAATGTTCCTTCGATGCAGCAGTTGGCTGGGTTCTGATGGCAAAACCCGACATTGAATACACATTTCGCGGGGGGCGTGTCCTGGTGCTGAACTGAGAAGACGTGCAGCTTTGAGCTCTTCAGGCCCGAGGCCAATCCATCGCCATCCACAGCCCATCTTTGCCCTGGGAAGCCCCTGGTTTGCACCCTGACACCCTTGGACTCTCCCCAGCCTGCTACGGGGGATAGTTTTTGCCCATCTGGGTCGGGAGCGGCGCCGGTGGCATTGATAGTGTGGCGGCCCCCGCCATCTTGGGGCCTGGGATCCGACCGACGTCCCTTTACTCACAGCAGCCATCCACCCAGGGCGAGTGCACCCGGACCTCTGCGGGAGAATACCCCACCACCGGAGGGTAGCAACAACAAAAAAAACGAAAAACGGAGTGAGAAAACGATCCGCGGCCGGCTGCTTCCCACAGGCCTCAGCATCGGTCCTACAGGCCTCCCCCCCGGTCCACAGTGAGTACCATCGCCTCTCCTGAGTCAAGCCTGAGGGCACCTGTCCCTCTAAGAGCTGACATCTGCCCCTGGCTGGGGGTTTTGGGCCTCAACAGAGCGGCCTTTACACATCCGGCGGCCACTCCTTAGGAAAGTCCCCGGCTTCGGCCTACTCCTGGAGGGTGGCGGCCATCTTGGTACTCCAGAGACTCTCAAAACCACTTTCTGTTACTGTGTCTTGGCTGCCCACTTTTAGCAGGAGCCTCTAAACATCATTTGCTATAATTAACCACCCCCCTGCAATCACTACATAGGCTCACAGAATCACTGAACAACAACTTACATTAATTTTAAAGGAGCCTTTTTTTTTTTTTTTTTTTTTTTTTTTTTTTTTAATATGTAAGACACTGTCCGGGAGGGGGGCATACGCGTGAGCGAAGGATATGGATATCTGATTCCCCCGCTCCGCGCCGTCGGAAGCAAATACCCGGCCTAATCTGACATAGAAATCAATAGGGGGAGGTCACTTTACCACAAAAGTCAGAGGAATTCCTGGTGTCGCAAGCGGTAATGTACCGCTCTACAAAAAGTAAGCTAAAAACCAAACAAAGCAGCAATAAATCCCCGGCCCCAGGCAAAGGCAGATCTAAAACGGAGCCCGAACCTCCAGAACCTGACGATGACACGCAACTTTCTGCATTGGGACAAGGATCCCCTGCTGAAAGCCTTCATCTGTTCCCCACGGAGCGCGCAAGCCCTCATCCTGCTGATCCTGATGCTATGCTAGCCAAATTCCGTAGCATTGTGAGGGATGAGATAACGGCCGCCTCCCGTAAGCTTTCCTCGGACTTGGTTTGAGGCCTTAAAGAGATAGGCCACCGTACCAATCAATTAGAACACCGCATGGACCTGGCTACCACCGTGTTGGAGGGTCATGAGGAAGAGGTGGACAAAATGTCCGCAGAACTGGACGCACTCAGAGATAAATTAGAAGATGCGGAAAACAGAGCCCGCAGGGACAATCTTCGTATCCGCGGTCTTCCTGAAACGATCATGGACCTGCAAGGAACAGCCACCGCTTTTTTCCAAGAACTGGCTCCTGAGATCCCGGTGGAAAGGCTAGAATTTGACCGCATACACCGGTCATTGGCCCCTAAACCTTCCGAAGGCCCCCCAAGGGACGTTATTATCAAATTCCACTATTATAGAACCAAGGAGAAGCTATTACAAGCTGCTCGAGAACAAAGAGATATCTCTTTTCAAGGCAATCACCTTCAAATATTTGCGGACCTTTCGCCGGTCACCATCGCCAGAAGACGAGGTCTCAAGCCTTATCTACAAGTTCTACAATCTAATCAGATCAAATACAGATGGGGATTCCCCTTTAAGCTTTCTTTCTCCTACCAGGGTCGTCAGTTTCATGCCACCTCTCCATCAGGCCTAAAACAACATCTTCAGGATCTGCAATTGGACATTCCTCAGTCTCAACCTGATCCCCAGGTTTCCAACTCTCAGCCAGGCCCCTCTAGGCCCCCTCGTAAACCTCCTCAAGCATCACAACGCTCACAATCTGGATCCCAGGCGCTGCGTGATCTGCAGGCCCAAAGATTCCACCAAGCTAACAACGGATGATAAGTTCCATTTCTTCATGTTGTGCAGTTCATTTTTCTTGGCCGCTTGGTTCGGGGTGTCATCGACAGTTAGTGTTCTGTTTTCTACTTTCCAACCTAACTGGAAAATTTCAGCTGTTTCCTTTGGGGGACGTCCCCCTGCCATACCTCTGCCCACTTGAATTGACTGGAGATTTGCAGGGTGGATCATAGCCCTATGGTAGACTGCCCCACCTGTGAGATGGCGGTCTCGGGCGTGCACCACCCCACGTGTACCTCCCTGAGGGGTCACTGATATCAGTTTGCCCCCTGTACCACCTCTACATTGCTGATGGTCCTCATGGAGAAGAGGATTAACCAGACACGAACAAAATACTTTTAAGTCCTGGTGGGGTGGGGGGTAAAGGGCAGGTGGTTTTTGGTTGGGGCCAAAATCCCCATTGACGGTTATTTAGGTTGAATGTAAGTTTTCTTCACTCGCTAAGTCCCCTTGCTCCTGTTCAGTGGGGCGACGGGGACAGCGTTTGGAGATGGGTGTGGGGTCCCGCCCCGTCCTCTGGGGGGGCAGTCTTGTGGCTGTCGTCCCTGGGGGTTGGGGGGGCCCCTACGTCCACACCCTCAAGTGGCCAATAGTGCTCTGAGGTTCTCGTACTGTACTTCTTCCAATGTTGTTAGTCTAGTTGCTATCTGTAAGTATTGATAAAAATTTTATGTCAAGTTTACTTAGTTTGATCTATCTACATTATAGGCCGGTGGTTCCGAAGGACCACTGCTCCCCTCAGCGGTTGGCACATGGCTAGGATTTTTGTCTTGGCCATGCTCCCACCATATTGTGGGCCTTGCAGCCCACGGCGTGATACGTCACTGTATCCACTACATATTCTAATTAGAATTTATCTCGGTTTTTTCATATCTCATGTTCTTCTCTGCTCTTACCCTTTTTTTCTCTCTTTTCTTTCCCCCTCTCTTTCCCTTTTCCCTTGGTCCCTGGGGTGCGTGGATGGAGTAGTCCATAGCGTTGTAACTCAATCCCAATGACTCTTCATTGGCTATCCCTGAATGTTCAAGGCATGAATTCCCCACAAAAAAGAGTTAAAGTTTTTAAATATCTTAAGCAACAAAGGATAGATATAGCCTGTTTACAGGAAACTCACTTTTCCTCTTCTTCCTGCCCCAAATATTTCGCAGCAAATTATCCCCAAGTATATTTAGCGAATGGTCCTACTAAGCAGAGGGGGGTTCTTATAGCCATACGAAAATCTGTCCCATTTATTTGTAATAAACAGATAGCTGACCCTAATGGCAGATATCTTATCTTACAGGGCTCTGTTCAGGACAATGAAGTAACCATTATGACCTACTATGCCCCAAACGAAAATCCAGGCCCATTTCTGTCTCATGTTTGTTCCTTGTTACAGGTCCACCAAAGAGGCACCCTTCTGTTGGCGGGTGACTCAAATGTGTCGCTCGATCCAGCCCTTGATAAATACCCGGCGGATCATAAAGCCCCCCCTCCTGCGGCAAGAAAATTTTCGTGCGCCCTACAAAATTTGGACCTAGTAGACCTATGGCGAGAGTTTCATCCCATGGGCAGGGATTACACTCATTACTCTCATCCCCACCATTCTCACTCTAGAATCGACCATTCATTTATGTTACGGAAACACCTTCCCTTAATAGAGTCGGTATCGATTCTAGCAGTCCCTTGGTCTGATCATGATCCAGTCTTAACTGTATGCCGTACTCTACTCAACAATTCACAACAAGCTCCCTGGGTGATGAACGACTCACTTTTATCTTTCAAACCGATCCTCAGCGAGATTAAAGAAGCTACTATGGAATACTTTAGACTTAATGTAGGTTCGGTCTCTTCTCCAACAACATTATGGGAGGCTTATAAGGCAGTCATCCGGGGTCGCGTTATTCGAATAGCGTCCCAGCGCAAGAGAGATAGAGTTCAGGCCCGACGTAAGTTAGAACAGACATTAGAGGACTGCTCGACGGCCTTTAAAGTAACCCCCACCCCTGTCAACCGTAGAGCTTTAGACAAAGCCCGTACCGACTTGGATTTATGCCTGACAGATGAGGCGGACCGTACCTTACGCTGGGCCCGCCAGAAATGGTATTCTAAGGCAAACAAACCAAATGCGCAGCTGGCTAACAGACTGCGAACCTATATACCGAAATTTACTCCCATATACCTACGCACCCGCCACAATATCCTTACGGGAAACCCTCAGCGGATTCTGGAAGAATTCCATTACCGCCTTACTAAACTCTACTCCCCCCCAAATCATTCCTCAACACAAGGCCTGAATAATTTTCTAAGTAATTTATCTTTACCTTCCTTATTGGATTCCCATACCTCCCTAATGGACCGAGATATACAGGTCTCTGAGATTCTTCAGTGCATTAAAGAACTGAAAGTGGGCAAAAGGCCAGGTCCAGACGGCTTTACTGCTTTGTACTATCAAAAATTTGCAGAGGTCCTGGCCCCACACCTAGCGACTATGTATAACTCGGTCAAAGGAGGTCATTCATTTTCGCCGGACTTGCTAACTGCCAACATAGTGATGATCCCTAAGCCAGACAAAGATCACTCTTCCTGGGCAAATTTCCGGCCAATTTCTTTAATCAACATTGACATGAAGATATTGACGAAAATTTTGGCCAATCGTTTGAATTCCTTCCTACCGCGCCTAATAAAAAAAGATCAGGTGGGATTTGTTCCCCGTAGACAGGCAAGTGACGCCATTCGACGACTTCTCCAGATCCAACACATAGTGCATGAAAGATCCCTGGGTACAATGTTTCTCTCATTAGATGTTAACAAAGCTTTCGACACCTTATCCTGGCCCTACTTGACACAGGTCCTTACGCATTATGGTTTTGGCACCTCCTTTTTGGGTTGGGTCTCAGCAATATATCAATCCCCTCAGGCTAAAGTGCGGTATTATGGTTATGAGTCGCCTACTTTCCCGATTAAAAGGGGAACACGGCAAGGGTGCCCACTCTCCCCTCTCCTATTTGTACTAGCACTTGAACCCCTGGCGGAGGCCATACGTTCTCACCCAGATATCTCAGGAGTAGAAATAGCAGGCACTGCACACAAGTTGTCCATGTTTGCGGACGACATTTTATTAACCATTACTCAACCCAGAATCTCCCTCCCCAATTTATTCTCTCTCTTAGACACTTTCGCCTCGTTTTCGGGTCTTTCAGTTAACCCGGCTAAATCTAAAGCAATGTCTATAAATCTGCGGCCCCCGGTAGTAGAAGCCATGCAGTCGGCATTTTCATTTCAGTGGTTATCCTCTTTACCCTATTTGGGTATTAAACTTACCCCAAAATATTCGGGATTATATCAGGCGAATTTTCCTCCGCTTTTCCGAAAGCTGGATGCTATGCTGGCCTCTTGGTCCATACTCCCGATTTCGTGGTTCGGCAGAATAGCGTCGGTACGCATGACATACCTCCCTAAATTGCTCTATTATTTTAGAGTTTTGCCAGTTCAAGTACCTCCCCACATTATTCGAATACACCAACGTAAAATTATGCAATTTATTTGGGGCCACAAAAGGCCCAGGATTAAGAGACAAATCCTTTACGCGCGCAGAGTCAATGGTGGCCTTTCAGTTCCTAACTTGCAAGCATACTATATAGCAGCGGGCATTGCCCCATTATCTCACCTTCATGCAAAGCAACAAATGCCACTATGGGCCACCATTGATCTGGTCAACGCACACCCAACACCTTTAGCTTCTCTTCCATGGCTTCCTAAAGCTCATCGCCCCCCTACCATAGGTCCCTGTTTGGCTCATTCTCTCAAATTATGGGATGGGGTTAAATACTCAGCAGGCCTAATTTCCCCTCATCTCCCGTTACTCCGTCTCCTCCACTGTCCTTTATTTCAACCAGGTTGTGATAATCCGCTACAATTTAAGTGGTGGTCGGATAATGGCTTCATAGATATTCATTCATTTTTTACCCCAACCAAGATTATCTCTTTCGCGGCCTTACGTTCTTCACATGATATCCCCCTTAGGGAACATTACAGTTATTTGCAAATTAGACATTTTCTCAGACAATTTACAACATCCCATTCTACCCCCTTTGTCATGACACCATTTGAAAGTCTGTGTAGATCACGCCCCCAAACCTCGGGTTTAATTTCTCTAATATATACCGCAATAATTAATTCTAAGACAACACCATTGAGACCTTACCAACTCCAATGGGAGGCTGAGTTTGGGAAGCAACTAGACCCGGAGGACTGGCATAGTATGACTACTGCGCTATCTAAGTGTTCCAAGAATGTTCTCTTTTTATAGAATGCGTATAAAGTCTTCTACAGATGGTATTATACTCCGGCTAAATTAGCAAGTTTCATCCCATCTTACTCCCCCCTATGTTTTCGCGGGTGCTCACAGGAGGGCACGATGGCGCATATTTGGTGGACCTGTCCCAGGGTCTGCAGACTATGGGTTAGAGTATATGCACTATTACGTAATCTTTTTAACACTAACATAAAGCGGGATCCTTTTGAAGCCCTTTTATGGAAACCAATTGTAGAACTTCTTCGTCCTGAACGTCAGCTGGCAGCACAGATCTTCACTGCAACTAAACTTACCATAGCAAGAGCCTGGAAAACCCCGAACCTTAGTTTTGAAGCAGTTAAAAATACCGTGAATGATATCATGGTAAATGAGAAACTTACGGCCATATTGCTGGACAAACACGATAAGTTCCTCAGGATATGGCAACCCTGGGTGACTTACAGTCGCCCATCAAGATTTGACCTAACGCTCCTCTCCTTATAATAAGCCTTCGTTCCCCCCACCCCAGGGTCCTTCCTTCCCTTCCCTTCTCTTCTTTCTTCCCCCCTCCTTTTCTACTTTCAATTTCTTTCTCCTTCTCTTTATTCAGGCCCTCGGGCTTAACTCTACAATGATCAGAAAATTATCATAACAAACAATTTTATTGCATTCAGAGGTATTTCATCCTCTCTCAGGTTATTCCATTTAATCCGAATTTAATACTGGTTTTTTATAACTCTCTATTTTGCTTTTTTTATGTGTGTGTATGTATGTAGATGTGTATGTGTATATGTGTATGTATGTATGTATGTATGTATATGTGGGTGTGTGTGTATGTGTATGTATGTGTGTATATGTATGTATGTATGTATGTATGTATATGTATATGTGTATATATGTATGTATATATTTCTTCATCTAAAGTTATGTATTGCAACAACATTTCGCATTGTAACTTTTAGTTATCCATGTATGTCTGGAATCATATTATTACATACTGATATCATACCGTTATGTCAGAATACCAGTTAATTCACGATGTATCCATCACTGTTTTGTATTCTTTTTTTTTGTTGATATATATTTTCAAAAAAACCTTTTGTACAAGAATACACATTTCGCTTGCTTCTGGTCCATTCGGGCAGCTTCTGTCTGCTTGGTTGCTGCTGGCAAGAGGAATATTACGTGAATTGTTGCCTTCCCATGGGCTGCTCCATTTCCTGTTCGATACGTTCAGCTTCTTTGTCTAATGGATTGTTCGTTATGTATCGGGGTTGAATTCCATCATTCCACATTTTGTCATGTTACGACCAAAAACATAAATGTATTTTAGTGGGATAAAGCAGCATTAGGTTATAAAAAAATATCACAAGCTTTGAACATCTCAAGGAGCACTGTTCAATCCATCATCCAAAAATGGAAAGAGTATGGCACAACTGCAAACCTACCAAGATATGGCTGTCCACCTAATCTGACAGGCCGGGCAAGGAGAGCATTAATCAGAGAAGCAGCCAAGAGGCCCGTGGTAACTCTGGAGGAGCTGCAGAGATCCACAGGTCAAGTGGGAGAATCTGTCTAAAGGACAACTATTAGTGGTGTACTCCACAAAACTGGCCTTTATGAAAGAGTGGCAAGAAGAAAGCCATTGTTGAAAGAAAGCCATAAGAAGTCCCATTTGCAGTTTGCGAGAAGCCATGTGGGGGACACAGCAAACATGTGGAAAAAGGTGCTCTGGTCAGATAAGACCAAAATTGAACTTTTTGGCCAAAAAGCTAAACACTATGTGTGGCAGAAAACTAACACTGCACATCACCCTGAACACTCTATCCCCACGGTGAAACATGGTGGTGGCAGCATCCAGGGCCGTCTTTAGCGCAGGGCAAACGGGGCACTTGCCCTGGGCCCAATCTTTGTTGGGGGGCCCGTGCTAGCCGTGAATTGGGGCCCCGATCACAGCTTTGCAGAGCGCACAGAGGATACGGGAGGATGTATTCCTCGCTAGCCAGCTGAGAGGGGGCGGGCCGGGAGCTCCACTGACGCTCTGACCCCGCCCACGTGCAGCCTGTGTACTCGGAAAAGAGCTTCTGTAGTGAGAGCCAGTGATGGAGTGCGAGTGTCAGTGGAGCTCCAATGACACTCCCACTCCGATCACTGGCTCTCACTACAGGCGCTCTATACCCAGTACACAGGCTGCACGTGGGCGGGGTCAGAGCGTCAGTGGAGCTCCCGGCCCCGCCCCTCTCAGCTGGTTAGCGCGGAATATATCCTCCCATGTCCTCTGTGCGCTCTGCAAAGCTGTCATCAGGGTGACAATTCACGGGTGATGTGTGCCCAGGGCCCACCCAACAAAGCATCAGTGGAGCTCCCAGCTGCTTTAGTGAGAGCAGAGAGTGGAAGCCCCGCCCACAGTCCTGAATGTATGTAGTGAGTTTGGCTGGCCAGGTATGTCCTTACACCCATAAAATGTCTGACTGTTTAAACCCTGAGCTGTGTTATTTAACTGTAAAGCTGTGCGTTGCTGAAAGTTCTCTGACCATCCCCTGTATAATGTCTGCAGTCTCTGATTGTCTCCTGCAGTATGTCCGCAGTCTCTGATTGTCTCCTGCAGTATGTCCGCAGTCTCTGATTGTCTCCTGCAGTATGTCCGCAGTCTCTGATTGTCTCCTGCCGTATGTCCGCAGTCTCTGATTGTCTCCTGCAGTATTTACACAGTCTCTGATTGTCTCCTGCAGTATTTACACAGTCTCTGATTGTCTCCTGCAGTATGTCCGCAGTCTCTGATTGTTTCCTGCAGTATTTACGCAGTCTCTGATTGTCTCCTGCAGTATGTCCGCAGTCTCTGATTGTCTCCTGCAGTATGTCCGCAGTCTCTGATTGTCTCCTGTAGTATGTCTGCAGTCTCTGATTGTCTCCTGCAGTATGTCCGCAGTCTCTGATTGTCTCCTGCCGTATGTCTGCAGTCTCTGATTGTCTCCTGCAGTATGTCCGCAGTCTCTGATTGTCTCCTGCAGTATGTCCGCAGTCTCTGATTGTCTCCTGCCGTATGTCCGCAGTCTCTGATTGTCTCCTGCAGTATTTACACAGTCTCTGATTGTCTCCTGCAGTATGTCCGCAGTCTCTGATTGTCTCCTGCAGTATGTCCGCAGTCTCTGATTGTCTCCTGCAGTATTTACGCAGTCTCTGATTGTCTCCTGCAGTATGTCCGCAGTCTCTGATTGTCTCCTGCAGTATGTCCGCAGTCTCTGATTGTCTCCTGCAGTATGTCCGCAGTCTCTGATTGTCTCCTGCAGTATGTCTGCAGTCTCTGATTGTCTCCTGCAGTATGTCCGCAGTCTCTGATTGTCTCCTGCCGTATGTCCGCAGTCTCTGATTGTCTCCTGCAGTATGTCCGCAGTCTCTGATTGTCTCTTGCAGTATGTCCGCAGTCTCTGATTGTCTCCTGCAGTATGTCCGCAGTCTCTGATTGTCTCCTGCAGTATGTCCGCAGTCTCTGATTGTCTCCTGCAGTATGTCCGCAGTCTCTGATTGTCTCCTGCAGTATGTCTGCAGTCTCTGATTGTCTCCTGCAGTATGTCCACAGTCTCTGGTTGTCTCCTGCAGTATTTACAGTCTCTGATTGTCTCCTGCAGTATTTACACAGTCTCTGATTGTCTCCTGCAGTATGTCCACAGTCTCTGGTAATCTCCTGCAGTATGTCCGCAGTCTCTGGTAATCTCCTGCAGTATGTCCGCAGTCTCTGATTGTCTCCTGCAGTATGTCCGCAGTCTCTGATTGTCTCCTGCAGTATGTACGCAGTCTCTGATTGTCTCCTGCAGTATGTCCGCAGTCTCTGATTGTCTCCTGCAGAATGTCCGCAGTCTCTGATTGTCTCCTGCAGTATGTTCGCAGTCTCTGAACCTCTCCTGTAGTATGTGTATTAATGTGTTCCTTTACTTGCTCAATTATTTGGGATTGCTCCACTGCTCAGTGAGAGGTAATGATGTGCATGAACCTCTAGCAACCAATCAGCAAACAGTAGTGATCTGCTTTAACCTCTAGCAACCAATCAGTAAGTGCTAAAGATGTGCTGTAACCCCTAGCAACCAATTAGTGAGCGCTAATAATGTACAGTAACCTCTAGCAACCAATCGGCAAGCAGAAATTATGTGTTGTAACCTCTAGAAACCAGCCATTGAGCAGTAATGATAGGCTGTAACCTCTGGCAAACAATTGCAATCGCTGCATGATCTGCTGTAGTAAACTGATTTTGAGTCTACCTGCTATTTTTTGTATGTCTCAGAATGGAGGGGGGGCCCCAAGAAAATGTTTGCCCAGGGCCCAATCAAAATTAAAGACGGCCCTGGCAGCATCATGTTGTGGGGATGCTTTTCTTCAGCAGGTACAGAGAAGTTAGTCAGAGTTGATGGGAAGATGGAAGAAGCCAAATGCAGGGCAATCTTAGAAGAAAACCTGTTAGAGTCTGCAAAAGACTTGAGGCTGGGGCGGAGGGTTCACCTTCCAGCAGGACAACTACCATAAATATACAGCCAGAGCTACAATGGAATGGTTTAGATCAAAGCATATTCATGTGTTAGAATGGCCCAGTCAAAGTCCAGACCTAAATCCAATTGAGAATTTGTGGAAAGACTTGAAAATTGCTGTTCACGGACGCCCTCCATCCAATCTGACAGAGCTTGAGCTATTTTGCAAATAAGAATGGGCAAAAATGTCCCTCTCTAGATGTGCAAAGCTGGTAGAGACATCCCCAAAAAGACAAGCAGCTGTAATTGCAGTGAAAGGTGGTTCTACAAAGTATTGACTCAGGGGGGCTGAATACAAATGCACGCCACACTTTTTACATATTTATTTGTAAAAAATTTGGAAAACCATTTATTGTTTTCCTTCCACTTCACAATTATGTGCCACTTTGTGTTGGTCTGTCACATAAAATCCCAATAAAATACATTTATGTTTTTGGTTGTAACATGACAAAATGTGGAAAATGTCAAGGGGTATGAATACTTTTTCAAGGCACTGTATGTCCCCTAGTAGAAATAGCAAAGTCCCATACTGTATGCAGGAGCACTACGTCCCCTTGGTGAAATATAACAAAGTCTCAACTGTATGTAGGAGTTCTGTGTCCAGAATACCAGAATCCCACCTGGCCGTCTTAAGAAATGTTCTGGAGCAAGGGATTTAGGTTAGCTGTGCCACTGTCCCATGAAAACTTGCTAAATATTGCATCTGGCAGCCTTCTACCTTATTGGCCCTGGGGGTGATTAGTAGAGGTACTCACACTGTCCCTTGCTTGCATAGACTGCTGTTCAGGCCTCCTGCTGGACAGATCTTTGCTCGCTAGGCAGGGTGTCTTCTGGATGACATGGTAGGTTAGTGGAGATCATTCTGTAGCTTCTCTTCCTCTATCCTCAGTTCCAGCCTGGAAGCAGAGCCCCCCAGCCCCGGGGTCCCCTCACAATCCTCACAGCTCCAGCCTCAACACTCCATCTTCCACCAGACAATAACCTTTGCTGGCCAGTCTCTTTAATATTTATGGGCCAGTCTTACCACCCTGCCTAGGGATTGGTTAAAACTCCCATCAATATTCAGACTCTACCTTTTTTACCTCTGCTCACTAGTTTCTAGAAGTTTCCATGGACCTCCAGAACCAGGGGGATGCGACAGAGACCTGGCCTGCAAAGCCTTCCAGCCTGATCTTAAAGCGGTGTTCCAGACTGGGGAAAAAGAATTCAAAGTCAGCAGCTAAGAATACTGTAGCTGCTGACTTTTAATATAAGGACACTTACCTGACCAGGTAGCCCGCAATGTCAGCACCGCAGTGAAGCCTTCACAGCCGGTTCCTTACTGCGCATGCATGAAGTGCGCTGCACTTTCTAACTGGCCAGGTGTCGGAGGAAGGAGCAGGAGCAGAACTTCCGAGGGTGGAACTCCGCTTTAAGTTGAACCCGCAGCAATTTCCTAAATGTCTGGGATACTCCCAGCAGTGAGATCTACCTGCAATAATTGCTGACTCTGTTCTTGTCCACCTGGGAGTTTAGGGTGTTCCTGCTTGTTTTGTGAGTTCCAGCTCCTCATGTTATATTCTCTATAATAAAAAATTAAAATCCAATAGGGATAGCATATTACAAACTATGTGACTACCCACACATAGTTCATAATCTTTTGATCAGTTATATTGAATTACATTTTTTTTTTTTTACCAACCTGATGATTGTACATACAGTATAATTGTTATACTAAATAAAAAAAATATATATCAATGTTCGCAATATATAGTAATTATTAATATTTTGCAAAAAATGCATACACTCATGTACTGTACATCTCTCAACATGTCGTATAATTAAATATTTTTTTGACAAAGCATGACATCAGTGCTGAAAATTTTTATTGTGGTTTGTTTATGTATTTGGCAAAAGCCTTGAATGCACATATACGGTATAGTAAATTTGTATTTTTGAGGAACCATATTTCTGTATTATATATACAGATTAAACATTATTTTGTTCAGCTTTTATACATTTGTGCTTTACGTCTTCTTTACTAATAGGACCAAAAGAAGAGGCCAAAAAATGAGCGCAGTAGGACACAACATTGCTCAAAATAGGGGATGATGGATTGACTGCTGTTTATCGACTAAAACCTGTAAATCGATTGCTGGTTAAAATAGTGTATGGCCAGACTTTTTTTCTTTATTATAAACAGTTAGGAAGTATGTGACTACCCCCGTTGAAGCCCCCCGTTTCTGGATGCCACAGAGCTCCAAACAAAAGCCATACTGAGAAAGAAAATGTTCGTTATTTTGTATCCAAACAGTTTAGAACATCAAAGGATATTTTCCGTTTGACAAAGCAGAGACCCCATAGACACAAGTGACAAAGTAACAGTTGGCGTGTGAAGCGGAGGAGGGGTTAACTCCCTGTCTGAATGTGATTGTACCTAAGGCCCCCAATCTGCTTTCAGCAGAGGGCCTGTAACAAGAAGATAACACAACATTTGGCATCAAGAACACTTCCTAACAATCCTGGGTATTCTTAATTAAACAGATTGGCACCAATTAGTGGCTTTGGAAATTGGTTGCTTTTTTTTTTTTTTTTTTGGGCGCAATAAGTGCACTTTCATCATTCTGAGATTGAAACTGACGTTGCAAACGAGACCTAGGCTGGTCGAAGATTGGTTAACACCTTCAATGCCACCGTAATTTTAGTGTTGTTACTGAAAAAGGGACTCCGCTAAACAACTGAATAAAACCCAAAACCTATGTCAGATTTTTCACATAGCACCCAAGTGTGGGATTATCCTTCTTTTCAGCCTCTTTCTTTTATAATTGTCTCTCTGTACAGAACTGTGTAGATAAGTGTAATATTTACTTACATAATGTGTTTATATGGAGTAAAGTGAATGTAAAAACAGAAAAGTAGTGAGTGGGAGCTTACACAGGGCTGAGACCACTCTACCTCCCCCATGTGACAGCACTGGGCCAATCACAGAGTCACATGTTCCCCACAAAGGCGTAAAAGCAAGGGAAGTACAGTTAGTGGGCTTGCCACTGCATTGAACTCGTTGCCTTACCTATGCCAGCCTGTGACTGCCTCAGAGGGTAGTAAAGCCACTCCTACTGAACATGGAGGTGGTAGTTGGGTGAGCTTAGTCATTAAATAGGTTGTAAAGCTAAGTTTCAAACATAATACTTACCTGCTCTGTGCAATGGTATTGCACAGAACAGTCCTGAACCTCCTCTTCTGGGGTCCCCTGCCAGCACTGTCCGCTCCTCCTCTTCTGTGTCTGCCATTATAAAAAAATGTCCATATCATCACATGCCTGACTAAGGGGTCCTACTTGGCTCCTAAATGTTGCACTTTCTTATTCTTGATGTGATCATTCTCCAATAAAAAAATGTTTGGACTAATTCTGAAGATCCGTGGTGTGCTGGCAAATATCTACATTACCCCCATAACAAGCTGCTTGCTATTGGGGCAGATGTAAGGGATCGAGCTGGACTGTGTGTGTGTCTATAGACACACACCTTGTTCCACGGTCCAGCGATGCAGCCACCCGGAGCCTCGCCTCTGACCCCTGCTTCTCCTCTGCGCCGGCATCACTAGTGTAGGCACCCGGCTCTGACAGCTTGCGGCTTCACAGCTGGGTGCGCACTGTGCATGTGTGAGTCACGCTGCGCATCCTGAATGGCCGAGTGATCTTCTAGGACCTGTCCCAGAAGATTGCAGGAAGGGATGGAAGAAGAGGAGTCGCCTAGGTGGGGCAGGCGGAAGTGGGAGCACCTGTCAAAACTAGGTACCCACTCTCTCCCTATAAAAATGACATGCCAAATGTGGCACATCATGGAGTTAGGACTCCTTAAAGCGGAAGTTCCACTTTTGCATTAAAGAGGAGCTCCAGGATCCCTCCGAAAAATTAAAAATCAGCAGCTACAAATACTGCAGCTGCTGATTTTTTATATTAGGGCACTTTCCTGTCCATGCATCTTCACTCAAGCCAATTATTAAATCGGCTATTGGGTGCTGGCGCCACCATCTTGACTAAGAGAAACCGGCAGTGAAGCCTTCACAGCTGGCTTCTTACTGCGCATTGTGCGAAGTGCACTGTGCTTTGTGAATAAGCCACAGTCTTCTGGGACCTGTGATGTGTCCCAAAAGGCTACGGGGGAAGGAGGGGGGCTGAACCACCGGGGCAAACTGAGCTGGAAGTGGGAGTGGATACCTGTCGAAAACCAGGTACCCGCTCACCCCCTCCCCCCAAAAGGTGCCAGATGTGGAAGCGGAGGGGGGAATGGGGGGAAGCAGACAGTGGAGCTTCCCCTTATGGGTTGAGCTCTGCTTTAAGGTAAAAAAAGTACTGCCTTTAGAACCACTTTAAACCAGGGATAATCAAGCCCCAGTAACAAAGTAAAACCAATTCACAGATGGGTACAGAGGAGGGTATTCTGAAAAATAAAGGTTATATGAGACATCTTGTGATGTCTGCTCTTAAAGTGTATTTCCACTTTTGCAGCCGAATTGGGATAACCTACTTGTATTTGTTACATGACCCGTTCACAGAGCATAACTTACTGTCTTTTAGATGTACTATTCTGGACCCTTCAGCAAGGAAAAAGCCTAGGTGGTTTTCTTTGTTTATGAAGGGGCTGGGCAGCTATGTTTGTCATTATTAACCCCATCTGTACTCTTTCATTAACCACTTGCCAACCCCAATTCGTATATATACTTTGCAGTTGGCAAGTGGTTTACCAGAATTATGGTTTAAGATATCAGCCATAACCCCGGTATCGTTTTTTTTAGTAGACACCCAGCTTTCTTATGAGCCGCTGGTCCAGTTTCTGAAGCGGTGGGAGGTAAAGACTAAGAGATTTGGGGTCTTTTTGATACCAGATCTCTAAATAAAGAGGATATGTCATCCTTATTTCTATTATAATGGGTTTTTACAATCCTTGTAATAGGAATAAAAGTGAATGAAAAAAATAAAACATTTAAATGGACAGTGTAAAAATAAAAAGGAAAAAAAAAAAAATAATAATAAAAAAAAAAAATGTAAAGCGCCCTTATCCCTCCGTGCTCGCGCGCAGCAGTGAACACATATGTAAGTCGCGCGCGCATATGTAAATGATGTTCGAACCACACGTGAGGTATCGTCGTGATCGTTAGAGCAAGAGCAATATTTGTAGCACTAGATATTCTTTGTACCTCTATAAAGGTAACCTGTAAAGGTGTTTAAAGCATTGCCTATGGAGATTTTAAAGTACCGTAGTTTGACGCCATTCCACAAGCGTGCGCAATTTTAAAGCGTGACATGTTAGATATCTATTTACTCGGCGTACCATGATCTTTCACACTACACAATAAAATTGGGGTAACTATTTTGTTTGGTTTGTTTAAATTCATCAAAGTGTAATTTTTTATTTTGCATTTGCAAAACCGCTGCGCAAATACCGTGGAACATAAAAAATTGCAACAATCGGCATTTTATAAGTAATTTTATTGCAAAACTACTGATTTAAACTTGTAAACAAAAAGTGCCAGAAAAAACCTGGTCGGCAAGTGGTTAACAATTGAGAATAGATTTGAACACTGTTTGTCCTAACAAAGAGTTAAAGGTGTAAACGCTGGGCTTCTTGCAGTGTAAGCAAACGAGAACTGATTTGGGGCATGCTTAATAATTTTATGTGAGTAAATGGTAGTTTACAATCTGGAACATAAGAAAATAAAAAGAGAATTCTTGTTCTCTCCAGGAGCTGGTGACCACTTCCATTATGCAGCTAGTTTCCTAAAATAACTCAGATTCATTTTTTAAATACAGATCTGCTTTAAAATAACACGGGCTCCATTATACTAGGAACCATTAAGCAAGTCTAACATTTTACGGTCTCTTTTCCTTTAATGTAGTGTGATTTTACGGATGCAAGCATTTGCACTTTGGATAAACGCCTTTAGTGTCTTCACCATCTTCTGTCATTCTCTTCTACCGGAGTTATAGGAAGATCGGCGTTGAACGGCCGGGAAAAGTACCGAGCCAGTGGCCTAACATGCCCCCGATCCCTAATATTGGTGAGTGATGTTACTCTCCGTGTTTTAACTGTCACAAAAGAGCTAATGGATTCAGTGTCAGGGGACCTGGCGACACAGAAAATCCATTTACTTTCTAAAGCCTTGGCTGGAGAGAATGGTGTTTCTTTAGCTATTGTAAGTAATGCTTCTACTTTGCTTTGAAAGATGAGTTACAAATGGGACTGCATTAAGGGTGGCTGAGTTATTAAGTGCTCTGTGGCATGGCTTCTCGAGATAAAGCAAAAAAAAAAAGTTTGTGCCAAGCAGGCATAAGATTCCGTTAAGGTGTCGTATATGCGGAAGCTTTCTCGGCTGCACTTGCTGCGCAGTCCAACGACATGTAAGCATGAGGTCTCTGTAGGCTACAAGCTGCAAAAGCCATTGCCCCCTTCCCACCCCTGTGTCCAAAAAGGTGCAGTTTTAGTGGGATTGTTCAGATTGTTTTGTCCCATAAGAAACAAGGCTTGTCAAATTAGGAAATACAAAGTCCCTTCTGTACATCATTTGGTCTATATAACTCATGCTTCATATATTTAGTTTTTTTTCATCCTTCCTTGTAGTGCGGTGTCTTTGAGCTATGTACACCACTCTTATCAATGGAACACTTATAGCTCAGATTACCTCAATACCACTATTGAATTTTTGGCTGTTTGTTTACCTCCCCTTGTATTTTCAAGTACACTATACCCTATGGAATTTTGCTATATTATAATATACCCCTCTCCCTTATGGTTTCCATATATATCTTGCATCCTTTGAATTTTTTCAAAAAAATCTCTTATTTCATTTTATAGAATTTTCATTTCTATTTTTCAGTTACTATCTAATCGCCATTCCTGTTGATATTAAGCCAGCATACTGGGTGCCCTGTCTTTTCCTCTTCTTTTCCCGATAATTGTACATATTGTGAGTATTTTTGAGGCTATGTTAGCCCGATCCTTTGTCTTTGGTTTATACACCCAGAGTACTCCTGGGTTGTATTCAGACCCTCTAATTCACATCAAATATTTTGCTATTTGCCAGGTCCTCTTATTTGCCCCCTGCATCCTCCCACTGGGCATTGAGGCCTTGGACTCGCCCCGGGATCCCTCACGCCCACCCCCTGTGACCCGTTGGTAGGTAGTATACCATCCCATGTCTAGGCTCTCTGGGATATCCGTTGGGTTGGGGGACACACCTGGGTGGGTGGTGGGTGTAGGTGTCCATTCACTCCAACATTCAATTATGTGGGATGATTTGCGACCATGTCTGACAGCCCCACAAAATATATAGATATTTTTCATTTATGTCATGAGTAATCGTTGTTACTATATTGTTATCTCTTTTCTGATTGCGATCTTCTATTGTAGAGTTCAAAATAGTGATACAGGTATAACCAACTGTCCCTGAGGAAGCCGTTTTAGGCGAAACATGTAGGACTTTTACTACCTGCTTACAAGACTGGCCACCACGCTCCAGGCTGGGTTTTGTAAAACTGCTATACAGTTGGCTTTTAATATTCCCATTTTCTGTTTGTTCACACCCCTGACATGTAATGTTCTACAATGTTTTTTAAAGCATTATTTGTCAATAAAATATATTATAATTTTATAATCTATGTATCTCTATTTTTGGTTGGCACCGCGATAATCCCCTTATCTCTCCTTTATTATTAATGCCAAAATGTTACAGTATGGAAATAGCAAATTTCTGTTTCCATTTTGGATGGAGTGTACAGTATTAAATCCTCTTTCAGGTTTTTACTGCTCTCTGTTTTCCAGTTGGGGAGATTCACCTGTTCTGTTTGTCCTGGTGGCCATTGTCAACGAGACATAAGTGACATATTTGGCCTCATTTAAAGGGGGCATTTGAATCTAGTTTTACAGATGTTGGCAGTCTAGGGTGACCACGTGTCCTGGATTACCCAGGACAGTCCAGCACTTTGCATGTCTGTCCCGGGTCCCGGGCACCTTCATTCTGGGACAATACAGTGTCCTGAGATGAAACTGATACAGCCACCCTAACGACACTCTGACATTGGAATCTGTCACTCCTTTTCCAGGGTGTTTGGCGGGTGTTTGCCCCGCCGAATGTCCTTCAATGCACTGCGCACTGCACAGAGCATTCTGCTGACAACTGAATAATAAAAAATGAAAAAAATTCCGGTAAAAAAAAGTAAAAAAAAATAAAAAAAGGATGTGGGGTCCCCCCAAAGTCCATACCAGACCCTTTATCTGAGCATGTAGTCTGGCAGGTCAGGAAAGGGGGGAATCTGCCACTCCTTTCCCAGGGTGTTCGGCGGGTGTTTGTCTCGCCAAATGCCCTGCAATGCACTGCACGCTGCACAGTGCATTCTGCGCCCTAATTGGGCAAAGCTTTGCCCAATCAAGGCGCAGTAAAAGGAGGGTGTTAAGGAGCAGGGCTGGGAAGCTGGTAGCGGCTTCTTTAACAACCGATGAGTCATCAGCTGTCAATGGGCTTCCCCACTAACAGCTGAATAAAAAAACAATTGCCGGTAAAAAAAATAAAAAAAATATAATAAAAAAAAAAAAGGGGGCGTGGGGTCCTCTCCCCAAAGTCCCAAAGTCTATACCAGACCCTTACCTGAGAATGTAGTCTGGCAGGTCAGGAAAGGGGGAGATGAGTGAGCGCACCCCCCCCCCCCCAACTATACCAGGCCACATACCCTCATCATGGGGGGGTGGGTGATTTGGTGCCCCCCACCCTAAAGCACCTTTTCCCCATGACAAGGGCCTCATCCAAACAATTCTGGCCGGTGGGTGTGGGGTATGCATGCAGGGGGCTTATCGGAATCTGGAAGTCCAGATCCCGGCCCATCCATATGTGAATGAGTAGGAGGTACATAGTAATCCTACCCATTCAATAAAAAAAGTGTCAAAAATTAATAAAAACACAGAGACAGTTTTTGACAATTCCCTTATTAAAAAATAAAAAAACAGTACTGTGAGCTGAGGTCATGTTCTTCCATTGTAAATTCACATTAAGGCGTAATAGTATTTAAAAAAAAAAAAAAAGAACTGATTTGCCTATACAAAAGTCCTTTTGTTCAGGAAATGGAACAAAGTACAAATGATGATGGGTGATGTCACCACTAAGTGACTTAGTTAAAGCAGGTGCACATTGCATTGTAAACCACCTGTCTAAACTGGTGATCACTGTTTGTTTTTCCAAAAATTGGCAAAAAAAAGGTATTCAAAATCATCTTTTTTTGGGAAGAAGGGGGTATCCCTGAATGGAAATATGGTCAGCCTACGGCAGTCTCATTTCTGTCTATTGGGATGCAGTGGCTGCATGGACACAGCTAATGCTCTGAATATGATATCCATGTGGGTGCCGGTGCATGGGGTACATTCAGGGCTGTGAACCCGCACCTGCACGCATCCCAATCGACAGCTAAGGGACTGCCAGCATGAGGATGCCACGCCTGTGCATCCCTGTGTCCGTAAACATGGCCTTACACTGCGCACGGATTAAATCACCCCGTGTGTGTAAGACCTTTACTATAGTCACTGAAAATTCATGCGAAGGGAACACCTGTTTCTGTGACAATTGTCTAAGGGCCCATTCACACCTGCACTGCAACACACCAGGTTTTCAGGCACATTGTGGTGTGATGCGTTGAGCAACCCATTCAAAATAAATGGGCTGCAATGGACCTCAACACAGAGAAAAAAAAGACGATTGCTGCATTTTTTTTTGCAGTGCACCATAAGGCTGCTTTCACACTGAGGCACTTTACAGGCGCTATAGCGCTAAAAATAGCGTCTGCATAGCGCCTGTAAAGAGCCTCTCCTCTCACTCCAGTATGAAAGCCCGAGTGCTTTCACACTGGTGCGGTGCGCTGGCAGGACGCCAAAAAAAGTCCTGCAAGCCGCATTTTTGAGGCGTTGTATACACCGCTCCTAAAGCGTCCCTGCCCTTTGATATCAATGGGCAGCACCGCCGAAGAGCCGGCAAAGCGCCGCTACAGCATCGCATTGCGGGTACATTTAACCCTTTTTCGGCCCTTACCGGGGGTTAAAAGCGCCGTCGCCGTAGCAGTCGAAGCTGCGGCGCCCCGCAACGCCCCCAATGCCCCAGTGTGAAAGTAGCCTAATTCACATCATGCATTGTAGTACCCTGTGGTGCACTGAGGCGCAGGTGCATTGTTGTTGAGGTGCATTGGGTTGCCATTCAAAAAAAATGTACACTGATTTTTATACAGCGTTTTTGAGGTTTGCTGTTTTTTATTAGCCAGTAGAGAAAACCACCATCCGTTGCATCACTTGTTGCTAGGTTTTTCAGCTTTTTTAGCTTTTCCATCAGCTTTTTTTTCTTTTTTTATTATTAGTATTCATTTATTTATTTATTTTTGTTAGGTTTTTGTTGTTAATGTTTCATTTATTGTCATATTAATATTTATATTTATTATATTTATATTATTATATTATATTATTATATTATATTTAATATTTATTGTCTTATTAATAATTCTACTACTACTACTAATAATAATAATACATGAGTAAATAAATGTAAAATAAATACACAAATAAATAATAATAATCATAAATAAATAATAAATAAATGAATACTATGTAATAATACATTAATTAATAACCCCCTAACCCTTTGAAAAAACACATAAAATAAATAAAAATAAAATAATAATAACTAAACATCCTAGCCCTAACACAAAATAAATACATGTATTATTATTATTATTATTAATAATAATTTAATTTTTTGTTCGGGTTTGGGTGTTTATTTATTTTATTATTTATTATTATTATTATAATTATTATTATAATAATAATTATTATATTTAATAATAACAATAATAATAATACAATGTATTTGTTTAATATATTTTAGGTTAAGGTCAGGTTCTAGGTTAGTGGTTAATTATTATTTATTTATTTATTATTACATATTATTCATTTTATTTAATATTTATTTATGATGATTTTTAGTTATTTGTGTATTTATTTTACATCTATTATTCATATATTAGTACTTTTTTTTTAATGTTTTTTCATTTGAGCAGAAAGTTGTGTGAAAAAGCACAAAAAATAGTGCATTTCCATTCATTTCTATGGGGAAAAAATTGCACCAAAAATGTGCAAATCTGTCTAATTTGAGCCACAAAAAAATATCCAGAAATGTTTTCAGCTTCAGGCGTTTGGCTTCTGGCAACTTGGAGTAGAGATGTGAACAGGGGAGGCCCATCCATTAAGGGCGCATGGGCACAGCCCCCCCCACCCATTGCCGCCTCCCCTATCCATGCGTCTGGCCCCTTTCAGGACACCGGCACATGGATTCCAATGCGGAGGGGATGTTTTTTTGAAGCACCGATTAGAGCCAGAGGCTCTAATAGGCTTCAATATAGGGTGGTCTCGGGTCACAGAGAGTGCGTTGCGAGCCCACCCAGGTTTGTAACACTGATTCTCCTCCCAGCAAATCAGGACGCGGGTTTTGACACCAGTCATCTGATTGGCTGAAAGGACAGGCAATCCTATTGAATGTCTAGGAGGAGGGGGGAAGCTGGAAGCCGTCATGGAGGAGAGGACACTCGGAGCCGAGCCGCGGCACCATGCTGCCTGCCGCTTGGGAGGGATGGGGGCCGCTCGGGGTGGTTGTTTGCCCCCCCCCAAAAAAAAAAAACACCAGCCGCCACTGGATGTGAACCGTCTTCTTAGAGAATAATCTATTTTTTCTCCTCCAGGGTTTTGGAGCTTCCAGCTTCAAGCTACAAAACATGGGGCCTAAGAGGGGTTCTCCTTTCATCTGATGAAACTTTCTCTTCCCGTTGTGCTTCTGGGACAGGAAAATAATTTTCCTAACAGGATGTAGACAGCAATACGAACCTGACAAGATTGTTAACCCTTCTGTACTGAATGTAAAACTAAAAAAAGATGACTGTAGATGTTCTTTGGTCCAGACATTGGCATCTATGACTATTGGTCAGTCTACAGGCCCTATCCCACTGAAACTCTGACAAAACGTATGGACAACTGTTAAAGGCTCAGTCTGGTAATATCATACATATAGGTGTAGTATGGTGGGTAAGTCAGTCTTTAGCTCTGTATATATCTTGCATACTCTAATAGTGAGTTCTTCCTGCTGTAATTCCCGATTTCCAGTCCTGGGTGTTCCCAAGCTCCCCCTGTTATATTGTCAGTAATATAAAATAAATAAAAACTCAGACAGGACAGAGAACCCCTCACAATGGCCACAGCGAGTGTGCACATCCCACCAATGGTGTCCATGAGAGGTAGAAGAAATGTCAGATGGTTTAAAGTTGAAATCTCGGCATAAAAACTTTAATATAAATGAATTTCTCAAAAGTCACAAAGGATATAAATCTACTTAATGTGCACAAAGTGTTTCTAAAAACCCAGTTTTTATCTTTAAAAGTAGCAAAATGACAACATCAAACAGAGCTGTGAGAGGGGCCTAGCAAGTCCACCCATTACAGACTGCCTGCAGAAAACGATAGGAGGGGGCAGAGATAAGACCAGTCACCCTGCACAAGGAAAGAGAGCAACAGTGACTGGTCTTTATTACAGGAAGCTCCTGCACAGAGGCAAAGTTTCACACTGATTTACTGCACAGATCTGGAAAAAATGCATTAAACACACTAAGATTCAAGTAAGAATACCTTGTATTTAGGCAGTATTTGCTTATTCCAGAGTTCAGCTTTAAAGAAAGTCATACATAGATCGAAGATCAAAATTATTGTTACTGAGAACAGTAAAATGTGCATGGAAATGTCTTCTGTTGCCCATGGTGATCTGGGTAAGCCAGTGGGTTTTTTCAGGAGGGGGTCTATCAGTTTTTTAACCATGGCTGAAGCTAAAGACTGTCCTGACCCTCCTAAAAACAGTGTGGCGTGTATTAGAGACTTTGCTGTTGCTAATGGCAACCACAGTGAACGCTTACTACTATCTGCCTTCAGTTGCTCGGGCACAGTCGATGCATGTTGTGACAAGTTCTGCAAGTATTAGTATGTACATAACAACCACCAGCATACTGTATGTGCCTGCAAGTTTCAGTCCAGTCAAGAAAAAAATACTACAGAGCGTGCGTGAACAGGCCTGCTTATCAGAACTGTGGGCACCAGCCAGTCTAGAAGCTAGGGAGTGGAGCTACATCCCGGAGCAGACCCGGTGTGCCCTGCTTGCAGAGAGAGAGAGAGAGCAGCAAGATGGCAGACGGTGCACACATGTACTCAACATTAACTTGGTTGCCTGTAGACATGTGCAGGATGAAAACATTTGTTTAGTTTCGTTTCGTTTAGTTAAATTCGTTGCATTTGTTACATTCGTTTTCGAGATTCGTTTAGTTTCGTATTCGAATTTGAGAAAATTTGCCCGTATTCGAAAAAATTTGACAGCATTTGAAAAAACTGTCAAATTCGAAAAAATTCTACTGCATTCGAAAAAATTTGACCGAATATGAAAAAGTAAACTATATATATATAACCATTTTGCAAAAATCAAAATTCGTATAGAATGAAAGAGAATTTGAATAGAAAAGATTAGAATAGAATAGAAAACAATAGAAAAGAATAGCATAGAAAAACAATAGAACAGAATAGAAAAAAATATAATATATTCTATTCTAATCTTTTCTATTCGAATTCATTCTGTACCAAATTCAAATTTCGGAAGATGGTTTTATATATATATATATATATATATATATATAAAATTTTCTTTTTCTATTCTGTTCTATTGTTTTTTTTATTCTAGTCTTTTCTATTAGAATTCATTTTCATTCTATTTCTATATAACCATTTTCCCGAAATTCGAATTTCGTATAGAATGAATTCACATTCAGATTAGAATAAAATAGAAAATAATGGAAAAGAATAGCATAGAAAAACAATAGACCAGCATAGAAAAAATAACATATAATATTTTCTATGCTATTATTCTCTATTTTATTATAATCTTTTCTATTTGAATGCAAATTCATTCTATACGAAATTCGAATTTCAGAAAATGGTTATATAGAAATAATAGAATTCAAATAGAAAAGATTAGAAAAGAATAGAAAAGCAATATAACAGAAAAAATATGAGATAGATAGATAGATAGATAGATAGATAGATAGATAGATAGATAGATAGATAGATAGATAGATAGATAGATAGATAGATAGATAGATAGATAGATAGATAGATAGATAGATAGATAGATAGATAGATAGATAGATAAAACATCTTGTGAAATTCGAATTTCGCATAGAATGAATTCAAATTTGTATAGAAAAGTTTAGAATAGAATAGAAAAGAATAATATAGAAAAACAATGGAACAGAATAGAAAAAAATATTATAACATCTTCCGAAATTTGAATTTCATATAGACTGAAATCAAATTTGAATAGAAAAGATTAGAATAGAATAGAAAATGATAGAAAAGAATAGCATAGAAAAACAATAGAACAGAATAGAAAAAAATATAATATATATATTATATTTTATTCTGTTCTATTGTTTTTCTAGTCTATTATTTTCTATTATTTTCTATCCTAATCTTTTCTATTCAAATTCGAATTCATTCTATACGAAATTCAAACTTCAGAAGCCATGTTCCGAAATTCGAATTTCGTACAGAATAAATTCGAATTTGAATAGAAAAGACTTATAGAATAGAAAATAATAGAAAAGAAAAGCATAGAAAAACAATACAACAGAATAATAAAAATAATATTATATATATATTCTATTGCTTTATTATTTTATATTCTATTATATTGTATTTTTTAGAAAATCGTTTTCTATTTTTTTCTAAATCGATTCAAATTCGTTTTTTTTTCAGATTCGTTTAAATTTGTTACTTTTGTAATTCGGAAATTCGGATGCATACGAATTTCTGAATAATGAAAAATTTGTCCGAATTTCCATTCGGAACGAAACAAAATGCACATGTCTAATTGCCTGAACTGTAGGAGGTGCCACTGGTAGACACCGATGTGGGGCTGGAGCATCGAGGGGGATTCGCTCTTGGGTTGATCAAGGGGATGGAGAGGCTGTGTCTGCTATGTCCTATGCTATGAGGAAGACATGGTCTGGGACTTCATACATGTCCCCAAACCCCTGTGGGGACCCTATAACGAGGAGGCTTGGACCTAGTTCAAGGACATTCGTCAGGAATGGCAGCTGGGAAGAGGGGAGCTGATGGCAGCCTTAGGAGACTCCCAAATTCCAATTTATACTTGTGAAATGACTGGAGTGGATGGTTCAGCCTGAAGATTACAGACATGGATAGCAATTAGATAACTGTTGTCTCTGTTAATTTCTTTGCACGGACTAGGCTGGCCCAATACCCTGATCCGTCTCCAGATGGGATGTCCTGTTCCAAAAGAAGAATGTTGGGTGAGGCCTAGTATCCTGCTGCTTGATAATTTGGAGGGGCTCCTCCTTCAAGAGACACTCTTTTTTTGCTTGTGTACAAAGTTTTTTTTTCTGCTGGCAGAATGTACAGATAGATAGGAAATTAGAGTTAGGATTGTATTCCTTTAAATCTGTTTTGCAGGTATCATTATGGACGGCTGTCCCCCTGCTTAAGTGATGGACCCTGAATTCTGTAGAGTTTGCTGGGAGGGCCTCCATGTAGGGGGAGGTACTCCAGCTAAGAGTATGCTTTATCAAGTGTTGTTTGTTTTTATTATGTTAGCTACAGGGATCTGTAGTTAGGATGTATATTGTGAGTGATTCTAAAACAAAATGTACATATTCTAATTTTGCTACATAATTTATTTGTACAAAGCCCCTTCCAAGTTGTTTTTCTTTTCCCCTTCCTTTTTTGTTATGGGATGCCCCTTTTTTTGGGCACAGGAGTTGTTTTTTTCCAGACGATGGGGAAATGGCTGCTGTTTACTTGGGGTGAGTGTAGCACCCTCTAATGTGTGCTAAAAGTTAGTGCAGGTAAATGTACTGGCCATGCAAATTTATGAGGCCTCAGCCAATCCCCAGTGGTGGGCTGGCAGGGGGTTGAGACCACTTCTTAAATAGTCATGGGCCATGCCAGCAGGGGCAGTCGGGCGGAAGATGGAAATTCAGTGTTGAGGATGCTGTTAGTGGCCTTGAGGAGTGCCCCCTAGTTTGGGGGATGTCCTGCCTTGGGCCAGGGCTCGGGTGCTGGAGGGATCCTGCCAAAAAAACAAGGGAGGAGGCTTTCCGGGAGGCATGGGAGCAAAAGAGGACAGAGTGAGTAGTCAACACTGTTGGGGACTAACAAGGTGGGAGACTGCCACATGTAGCCAGTTTCCCTCAAGACAGTGGTGTGCTTAAGTCTTCATCCTTCCCTGAGAGATCTCCTGAGAGTCAGCTGGGTGGGCTGGTAAAGAGTCAGCCGAGTGGGCTGGTGAAGAGTCTGTCAGGTGGACTGGTGTGGAGAGTTAGCCTGGAGGGCTAGTGAAAGGGGCAGCGTCAGCCAGGTGGTTTGGCAGTGCCTGAATAGTTGGTGCTGGGATCAGTGGACACAGAGGAGAAGTTACAAGCTATTTCACTACATCTGTGCTACCCAAAAAGGCGCTGTGAGTTCCTGTCTGTAATGGGCTTTAGCTAAATCTGACTGGGAGCCTGTTAGTTCATCTAAAAAGTGATTCAGCTGGAGCAAACAAGTGTTGTGCTGGAGGAAAGAGGAGAGACTGTATATAGCTGTATATAGGGAGCTGTCCCTGAAGATTGTTGAAGTCAAGTGGGCATCTCATAACCTCCCATCCCTATCTAAGTAATTAAAGTGGAGTTCTGCCCACTTTTACAACTCTTCAGGATCCCTCACTAAACTGTGCACTGTATATGAATTGTATATTTTTTTATTTTTTTTCTCAGCACTTACTGTATATCTGCTGTATTCATTTTTCATTTCCTCCTCCCTGTCTGCGGCCCATCGCATCATTTCCTGTTTGCAATGCCTTCTGGGAAGGGGCGGCGACTTTCTCTGACACTGCCGTTGCTATGGAAACCTGACCTGAAACCTATTACACTGCTTGTGCTGCACTGAGCATGTGCGAGATCTGCAAGGATGAGATCCAGGAAGAAATACAATCTGGCTTCAGATGCCCAGACTTAAGATGGCCACGGCCTGCTGTAAGTTTATAAAATAACAAACTACTGCTATAAACTAACAAAACAGACCTTAGTTTACAGACTAACTTTACTAGAATACATTAAGCATGTGTATTATAGGGGTATTTTTATTTAAAAAGTATAATTTCAGCCGGAACACCACTTTAGCCCTTTAGTAAATAACAAAAACAAAGCCGCGGACCGTTCTCTGATTGTGGGTGCTTGTGAAAATTCGGTGTGCCTGGCTGTGCAGGAGTGGGGGGTCCCTTACATCTGCAACTCCTATGGGGGTATCGCTAGAGGGGAATAGTGTGATTTTCTTCCCTAACACCCGTGGTGGAAGGAAAGAAAATCATATCATCTATGGGCTGCTTAAATCTCCAACATCTACCAAAAATCAAAAATATCAGTTTGGGGTGAAGTCATCCTTTAAATTTTGCATTGCCTGGTTGGTAGACACAATACTCACTTTTTTTTAATCTTTATCAGTCTTCTAATTAGAATCCCATTGCTGCGGTTCACTATCCAGCTTTGTTTGGACACCTGCATCTCTGTATAGCTCCTGTCTATCACATCAAGACCATTTATCTCGTAGTCAATTAACAGAAATTGCTGATCAGACTATAGTTTAGCCTTTTTTTAAAATGTCTTCACTCTCTCCTAATGAGTTACGTTCTCTCTTTAAAAGGTCTTTTTCAGTGGTTAGTAATTGTCTCAGTGTTTTCTGCTAATAAATGTGGCCTTTTTGGAAAAGCATCCTTATCAGCTGGGGACCAGTGGCGACCTCTGACCACGCATCATGTGACTCCCCTTCCTGGGAACTAGCTGCCCTTTTCCCTGTAAAATGTCGCTGGGATCCAGGGCTGATGACATCAGGATGTAGAATAAAGGGACGTATTCCTCGCTGAACAAGTGAATGTCAAATGAATAGAAGGACACAGGTCGCCAGACTGCTAACGCTTTGTCTCCTGCGAGGTTCTGCAACTTCATCTGTCAATTCTTTTTATTTTTACAGCAAGGTTTTCATTAAAGTGTATGTTAACCCAATCCCTAAAATCACATATAATCTTTAACATGTAAAGAATTCTACAGAGACCGCATACACTTTCATAGTATAACATCAGCATTATAAAAACAATACAAACAATAATTATATTTGACAATGCAATATAAGATTACTTGACATATCCCCTTTCATGTTCTGAGTTCTGCCTCTCTGCTGATCATCGCTTTCCACAACTTCCTGGATTCCCTGCATGCTTTGCTGCTTCTCCTCTGCTGTTTACTTTCCATTTCTAAGGACTACATGTCTCATGGTACCTTGCTGCGTGCAAGTACTGATTTTTGTACTGACTCCGCCTCCTGAAACTCCTCCTCTTAGCTCCTCTGTAGTTCAGAAGGCAGGCTCTGTGAATATGTGAAACAGCAGTGCTTACTCACAGGACATAGCGAATAAGTGTCATAGAATTTAAGGAAATAAAGTTGTGGGGATCTATACACAGTAAGTTTACAAACTTCAAGAGTATTCCGATTAGTAGAAGTAGACTGGAAATAATTGAAATACAATATATGATTTTACATTTTGCCCATACATTATTAATATTATTATACAGGATTTATATAGCGCCAACAGTTTGCGCAGAGCTTTACAACATGAGGACAGACAGTACAGTTACAATAAAATTCAATACAGGAGGAATCAGAGGGCTCTGCTCCTTAGAGTTTACAATCTAGAAGGGAGGTTCAAGTGATATAAAAGGTACTAGCTGTGGGGGATGATCTGATGGAGAAAGTAAAAGTACAGTTGTTAGGTGGGGGCCGGATAGGCTTTTTCAGGCATTGTCTAAAAGTAAGCAGAGTAGGAGATAGTTGGACAGATTGGGGTAGGGGGTTCCAGAGGATGGGAGAGGCTTGGCAAAAGTCCTGAAGGTGAGCATGGGAGTAGGTGATGAGGGAACTAGAGAGCAGGAGGTCTTGGGAGGAACGAAGGGAACGGGTAGGTTGGTGTTTTGAGACTAGAATAGTGATGTAGCTGGGGGCTGAGTTGTGGATGGCTTTGTAAGTTGTTAGAATTTTGAATTGAATTCGTTGGGTGAGTGGAAGCCAGTGGAGGGATTGACAGAAAGGGGTAGCAGACACTGAGCAATTGGTAAGGTGGATGAGCCTGGCAGCAGCATTCCTGATGGACTGAAGGGGGGATAGCCTGTGTAAATGTAATCCCCTGAAGAGGGAGTTGCAGTAACCAGGAGGGAGATAACCAGAAGGTGAACTAGGAGTTTTGTGGTGTCATTGGTTAGGAAGGGGCATATTTTGGAGATGTTGCGGAGGTTGAGGCGGCAAGATTTGGATGTGTGGCCAAAAGGATAGTCCAAGGTTACACCTAGTGGGGACGAGCTGATAGTAGTGCTATTGATTTTGACAGAGAGATCAGGGACAGAGGCACATGGGGGAGGAAAAATCATGAGTTCAGTTTTGGATAGATTGAGTTTGAGGAAGTGGTGTGAAATCCAGGCTGATATGTATCTTAGTAAGTTAGTGATACCTGAGGAGACTGAAGGAGTGAGCTGAGGGGTAGAGAGATTTAGGTGTTGTCAGCATAGAGATGGTATTGGAAGCCATGGGAGGCTATTACCTGATCCAGGGAGGAGGTGTAGATGGAGAATAGGAGAGGTCCAAGAACAGAACTTTGGGGGACCCCAACAGAGAAAGGGAGAGGAGGCAGTAGAGTTGTAAGTGACACTAAAGGTGCGGTTGGTAAAGTGGGATGAGAACCAGCAAAGAGTACAGTCATGGAGACCAAAGGCATGGAGTTTTTTGAGGAGGAGGGGGTGGTCCACTGTGTCAAAGGCACCAGAGAGGTCTAAGAGTAGGAGTACAGAATAGAGTCCATTGGATTTAGCTGCTAGCAGATCGTTTGTGAGTTTTAGGAGAGCAGTTTCTGTGAAGTGTTGAGGGCGGAATCCAGACCAAACGGGATCAAAAAGGTTATTCTTGGCGAGGTGGTCACTCAGTCGGTTGTAGACCAGACGTTCAAGGAGTTTGGATAAAAAGGGAGCAAGGAGATGGGGCGTAGGTTGTTAAGATTGGTGGGGTCTAGTGAGGGCTTTTTAAGAATGGGGTTGACTAATGCATGTTTTAGACAGTTTGGGAAGCTGCCTGAAGAGAGGGAGAGATTAAAGATGTGAGTGTAGAATAGATCCAGAGGGTGAGCGTAGCAATTGTGAGGGAAGAGGGTTCAGGGGGCAGGTGGTAAGGTGGACGTTAGAGAAAAGTTTAGAAACCTCATCTATAGTGGCGGGGTTGAATGAAGGAAGTAATGATTGTACCTGTGGACATGGGGTGTTAGGTGGAGAAGGCATCTAAACAGTAGAGATCTCCTCACGAATTGCATCAATGTTTGAAGTGATCAGCGATCTCCTGGGCAGTGAGTGAGTTAGTGAATGGAGGCAGTGGGAGACGAAGTAGAGAGTTGAAGGTAGAGAAGAGTTGACGGGGATGGGTTGATAAGTTTTTAATGAGAGTGATAAAATACATACACTTTAAATTAACTGCAAAAGTCATTTTGAATATATTTATGGGCCTGTTCACACAAACATGCATTAAAATGCATTGGCATGCATTTTTATGCAAATTAAATTGCTATGGGTCCTTGCAAGGGTCAAAATATTAAAAAACGTTGGCCATGCCTTGGCGCAGTAAAGGCTTCTTTCTGGCAACTCTATCACGTAGCCCATTTTTGTTCAATTATCATCATATTGTGCTCCTTAAAAACAACCAGACCTTCTTTTTCCAAAGCAGCCTGTATTTCTCATGAGGTTACCTGTGATTTTTTTCTTTGTGTCCTGAACAATACCTCTGGCAGTTGTGGCTGCAATCTTTCTTGGTCTACTTGACCTTGGCTTGGTATCAAGAGATCTCCAATTTTTCCACTTCTTAATAAGTGATTGAACAGTACTGACTGACATATTCAAGGCTTTGGATATCTTTTTATATCCTTTTCCATCTTTATAAAGTTCCATTACCTTGTTACGCAGGTCTTTTGACAGTTTTTTTTCTGCTCCCCATGGCTCAGAATCTAGCCTGCTCACTGCATCCACGTGAGAGCTAACAAACTCTTTGACTATTTATACACAGACACAAATTGCAATTTAAAAAGCCACAGATGTGGGAAATTAACTTTTAATTGCCATTTTAACCTGTGTTTTTCACCTTCTATGTCTGTACCAAGGCCAAACCTTCCAGGGTACGGAAACTTTTGATCAGGGCCATTTGGGTGATTTATGTTCTCATTACGATTTAAAAAGGAGCCAAACAACTATGTGATAATAAATTGCTTTATATAATCACTATCCTTGAATAATTTTTTTTTTTAACATGATCAGTCATATAGTCAATATCAATGTCAAAATGTCATGATTTCTGCCAGGATATGCAAACTTTTGAGTACAACTGTATAACAGATTGATCTTATTCTTATGCCCTGTACACATAAGAATGTGTGATAGGACCTTGTTGTTGGAAATTCCGACCGTGTGTGGGCTTCATCACACATTTTCCATCGGAATTTCCGACACACAAAGTTTGAGAGCTTGCTATAAAATTTTCCGACAACAAAATTTGTTGTGTCGTGTGTACACAAATCCGACGCACAAAGTGCCACGCATGCTCAGAATAAATGAAGAGACGAAAGCTACTGCCCCGTTTATAGTCCCGACGTACGTGTTTTACGTCACCGCGTTCAGAACGATCGGATTTTCCGACAACTTTGTGTGACCATGTGTATGCAAGACAAGTTTGAGCCAACATCCGTCTGAAAAAATCCATGGATTTTGTTGTCGGAATGTCCGATCAATGTCCGACCGTGTGTACAGAGCATTAGAGCATTCAAGATATATGAGAGGCCAGGAGCTGCCTCAACCCACCATGCTCCATACAGAACTAAAATGTCCTTTAAAGCGGGCTGACCCTTTAACTAACACCTAATTGGCTGTATTCAGTGATTTCAACAGCTCATTGTTTAAAGACAATATCCTGCTTTTCCATCAGACTACAATGCCGCCCAGGCTTAGCACAGAGCCTCTTGTCTGGCCGGTCAGCTGAATGGTGCCCCGGCACTGATACACAGCCAGTGTTCTCTGCTCCGCTCAGCTCTGGCTCACTTATTACTGGAGAGCTCTTTGTCAGCCCATTGTCTTGAAAAGGTTACAGAGAAATATTGGCTACGTTGTCTATCTCCTATCTGTCCTGCCAAGAGCAGGTACAATTCCGCCATCTCCAGGGGTGTCTAAGACATTTTCTAACTTGTTTGCTGTGATTAACCCATTGAATGTACACCAAACACATATTAAAGTGGCTGTAAAGCCTCAAGGTTTTTCACTTCAATGCATTCTATGCATTAAGATGAAAAGCCTTCTGTGCTGCAGCTCTCCCCCAGACCCACCCTTTTTCTTACCTGAGCCCCAATCTGATCCAGCGATGTGCACGAGCGTAACGGCTCCAGCTGCTGTCTCTCTCCTCATTGGATGGATTGATTGGCTCCTGCTGCTGTTGATCAAATCCAGTGACACAGGAGCGGGGGGCGGGGCAGAGCCCTGCTGTCTGTGTCAATGGACAGAGCAGCGGGACTCAAGAGCAAGCCCGCATGGGTGCCCCAAGGGAAATCGGCTTTCCGTGAGGGCACCCAATTAAGGGGAGGGCCTAGAGCACTGGCGGGGCACCCCAGAAGAAGAGGATTGGGGCTGCTTTGTGCAAAACGACTGCACAGAGCAGTAAGTATGGGCATGTTTGTTATTTTTATTTAAAAACAAAATAGGATTTACAACCCCTTTAGTGCCAACGCCAAGGCAAACAGCTAAGTACACAGATAAAAACACATAAACATGACCTACTTTGTGTGCCTAAAGAAGTAAAATGCTGTTCACTCAGTTTCGTATTGCAGACTCACAGCGCACTCAGGTACCTGACCTCCTCTGCTAACTGGGCTACTATTCCCTCCTGTAAGTATGAATACACTGTTAGACTGACAGCATTACACAAATTATTATGGCCCTGGTTGACCAAGTCAAAGAGGTACCACAATGGGGGAGGAGAGAGTTCTTAGCTCTGTGTAGGCTCAGAGAGAATTGTAGCTTACACGGGAAATTCTCTCTCCACTCCTACAAGTGAATGAAGTATTAGGGGAGTAAGACCCCTTTCATACTGGGGCAGTTTTCAGGTGCTTTAGTGCTGGAAATAGCCTCTGTGCCTAAAAACCGCCTCCCATTCATTGCAGTGTGACTTTTCACACTCGGGTGGTGCGCTTGCGGGACGTTCCGAAAAGTCCCGCATGCAGCATCTTTGGGGTGGGTTGGGAGTGCTGTATTGAGCGCTCCCAAAATGCCCTGCCCATTGGAATGAATGGGCAGCACTTTCAAGGTGCCTGAAAAGTGCTTTGAAAGTGCTGCAAAACAGGAGTTTTTAACCTTTTTTTGGTGATAAAAGAGCCCCGCTAGCGGCCGAAAAGAGGCGCAAAAGTGCCGCGTAAACAGCGCTAAAGTGTCGCTAAAATGAGCGGCGCTTTAGCGCTAAGGGCCGTCGCTTTTAGTGTGAAAGCAGTCTAAAGGTAAGGTAAGTACAAGCTGTGATTGGAGGTATGGGCAAAGCACAGGTTCACTTTAACTTCTCGGTTTGTATATAAGCTGTTTCAGTCTGCAAGGCACAAATAGGCCAAACTATTAGCTGGTTATACCTGGGGAGTGATGGGAACAGCTCTGCACTCTAAAGGAATGCTGTCATGAAACCTAGAGATTGCCATCGCTCTCATCTCCTTCTGAAAATCCTAGTTGCCTGGTAATCATGCTGACCCAGTTGCTTCTACATTTTGAATCCATGACCTGGGACAAGTATACATATAAGTATTCAAGGTTCTTCTCTCACTTTTCCTGATCTTCCTACGTGTTCCAGGTCAGTGACTCAGAAAATCCTAAAGCCAACTGGTCTGCTAGACAGCCATTCGATTTTTAGAAGAAACTGGGAAATGGCAGCCCCCATATTTGACATGGCAGGCTTACTTTCAATTTTTTGCCAGGCCAGCTAATTTTTTATTTCCTTCCTTCTATAACGGAGACTTATGACAGTCCCACTTTAATCCACACGGCCCCCTTGCTATCTCGCAAAGACATCTCCGTCCTCCCACAGTCCTTCTCCACGGACGTGTACCTTCCCCTCCAGACAGGCAGTTACAATCCATGGATTTAGGGAGGCTGGGAGGTCATTAGCGGTTTCAGTTCCTTTGAACAGACTTCTGTCCATTTTGGCCTACGGAGCGATCGTCAGTAATGACAGCCAAGAACAATACAGCCCCGTTTGGCAGGGAATATTCATTTTAACAGGCTCCAGCTACCCTGGGAGAAGGCTGCTGTTCCCTTCAAATTCTTCCTTTTTTGGACAAGTGCAGACGAGGATTTTTGGTGCCTGTCTATATGTGCACTCAGCTGATGCAAAAAGGACACAATTGCAGGACACGGCATTGTGGGTAATATGTGCGCCTCTCTGACCATTGGCATTTAGAAGATCACACAGACCATACGTGCTGAAGTAATGAGCCAAATATTCTTCTCGACTTAGGCTGGCCGAACAAGGCTTGATTTTCACATCACTTGTGATAATTTCAGTTTCAGGGCAATAGTCAGGGAAATGTCAAGCTATAATCTTTTCACAGTTTTTACAGCTGTACATAAGAATGTGACCAAATTAAAGTAAGAAACTGTATTACTACATACAGTATTCATGTTATAAAAATCTTTCTTCTTTGTATAGTTTATAACTAAATAATTAAATACGTAATTCCCCCATGATACCATTAAGGAACACATTAAGGAACACAAATTATTTTGCACCTGGAAAGGATGGTATTTTTGGTATGTGGATAAAAAAAACAAGACGCACAATTAAAGGACATTATGTTAAAAGGTAAGATGTGCACTTTTCAGGATTTAGCTAATAAAAAAGATGTATTGGAGATAGATAGGTGGAGGTACGCTTCAGTTAAAGCACTTTGTGGAGTCCCTACCCTAACCAATCAGGTCCGAAGATAACTTGCTCCCACCTGAAAGATTGTGTTCAGGGACGGGAGGGAAGAGGGTTATCTCTAGGATTTATAAAATACTGAACGGGTTAAAAGCAACAGGGCCTCCCCCTTATATAGCAAAGTGGGTAGAAGAGTTGAGCACAGGAGAAATAGACATAGATGTAGGGAAAATATTATGTCTGACACGCGTCACGTCAACCGATTGTAGTTCGTTAGAAATGAATTATAAGTGTTTAGCACGATGGTACATAACGCCAGATATAGTACACCATTACCAAAAAGAGACCACAAAATGATGTTGGCGGGGCTGCGCAGAAATAGGAACCATGTCCCATATATGGTGGACAGGGCCCAAAATAAAAACATTCTGGAAAGAGGTTCTACCAACAATACAAGAAATCATGGGCATTAAAATATTAGAAGAGCCATGGGTACGCCTATTTAATGGGGCTAGAACTTCTATTAAACAGTATATGAGAACACTGTTGCCTCAATTACTAAACGCAGCGAAAAGCTTAATACCCAGTCAATGGCAGGACCAAGAGAGTCCGACCCTGAGGAGCTGGTTCTGTAAAATACACAAAGTATATAATTCGGAGTTTTTAAGGTATAGTGGGGAGGAAGGAGAAGTTGGGTTCGAAGCGACTGGTTAAAATATAAACAAACAATGAGTTTTGCCAAAAAAATGGGAGTATAGTTAGTCTGCAGGAAGGGGGGAACGAGAAGGGCAGGTTGGAGAGGAGAGGTGGGGATGCGGGGGGGAGGGGGGGCAAGGTAGGAGTATTCGAATTGTAACCTTGTTGTAATAGAGAAAGAGGGGCTGAATGGGGAATATGGCCCTGATTGAATATTGAAATTTGTATGTATATTAAAACACAGGATAAAAAATATATAATTAAATACGTACACAAGGATGCCCATCTTTGCTCATGACTTATAGAGGCTTTGATTACTGTTTAGCTACTGCAAAATTACTTTTTTTTTGTTATTGATTCGGTGGACAAGGTATAAAACTGCTGTCTACTTTTTATTGCTGAGTGTGCAAGGAAGAATGCACCAACAGCACTTCATTAGAATTTAATGAATAGAATTAGTTATTTAATTTTATTCAGAATCTTGCATTATAAAAAAACGGCATGTTTCGAGGGTTTAAAGGGCCCCCTTCATCAGGGCTTAGTATTGTTAATGAAGCATTTACTGTAGTATTACAATAAGAGATACCGTATCCTGGGTTTTTTTGGTATGATTGCTGCAGATGCCGGTTAAAAGAGAAGTAGGGCCAAAGCTCTTGTGGCCCTACTTCTCCTGTGGGTCACAGGAGTGCACTGTGTTCTGCACCCCTGTGACCTGTTTTCAAGAGTCAATAGGCTAAAGCCCGCTGATGGCTGACGTCACTTAGCCGGTCCAGCCTCTGGAGAGATCCACAAATATGCCTGGACCAGCAGCTGGCTTAGCTTCTCAGCACACAGCTGAGAGCCTAAACCAGCTGCTCCTGCTCCCTCAGCAGTCCAGAGCTCCAGTGAGCACTGGAGGAGCAGAGTAGTGAGTCAGTGACTGACAGTTACCTGCTCTCTGCTCAGTGAGGGAACTGAGCGATTAGCGGTCTTTAATCACTCAGTTCTCTGTGTAGAGGCAGCAAGGGACCAATGTTGCATCCCCCTAGGTGAATGTAGTTTGTATTTATGTATGTTTATTTTTTTTAAATTCCGCTCCTCTCTTTTAAGAAGATTTCCAGGTATGGTATATTTTTACATAGTCACAGTGGTCCAGCTTGGACCAATGCAACTATGTATATACAGTGCCTTGAAAAAGTATTCATACTACTTGACGTTTTCCACATTTTGTCATGTTACAATCAAAAACTTAAATTTATTTTATTGTAATTTTATGTGATAGACCAACACAAAGTGGCACATAATTGTGAAGTGGAAGGAAAGTGCATTTGTATTCAGCCCCCCTGAGTCAATACTTTGTAGAACCACCTTTCACTGCAGTTACACCTGCAGGTCATAGTTACATTGCAACAAAGTTAAATAGTAGGTGAGGTTGAAAAAAAGACACAAGTCCATCAAGTCCAACCCATGTGTGTAATTATATGTCAGTATTACATTACATATCCCTGTATGTTGCGGTCGTTCAGGTGCTTATCTAATAGTTTCTTGAAGCTATCATTGCCCCCCCCGCTGAGACCACCGCCGGTGGAAGGGAATTCCACATCCTTGCCGCTCTTACAGTAAAGAACTCTCTACGTAGTTTAAGGTTAAACCTCTTTTCTTCTAATTTTAATGAGTGGCCACGAGTCTTGTTAAACTCCCTTCTGCGAAAAAGTTTTATCCCTATTGCGGGTCACAAGTATGGTATTTGTATATTGAAATCATATCCCCTCTCAAGCATCTCTTCTCCAGAGAGAATAAGTTCAGTGCTCACAACCTTTCCTCATAACTAATATCCTCCAGACCCTTTATTAGCTTTGTTGCCCATCTTTGTACTCGCTCCATTTCCAGTACATCCTTCCTGAGGACTGGTGCCCAGAACTGGACAGCATACTCTAGGTGCGGCCTGACCAGAGTCTTGTAGAGCGGGAGAATTATCGTTTTATCTTTGGAGTTGATCTCCTTTTTAATGCATGCCAATATTTTGTTTGCTTTTTTAGAAGCAGCTTGGCATTGCATGCCTTTGCTGAGCCTATCATCTACTAGAACCCCCAGGTCCTTTTCCATCCTAGATTTCCCCAGAGGTTCTCCCCCCCCCCCCCTTTTTGGGGATGTCTCTACCAGCTTTGGACATCTAGAGAGTGACATTTTTACCCATTCTTATTTGCAAAATACTCAAACACTGTCAGATTGGATGGAGAGCATCTGTGAACAGCAATTTTCAAGTCTTTCCACAGATTCTCAATAGGATTTAGGTCTGGACTTTGACTGGGCCTAAAGACATGAATATACTTTGATCTAAACCATTCCACTGTAGCTCTGGCTGTATGTTTAGGGTCGTTGTCCTGCTAGAAGGTGAACCTCCGGCCCAGTCTCAAGTCTTTTGCAGACAGGTTTTCTTCTAAGATTGCCCTGTATTTGGCTCCATCCATCGTCCCATCAACTCTGACCACCTTCCCTGTCACTGCTGAAGAGAAGCATCCTCACAACATGATGCTTCCACCACCATGTTTCATGATGGGGATGGTGTGTTCAGGGTGATGTGCAGTGTTATTTTTCCACCACACATAGCATTTTGCTTTTAGGCCAAAAAGGTCAATTTTGGTCTCATCTGACCAGAACACCTTCGTCCACATGTTTGCTGTGTCCCCCACAGGGCTTCTAGGAAACAGGACTTCTTATGGCTTTATTTCAACAATGGCTTTCTTCTTGCCACTCTTCTATAAAGGCCGGATTTGTGGAGTGCACGACTAATAGGTGTCCTGTGGACAGATTCTCCCACCTGAGCTGTGGATCTCTGCAGTTCCTCCAGAGTTACCATGGGCCTCTTGGCTGCTTTTCTGATTAATACTCTCCTTGTCCGGCCTGTCAGTTTAGTTGGACGGCCATGTCTTGGTAGGTTTGCAGTTGTGCCATACTCTTTTCATTTTCGTATGATTGATTGAACAGTGCTCTGTGAGATGCACAAACACTGCAGCTGCTGACTTTTAATATTAGGACACTTACCTGTCCAGGGCGCCCGCAAAGTCCTCACCCGAAGCCGATCTGTCCCTCAGCTCCCGGGTAGAGGCGCCGGCATCTTCAGTAAGGGAATCAGGAAGTAAAGCCTTGCGGCTTCACAGCCTGGTTCCCTACTGCGCATGTGCGAGTCGCGCTGCGCATCCTCACTGGTCCCTGCTGTCTTCTGGGACCTGTGTGTCTCCCAGAAGACAGCGGGGGGGACAGAGGAGGGGCTGAACATGGTGTAGATCACCACGGAATCTGCGGTGATCTGTCGACGGAAGTGGGAGAAAATACCTATATTAGATAGGTATCTGCTCCCCCTCCCCCCTGAAAGGTGCCAAATGTGACACCGGGGGGGGGAGGGAACCGGAAAAGTGGAAGTTCCATTTTTGGGTGGAACTCCGCTTTAACCACTTGACCACTGGGCACTTAAACCCCCTTCCTAACCAGACCAATTTTCAGCTTTCGGTGCTCTCACACTTTGAATGACAATTACTCAGTCATACAACACTTTACCCATATGAAATTTTTATCCTTTTTTTCACACAAATAGAGCTTTATTTTGGTGGTATTTAATCACCGTTGGGTTTTTTATTTTTTGCGCTATAAAAGAAAAAAGACTGAAAATTTGGTAAAAAAATGAATTTTTCTTTGTTTCTGTTATAAAATTTAGCAAATTAGTAATTTTTCTTCGTAAATTTTGGCCAAAATTTATACCGCTACATATCTTTGGTAAAAATAAGTACAACTTGGTGTATATTATTTGGTCTTTGTGAATGTTAGAGAGTCCAAAAGCTACGGTGCCAATATCTGAAAATTGATCACACCTGAATTACTGACGGCCTATCTAATTTCTTGAGAGCCTAACATGCCAGAAAAGTACAAATACCCCCCAAATGACCCCTTTTTGGAAAGAAGACATTCCAAGGTATTTAGAAAGATGCATGGTGAGTTTTTTTGAAATTGTCATCTTTTCCCACAATTCTTTGCAAAATCAAGATTTTTTTTTTTTCTTTTTTTTTTTCACAAAATTGTCATATTAGAAGGTTATTTCTCACACACAGCATATGCATACCACAAATTACACCCCAAAACACATTCTGCTATTACTCCCGAGTATGGCGATACCACATATGTTAGACTTTTACACAGCGTGGCCACATACAGAGGCCCAACATGCAGGGGAGCACCTCCAGGCGTTCTGGAGCGCCCAGGCCAATTCTGACATTTCTCTCCTACAAGTAAAAATCATCATTTATTTGCTAGAAAATTACATAGAACCCCAAAATATTATATATATTTTTTTTAGCAAAGACCCTAGAGAATACAATGGCGGTTGTTGCAACTTTTTATCTCGCACGGTATTTGTGCAGCAATTTTTTGAACGCGTTTTTTTGGGGAAAGAAACAGTTTTGTGCTTTAAAAAAAAACAAAACAGTAAAGTTAGCCCAATGTTTTTGCATAATGTGAAAGATGAAGTTACGCCGAGTAAATAGATACCCAACATGTCACCCTTCAAAATTGCACACGCTTGTGGAATGGTGCCAAACGTCGCTACTTAAAAATCTCCATAGGTGACGCTTTAAAATTTTTTCCTGGTTACATGTTTTGAGTTACAGAGGAGGTCTAGGGCCAAAATTATTGCTCTCGCTCTACCGATCGCAGCGATACCTCACATGTGTGGTTTGAACACCGTTTTCATATGTGGGCGGGACTTAGGTATGTGTTCGCTTCTGCATGCGAGCACACGGACATGGGCGCTTTAAAAAAATTTTTTTTTTTTTATTGTTTATTTTACTTTATTTATTTTAGTTTGACACTTCCCCCCCCCCCCCCAAATTTTTTTGATCACTTTTATTTTTATTACAAGGAATGTAAACATCCTTGTAATAGGAATATGGCATGACAGGTCCTCTTTACAGTGAGATATGGGGTCAATAAGACCCCACATCTCACCTCTAGGCTGGGAAGCATGAAATAATAATAAAAAAAAAACGATCTTGGCTTCGATCGTAGTGGTGAGTCGGTAGAAGCACCGGAGGGTGGCGGGAAGGGGGGGGGCGTCCCCTCTCGCCTCCCATAAGAATGATCAAGCAGTGTAACAGCAGCTATGATCATTCCTATGTTGTAGGAAATCGCCGGCTGAAAAAGCTGATATCTGAATGATGCCTGTAGCTGCACCCATCATTCAGATATACCCGCTCAAAGTCAAGGACGTCATATGACTGTGGGCGGGAACTGGTTAAAAATTGCGGAGTATTGCGGGCTATTGCAGAGTATTGCGGGCTATATTGCAGAGTATTGCCGGGTATATTGCAGAGTATTGCCGGGTATATTGCAGAGTATTGCCGGGTATATTGCAGAGTATTGCCGGGTATATTGCAGAGTATTGCCGGGTATATTGCAGAGTATTGCGGGGTATATTGCAGAGTATTGCGGGGTATATTGCAGAGTATTGCGGGGTATATTGCAGAGTATTGCGGGGTATATTGCAGAGTATTGCCCGGGTATATTGCAGAGTATTGCCCGGGTATATTGCAGAGTATTGCCCGGGAATATTGCAGAGTATTGCCCGGGTATATTGCAGAGTATTGCCCGGGTATATTGCAGAGTATTGCCCGGGTATATTGCAGAGTAGTGCCCGGGTATATTGCAGAGTAGTGCCCGGGTATATTGCAGAGTATTGCAGGGTGTTATGCAGAGTATTGCAGGGTGTTATGCAGAGTATTGCAGGGTGTTATGCAGAGTATTGCAGGGTGTTATGCAGAGTATTGCAGGGTGGTATGCAGAGTATTGCAGGGTGTTATGCAGAGTATTGCAGGGTGTTATGCAGAGTATTGCAGGGTGTTATGCAGAGTATTGCGGGGTGTTATGCAGAGTATTGCGGGGTGTTATGCAGAGTATTGCAGGGTTGGCTGAGCATTGAGGGATGGATGGATGTGACTGCAAATGTCACTGAGCACCGCTGTGGGCACTACACATGCAGCCCACAGCGGTGCTGCCATCCGATCCCTCCCCCTCTCCCCTCGCACTGTACAGATCGGTACAGAGAGGGGAGGGAGGAACCGGCGTCATGAGATGACGCCGGTCTGTTGACATGTGATCGCTCCGTCATTTGACGGAACGATCACGTGGTAAACGGCCGCGATCAGCGGCTATTTACCGTAATCCGTGATGCGCCGGGTCCTCTGGACCCGGCGGTCACGGACGTTCCCGAGTGCGCGCCCCAGGGGGCGCGCGGGAGCATCGTTCTGGAATCACGTCCATGGACGTCCACCCAGAACTAGCCGACCGCGCTGTTGCCGTCTTTCGGCAATGGCCCGGTCGGCAAGTGGTTAAACACTTCTCCACAACTTTATCCCTGACCTGTCGGGTGTGTTCCTTGGCCTTCATGATGCTGTTTGTTCACTAAGGTTCTCTAACAAACCTCTGAGGTCTTCACCAAACAGCTGCATTTATACTGAGATTAAATTACACACAGGTGAACTATTTTTACTAATTAGGTGAATTATGAAGGCAATTGGTTCCACTAGATTTTAGTTAGGGGTATCAGAGTAAAAGGGACTGAATACAAATGCACGCCACACTTTTCAGATATTTATTTGTAAAAAAATTGGAAAACAATTTATCATGTTCCTTCCACTTCACAATTATGTGCCACTTTGTGTTGGTCTATCACATAAAATCCCAATAAAATACATTTAGGTTTTTGGTTGTAACATGACAAAATGTGGAAAATTTCAAGGGGTATGAATACTTTTTCAAAGCACTGTAGCATACCTGGCCAATCCTCCTGGAAACTTGAAGTCACTGAAGTAGACAGTGCTACCGCCTGCTGAGTGGCCCGCCTGATGTATTGTGAATACAGGAGGTGAACAGCTCACCACTGGCACCATTCAGAGAATGCTTTTCATCTTCTGAATGAATGCAAAGCATTCTGTGACTGGACGAGCTGGAGAGTATGATGTTACCCCCCCTGCCTCTCCACCTTGTCCACTTAGAACGCTTTGCATTTATTCAGAAAAGCATTTTCTGAATGATGCCCGTGGCGAGTGGCTGACCAATGCACCAAGCCGGCCCCTGAGCTGGAGATGGGGAAGCAAGTGGAGATCACTGAGGTAGTGGTGTCTACTTCAGTGATTTCCAACTTCCTCTGGCTTTGGCCAGATATGGTATATACATAGTTACGTTGGTCTAAACTGAACCAACGTGACTTTGTAAAAATATACCATGCCCAGAATTCACAATTAGGCAGTTAATTTGTCTCTGTATCCTCTTTCTTACTATCTGATGGGTGTGAGAACAAGATGTGGAAATAAGTATCTCCAATAAGAACACATATAAAACAAATATAAAACCTTCTACAGTATATTCAACACCTTTTTTTAGCTTTTGATGGGGAACTGGGGGGATTAAAATGTAATTTTTTTTTTCAGTCTCTGTTCCAGTGGGGTGATTTTCCCTAATATACAAAACACAAAAATACAAAAGGAAGTAGGATGAAATCTCTTCAAAGTAAGGAGAAATCTTCTTTTATACAGCTGTCTCTGGAACAGATGTCTTCATTTAATGTTTTTTCTTCATTTCCATTTACAGTGAGAATTGTAAAATGTTGGGTTCCCTATCGTTTTCCATCTTCTTTTTCCAAAGCATGACATTGTAGATTAACTAAAGACTCGACAAGTTTCCGTCTTTGGTGATAAGTGTTTCCTTGCCGCCCATGTGGCATGTTGACATGCTGGTGCATTCAGTGTCCTGTTCCAACTATTTTGGGATGTACCTATCACCTTCTATATAGAGGTTTGTACCGATGTTATCACAGGGGCGGATCCAGGGGGGGGCAACAGGGCAATTGCCCCCTCCGAGATTGTGGGTGAGTGGGTGGGCAGGGCAGGCATCGCTGTGGGTGAGAGAGCCGGCGGGCGGCTCCACAGCTGAGAGCACGGGCGGCTCCGTTACATGAACAGCTGTGTGCGGCTTAGTGACAGTTTGTGAGCGGCTGCAGTGCTGGCCAATCAGGGAGCCGGCGGGCAGCTCCACAGCTGAGAGCACGGGCGGCTCCGTTACGTGAACAGCTGTGTGCGGCTCAGTGACAGTTTGTGAGCGGCTGCTGGCCAATTAGGGAGCCGGCGGGCGGGGGAGCAGAGAGATAACATCATCTCTCACCGCCCAGCGCCGCCCTGCATCCCTGCAGTTCCGCCCACACTGTTGAATGTACAGGCAGCCGCGGCAGCAGAGAGATTACATCATCTCTCTGCTGCCCCCCCTGGGGCGAGATGCAGCGCTGACACATCCGCTCAGGATGAGCCCTGTGTTCGCTCTGCTCCCATCGCTCTCCCAGTGGCAGCAGCCAGCCCATTCCTCCCTGCCCAGCACTGATGACAAGGGGGTCACCAGTTAAATAAGCCTGACTCTGACTGGGACACAGCAGACAATTATAGCAGGCAAGTGACAATCCGCAACCTGTGGCATGGGACGTGGCAAGTGACAATCTGCAACGTGTGGCATGGGACGTGGCAAGTGACAATCCGCAACCTGTGGCATGGGACGTGGCAAGTGACAATCTGCAACGTGTGGCATGGGACGTGGCAAGTGACAATCTGCAACGTGTGGCATGGGACGTGGCAAGTGACAATCTGCAACGTGTGGCATGGGACATGGCAAGTGACAATCTGCAACGTGTGGCATGGGACGTGGTGATTGACAATCCGCAACGTGTGGCATGGGACGTGGCAAGTGACAATCCTCAACGTGTGGCATGGGACGTGGCATGTGACAATCTGCAACGTGTGGCATGGGACGTGGCAAGTGACAATCCGCAACGTGTGGCATGGGACGTGGCATGTGACAATCTGCAACGTGTGGCATGGGAGGTGGCAAGTGACAATCCGCAACATGTGGCATGGGACGTGGCAAGTGACAATCCGCAACGTGTGGCATGGGACGTGGCAAGTGACAATCTGCAACGTGTGGCATGGGACGTGGCAAGTGACAATCCGCAACGTGTGGCATGGGACGTGGCAAGTGACAATCCGCATCTAGTGACAGGTGACGTGGCAAGTGACAATCCCCAACGTGTGGTAGTTAAAAGTGGCAAGTGACACGCTCAGGGCTCCCACTGATTCTATGGTGAGTTGAACCATTTCATTTTTTATAACCATGTAATAATAGTAATAATGCGCTTCAATCATCCTGACACCATAACAACCATGGTGCCGTGATGATTGAAGTGCTAACACCAGCCATTTCCCCGTTAAATTTACCCCCAAAAAAACGTATTTTCTGGCAGTGCCCCTCCCGAGACTAGGCTCTGGATCCGCCCCTGTATTATCAAGGCTCAATGAAATCAGCCATCTGTAAACTATGTTCACTTGATGGCTGCTATGTGGTGGTGATCTCTTATTTTCAGTGATTACTCATATATATCAGACATATTCCAAGTTTTGGGCCATAGTGTCCTGCTTTCCCTCAATATATATGCACATTGTACCTCCTGTGCTTTTTGGTTTCATTTTGAGCTATACAATTCAAAAACATTGAAAAATGAATACTGCAGAAGCCCCTTAGTTGGGAGAAACACGTTGATCCATATACTATGTGACATCCATTGTTGCACAGACATTTGTATTTTATGTCTATGACTGTGATATATTACCTTTTATGGAGTTTTTTAAAATTTTGTATAAATAAGAACTTTATCATTTTATGTGCTTTGATATGTTTTTTTTTATTTTGAGCACTACAAAATCCCCATTCTCCATAGTCTCCCCATTTGGAGAGGCATGGGGACCATCTTTTTACAGACATTGTAGATTAGCTAAAGATCTGACAAGTTCCCAGCTTTGGTGATAAGAAGTGTTTCTGATCATAAGTAACCCACAATATTGCTCTATATGTAACCCCTGTATGCCCCCATCCTCTCCATTCACCTAAAGTGATATTGCAATCCATAAGTAATCAGGCCAAGCATGACCATCCATGGGATTCTTGGGATTCTTTGAAACGTTTATATTCAAATCTGCTATTAGACCACTCCTTGTGATTGCTGCATTGCATCCATTTTCTACATTCTTTTGCATGCAATACATCCCAGGGAAATTACAATTCTATAAATGTAATTGTAGGAATCTAATTGAATTTTCATTCTCTTTTCATATCCTTTTACAATAATGGTCTCAAACCTCTGTAGGTCCAGAGTCAAACAAAAACATTAAAAACAAACATTGATTTGACCCGATTTAACAGAAAAAAAGAGTTTTGCTGATAAATAAAGTGAATCTTCTTTTGGCTGCCCCCCTCCTCGATTGATACAACTCTCTACTCTGTTTGTCAAAGCCCTTGGAAATACCCAGTACTTCCAGGTAAAGAAGAGCATATGACCTTCCCTGCCCCCCACAATGCAGCTTGAGCAGTGGCCAATTTCCAAGTCCGAACATGGTAGGGATGGTCATTAATCCTGTGTATGCTTTGACACTAACTGACATGGAGCTTTCATATGGAGAGATTAGACTTAGGGCTCTGACAGACAAGGGGAGCAAGGCAAAGGTAATGTCAACTAGGGTTTTGGGTGGTCAGTCAAGAGAGCCTTCTTTTTATATACAAGTGGTATGGACTCACATGGCAGGTTGCTATTTTTTTAAAGTGTTTATAAGAAAGGTAAAATATATTTTCAGTGCACATACGGTAAGTCATTTATTTTACCATCCCTTTTTTTAAAATTTTGTTCCTTTGTTTTCTTCCATTCCTTCCTTTCTCCCCTTCAATATACTGTATTATTCTCTCTGTTTCTAGTTCTTTCCACATATCTACCTTTCTTTTCACTTTTCTTCCCTTTTACCTTCCTTCCTTTTCTTTCTCCCATCCTTCATTCCCTCCTTTTATCCCATTCGTCTCTCCTTCCTTTCCTCCCATCCTTCTTTTCCCTCCTTTCCTTCCATCCTTCTTTCCTTCCTTTCCTCCCATCTTTTTTTCCTCCCATCCTTCTTTCCTTTCTTCCTTCCTTCCTTCCTTCCTTCCCATCCTCCTTTACTTCCTTCCTTTCCTCCCATCATTCTTTCCCTCCTTTCCTTCCATCCTTCCTCCCCTCACATCCTTCTTTCCTTCCTAACCCTCCCATCCTTCTTTCCATCCTTTCCTGTATTATTATCTCTGTTTCTAATTCTTTCCACATATCTACCTTTCTTTTCACTTTTCTTCCCTTTTACCTTCCTTCCTTTCTTTCCTCCCATCCTTCATTCCCTCCTTTTATCCCATTCGTCTCTCCTTCCTTTCCTCCCATCCTTCTTTTCCATCCTTTCCTTCCATCCAGCTTTCTTTCCTTTCCTCCCATCCTTCTTTCCTTCCTCCCCTCCCATCCTTCTTTCCTTCCTCCCCTCCCATCCTTCTTTCCTTTCTTCCCTCCCATCCTTCTTACCTTCCTCCCCTCCCATCCTTCTTTCCTTCCTCCCCTCTCATCCTTCTTTCCTTCCTCCCCTCCTATCCTTCTTTCCTTACTTTCCTCCTATCCTTCTTTCCCTCCTTTCCTCCCATCCTTCTCCCCCCCCCCATCTTTCTTTCCTTCCTCCCTCCCATCCTTCTTTCCTTTATTCTTTCTTTTCGTTATCTCCCTTAGTGTTGTGTACCCATGTCTTTGTCTCTTTCTCTTCTCCCTCCATGTTTCTTACTCTTTGCTTTTCTCTCTCTCTTTCTTTTTTGTCTCCACATTCTGGCATGGTGTGCTCCAAAATCGGTTTGATGGATTGCACAGACTTTCAGTAATAAGGGCATCCTGGCTACCTCTGCCTTTGTTAAGGTTTTGGGAAAGGAAAATTTTCAAACAATGTGAAAAGTCATTTCCTCTGAGCCGTCCTCGTTCCGCAACCTCACAGCACTTTGCAGTGAGCAGGATTCCAGAGACAGATGGAAATCTGGAGCATGGCTCATCCGTGTGGGATAAAACTTTGACTCATACATTTTTACACAGTTCCATTTAAATTAAGTTCCTCAGTAACAAGACGCACAAGCCACATGCCTAGGATGTGGAGCAGTAAAATATTTTGTTACTGTCATCATATAAAGAACTGACACGTTTCGCTGATAAGGTGAGAAAGACACCAATGTACTTACACAAATTTCATTTTGGCAGCTATAATTCACTATCCCACTGTCTGGCTGACTTGAAATTTCAGCTGATGTTCAGGGGTTTATGTAGTTGTTGTATATGTAGACAACAGGGTGGCTTAGTTGTTAGCAATGTGTTGGTTTCCTCCAAGTGGATGTTTTCCTTCAACCAGAGGTGTAACTAGAACCTTCAGGGCTCCGATGCAAGAAACCATGAAGGGCCCCCCTGGCCACCAGGCCCTTTCCATCAGTCCCAGGGCCCCTTCGTCAGGTCCTGGAGCCCTTCCCTCCGAGCCCGAGGCCCTTCCAACTGATCCCAGGGCTCTTTACTCCTATTACAGGGCCCTTTACTTTTCTGTGACTTCAGTAAGAATTGAGTGCCATAGACAGCAATGTTAAATCACAAAAGTCGCAAGGAAACTGCAAGAAAGACGCAAGGAAGTCACACGACTTTGGGGTTACAGCAACGTGAACCAAGCCTCTCTGCTGTCTTGGGGTTCCCCACAGTGGCGGAACGCCAAGACCCTTTCACAAATGCGACCCTGGTAGTTCCACCACTGCCTCCAACAATTATATTGTGGGGTAATTGATAAGATCAAATGTATGGATTTGTACTTGTAAGGCAATAATGTAACATTATATTGGGCTTCTTTGAGACAGGGACAAAAGCTCATTTATAGCCAGCTACAGCAAATAAGTGCAAGATACAGCAAAAGAAAGAAGACTGCAACAGAATAAAAGAAAATGGCCAGTACCATAGCTGCAACAAAGCTTTCATTTGCAAATCTGACAAACCAAAACTAACAGTCTTGGAAATTTAAGATGAAAATGCTGCTAATAAGAGAAGGTACATGGAAATGTATAAAGGAAGTCAGGTCAAAACACCCTTTAGATGAGTGGATAGAGAAAGATCAAAAAGCTCAGAACACAATCTCTCTTAGCATAGAAGACGATCAAATCATACATATATGTAAGTGTGAAACTGCTAAAGAAATGTGGGAAGGGTTACAAAAGGTGCAGGAAAGAGGTAATCTTTGCAAAAAACTGTATTTGATTACAAAGCTATACCAAACCAAGTAGATGAAAGGCCAGGATATGCAGGATTATATAAGGCACTCCTTAGAAATGGTTGAACGCCTGAGAGTTATAAGAGAAGAAATAAAAGATCTTCATGTTGCAGCACTATTACTCAGTGGCTCACCAGAAAGTTATAAAACGCTTGTCACAGCACTTGGTGCACTTCCAGATGATGAACTGACATTGAAAGATGTTAAAGTAGAACTATAGGCAAAACCTTTTTTTCATTTTGGATAGAGCAAGGGAAGGTTATAACTTATAATCCCTGTGAGATGTTTTGTGCTTTAAATATATTTTTCATTTTATTCCTTTGGAGCTTACATTGTAATCCTATTCACTGTCGAGTGCAGGGGACCATTTTAATCTGTTTAGAGCTAAAAACCTAAGTGTGCTTGCATATGGGATATTATTAAGTGGAACAAAATGAAAAAAAAAAAAATATCAGCAGAATTGTGCATTAGTGAGGGAGACAAGTAATGGAGACTCACAATTCAGAATCAGCTTTAGACATTTATTTAAGTATTTGATACCCTCAAACAGGCCCGTCGTGACAGGACAGGCAAAACAAGCAATTGCTTGGGGCCCCAAACTGGCCTGGGGTCCCAGCCGCGCCGCCGGCCGCAGCTTCCCAGAGTTGCCAACCGCGTGCCCGTAAATGTCCGTTATGGGCAGCGTTGCCTGTAAAATGATGGCCGCGAGCCAACCATGTAACTGCACATGCATCGTTTCGAAGCCAACCGGGCTCGGGAAAGCTCGTAGTCGCTTGGCCGGGCGGCGCATGCGCGGTAACTTAATGGCGCCACCCGGCGCCATTTTTGAATAGATTCCAGAGTACACTTGCTCCTGGCTAAGACACGGCAGCCGTGTTTTGTGCACTTGCCGTAGGCGGAGGAGTCGAGGGGGGTAAGTGAGGAGAAGAGTGTGACACTGGGGCAGAGGATGACATTACGCTGGTACAAAAAAGTGTCTGTATACTTATTTTGATTGGCTCTGCTGAATGTTTTTGTGCTATACAAAGCTTTAGGATGAATGGGATCCTTCCTAAAATTCCAGGAAGAGATCGTCACAGCCCTTCTGTTTCCAGACGGTGCTATGGCCCACCTTCCCAATGCAAATGCAGTGAGCCGGCTGCATGAGAGGCATTTATTGTCCTTCCTGTCCTGACCAACCTGGTCTCTGCATCAGTGACTGTTTCAAACGCTACCACACACTAGTGGAGTATTAGCGTAGGGTACAGCACTGCACAGTCCTAGGGCACACTAACACAGGGTCACAAAAGACGAGATGGCCATCACATTTTGAGAGACCCTAATCTGGAACTTTCACTGTTTTTATAAAAGTGCAAAAAAAAAAAAAAAAAAAACACAAAAACACAAAAAAAATTAAAAAGCCAAAAATAGTTGTGGTTTTATTTTTCTTCTCTCTCTCTATTGTTCTCTCTTTTATGTTCGCTCTCTATTGTCCGCTCTATTGTTCGCTCACTATTGTTCTATATCTATTGTTCTCTCTCTGTTGTTACTGTATTTTAGAACTGTAATGTTTTTTTTTTACTATGTTTTATTGTATTTGCTTTGTAGGTATGGTATGTCTTACTGGTATACTGTAATGTTACTTTGTTTTATTGTTAACCATCATTTGCTTAGCATGTATGCCATTCAGCTGCAGCACTGGTTTATTTAATCTGACAGCAACAGCGTTTACTCCCATGATACGTAAAGCCGTGACTCCAGCTCTGTAGGAGGTGATTTCACCACCACAGTTAAAAAAAAAAGAGCATATATGCCGAAGCATGGGAGCAGGGGTGGAGGAGCGATTTGCTCCTAACATTAGGGGAGGATTGCTCTCATGCTTCGGCATATATTTTTTGGCACAGATTGCGTTAAAAAATGTTTTATTTTTACTATGTTTTATTGTATATGCCATTCAGCTGCAGCACTGATTTATTCATCTTGACAGCAACAGCGTTTGCTCCCATGATACGTAAATCAGCGACTCCAGCACTGTAGGAGGTGATTTTACTACTACAGTTAAAAAAATGGTGCATGTATGCCCATCATTAGAAGTGGGTGGATGAAGGGCGGTATTCTAATGGTGGGCATACCGACCGATCAATCTCTTTTTTTCATTCAGCCCACAGACTGCATGAAAAAAGAACATTACAATGTATGCCCAACAAGGACCAGCGGCATACTGGTACTTTAAGTGGTTATACCAGAATGATTCCTGCAGGTTTAAGTATCATCTTGGTATGATTCTTTTCAGCCAGCGGTTGGCTTTCATGTAAAAGCAATCCTAGCAGCTAATTAGCCTCTAGACTGCTTTTACAAGCAGTCCCCCCCCCCACCATCTTCCATGGTTTTCTTGTGCTCTCCTGTCCCAACAGGGAACCCGAGAATGCAGCCGGTGGTTCCGCCAGCTGACCATAGAGCTGATCAGAGACCAGAATGGCTCCAATCATCTCTATGGCCTAAGAAACCGGAAGCTACGAGCATTTCATGACCTAGGTTTTGCCAGATATAAACAGCGCCATTGGGAAATTGGGAAAGCATTTTATCACACCGATCTTGGTGTGGTCAGATGCTTTGAGGGCAGAGGAGAGTTCTATGGTCTAATAGACCCCAATTTTTTCAAAAAAGAGTACCTGTCACTAACTATTGCTATCATAGGGGATATTTACATTCCCTGAGATAACAATAAAAATTATTTAAAAAAAAATGAAAGGAACAGTTTAAAAATAAAATAAAAAAGCAAAATAAATAATATTTTAAAAAATCGAGGGCAGTAATTTTAGCAGTAGACCTCCTCTGTAAATCTAAAGTGTTAACCTGTAAAGGCTTTTAAAAATGTATGTCAATTCGCGCCGCTGCACATTTGTGTGCAATTTTAAAGCATGTCGTGTTTGGTATCCATGTGCTTGGCATAAGATCGTCTTTTTTATTTCATCAAACATTTAGGCGATATAGTGTGTTTTAGTGTATTATAATAAAAAAAAGTGTGCTTTTTCCAAAACAATTGCTGTGCAAATACTGTGTGAAAAAAAATTGCAATACCCACCATTTTAATCTGTAGGGTTTGGTTTAAAAATCTGTATCTGTAGGGTTTGGTTTAAAAAAATATATAATGTTTGAGGGTTCAAAGTAATTTTGTTGCAAAAAAAAGTGGTTAGAAGAGTGCGTGATGTGTGACATAAGCTTCTAAATGTTGTGCATAAAATGCCAGGACAGTTCACCCCCCCCCCCCCAATGACCCCTTTTTGGAAAGTATACATCCCAAGCTATTTGCTGATAGGCATGTTGAGTCCATGGAATATTTTATATTTTGCCACAAGTTGCGGAAAATTACACTTTTTCTTTTTTTTGCACAAAGTCGTCACTAAATGATATATTGCTCAAACATGCCATGGACATATGTGAAATTACACCCCAAAATATATTCTGCTGCTTCTCCTGAGTATGGGGATACCACATGTGTGGGACTTTTTGGAAGCCTAGCTAAGGGCATAAAATGGTAATTTCACTTCCTCATTACCAATCACAATTTTGGAAGCCATGAAATGTCAAGATAGCACAACCCCCCCAAATGACCCCATTTTGGAAAGAAAACACTTCAAGCTATTTGCTAAGAGGCATGTTGAGTTCATGAAATATTTTATCTTATTTGTCTCGGGAATATTATTATTTTTTTTTTTACAGAAAGTTTTCACTAACTGATGGGCATATGTGAAATTACACCCCAAAATGCATTCTGTTGCTTCTCCCGAGTACGGGCATACTACATGTGTGAGACTTTTTGGGAGCCTAACTGCGTACAGGACCCCGAAAACCAATCACCGCCTTCAGGCTTTCAAGGGCGTACATTTTTTATTTCATCCCAAGCTATTTTCTGAGAGGCATGTTGAGTATTTTGCAGATCTTGCTTTTTGTCACAAAGTTTTGAAAATTGAAAAGAGAAAAAAATAAATACATTTTTCTTTACATTTTCAAAAAGAAATGAGAGCTGCAAAATACTCACCAAGCCTCTTGGCAAATACCTTGGGGTGTCTACTTTCCAAAATGGGGTAATTTAGGGGAAGTTTTGTGCTATCTGGATATTTCAGGGCTTCCGTAACTGTAATAGGTAGCGAGGAGTAAAATCACCATTTTACGCCCTTAGAAAGCCTGAAGGTGGTGATTGGTTTTCGGGGTCCTGTACATGGCTAGGCTTCCAAAAAGTCTCACACACATGGTATCTCCGTACTCAGGAGAAGCAGCAGAATGTATTTTGGGGTGTAATTCCACATATAACCATGGCATGTTTGAGCAATATATATCATTTAGTGACAACTTTGTGCAAAAAAAAAAATTTAATTTTCCCGCAACTTGTGGCAAAATATAAAATATTCCATGGACTTAACATTCCTCTCAGCAAATAGCTTGGGGTGTCTACTTTCCAAAATGGGGTCATTTGGGAGGGTTTTGTGCTATCTGGGCATTATATGGCCTTCGAAACTGTGATAGGTAGTGAGGAGTGAAATCAAAAATTCAATCACTTGTGAAAAGAATAAAATAATCAATGGGCTCAACAAGCCTCTCAGCAATTTCCTTGGGGTGTCTACTTTCCAAAATGGGGTCATATGGGGGGGGGGGTTGTACTGCCCTGCCATTTTAGCACCTCAAAAAATAATAGTATGCCCCTGTGTAGTGAGGGTGTCAGCCATTCTCGATCTTCTCATCACTTCCTCCTTGACAGAGAAAAAATTAGGTTTAAATGTAATGTCCCTGGGGAGACCATCTGAGCAGGGAGGTTGTAAAGCTCTGTGTGCTCTGTCAAGTTCCGGGCGGTGTTCAGAAATGTCCGGAATGAGCCCTTTGATGAGGGCCTTAACTGCTGGCTGGACATCTTTCATAGATTCAGGGAGACCCCTTATCCTGAAGTTGTAACGTCTGGACCTATTCTGCAGGTCATCGATCTTAGTGCGGATTCTAGTTGTTCCTGCATGTCTTGAATTTTGATTGATTCTGGCTACAGATTGATCTGCCTTTTTTTTCAATGACTTTTCAATGACTTCAATCCTCATACAAAATTGCTTCAGGTCTGCGTGGCTGGATGAAGTGCAAGTGCAAGACTCCTGGATAGCGTCTGGGAGAAGGCTGTCATCATAGAGAGAAATTCAGTGGGTACTAGAGCGGTGTTACAGGCATCTCCCTCACAAGTATTTAGGCCTGCTAAAGGATTATGCATAGGAGTCATCGGGAGCCCATCCATCGACCTCCCTATTAGCGATTCAGTGGATGTGGGGGAGGGTGCCACCATGTGCGGGAGACTCACTGTGCCTGGGGTGGATGGAGGAGCTTCATCCTGGTCAGCTATGGATTCATCTACCTCAGCGCCAGTGTTTCTCCCTCGGGAGCGGCGGCCGCCATTTTGGCGTAGCTGAGCGGGCCAGTGGCGGAGTTTAGCTGGCGAGAGAGGTTTCTCCTGGCTGAAGCTGTGGTCATCGGAGCATTCCTGCTATGTACCCCAGCCATGGTGTCCCAGAGCAGTTTTCGGGCGGGCGTCCTGAAGGCTGCAGCGGGCTTTAGTGGACCAGAGTGGCGCGGAGCTCTAGAAGGTCGCGGCCATCTTAGGAGCAGCCGTGCATGCGCCTCCCCTAGTCAGATTTTTTCCCGCCATCTGTGTCCCATTGCAGAGATTTCCCTTCGCTTCCTGTCCCATAGCCAAACAGGACGTGAGACAAAATCCCTACAAATTAAGGGGATTCCTTGGGGACCCCCGGGTCTCCAGAACTGGTGCCCCATTGGAAAATTTCCCCTCTATTACTTTTTTGGGGACAATCCGAAATTTGGGATTTTCTTTTACTTTCACTTTCAATGACCATGGTAAAAAAAGGTTTTGCCTTTAGTTATACTTTAAGGGCAAGCTGGATGAATATAGGTGTAAAACAGAAAGCATTAAAAGTGACGGAGTTTCTGTTGAAGAGTCTGCTTTAGGCTGGGTTCACACTATTGCAAATTGGATGCGGATTTGCCCACATCCAATTCGCAGGTCAGGAGATTTTGACCGACTCTCTATGGAGCTGGGTCACACATCTCCGGAGTGGCTCTGGTCCTGCGCGTCTTCTGGTGTCAGGGCTGGGCTCAGCTCTTCTTTCTCTGAACTGGCCGCTCAGCTGTCGGCTAATTGCCAGCTCCCATCTCTCTCCAGAGTTACCCAGCTGTTGATGATCCTGCTCGTCAGTCCTGCCTACTTAAGCCGTCCAGTCCAGAGGAGCTCTGCCTTCGCCTTGGTCACATCACAAGAAACGATCTCCTGCGTTCCTGTTTAAAGACTGGCTTTGCTGACATTCCTTCTGGCTCCAGATCCTGCTTGCTGTTCCCCTACTTTGATCCCTGACTTCTGCTTGGCTGACTATCCGTTCTGGTTACTGAACATTGGCTATGTTTTGACTATGTTTTTTCTTTTTACTTTTATTAATAAAGAAATGTGATTTAACTGTACTTCTGTCTCGGTCTGATTTCATGGTTTCTGACATCTGGTCCGTTTCAGGTCCAAATTCAGCCAAAAAAATCAAACTGAAATGGTGAACAGGGACGCACTGAACCCCTGCTGTGAGCCGCTCTGTGCGGCAGTGTGAACCCAGCCTAAAAGACGAAAGCTAGAATGCAAAAACAAACTCAGCTACAAAAGGCCAAAAATGTGAAGGAAGAAACTGATTTTGCTTCAGATAATGAATGTTTTTTCAATCCAAATGTTGCACCACATCTTTGCAGGCATGATGTGTTGATATACGAGCTAAGAGTCACATGACAAATGATAGAAATTTTTTTTGTTCACCCTGACCAGAGTAAAACAGAAAAAAATCACCACAGCTAATGGACAAATAATGGAATAAAAAAGGAATAGGAGATGGTTTTCTTTACTATCCTATTTCCCAGAGTGTCACCAGAAAAATACCTGTGAAAATGTCCTCTATGTCCCTGCACTTGAAATTAATCTTTTGTCAGGGAAGAAGCTCACAAAACAAGGCAATGTATTGACCTTCCAAGGTTACAGTTGTGCTATCACAAAAGGGGTTATCTTACTTGCAAAGGCTAAAATTACAGAGGAACTGTATCAGCTGAACTGCAATGAAGTGGTTAATGCTGCCAAGGAGGAACAACATTCAAACTGCATTCACACACTGACATAATAAAGAAATGAACTGAGAATGACTATGCATGTGGAATAAAAATTAGTCCATGTGATCAAACAATGAAACGCACCAGCTGTATAAAAGGAAAAATGACAAGAAAAGCCTTTCTAAAGCAGAGTAACAGCAGAGCTAAGAAACCCTGGACCTAATACACTCAGATTTTTACAGTCCAATGGAAAAATTGACTCCATGAAAGAAGTATTTTCTCACTTTTATAGATGATTACTCCAGGTATACTACATTATATCTGTTACACAAAAAAAGTGAAGTACGAGAGAAACGTGAACATTATTTGGCTCAAATAAGCAACAAATTTGGCAAAATGCTGAGTGTATTGTGCATAGACAATGGAACTAAATATACAGGTGATAACTCACAGGCGATTCTTAGAAAGCATGGCATAATATTTCAAACTACTGTACCATACAACTTAGAACACAACAGGGTCGCAGAAAGAATAAACCATACTCTATGTGAGAGTAGAAGAACCATACTGTTTGATGCAGATATGCCAGCTACATACTGGGGGGAGGAAATCATGACTACATGCTATCTCCAAAATCAACTGAGGAAACTCCATATGAACTGTGGAATGGAAGGGCCTCAAATTTGAACCATCTAATTTTTTGTAAGCAAAGCCTATGTGCACATCCCAAAAGAAAAACGTACAACACAGGATGTTTGCTCAAAGAAAGGTGTACTTGTGGGGTAAAGTGTATATCAAAAGGGATACAGAATTCTACACCAAGGCACAAACAAGGTAACCATCAGTAGAAATGTAATTGTCGATGAAACGTCAGTGTGTTCAAAATTTCATGAACACAAAAACTTTAAACTGAGGTCAATTCTACATCGGTGTCATGTGAAGATAAGCAACAAAGTGACACAGAAATAGAAATTAAAGCAGACAATCCAAATGCTGTAAAAGAAGAAACCAGGCCACAAGAGGCTTCAATCAGGAAATCCACCAGAAGCAATAAAGGTATCCCAGCCAAACTGATGCAAAGTAATTCTTCTTTAGGAGGTGGAAAATGTATTGAACAGCGTATGGGGGCACCATAAATAGTGATAGAGACAAAGCAGACACAAGTACTCAACGGTACAAAAAAAGTGGAAACCATCCCAACCTATAACTCGCCTTTGCAGTAAGGTGCACATGAAAAGATAACACATATCACAGGTAGCCTACAAGAAAACCAAATTAACCCTGTCTAACAACATTAAAAACAGAGGGTTTTGTTTGCACATGGTTGCAAATATTTGCTTAAGCCACAGTGCATACATCAAGGTTCCTCTGTGTACTGTGGTCCTAACGCTATAATTTTCAGAATCTTCCAAGTTGGAGCACATATAGCAATGGATATATTAAGGGCAGGTTTGCAAAGGCTAGATATAGGTTGGAGTTGTTGTCACTTTTTTGTACAGTTGGTTGAATTTGATGCCATTCAGCTGCCATTGTGCTCTTGCTGGGCATCCTAAGCTTCCCTGTGCCTTTAAGGAGGGGTGGGCACAAGTACTCACTGTACCCATCTGGTAGCTTGGTCGTTGGTCCAGCAGTAGTGAGTTAATAATTATTTTGCTGCAATCCACAAATTATAGGGGTAAAACACGGTGTATCATATTTACTTTTCTTCACCTTTCTGCTTACAGATTGGAACATAGAGCATTGTCTTTGAATTTCCAGGGAATAATCTGGATAGATGGAGACGGGAAAGTTCTCCCAGGTAAGGGAACCCCTCTGCCCTGCCACATGAAGGGCCGCAACACTGTCCCTGTAGTTGAGTAGCTTCAGGATGAAGGACCTAGCTTGGTAGAGGCCCTACATACGGTGCTCAAAATATAAAAGATATGCGCTGTCTCATGTGAATCAATAAAGTGAAGTATTGTGAACAAACACAAAAATGTGATTAAATGAACATATTAAACATAATATGAAACCAAATTCATCAGAAAATTATGCATCAAAAAAAAAAAGTTCATCCAAAAAAAAAAACTATTTTTTTATCAAAAAAATATACATAAAAAGTGTACTGGTGTTTTCATTTCAATCCATGTTAACATCTTTCTATAAAATCAAGTGAACCACTTCCAGTGAAAGAATATTTTCAATCCAATTTTTCCAAATATAATTAAATGTGCCGCTTACCAGATCCCAATGATCTCCAAGTTATAAGAGATCATCAGGTGAACAGATATGTGGATTCCTCCTGTATGTAACCTGACCTCCTCGATGGATCACTCCAGCAGCCTCCTAATTAGCTTCCCAGCCCTGCACACTCCAGCCTGGACTTGCTTGATGCTCTCTACTCGGTGTATGTGTTGGGTTTAAACATAGGGAAGACTCATCGCATAATACAAAAAGGTTTATTGAAGCTAAAATAATGCACTTACAGGAACTAGGATACATTTAGGCAATAGAGAGGATAATCCAACCAAGAGATCATCAACAAGAATGGATCATCACATCACAGCTCTCATCTCCTTCCAACATGTTTCCCCTTAATAGGCTACTTCTGGAAATGAAGGCCCTACATGCCCTATCCATGATAAAGACTGATGGGAGCTCCTCTCCACTAAACAGAAGTGTCAGCAGAGATTCTGCAAAGACCTGGGGTTTTGATCCCTCTACCCTCTTTGGGAAAACAAGCAGCAAATTAGACCTTTGAAGGTGATTTTCTTGAATGTCATTTTTTTTTTAGGAGCACATCCCTTTATTGCAATGCAATGCATTCCAGTGTTCTTGCTGCTGGTTGACAGGAACCCTCTAACTGACTGATACGAGAATCTATCACTGTCACCCACATATGTATATTTTGAAAGTACTGATAAAGCAGGGAAACATTCAGTTTAATGTCATTAATGTTTAAATTGAGAGGTTAATGTCTCGAAGAGACAGCCTCTAGGATTTAGAGGCTGTCTGATATGTAACCCAACAATAGTGAGGCTTTGTGATGGCAAAGCCACTGCCTCGTCAGGCTGCGATAGCGGGTCTGTAGTTTGGAGAGAATCGCCATCTTGGTTATCTCTCCTCTAGTGACTCTAGAAACATTCTAATTTTCCAATTGTTCCTTTTGGGGGGCCCATGGATGAGGGGTGAGGGTTAGAATTTCAGAAAAATAGTGTAGCAAGGTCCCAGGCCTCCTTTGATCTAATGAGAACCTCCAGGGCCAAGGATAGCTGACATCCTTTTGTATGTAGTGGGTTGTGAGGCATGGTGGGTGCAGAGTAGTTTAAGTTATTGGGTGCCAGACACTTCTTGAATGCAAAAGAAAGTTTATTTCTCTTAACAAACTTTTGTGGGGAAGAGAGGGTTAGGGCCAGGACACCCTTAGGTAGTTGCAAGATTAATTGGCCGACTCTGAGACTTCAATAGGAGGACAGCCATGCAGGGAAAGGCATCCAGTAAGATGCCACATCTGTATGTGCAGGAATGCTGGATCTTATGGCAACAATCTTTAACAGTTCCTAACACAAACATAACAGTTTGTTCACTTTCACTACGATCTCTCCTTGTAGATCTTCAGCCCACTGAGCTCCCAGTCTCTCACCACTGAATCCCTTAAGCTCTTCCAATCTTCACTGTGGTATCTTTCTCAAGCGTCACCCCCGCTTCTCGCCTGGGTCCCTAGCTTGGCACTCTAGATACCTCTCAAGCTTCTCCCCCGCTGGCACACTTGGCCCCTGGCTTGACACACATGCTCTGCAAGCATCACCTCCACTGGCTGGGTCCCTGGCTTGATACTCACTGAAGTTTCCTGATTCTTCACCATCCCCGGTTGGTGACCCTGCGCTGTTCTCTCCTGCTTCTGGATATGCCCTCTGACAGCCTAGCAGCCAGATGTGCCCGGGATAGGCCCAATCTCCGGCCTAGCAGCCCGGGCAATACAACACACGTCCACCCAGACAGCTGTCCAGATGGCAAAGGACATAGATCACCTAACTCCACCTGAATATGTAGGTGCTCCCAGCAGGTCAAGGGATTCAAGAAAACCCCTGCCCATTGTCTGGAATACCACATATACCCATAACCTGACCTTGCGTTGCCCTTCTCGTATCTAGCACCACCAAGTACCTGGCCACCTAGTGGTAGAAGAGAAAAGTGCAACTAGGCCAAACTTAGGGAGAAATCAATAGATCTCTAACAATCAACTAGGATAACTATTCCTGGCAAGTAAATTTGTGAGGAGCAACCCTGCCTAAACTCCAGGGTGCTACATCAGAACCAGGATGAAAGAAGCTCAGATGATAGCTTCAGGAAAAGCTTATCGGATAATCAAGTGTAGCGTTCATACCCTGCACATCTCACTCCATGAACCATGAGGCTTTATCCCATTCTAAAATATATTTATAATATTTTCTTTAATGCCAAGTAACTGGGTCAAGTGTTATTTTTCCTATCTGCTTGTTCAATGTTAATTATTTGGGATTTCATCAGCAATTTGTTGCATTAAAGAGCAATTTTATAAAATGTCACTTATCCTTCAGCAGGGGTTGTGCATTGTAAAGTAATTCTCCATCCTACAATAACAATTAGCAGCCCTTATGTACAGCCACCTGTGCAACTGGTCTTTCCTTTGCTTTGGTTGTTCACGTTCAGACTACGACCGCTAAATGGACCCACATAACCTGCATGACACAACGCTATACCTGACTCATCGGCTCCCTGTTCTTTGTGACTAATGATATGGGCCTGCTTTAAATCTCCCAGCCCCAGGCTACAATTTTCACTAAACAGAGAAGAAAGGATTAAAAGCTGCATGCTGCCGGTCCCTACTTTGTTTATAGTCCTAACAATCTGGTTTGAATCAAAGATGAAACATATTGAGTATCACAAGTTAACATCTTCACAGCCGGCCGGCACACGAGGTGGAACTTTCTCCTGTGACTCAGGGAGTTTGTGCTCTGTGTAGTGCGGACAGCACAAGGCATAGCTTATTCTCAACGTTGGTTAAATCTATTACGTGGGGTGCAGGAATTTGCTTTCCTTGTTGTAGAAACAACAGCTGTATTTAGATTTGAGACGAAAACATTTAGTTTTTCTTTCATTGCCTGAGAATTGGTTCTTTGGCCAAGAAGAGTCAAATACTAAATAGTACCTGTAACTTTTACATAAAGAGACAGTTGTTTTGTAAAGGAAAGACTTTATATGAATGCAAACATATCTGTTGAATGCAGGCACACTGGCAGGTACCCACAGTTCCCAGGTTTTCTAGGAATCCAAAGTCATAGTTACATATGTGACTTGCAGGTCCATCCTCTGATAAAATGTGGTGTTACAGCAAGACCTTAAGAGCCCATTCATGCTTACGCACTGCGATAACTCAGCTTGCCTTTTTTGGGGACATCTTCCAGAGTTAATGTGTTTTTACTCTCCATTTAAGCCAGACATCTCAAGTCTCCCGGAAGGTGCGGGAGACACCCGCAAGTGCCTCCCGATCTCCCGAGAATGATCGGTGTGGCAGGGATCAGCTGTGATCACCGATCTCCTTTGTATAGATTTTTAGCTGACAGCCGCTTCTCCGTCCCTCCCTCCCGCGGCTGTCAGCTAAAAAGCTATACAGGGAGATCGGTGATCACAACTGTCCCGCCAGCCGCACCAATCATCCCCAGCTGCTCTGTATGCTCCTCCCTGCCCCCCCCCCATGTCCTTCTCTGCCCCTGTTCTCCTCCGGCCCCCTCCATGTCCTTCTCCGTCCCTGTTCTCCTCTGGCCCCCTCCATGTCCTTCTCCACCCCTGTTCTCCTCCGGCCCCCTCCATGTCCTTCTCTGCCCCTGTTCTCCTCCGGCCCCCTCCATGTCCTTCTCTGCCCCTGTTCTCCCCTCCGGCCCCCTCCATGTCCTTCTCCGCCCCTGTTCTCCTCCTCCACCCCTGTTCTCCTCCGGCCCCCTCCTTGTCCTTCTCCGCCCCTGTTCTCCTCCTCCACCCCTGTTCTCCTCCGGCCCCCTCCATGTCCTTCTCCACCCCTGTTCTCCTCCAGCCCCCTCCATGTCCTTCTCCACCCCTGTTCTCCTCCAGCCCCCTCCATGTCCTTCTCCACCCCTGTTCTCCTCTGGCCCCCTCCATGTCCTTCTCCACCCCTGTTCTCCTCCGGCCCCCTCCATGTCCTTCTCTGCCCCTGTTCTCCTCCGGCCCCCTCCATGTCCTTCTCTGCCCCTGTTCTCCCCTCCGGCCCCCTCCATGTCCTTCTCCGCCCCTGTTCTCCTCCTCCACCCCTGTTCTCCTCCGGCCCCCTCCATGTCCTTCTCCACCCCTGTTCTCCTCTGGCCCCCTCCATGTCCTTCTCTGCCCCTGTTCTCCTCCGGCCCCCTCCATGTCCTTCTCTGCCCCTGTTCTCCTCCGGCCCCCTCCATGTCCTTCTCCACCCCTGTTCTCCTCCGGCCCCCTCCATGTCCTTCTCCACCCCTGTTCTCCTCTGGCCCCCTCCATGTCCTTCTCTGCCCCTGTTCTCCTCCGGCCCCCTCCATGTCCTTCTCCACCCCTGTTCTCCTCCAGCCCCCTCCATGTCCTTCTCCACCCCTGTTCTCCTCCAGCCCCCTCCATGTCCTTCTCCACCCCTGTTCTCCTCCGGCCCCCTCCATGTCCTTCTCCACCCCTGTTCTCCTCCGGCCTCCTCCATGTCCTTCTCTGCCCCCCTTTCTCCTCCGGCCCCCTCCATGTCCTTCTCCGCCCCGGTCTCTTTTGCCCCCCTCCATGTCCTTCACCGCCTCGTTCTCCTCCGGCCCCCTCCATGTATTTCTCCACCCCCGTTCTCCTCCGGCCCCCTCCATGTCCTTCTCCGCACCCCCTTGTTCTCCTCCGGCCCCCCTCATCCCCCGCAGCTGGCTCCCCTCCTCTCCTCTCCCGCCGACTGCGGGAGGAACTAGTTAATGGACACAGCGAGTGAGATCGCTCCTGTGATAAATGAGCAGAGTAAACTGTGTGTAAACTGCTGTTTTTTTAGATTAGAAGGCTGTCAGACTGCCAAGTTTCTGCTGCTGGAGAAAATAAGAGCAAAGGAAATCATTTCAGTTGCTTCTGTTGCATTCTGTGAACTTGTGAGGATTCATTTCTCCACAAAGCCTACAGCTATAGAGGTCACTTAAGGCTTTGCTGTTTGTTCAGAATATGCAAATTATTTAATATGCCACATCTGGGCACAAAGCCCAACTCCACATTCTGTGCATTCTCTCTCCAAAGGTCTTCCTACCCCTTGAGGTCCCCCAGTGGTATTTTATGTTTTTTTATTCATTTATTTACTTGCATATCTTTTTCTAATGTGTTTTGGCTGGCCATGTGACATGCTGGGTCCTCGTTTTCCTCTGTCTTATCTCAGTGGTGGGTGGAACTGATGTGATGACATTGGCGCTACTCCCTGCATCAATATAATGTAAATGCAGGGCAGCATGCTCAGGGAGTGGGGCAAAGATGCCCTGCATTCAATGGCTTATCTCAGTGTTCCAGATTGAGTGATGTTGTGTGTAAATGAATCCAAATTAAAGGACATCTTGTGGCGAAGAAGAGGTACTGTGAGGGACAGCTCAGCTCTGGAGTAAAGATTAGCATTTAAACCTGAGTTTTTGACACCTAAGTGCCATTTTAAAGAAAAACAAAATTAGCCTGGAGTAGATCTTTAAGGAGTTTCTAGTGTGGCCTTGCCCTTTCTGTAATCGGTGGATCTTACTGGTCAAGAGATAACATATGTGGCATAGTACTTTGGAGACATGGAAGTGGAAAAGTGGTGTTTTCCAGGTTTTTCTACTGGGTAGTGAGTGTTTGAGAAGATTCTATGGAGTCATGCTCTGAAGGAGAGCTGTGATAGATAGGCTCCTTAAAAAAATTTTGCTGTGGAAACCTTGATCATTATGTCAGACTGATACTGAACATTAATAAAAAAATAATGTAAAGTAAAGAAATTTAAATCACCCCTCAACGCACTATAAAAGGATACCACGTCTAGAGGTAATGCAGTTACTTGAGTAAGGCTTTGACTAGGGCCTCAGAGAAGTCAAGAGTATAGCAGTTTGGGGTCACTGGAGAAGCGGCTGGAAGACAAAGAACCCTTTGCATCTGCCAACTTGGAGGCCTTTGAGTCATTAATTAGAAGTTCCCCAAGAAAGAGTAGGGAGAGAGGAATGTTTGATCTACTGTTTTCATACGAAAGGTGCCAATGGAATGCCCAAAAACTTGAGTTGTAGGGATGTCTTGTCCATTAAAATCTGCAGCTTCACTAGAGGATAGCTTCAAATGCATGAGGCTAGTAAGGTCCTGTCTATTACGAAGGAAAGCATGAAGTGTCATACCAAGGGGTGAGTTTGGTCCAAGGTTTCTGAAACCCATCTTGAGAACTGTGCCGAGGTACCTGGGGAAATAAAAATCTGGAGACAAATTTCAACACTGTGGTAGTATGACTGCTACCTAGAAAACGCCTGTGCTGTATGGCCATTCCTCCATAAACCAACATCCTTGCAGAATGGCTGCTGTGTAAAAATCAGTGAGAGGACAAACCATCTAGAACATTTTTTAATCAGTAAGGCAGTAGTTAAAGACTTACACTGACAGAGGAGCAGTGAAGCAGACTCACTGTGCAGAACTAAGTAGAAAGAAGCAAAGGCTTTATAAACGATCATTGTTAAAATGATTTAAAATGAATGCATTGGCATGTATTTTTAAAGATAAAAGACACACAAGGCTTGTGTGGAATTCAGCGTTAAAAACCTGGTAGTTGCAACAGTGGTGTACAAACACTCCTATATCTTATTATTAATATAAAAGAGAGACATCAATGAATGCAAATAAAAGTTTAAAAAAAAAAAAAATGTTCTGGGGGGTGAACCCCTTTAAGTTAGTCTCTTGTGTGAATGCTGCAGTGGGTAGCGAGGCTGCTTCAGGCACGGGCTGGGGACCAAGAAACTGCGAGAGATAAAGACAAGCAAGGGAAGAGAAGCACCAGGCAATTCCTAGTGCAGCATTATTTTATTGAGATAAGCAATTACAGACAATATGGATTGCACTCACATAGTGCTCAGTGGGTGAGGGCTTGCCACGTCCAGCATGGGAGCAGAAACCGCCAATGTGTCCCTTTGATGGTGAGCCAGGAGCGGCCCGTCCATTACGCCACCCCCCTATATGTAGAATGGATAGATTCATGCATAGTATGAATCTATCCATGGCTGACGTGGCCACCCCCTATTCAGGCGTCCGTCCATAGGCTCTAATAGGCTTCAAAAAATGTGGACTCGGAGCGCAGAGCATTGCGCTCGGTGCCAGGTGTGTTAGAAAGAGCATTGTGCTCGGACCCAGGTGTGTTAGAAAAGCAAATGTCTAATACCCATCGCTGAAGGCACTGGCGATCCTATTGGACGCCTAGCAGAAGGGAAGGAGAGATGCACGGAAAGCATGGGGGACACAAGAGCCTTCAACTGACCCGCTGCCCATCCCACAGCTCGCCACCGTCACCCGCTGCCTGACCCGCCACCAAGATGGGGTAAGTGCCGATCAGACAGCGAGCAGGTGAGGGGGGGGGGTCACAGTGAGACTGCATTTGATGGGGCACAGTGGCTGCATATGATGGGCACAGTGGCTGTATATAATGGGCACAGTGGCTGCATTTGATGGGCACAGTGGCTGCGTTTGATGGGGCACAGTAGCTGCATTCGATGGGCACAGAGGCTGCATTTGATGGGGCTCAGTGGCTGCTTTTGATGTGCACAGTTGCAGCATTTGATGGGCACAGTAGCTGCATTTGATGGGGCACAGTGGCTGCATTTGATGGGCACAGTGGCTGCAATTGATGGGCACAGTGAGGTTGCAATTGATGGTTTTTTCAGCCTTTTTTAGAATTTTTCAGTTTGTTTGCACCCCCCCAAAGATTTTGAGCACCAGCCGCCACTGTGGTGAGCCACGAGCGCCGTTAATGGCGGGGAGCTGAAGCCTCAGGATAAAGGATGAAGAAGGCGTGGCCATGCTTTCGAAAAGTGTTCTGATTGGCCGAACACAGTGGTAGGTGGCTCCCAGGTTCACAGCTCCAGATCACTTTCACACCGAGTAACCCAGCCGGCATCTACCCGAGGTTCCTTAGGGCTTCAGCTCCCCGCTGTTAACGGCTCTCGTGGCTCACCATCAAAGGGACATAGCAGCGGTTTCTGCTCCCATGCTGGACGTTGGAAGCCCTCACCCACTGAGCACTATGTAAATGCAATCCATATTATCAGTAATTGCTTATCTCAATAAAATAATGCTGAACTAGGAATTGCCTGGCGCTTCTCTTCCCTTTCTTGCATGTATTTTTAAACAAATGTATTCAGCCAGTTTGAAAAAAAAAATGTGGCACTTTGTCCTGACTGGTGTTTTATATATACATAATGGAACTCTGTACGTTTGAGGGTTTTTCTTTTTTAAAAGAAAATTTTAGGCACTCTATTTATTTCAATCCAGACGAAGATTCACAAGGCCGCACATCAGGAGCAATTGAGTTTGACCACTGCAGTAGAGGCATAATGGCAGACCCCCTAAGTCTGACGTTATCGATCTCTTTTATCCCATTATGCACCTCTTTCTCCCTCTCCCTTCTCTTTTTTCTACCTTTTTCGTCTCTCCACCACTCACCGCTCCTCCTCCTCATCTCCCACTTTTGCCTTCTCTTTAACAGAATCTAAAGCAGCTTAAATGAGGCACTTAAACTCCGGTGTTTAAATCCCTCTTATTATCTTAACCATTTAAGAGTGAAATCTCCATGTAATTTCAATTTAAACTCATTACTACCAGCTGCATTGACTAACCCCTCCACCCTGCACAGCAATAAGAAGATGGGATTTTATAGAGCGCTCGTAAGCCATCTGCACAGCAAAGTGAGGCGCACACATACACACACACACACACGCACTCACACATTTACACGCGCAACTACCCCCCTTCCCCAACCTAACATAACTCACAAGTGCTTTTTTATTTGAACACATTTAAAATGTTCCTTTAATGGAGAGAGCGATGTACAGATAATGAATCCTTGGTATTCAGCGGACACTTTTGCTGGCTGAGCAAATAATACGCTTTGACAATGGGCCGTCGAATTGACATGGATATAATTTGCGGTAATTTCCTGCTCGTTTTTCCATGGCTCTAATGACAGGGGTTTGACAGAGCTGGATTTAAGGCTTGTCAGAAGAAAGGAGAGAATTTAGTCTGGGCTGGGGTGCAAGTTGGCTCTAACCAGCCGAGGCACGTACGCTGCGAGGGGAGGGAGGGGTGAACAGACCGCCAGCCGTCCATAATCATACTCCGTCAAAAATAAAAGAAATTTCACTGTTGTGTCAGGCTCATCATTTAGACTCCGTTGACAACAGTGAGGTGCTAGTATTAAGGCCACAGATATTTCTCTTCTCTATGAGAGAGACCAGAGGTCCCTGTGACTTATTTTAAGTGTTAGATTACTAAAGGGATTTTCCCCTTTACCTACATATTATCCAATTCCCTATCGACTCTCCCAAAGCACTAAAATGACGCAAACTTTGTTAACATCTTCCTACCCTCGATATGGGAAGGATCAACCTTGTTTCAAAGATTTTTCAGAAAGTGGAGAATCTTTTTGAGAGATAAGAAGCACTTCAAATGGGTGAAGGCAGTTGTCATCACTCCCTAGGCTAGCCCTAAACAGCCCAATCCCTTTCTTGAGCTTTGCTTCAAGTGTCTTGATAACTGAAGACTTCAAGTAGGCTGTACCAAGTTTGTGTAAAGCCCTGTAAAAGCTTGCTGCACACCTAAGCTTTAGCTTAAATTTACACAGCCCAACAATCTTGTACAGGGTAACAGACCACCAGAGGAAGCAACAGAACCAATATTAAAAAACTAATGCTACAATTGGTACACCGAGAAATATAATCTGTAAAAGTCATACTTTGCTGCATAAAAGAATATAGCTGCTCTCTTCCTCCCCTCCTCCTTGTTCCTACTTCCTCACCTTTGCCCCATCCTACCTTCTTCCCTTCCCTCCTTCCCTGGTTCTCACTTTTATAATCAGATACGAATATGTTTGTTACATGCTGTTCTTTGGTATTACTCACTTTAACCTGATCTCTCACACAAGGTTTAGTTATATTCAAGGCTCAGTAACGGGAGTACAACTTATTAGTATGCTTACAGCCTATTACTTTCGTATCTCTGTGACTGCATAACATGTAACGTGTGAAAAACTCTTTTAATAAAAATCTATTGTGAAAAAAAAAAAAACAACTAATGGCGTGTACACACGAGCGGACTTCTCGTCGGACTGAACTCCAAAGGACTTTTCGACGGAGTTCCGACGAAACGGACTTGCCTACACACGATCCCACCAAAGTCCGATCGTTTCGATAGTGATGACATGATGGACCGGACTAGAAAAGGAAGTTCAATAGCCAGTAGCCAATAGCTGCCCTTGCTTCGTTTTCGGTCCGAAAAGATTTGAAACATGTTCTATTTCTAAGGTCCGTCAGATTTTTCAATAGAAAAGGTCCAATGAAGCCCACACACTATCGGAATGTCCGATGGATTTGTTCCATCAGACCTTTTCTGCCGGAAAGTCCAGTCGTGTGTATGCGGCATTAGGCTTCCAGATACTCACATATACTCTACCTGTTTCTTACTGACAGCTTCTCTTGACAGAGGAAGTATCGCTAACCAGTGACTGTACATGGCTCCTCACATTTTTCAAGGGAGTTTATTTACATCAAGTTACCCTCTTTCCAGAGAAGTACACTCTGCTTTTTAGTCTCTTTAGAGAAAAAGAGGCACCTTAGCATCAATGGTTGGCAACACCACATGTACTCAGAAGCTTTTCCCAACACAGTTCTTTCCCTTCCTTTTCCCTTGTGTTTCCACAACCTGTGTGTTGCCCCAGGTTTCTCCTAATTGCACCACCAATCACACTAGGACAAATTCCCTGAACATATAGGAAGCACCCTATAAGTTGCCTGAACATAAAGGGTGTCCATAGAGTGGTAAACATGCCTAAAGAAGAGGGGCCAAGGAGGTAACTGTTTGCCCTCACAACTGTACTGACAAAATCCTCCCTGGAAATGTTGTACTATGGCCTTCACTCATCTCCAATGAGTCCCTTCCCTGAGTTATAAAGCACACTTCAAATATCAGTACTTGTCATTGCCCTTGACTACTTCAGATATGACCCGAATGCTGCAAGCTATGCTGGAATCGAGAATATTTTTTGTTTTTATTAGGCCCACGGGCAGCACATAAGTTTAAAAGGGCATTTGGTCATTTGTTCAGGATCTATTCACTTTTAAGCTATATAAATTTCCTACTCCGGCTGTGTTGCATCAAAAAATGTTCACAAGTAGGACATCCCCAATGTTCCCTGACCAAGATGGATTTTTCCCACCATTTACTTTTGTTTTCCCCCCAAAATACTCAGACATCTGTAAAGCCTGTGATGATGTAAAGGGGGAACTACATCTTCTGACCCCTTGCCATTTCTTACTTCAGCTTCCAGTCAGCATAATTAACCAATACCCCAGGCTACGTCCTGCAGCAGTTTGATTTTTGAGATTTAGGACTCGGGACTAACATTGGACTGACACTTCTGTTCTGAGAAGCAAAAGTCAATTACAGCACACACAGCAATCCCTTAGAGCCAAAGCTGTATTATAATAACAATGTAAATGTGGAGATTTAAATTATTACAAATGCCCGTTCTCTTTAACTTAGGCTTGTCACATGACTGCACCGTCAACATGACTATTTAATCCTTTGTATGTGCCTCTTTACTTCTGAAGGCCACGTTTCTATTCAACCACACACTTTTAATATTCTTACATAATTTGTCTGATAAGTGCCTATTTAAGGGGTCGCCGATGAGACACGACTGCGGCGCGTGTACCTTTTTCATCCTGCCTTCCTCTGGTTTCCAAGCTCGGTGTGCTGACAGATTAATTCGACTCTTACCTCCCCTCCCATCATAAAAGTAATACAATGTAACACTAGCTTGCACCGTAAAAAGCAGCTTTTAATCTCGCACTCCACTTTATGCCTCAACCACTCAAGTCACAAGTGGAATAGTTCAGCGCAATTAGTGACCTTAGAAGCTGTTAAAGCAACATCACTTTCCCCCAAAAAACAAGAGAGCGAGAGAAAGAGAGCTGGAGTTGGAATAAAAATAAATTATAGCAATCTCGAAGCAGGGGACTGGAAGGAAAAAGCTGTTTGGCAATGAGAGAGGGGTGCGTTTGGGGGATATACTGAGAGAACTGTCTATTTTTTACAGACATTTATATACATTGAATTGGATAGACTTTTATGATGTTAAAAAAAATAACTTGACACTATATATTCGCTTAAAGGAAGACTGGTCTATTTTCATTGATTTTATTTCTTGATTTATTATTGTAATGGTTAACTGAAATAAAAATGTACATGTGACTTTAACATATTTTCATGCTTGCTGTACCATATTTTAAATAATTTACTTCTAGTCACTATCTCTATTTCACTATATATTTCTGACCAACAACTGCTGAGCTAAAATTTCAGCTACATGTTGTGCAAAGGAAGACAACCTATCAGATGGTTTGGCCAGTAGGAAAAGGAAGTAGGGAGGATTTAGTTGATTGACAAATGCCACCCTGTGAAGCCGAGAGGCTAGTTTCAGCAAGAATAAAGCTAATTGGCAGTTCTCTAAAATGCTAGCCTTGGTTTCTAATTCATAGTGTGCCCTACAGCTTGATTTCCTCAAGACCAGTGTCCTAGCAAGCTCAATTTAAAACTCTGTCAGGATTTTATTGCTTTCTTTGCCCCCGGAAGGTAGTTTAATATTGGTAACCACTGTGGCCAAGTCAGAATGTGAGGGAAAATTCAAAATTATACAGCTGTCACTGGCACAGGAGGTGAGGGGGAAACCTATCTATAGGACCTGTTACGGTGACATCTGTCTTAGAGGGTATTTCCCATTACACTGGAAATATTTTTCTTGCTTCCTGTTGTGTATTCAGGATGGAAGTGAAGGAAAATCTCCCCAATGCAACACAGAGAGCTGTTAAACAGGACAGGTGTTGCAAGTCTTCCCCACTTTCCACTCAAAAACAAACTAAAAACTAAAGTAACAGCTCTTTGTAAGGCCCCATACACACTTAGATTTTCTGCAGTTTTTGTCTTCAGATTTATCAAAACCATGTAGTGCAAGGGCCTGCCTGATTGCATACAAATTTAAACTCTTAAGGTTTGACCTCATATTATATGGTTTTGGTAAATCTGAAGACAAAAATCTGCAGAAAATCTAATAGTGTGTATGGGGCCTTAAGCAGCAAATCGTTTTCTACTTGGACTAGCAACTAGGATGCTCTTGACACCATAGCTGGAAGCTAGATGTTGGAATAAATGTTATATAACCTTTAAAAGGAGGCTTAATTTATCTGTTGGAAGTCAACTGAATCTACAAATTGTTGGGTGATGTGCAGGGTTCTTGGATCAAAATATTGATCGCACTCCAGCCTGTGATTTCCTGGGCAGCTGGTGATAGTTTGACCAAGTTCCAATTTTACCAGCTAGGTGGTATCAAAGGTGGAACCACTGAGCGTGGTAGCTCCAATTTAGGTAGGTGTGCAAGACATGTTGGATGCCTCCAACCCATAAGTAAGTTAGAGGTATTATCAAGCTTGTGTGGGCTGCATTCTTCGGCATTGTCTTTTGAACCAAAATTAATTCTGTGCTGCAAGAGGAGGGAAGAGCTGTGTAATGTTTCCTTGTTCAGTAATCTCCATTACATCAGGAGAGCGAGAGAATCCCATTCTGAAACAGTTCCTGAATCGATATAAGCACTTTCTGTCTTTTGCACTGTAAAGAAAACTTTTGGTGCCTGAGCTTACTACTGCACTGATCCCCACTACTTTTTACTAAGAATTCCATTGCTTCTTATTCACGGGCAAAGTAAAAGCAGCTTCTGAGACAGCAGTGGTTACTTTGTATAAATATCTCCATAGCTCTATATATAAAAGCCCTAGCCACTCACACCCAGGTACTTGATCTTCACTACAAATAAGAAACAATGAGGTTTGGAGCAAATCCCTCCTACTCAGCGCGCCTTCTCCTTCCAACAGCACATTATTGGTCTACAAAAGAAATTAGAACGATCGGATTTTCCGACAACTTTGTGTGACCGTGTGTATGCAAGACAAGTTTGAGCCAACATCCGTCGGAAAAAATCCTAGGTTTTTGTTGTCGGAATGTCCAAACAAAGTCCGACCGTGTGTACACCCTATTACTCATCGGTAACTCTTTACACACTGAGCTTTAGACCCTCACCACTCTGTTTTAAGAGTTGTGGTACACAGTCCAATTTCTATTATTCCTTTTGGGAAGTAGGTATACTAGAGGATATTGTTTGGCAGCAATGGGCTTTCTAGAAATGCTACTAGGCTTCCCCAATACAGTATATAATAGTCCCACAGTTTCCTTCCTAGAAATAATGAAGAACCTGCAGTTAGCCTTCTATAATAAATTTCTCTTATAAATCCTTTTGTATGCTTAAAAATATCCTCTTAGCTTGTAAGAACCCCTTTTCCCCAACCTCAATGACCTAGAGAAAAACAGACAGACCAAATTCTACCTATAGATATAATCACTTTTGAAAATAGAGGACGCCCACCGTTTGTTGACCACATTTGGGGTTCTTGGATTGCCTCTCCACAGTCTCAGGTGTGATTTAGAGTATCCATGCCCCTTGGGGTCCATGGGATCCTCCTATTGTCCGTCAACACATACTGTACGTAATTGCTTTATATTAAATTTTTTGACACTGTAAATGTGTATGTGAAACATATGCATGTATGAATAATCAATGTGTGTAATAATGAGAGACAAGAATTGGTTCTCTTCTGTAATTGTTTTTTTACCAGTATATTTTGTATGAACATTTAATAAGAAGCAATTGGCTGCAAGCGCTGATCGAATGCTGGTTTTCCAGCATAACAGTTCAACAGAAGTTGAGTTGGTCATTCAGACAGCGGTACATACAGACTGAAATTTCACCTATGTGTATGCCCTGCTGTCGACAGGGGCAGTTGGTTAAGTAATTTTTTTTTTTTTTTATGATAGGTTTTCTTTAAATTCTGATCAGCAAGCATTAGCTGAAGTGCTTGAAAACCTTCTAAATCTGCCTGAACTGTATTATATATAACTAATATTAAAGTTAAAGTAGATCTAAATCTAATCACTAAAATCTCATCTAAGATTTATTATTATAGAATATTGTAAAAGTTGTCTTTAATCCTTTTAAAGCTACATCTTTCAATAAAAGAATTTGTGGTGATCCTGCTATAAGGTCCTTTGCTTGGCCACTTACTGATTAGGATGGCAACTGTCTCCCAGTTGTGCTCCTGCACAGTGTCTCAGTGCCACATGCACTTCTGGTGAAGACTAGACATGTGCATTCCTTTTCGTCCAAATGCATTTTCGTCCGAATTTCAGGTATTTTCTTTATCGTTTTAACAAACGATAAGGTAAGTGCAGCATCCGAAAAATGAAAGATCCGACATAAACAAATGCTTTATTTTCGTTTTCATTGCGACAACAGTTCGATATAGATAGGAGATTCGACATGATGCTGACAATAACAATCTGTGTCCATCGAACCTGTGGTCGAATGTGCCTAACCTTAGCTCTATTAGTCCAATATTCTACATAGAGAGAAAATATTCGACATAGAGAGAAAAGATTCGACATAGAGAGAAAAGATCGCTGCTGGAATTGGGTGGGGGAAGTAAAATAAAAATGATGATGATGAATGTTATTGGCTGATTGTAACCAAAGAGAAGGAGCAGTGAAATAGCTAGAACTAAGTACACACGTACAGCCAACTTAATTTCGCTTACAATTGCTAGCAGAGAGAGACATACACACACTGAATCATTTCAGAAGACAGTCAATCTTAGCTGGTCTGTTTATCAGAGAACCTGAATTATTTAGCAATTAAGCATAAGCACAGCAGCAGAACAATAGTGAAGCAAGCTATAGTTCAACTTAACTTTTTCATAATAATCTGCTGCTATTGTGTTGTTGTGAACTTGATAGTGATATTAGTGTTGCTAGTGTTGTGAGACTCAGAGGCTGCCCATGTTGTGGGGAGGGGGATTTATTAATATAGATTCTATATTATAGATTGAGATTCTATATAGATTCTATATACCCTATCTTGTTACCTGTCTGATCAGTGATCACTATCACCAGCCCATTTTCTGTTTGAACTATATACATTCAACATGAACGACGAAGATTCGACAAAGCAGCGAAAAACATACAAACGTTAAATCTTTGGCTTATGGTGTCTGTCGAAAGTTCTAAGAAGATTTGACGGAACAGCTAAACTATACGGCGTCGTACAGTTTAGCTGCTTCGTCGAATCTTCTTTGAACATTCGACAGACACCATAAGCCTTCAATGACAGATTCGACCCTAATTCATTTGGATTTTCGGACGAATGCAATTTTTAACAAAATTACTGTATTTATTGGCGTATAACATTCACTTTTTCACCATGAAAATCGGGTGCAAATAGCGTGTGCGTGTTATACGCCAATACTTCAATTTCAGCTGCCTCGGATTACATACAGTTAGAATCCCCTGTTTACTTGGCGGCCTCTGCAATAGGAAGTCAATAGATGCAATGGCGAGGCTGCTGCATTGATGGCAATGGCGAGGCTGTAATGATGTGGACTAATAAGGCTGCATTGATGGCACTTGTGAGGTTGCAGGTGGGCATTAATCAGGCTGCATTGATGGCAATGGTGAGGCTGCAGATGGGCACTGACCCTTATTTTGCTTCAAAGTTCCTTATTTAAAATTTAAGTTTTTTTCCAGAAACTTCCCTCTTAAAATGAGTGTGCGTGTTATACGCCTGTGCGTGTTATATGCCGATAAATACGGTAATAAAAACGAATTTCAGGAGTAACGAAATAAAAAAACAAAATTCCGAAACAAAATATTTCAGTGTGCACATGTCTAGTAAAGACTACAAGCCGATGTGCCAAAACAAATTTCACAGGCATGAACCACCATTGCCACTATCAGGAAGCAGGTCCAAAATAGCACTTCAGTAATGTAAATGTCACATTGCTTTGATCTACTTCAGACTAAATGTGAAGGGGGGGTTATGATTATAGTACAGATGTACTATTTCTTGGATAATATTAGCAGTTGGCTGATTAATTATTTGGATTGTGTGAGAACATGAAACAAGCTGATTGTAAATATTTCCCAGCATGCAGGTAGTCCTTCACAACAGAACTAGGAACAGGTTAGCTTCACTTAAGTTGCAAGTTCCCCACAATTCCACTTTTGCTACTGGCACTTGCCAAAAAAGAACCTCAGTCATTAGCCTCATGCCCAGTTGTTAGCCTCGTCCTCAGTAATTTGCCTTGTTCTGTGACACCAGAGCACCCGATTTGACCAGCACCCTCACCGGTCAATGGAGGTTAAAAAAAAACTTACTTGACAAAGGAACGCCACCAAGGGTGTCCATAAAGTCAGGCCTGTATAATAGACCTGGTGAGTATAGTGTCCTGCCCTCAGCTTCCTGGGTAGGACACTATGCTCACCAGGTCTACTATACACCCTTGGTGGCGTTCCTTTGTCAAGACGCTTTTTTCAAACCTCCATTGACCAGTGAGGGTGCTGATTCTCGGATTAATGCTCTCCTTGCCTGGCCTGTCAGTTTAGGTGGATGGCTATGTCTTGGTAGGTTTGCAGTTGTGTCATACACTTTCCATTTTCGAATGATGGATTGAGCAGTGCTCTGGGAGATGTTCAAAGCTTTGGATATTTTTTTATAACCTAACCCTGCTTTAAACTTCTCCGCAACTTTATCCCTGAACTGTTTGTGTGTTCCATGGCCTTCATGATGTTGTTTGTTCACAAAGGTTCTCTAAAAAAACCTATGAGGGCTTCACAGAACAGCTGTATTTATATTGAGATTAAATTATACACAGGTGGACTCTATTTACTAATTAAGTGACTTCTGAAGGCAATTGGTTCAACTTGATTTTATTTAGGGGTATCAGAGTAAAGGGGACTGAATACAAATGCACACTACACTTTTCAGATATTTATTTGTAAAAAAAAATAGAAAACCATTTATCAATTTCCTTCCGCTTCACAATTATGTGACACTTTGTGTTGGTCTATGACATAAAATCCCAATAAAATATATTTACGTTTTTGGTTGTAACATGACAAAATGTGGAAAATGTTAAGGGGTATGAATATTTTTTTAAGGCACTGTATTATGTACTCAGCATTCATTGTGCATTTACATTTCCTTTTCCTGTTTTATGTCAGTAGTTTCTTCTCTACCCACTGATTAACCCTCTACCTCCATTTTCCGTCTGGTACCATATTTACTATCCATAACTATGCTTGCCCACTCTTCTAAAGATTATGAAAGCCAGTGAGGATGGTGCTAACCATGGAACCGAAATCCATGGTTTCCACAGTTTGTACAGGTAATTGGGTATGCCTCTGTTACAATAGATCTGTCGTTCCTTCAAAATATTGTCATTTACCTGAAGGAGCCATTCCTCAAAAGAAGGTGCACTCAGAGATATCCACCTTAGGGCAATTAGCTTTCGTGCCATAAACAGTAATCTGCTAACTGGTATCAGAATCTCATGGGGTATAAGTTCTTCATCAAGGTAGCCCAACAGGCAAATTTTATGGTCCTTGTGGATATATGTATTATAGATTTCATTAATTGTATTCACCACCTCTCGCCAATATTTAGCCAGTTTAGGACAATTCCACAACATATGTTTTAAATCAGCAGGTGATTTTTGGCACCATGGACAGTGCGGGGAATCACGCCTACACAACTTAAATAATTTGACTGGTGTTCTATATACCCTGTATATTATAAATAATTGCGTCAAACGTTGTGCTGGTGATAGTGAAACTAGGGGTACCCTTTCTAATATTATTTGCCATGTATAATCTGAAATATCCCCTATATCTAGCTCCCACCCTCTTCTCCCTGGGCTGACACCTGATCCCGATATGATCATCCTGATATGATCTCGTAAGTTGACCATATAGAGATGAGATCAAGCCTTTTTTTTCAGTCATCCGTACTAATAAAAAAATAAGTGGCATTGGTTTTATCACTTTCTTTTCCCCTTTAAACTGAGATTGGACCGCATGTTGTAATTGTAAGTACCGTATTTATCGGCATATAACACTCACTTTTTTCCCCTTAAAATCAGGGGAAAATCGTGGGTGCGTGTTATAGGCCGATCCCTGCCGATTTTGTGTGATCGGAGCGATCGCGGCAATTGCCGCGATCGCCGCCGACATACACGGCCGTGTGTAGATTCAAATATGGCGCAGAGACTGCAGGGATTCGTCAGAGCCGAGATACACATACCCCAGTGTTCTCGGCTTTTTTCGGCGCCGCTCACAGTCACGCCCAGTCCCGCCATTGGACCTGTGTTATGTCCATCATAGGTCTGGGCGTGACTGTGAGCAGCGCCGAAAAAAGCCAAGAAAACTCGGGTATGTGTATCTGGGCTCCGACGAGTGCCTGCAGTCTCGGCGCCATATTTGAATCTACACACGGCTGTGTATGTCGGCGGCAAGTGCACAAAGCTGCACTGACAAGGCTGCACTGGGGCAAACCTGCACTGACAAAGCTGCACTGGGGCAAACCTGCACTGACAAAGCTGCACTGGGGCAAACCTGCACTTGCAAAGCTGCACTGACAAGGCTGCACTGACAAAGCTGCACTGGGGCAAGGCTGCACTGACAAAGCTGCACTGATAGGGCTGCACTGGGGCAAGGCTGCACTGGGGCAAGGCTGCACTGACAAGGCTGCACTGGGACAAAGCTGCACTGACAAGGCTGCACTGGGGCAAAGCTGCACTGACAAGGCTGCAATGGACACGATAAGGCTGCATTGATGGGCATTTTAATGTAAGTTGTTTTTCCTTAAACTTCCCTCCTAAAAGTTTTTTTTCCTTAAAATTCCCTCCTAAACTTGGGGTGCGTGATATACGCCGGCGCGTGTTATACGCCGATAAATACGGTATTTAAAAAACTATGATGGGGTAAATGAAAAGTTTCTTGCAAATCTTGAAAGGAGCATAGAACATTATGTGAGTACAACTGTGTTATATATTGGAGGCCCTTAGAGCGCCAGCTTTCAAATCCCTCCAGTTTACCTAGTTCTTTATAATTCCTATTCCCCCAAAGTGGGAATACTCCGAGGCACCTTCATATTTCATTATACTCCTCATTTCCTTCCAAACTCTATTCATGAGTGACATTGTTGGGCTCTTACAGGTATAAACAAAGGCCCCAGATTCCAACTGGGCCAGGAGGTTATAATAAGAACTGTTACTTAGCAGTAGGGCCTGTATAGGGTCCTCTCAGTTCACAACTCCCCAGCATGCAAAATGCTGAAGCTGGGCGACTATGAAGTAAAGGACAAAGGAATATTTGAGCTAACCACACAAAAAAAAATGCACAAATTCCAAATAAAACTGTGTAAATGTGCATTGGTAATGTGACTGAATGCTGCAACTCTATTAGTTTAAATACTGAAAACTAAAAACAAAATGGAAAGGAGAAAAAGTGCGCAAGTCCAATCAGAAAACGACTGTATGTAAATATACAAAAAATGTGCAAGCGAAATATTACAACTCAGCATTGCATGTGTAAAATACATCAAAATAAATAATTATCACCTAAAAGATGTGTATATGTCAAACACATGATTCAAAGGTGAAAAATAATATGTTAAACCATGAAAAAGTCCATGTAACATCTGAAATAGCAAGCCAAGCAAAAGGGAAATCCTTAAGTAGTTCTCTAGGAGACAGGGCATCTACTCTTCAATCCAACAGTCTGAGGTGAGATGTAAGATGTGATAATACAAACTGCTTACCAGATATAAAACAGAAAGCCGTGCTTTAAACTAATGTATACATATATACACTGTAGTGATGTAAAAAATGTAATAAAAGTTCTTTGAATTCATGAAAGTCCAAAAGAAGTGAAGAGAAAAAATATTAGAAATCCTCAATAGTCCAATTGCTGGTGCTAGATCCTCCGGTGAGTCAAAATAAACAACAAATAATAAGTAGAATGCTTACCAGATGGTAAGCCAAATAAAGCAAGTGGCTTAAACCCAGCCTGGGCCTTTATAGAACCAATCCCGGTGAATTTGGACAAACTTCCACTCGTGAAAATGGACGTAGATTCACAAAGATTCAACCCAAAAAAAATTTAAAAAACAACATAGCATAATATTGTCAACAAATGTGAAAAAAAAAAAGGAAAAAAAGAAGAGAAGTACCCTCACACAGTGATGAATCATATACAAATCATAAAAAACACCCAGTGCCTGTGGACATACACAGGGCCTCTGTGCGAGTGACATGCAATCGTGCAGGTAGTGGGTATTATCCTGGTGAGATAAAAAATATACACCAACACCTTACAAGGATTCTGCTTACCAGATGTATATAAACATATGTGAAATGGACATTGATCACCGATAATGGCAGCTTAGTCCATGCCCCGCTCTTAAGTTGGAATTTAGTAAGAATAGGGGATAAATTATCTTTCAAATAATTTTCTACCTTGGAGTGTATCATTATTCCCAAGTATTTAAATGATGAAACAATTTTAACCTGAGGAGCCTCTCTTAACATGGACAAACTAGGGTTATCTAAAGGGAGCAAAACAGATTTATCCCAACTAATAACATATCCAGAAAGCAAACCAAAATTTTGTATAAGTGCCATTAAGGATCTTAAAGATTTATCCGTATCCCCAAGAAAGAGCAGAGCGCCATCTGCATATAGTGAGATTTTTTCATTCCTCGTTCCTCTAATAAATCCACAAATAGATTCTGATTGTCGGATGGCTTCAGCCAGGGGTTTGATGGCCATTGCAAATAATAGAGGAGGCAGGGGACATCCCTGTCTAGTTCCTCTGTATAGTGAAAAAAATTCAGATACCATACCATTTATTTGCATTTTCCTGTTTTATACGAACACAATGTATGTTACCATGTATTTAGCATAAAGCTTTTAATATGGTAATTTTATTGATTTGTCAAATAAACATTTACCTTTTTTGTACATCATTTTGTCTGCCTGCAGCAAAGTCCCATGGGAGATATTTTTTTTTATTAAAAATAACTATTGTTTGCATTACTATGTTGTATTACAATGTGTAAAATCAAAGTGTATGCTGTGACTTCTTTAAATAAATTATTATTGTTGGAATAAAAAAGTGTAAATTTAAAACAAATTAAATAAAATGTAACCAAAACCATTCTAGCTGTTCCCCGTTAGTACGCACATCCACTATTTTCTGATTTCTTAGCCCTTAACAGCTAAGATGCACTGGAGGCACTGAAGGACTCTAACTTTGCATTTCAGCTCACTTTCTGTTTACTGAGAGCAGATGGAATGTAAACCAATGTGACTTTGTATGATTAAAGAACTCTTTCTAGCCCAATCAAAGTTGCGATCACACCGTCTTTCCAACTTGAGAGCTACATAGGGGGAAGCAAAGCAGATCAAATTCCAATTTGGCCCAGGCCCGACTCTGACCAGCAATAAGCCATTTAACTAACACAAACACGAGCATGCAATCCTTAAATGAGCTTTTGCAAGGCTTATTCAGCATGAAATAGCAAATTAGGTTTTTTTTGGCACCTCAGGTTTTTGAAAACTTGGCTTCTGGGTTTAAGTCCAGCAGGGGGACTGCTGAATCCATTTTTTATGACTTTCCTGGTATTCAGGGAAATATATACAGTTAAAGAATCATTTGTTAGTGGTAAAGAAAGAATGGTTTGTTCCTAAGACCACAAATAACTCTGCATCTCATACAATCTCTTTCTTGGCGGTAGTATATATAGGGAAAAGAGATTAGCAGCAGCCAACATGGCTGTTCCTGGCTTGTCTTGGAAATGGCTAGGAGATTCCTGAGGAATAAAGGAATACAACATGGCTGCCTGGTGATATCAGAGGAGGCTTTTGTGCAGCGCGGTTGTGGGTTTTGCTTGGAAGAAAGGGGCACATAATTAGCCAGTATTAAAGAAGCAATGGCATGTGGGTGTGGGAGGATAGCAAGCCTGTGTTTGCAGTTGCAGTTTTGCTTTCCCTAGGTAAGTAAAAAATGGTTAAAAACATCCAAAAATACAGAGAAAAAAAGAATTAGCAGCTCTGAGGAATACAGACCATGCCTGACAGGGCAGAGTATTAACTAATTGTGTTTGACTTGTGTCTAGAACTTCTGAGGAAAGGTTATTGTTCATATACACACTGTGATAAAGACAGAGTGGCAGCCATTTTGTTATCTGGCTAGAGATGTTAATAATTCAATTTGCGCAGGCTTATTCATTTTTGGCTTGCTTTTAGTAGGTTATAAGTGACAGGTTCAAATGGTAACTCTCTCTCTCTGTTAAATTAAAGTTCAATGAATAGTTCTTCTCTTTTTGCTTTTGCTTTAAAGTGCATGAATACCTTACCTATTCAGAGCAAAGTAACAGGCTCACTTAACAACCTGCCCCACACTACCCCCATTTCTGACAGCTGTCGTATCCACACTTTCCCAACATCCCATTTTCCCACTGGGGGCAATGGAAAAATCCAATCACGCTAAAGTGGAGCACACACAAGGCGAGCTCCAACAAGATAGAACTTGGTAATTGGACATTTTTTTAGCTGGAAAGGGGAGACAGTGACATGTTCCACCAAATTTAGGAGTACCAGGTATTTGTTTGGCTATGGTGGGCAAAAGGAATGGCAGGGCATAATTGATTACTAAGTAGCAGCCAGAAGATGGTTCATGAAGTGAACCATTTACTTTGTCTTAATTAAAAATAATACAGATTTACGTTAAAAGCTTTCTCCCAGCTACAGTTTTATCTTAATTGAAGAGTACAGGACACAAACCACTTATTCATACACCATAAGTTATAGGCCCGTACCTTCAGGTGATTGGACACTAGCAAGCTTTTGAGGATACACCTCTCTAGGGCACCTCTTACTCTTCAGTCAACCTCACTGTCTACTGAAGCAGTATATCTGGATTGGTGCAACCTTGGTAAAACCTCAGAACTCATGCTTGGACCCTACGCTGTGGGGACAGCTTTTATTGTTGCTTCGGCCACTGTATCATGCATGGGGAGCTCACCTTGGGACTTGATGCGATGTGTTGAGTTAGCTGCAGGGTGCTATACAGGTCCAGGGCCCTGGTGCGTTGCCATGGAATCCGGTCTCTACAGACCTCTTTGGGTGTAGTTCCAGGTTGCATATCTGCTGCAAGGCAAACAAAGCATTTGCCTTGAGCAACATTTTTTGGAGGGCAGCGCCGCCCCCTTGTAGATCCCGAGGAAAGAGGGGATGAGATGCACCACCAGCTGCCCTGGATTCAGACCGGTGCCAAGCTCCTGGAACCCAGAATGGAGGAGCCGCTGGAGCTGCCGCCCCATGCCCACACTCCACACCCAGCCAAGGAGCTGGTGAACTCAACCAGCACCTTCTACCCTCAGGGGCTGCTGTCAGCAGGAGGAGGAGGGGAATGGGCTGGCACACTGCAGTCCCGTGGAGCAAAGATACCTCCATCAGGAATGCTGCGCTTCCCAGTGCCCATGCCAAGGCGCACCTTCTTTCAACTTCCCTGCTGCCGGACAAGCACAGGTACCCCCCGTTGGGGTACAGATACATCTGCTTATGGTGGAGGAGAAGAAAAACAGGAAGGAGGGTGGGGATAGTTGCTGAAGCTATCTTTTTACACCCTCCAACCAAGGGGGGAGGAAATGTGGACTATCTCGGCACCAATAAACAAAGGTACAATCCCCAATGGATGTCTGGTAATGAAATTTTCCTACAGACTAAACAGTCCTCTACTAGTTTCGCCGCTTCATCAGGAGGAATAATCTATAAGACAAGTAAATATTTAGAACCAAAGACAAAAAAGATTTAGAAACATATTGCATACATGTAAAAAGTTTCAGCAGAAGCCTGAGTAATCGCTTACCCGTAGATCCAAAGCCAGTGACAAACCTCGGTCGCCAAAAAAACCCCCCCCGTGGTGGACATGGGGGATTTTTACTGAGGAAATATCTAGATAAGAATGTTTATGTGTAGGGTAGTTGTTAGGATGGTGTCCATTAAGAGGGTGTACATTGCGCCGGGTGTAAAGAACAGGGAAGAGAGGGGAGGGGGGGGGGAAGTCTGCCTGGTATGTGCTGGGGTTAACTTTAGTCAACCCCATCCTTGCATGGCATTTTTTTTCTGCCACTGGCTCAGTTTGCTACATGGCCACCAGAGATCTCATATAGTTCCCAGAGACCCCACATAGCTCACCAGAGACCCTGCACAAACCACCAGAGACCCCACATAGCTCCCAGAGATTCCACACAGTCCACCTAAAACCCCACACCATCACCAGAAAACCCATGTAACTCCCAGAGACCCCAAGCAACTTTCAGAGACCCCACATAGCCACCAGAGAACCCACAGAGTCACCGCATAGGTGGAGCTCTAATAGGAATAGGTGGAGCCTAAAGAGGAAGGGGTGGAGTTTACAGATGAAGGGTGGATCTTAAACAGGAAGGGGTGGGACAAATTTTGGTGGGGGGTGCCCAACTTTAGTCTTGCCTAAGGCAGCACAAAACCAAAATACACCACTGGGTATGTCCACTGTGACAGACAAAGCCCGGACTCTTTATACAGTCCAGTGTCATGAACAGGAAAGACAGGATCACTCTGTATCTTTGACTATTACAGTATAAAATGTGGCTAAGTTTGGAATGTATTCACCTATGGTGTAAATTTTCTACCTTGGTGCTTAAAATCCTCCACTCAGAACTCTGTCTCAAGTGCATGACCAGGTGTTACATCACACCACTGGTCACACACTTCATTGCTACTTCCGTCTGGACCCTTTATATGGCACTCAGGGGCTTCCTGCCCCTTTACCACCTTTGCAGGACAGTCTACACCTGGGTTATCACCAACTCCTATCAGACAAGCTTACATGGATGACTGGGTGTTACATCACAGCAATGGTCACACACTTTAACGCCACTTCCGACTGCAGCCCTTAGAAGGTACTCAGGTGCTTTCTCCTACTGTTTCATCACAAGGATTCATTGCAGGATGCTTTACACTTGGGCTATCACATACTCAAACTCCTTCCTCTTCTCCCTCTCCTGTTTCTCAACCACAGTTAGACCCTGATATGCTGGTCCTAGATGACACTGAATCAGAGGGGAATGAAGAGGACATTTAAGCAGTGTTGAAGGAAGCTGCTGGGCACAAAGAGACCTACTAAGCCTTGTAAAACATTCATGTTCACGAACAGATAGACTGGGCAGTCAATGAGGATTGGGAGACTCCTGAAAGGATTTTTACTCTACCAAAGATGTCCATTCAGTTGAGAAAGAGTTTACAATGAAATGGTCTATCCGTGTGGTTGACCCTGCTGTCTGTCCTAAACAAACAAAACACTGTACCCACCCATGTTTCATTAAAGACTCTGTAGGGAAGACTATTTGAGATGTTCTTAAAAGCTCTCTTTACCCTTGCAGGCCCAGCCCTGCAACCACTTTTGGCTGCTATTTCAGTATTTCAAACCACATCTAACTGAACCAAGGCAACGATCAATTAACATGACCCTTGTTCTCTTTGGAGAAAAGACGCTTGATATGCTTTCAATGTACAAATACCGTACTGGTGACCCCACAATAGGAATAAAACTTTTCCGTGCAAGGGAATTTAATAAGACACGCGGCCATTCACTAAAATTAGAAGAAAACCTTAAACTGCGTAGAGGGTTCTTTACTGTAAGAGCGGTTAGGATGTGGAATTCCCTTCCACAGGCAGTGGATTCAGTGGGGAGCATCGATAATATCAAAAAACTATTAGATAAGCACCTGAACGACCACAAAATACAGTGTTATACAATGTAATACTGACATAAAATCACACACATAGGTTGGACTTAATGTACTTGTGTCTTTTTTCAACCTCGCCTACTATGTAACTATGTAGGATTGTGCAGTTGCAGAGCAATTAGAGCTTCTTCTGTCTGCTCTTCTTTTTGTGTGGATGCCCTGAAACACTTTGTGAGACAAATATCAAGGATGGCTCTTATCTATGTTCATATATGCAGGATTCTCTGACTAAAATCTTGTACCTACAGTTGAACCTACCTGCAAAAGACATCTCACGCTTATGCCTTTTCAAGAAAGATGCCTATTTGGTGAGTCACTTGGCCAAATCATTAAAGAAGTCGCAGGTGGAAAAGATCTCCTTCCTCAGAGAAATCATAACACTCATCTTCAGGTGCTTCTACCTCATTCAAATACAAGGCACCTTCATGCTCCTCCCAGGCTTCAAGTTCAAAACCTAAGTTCAGCCCTTCATTCCGGCAGAGGGCCTGGCTCAAAGAGACAACTAAACCCTCTCCAAAACCCTACTCACGATGAAGAGGCACCTTCACTCTTAGGAGTGGGGGTTCACCTGCAACAGTAGATAACTCACTAGCCTTCAGACGTCCCAACCCTGCAAGTACAATTGGTGATTTACCAGAGTCACAAAATAGAGTCCATAACCGTACCTCCTCACTGTCTACGTCTGTCAAATCACCCAAAAAACTGTCTAAAAACATCCAGGATTCAAAAGGAACCTATATCTCCTTTTGTGTCAGACTGGTTGGACTACCCCTCCTGTATTGACCCTCTTGATTTTCTGGGGCCTTTGACTTGCCTGACGTGATCTATTGGCTTCGAACCATTTTCTTCTCCTTTATTTTTCAGAAGCTCGTTGAGGGGATCGGGCTACCTTGGTGATCCCCTGCACAAATCTTTGGTAATGAGAACAGATACCCAGAAATTTCCTCAATTTTGCAACATTTCAGGGCCTCACCTCCAACTTCAGTGGCTAATCCTTTGGTGGAAACAACATTCCTGGAAAAAGAGACGGAAGGCTGACAGGTCTGAAACTTCTCAAGGGAAAGCTTAAACCCATCTTCAAGATGTCTCTTCAACACCTTCTCCAGTCACTCTTCATGCTCTTCTAGTGTCTTTTCTGAAGACACTTTTGTCATCCATGTACTGCAACACCTCAGTAAGATTCATGTCTTCCACTGGTTGCTCCATCAGACGCTGGAAAGTCACAGGAGCTCCTGTCAGAACTTGGACAACCACACTTGTAGGACCTCAGCGGGCAGATGATGTTTTCTTTCTATTTTCAAGGAGCATAGAAATCTTGTGATTCAAGACACGGAACCACTTGGCCTCTGACAGACACTATAGTGCATCTTCAGTTCAGAGAGTGGTGTAAAGACGCTGCATAGATCTCTGATTGAAGGTGCAGTAGTCAATACACATTCTGATGGAGCCATTTTTATTGCAAACCACCACTAAAGGGGAAGCACTGACACTTCTACACTCTCAGTCATTCCTCTCATTCTGGCAAGTTCTGGGTCTTTTTTTAGGTATAACTTCTCTGCCTGAATCATACCTTCACCTACCCCTATGAAATTGGATATTGAAATGGGGGTAGCTGGATTCACCTGCCCAACAGGAAACTTTTTGTGCTCAATAACAGATTCCATTGAGCTCCCCTCGTTCAAGCTGGTGGTTAATATGGTTGTGATCTCCTTTCTTGGAGTTCCAGATGGCAGCGTCGCACCATCCCATGGAGTCTGGCATAGTAGTCAAATTAGCCTGGAACAGCCAATCTCTGGTACTGCTGCTGGGAACAGTGACTCTGAAACCGTGGCTAGGGAACAGCTGATCTATGGATGCACACAGTTTATGATGTTTCCAGACAAATACTTACTCTGAGTCTACTATACAGAGCCTGGAGTGTGCTGCACAATGTGAGTACTCACAGGTAGCAAACCCAGTCTCTACAGTGCTTCTGAAGTAGTCCTGGGAGGCTGTTCTGTGTAGCTCCTCTCCCTCTCTTCAGCTGCACACATCTCTCCTCCTGGTCAGTTGCTAGATGCTTTAAGGCTGTATAAGGCTGTGGCAACATCCAATCAAATTCTTTCCTGTGCTTGTTCTCCAAAAATATGGTTGCTGCCCCTCCATGCTTGGGGACTTTTTCCCTTAGAACACTGTTCACCAATGTAGGGAGGGAGAAACACGCTGCAACTAAAGAGAAATGTTCTGCAAATAATCTAAAGCAGTCACAAACCAGGGTATACCAATAGGAGAAATTATACATTTAACAATACAATGATAGCAGTGCAATATAACCACAAGATGAAGCGAGCATGATGAGGGTTCATTCTCTTTGCCATCTTTGAGAGGCCTTGTAATTACACTGTGCAGGTATATTGGGATGTTTAGTGTAAAGGATACAGGTAACTACTGGGGCCTAGTGAGAATTTCTTAGCCCTGACTATGTACTCGCCAGTAGGTAAATTTTTCACAGAGGTCAGGACTGGACTGGCCTACCAGAACAGCAGGAAACTTCCCAGCAGACTGGCTGCCCTCAGTGCCCTGGGGTCGCTTTGGGCTAGGAGCTTGTTGCTGTCATCTGAAAAGAAGTGGCGGTAGCCGCGATGCTCTTCTTCAGATCGCGGCACCACCCACTGAACTGGTTCCTGTGGCTGTGGAGTGATATGCCTGGGGCAGCAGGAGATTGGCCGTGGGCTGTCAGATTGAAGCCGCTGGATTCCTCTTTTCATCCGGCGTGGCACCGCCCACTGAACTCCTGCCTGCTGCCAGTGTGGAGTGATATGCAGAGGCAGAAGGGCCAGAAGAATTAAGGTGCTGGATTTTTTTTTTTCTAACTGATGGGCACTTGTCAGGCTGCATAGATGAGCATTAGTGAAGCTGCACTGATCAGGCTGCATAGATGGGCACTGGTGAGCCTGCACTGGTCAGGCTGCATAGATGGGCATTGTTGAGGCTGCACTGGTCACAATGCATAGATGGGCATTGGTGAGCCTGCACTGGTCAGGATGCATAGATGAGCATTGGTGAGGCTGCACTGGTCAGGCTGAATAGAGGGGCATTGTTGAGGCTGCACTGGTCAGGATGCATAGATGGGCATTGGTGAGGCTGCACTAGTCAGGCTACATTGATGGGCACTGATGAGGCTGCATTTATAGGAACTGGTGAAGCTGCATTGATGGGCATTGGTGAGGCTGCATTGATGGGCACTGGTGAGGCTGCATTGATGGGCACTGATCAGACTGCATTGATGGGCACTGGTGAGGCTTCATTGATGGGAACTTGTGAGGCTGCATTGATGGGCACTGGTGAGGCTGCATCAATGGAGACAGATTAGGCTGCATAGATGGGCACTGGTGAGGCTGCACTGGTAAAGTTGCATTAATGGACACTGATGAGGCTGCATTGATGGGCACTGATCAGACTGCATTAATGGGCACTGGTGAGGCTGCATTGATGGGAACTGGTGAGGCTGCATTGATGGGCACTGGTGAGGCTGCATTAATGGAGACAGATCAGGCTGCATAGATGGACACTGGTGAGGCTGCACTGATGGGCACTGGTGAGGCTGCATTGATGGGCACTGGTGAGGCTGCATTGATGGGCACTGGTGAGGCTGCATTGATGGGCACTGGTGAGGCTGCATTGATGGGCACTGATGAGGCTGCACTTATGGGCACTGATGAGGCTGCGCCGTTGGGCACTTGAGAGTATAATACACTCTTCAAATGTGCTTTAAAATGAATGCTTTTCCGTTGTATGAGCAAGAAAATAATGACGCTATGCTGTTGGGCTGGTATAATAATGCTATGGGGCTGGTATGAAATTATTTCCAGGGCTGATTTTTGTTCCCAGTCCGGCCCTGACAGAGGTTGACCACTGAGCAGTAATACTAAGTTCCATTTTTCTCCTGAAGATGGAAGTGGATGAGGATTAGGCCACAATGCCTCCGAAAGGTTTTCCCTGGTGCCTTTCTCTCTTTGAATCTTCACATTTCTCACGTAGGGGGAGGCAAAAGACTAAGCGACCTTGATCTCGGGACTTCTCTGGTGCCTAGTTCTCTAGCTCTCTGCAAAAAAATATTAGCAAGTGGGCAGAAAACTCAAGTGTAGCCAATTGATTGGTTCTGTAGGCAGGTCAAATCAAGCGTTGGGTGTTGGCTTGGGTCAGAGATGGCCTACAGATATTTAATTACTTCTGGATCCATTATTGTAGGTTTTAGTACCAGTTGAGTATTCTCTTATATACGGTATGTTGGTTCCTTTGTTATCCATTTCCAGCTGCCTGATTGACTGTAGGTGTTGTCCTGAGTTGCTTTTTCAGAATATATCTAGTTAACATACCTTCATTGACTCATCTGACGTTTATTCTGTGGTCTTCTTAATTTGCTGTTGTACAATACCATTACTACATTTCTATAATAGGTGTAAGTGATAAAACATCAAATAGGGAATCGTTTTCTAAATATAGAGAGTGCACATAGCAGTGGGCTAGCTGTGTCAGTTTCTATAACAGTCTGGGGGAAGACAAGTAAAGAGACGTAAAGCAGGCTTTTGCCCAAAACAATTAATTTTGAGGTCCATAAGGTGTCCTGGAGGTCCATCAAGTCCAACCTATGTGGGTGATTATATGTTAGTATTACATTGTATATCCCTGTATGTTGCGGTCGTTCAGGTGCATATCTAATAGTTTCTTGAAACTATCGATGCTCCCCCTGTGGAAGGGAATTCCACATCCTTGCCGCTCTTACAGTAAAGAACCCTCTACGTAGTTTAAGGTTAAACCTCTTTTCTTCTAATTTTAATGAGTGGCCACGAGTCTTGTTAAACTCCCTTCCGCGAAAAAGTTTTATCCCTATTTTGAGGTCACCAATATGGTATTTGTATATTGAAATCATATCCCCTCTCAAGTGTCTCTTCTCCAGAGAGAATAAGTTCAGTTCTCGCAACCATTTCCAGTACATCCTTCCTGAGGACTGGTGCCCAGAACTGGACAGCATACTCTAGGTGAGGTCGGACCAGAGTCTTGTAGATGCATCCAATATTCTCTTTGCAGCAGCTTGGCATTGCATGCCATTACTGAGCCTATCATCTACTAGGACCTCCGGGTCATTTTCCATCCTAGATTCCCCCAAAGTAGGGATGAGCCGATCACCCCCCCGGTTCGATTCACAGCAGAACATGCGAACATCCAAAAAGTTTGTGCGAACACCGTTAAAGTCTATGGGACACGAACATGAAAAAACAAAAGTGCTAATTTTAAAGGCTTATATGCAAGTTATTGCAGGGGACATGTATCAATGCAAAAAAGTTTTAAAAATGGCCGTTTTTTCAGCAAAATGACATTTCTAAAGGAGAAAAAGTCATGTAAAACTGCTTGCGGCTGTAATGTATTGTCGGGTCCCAGCAATATACATGAAAATCATTGAGAAAAACGGCATGGGTCCCCCCCCAGCCCATTACCAGGCCCTTTGGGTCTGTTATGGATATTAAGGGGAACCCCGCACCCAAATTTAAAAAGAATGGCGTGGGGGAGGCCCCAGGCACTATATACTCTGAACAGAAGTATACTATATATATATACTATATGGCCTGCACTATATACTCTGCAGAAAATTGGGCCTTAGGTGTTGGTGGTACCAGAACACTGTAAGCCCTCACAGTTACTCTTGGTGAGCGCAGGAACGGGCCCTGCTGTGAAATACTATATCAAAAATTGTAAATACATGTCCCTGTTAAGCAGAGGCAGAAAAATTGGGCCTTTGGTGGTGATGGTGCCACAACACTGTAAGCCCTCACAGTTACTCTTGGTGGGCGCAGGAATGGGCCCTGCTGTGAAATATTAGATCAAAAATTGTAATTACATGCCCCTGTTAAACAGGGGCCGAAAAATTGGGCCTTTGGTGGCAGTGCCACAACACTCTAAGCCCTCACAGTTACTCTTGGTGGGCGCAGGAATGGGCCCTGCTGTGAAATATTAGATCATAAATTGTTTTTACATGCCCCTGTTAAACAGGGGCAGAAAAATTGGGGCTTTGGTGGTGCCCCATAATGTTCATCCTTTGGTGAATGGGCGAACACCTAATGTTCGAGTCGAACTTATGTTCGACCCGAACATCGAGCTCATCCCATCCCACATCGGTTCTCCCCCCAGTGTATAGATTGCATTCATATTTTTGCCACCCAAATGCATTATTTTACATTTTTCTACATTGAACCTCATTTGCCATGTAGTTGCCCACCCCATTAATTTGTTCAGATCTTTTTGCAAGGTTTCCACATCCTGCGGAGAAGTTATTGCCCTGCTTAGCTTAGTATCATCTGCAAATACAGAGATTGAATTGTTTACCCCATCCTCCAGGTCATTTATGAACAAATTAAACAGGATTGGTCCCAGCACAGAACCCTGGGGGACCCCACTACCCACCTCTGACCATTTCAAGTACTCAACATTTATCACCACCCTCTGAACTTGCCCTTGTAGCCAGTTTTCAATCCATGTACTCACCCTATGGTCCATGGCAACGTACCTTATTTTGTACAGTAAACGTTCATGGGGAACTGTGTCAAATGCTTTTGCAAAATCCAGATACACCACGTCTACGGGCCTTCCTTTATCTAGATGGTAACTCACCTCCTCATAGAAGGTTAATAGATTGGTTTGGCAAGAACGGTTCTTCATAAATCCATGCTGATTACTGCTAATGATACCGTTCTCATTACTAAAATCTTGTATATAGTCCCTTATCATCCCCTTCAAGAGTTTACATACTATTCATGTTAGGCTAACTGGTTTGTAATTCCCAGGGATGTATTTTGGGCCCTTTTTAAATATTGGTGCTACATTGGCTTTTCTCCAATCAGCTGGTACCATTCCAGTCAGTAGACTGTCGGTAAAAATTAGGAACAATGGTCTGGCAATTACTTGACTGAGTTCCCTAAGTACCCTTGGGTGCAAGCCTTCTGGTCCTGGTGATTTATTAACGTTAAGTTTCCCAAGTCTAATTTTAATTCTGTCCTCTGTTAACCATGGAGGTGCTTCCTGTGATGTGTCACGAGGATAAACACTGAATTTTTGGTTACTGAAGCCCCTCAATTTCCTCATGAAGACTGAGGAGAAGAATAAATTCAATACCTTCGCCATCTCCCCATCCTTTGTAACCAGATGTCCTTCCTCATTCTTTATGGGGCCAATATGGTCTGTCCTCCCTTTTTTACTGTTTACATACTTAAAGAATTTCTTGGGATTTTTTAGCTCTCCTCCGCTATGTGTTTTTCATGTTTTACCTTAGCCATCCTTAGTGCACCCTTACATTTCTTGTTGCATTCTTTATAAAGTCTGAATGCTGATGATGATCCCTCAACCTTGTATTTTTTTAAGCCCTTCTCCTTTGCTTTTGTATGCATTTTTACATTGGAGTTAAGCTATCCAGGACTTTTGTTCGCTCTTTTAAATGTATTACCCAATGGGATGCATTGGCTAATTTCCTTATTTAATATGCTCTTAAAGAAAACCCATCTCTCCTCCGTGTTCTTTGTTCCTAAGATTCTATCCCAATTTATGCCTTCTAGCAAGGTTTGTAGTTTAGGGAAATTGGCTTTTTTGAAATTCAGTGTCTTTGTATTCCCCTTATGTTTCCTATTTGTGTGATGTATACTGAAGCCAATTGACCTGTGATTGCTGTTACCTAAATTGTCCCGTATTTCCACATCCGTGATCAGGTCTGTATTGTTGGTAATCAGTAGATCCAGTAACGCTTTATTTCTAGTTGGTTCGCGCCGTCTACCATCAGAGCCATAAAATTATCCTGCAAGACATTTAGGTTCGGATGTGGCAGTCCAGCGATCTGAAGTTTCTCCAGCAATACCCTCCCTGTTTGTAGACCTTCTGTTTTGGATTTCGGACCCTTTGATTTTAGTGTGGACTTCACCAACAACACAGGCAGCTTTAGCACGTAATACAGCTAGTGGAACTTTATCTCTGGATTAGCACATCTGTGCAGCTATTTACCATAAATTACAATGGTATTTGGTCAATTTTATTTGCATTTATTATTGAAAAGTTTGTAAATTGATGGTTTATAAATAGATATATACTGTATATTTACACAAACACCCAATATATAATATTTATATACTGTATGTCAAAGTAGAACTCTAGTCAACATTTTTTGGGGGGATGATCTGTTCAAGTATTGGACCCCTTTATTTTTAGTTGCGAATGTACTTGGGAGATACATGTGTCCACGTTGTACACTATACAGGACAGGGATTGTTGTACCTATGGGTGCTGTAAAAACCAACAGATAACTAGAGATGGGCCTAACACCCCCCGCTTCGGCTCCTGACAGAACTCTCAAACATCGGAAAAGTTTGGGCCCGAACCACAAAGCCTATTAAAATCTATGGGACCCAAACTTGAAAAATCTAAAGACCCCTTTAGAAATATGCTATCTACAGAGGACGGGGTTCAGGATTGCGCTACGTACAAAAGGCAGGGTTCAGGAATACACTACGTACAGAGGACAGGGTTCAGGATTGCGCTACATACAGAGGACAGGGTTCAGGACTGCACCATGTATAGAGGACAAGGTTCAGGAATACGCTACGTACAGAGGACAGGGTTCAGGATTGTGCTACGTACAGAGGACAGGGTTGAGGATTGCGTTACGTACAGAGGGCAGGGTTCAGGATTGTGCTACGTACAGAGGACAGGGTTCAGAACTGTGATACATACAGAGGAAAGGGTTCAGGAATACACTAGGTACAGAGGACAGGGTTCAGGATTGCGCTACATACAGAGGACAGTGTTCAGAATTGCGCTATGTACAGAGGACAGAGTTCAGGATTGTGCTATGTACAGAGGACAGGGTTCTCAATTGCACTACGTACAGAGGACAGGGTTCAGGATTGTGCTACTTTCAGAGGACAGGGTTCAGGAGTGCGCTACATACAGAGGACAGGGTTGAGGAGTGCATTACATTCAGAGGACAGGGTTAATGATTGTGTTATGTACAGAGGAAAGGTGTGCATATCTCACAGAACACCCCCGGCCCCCCAACCCCAGTACTGAGCTCTCCCCCCTAATTTCTAGCCCCTCCCCAAGTACAGATCTCTTCTCTCCTCCCTGCCCAGTGCCTCTCTCCTTCTTTCCTAGTACAGACTCTTCTCCCTGTCCAGGACAGAGCGCTCAATTACCCCACAGCAAAGAATGCACTGTAACTTACAGGTCAGGCTGCCGTCGCAGGCTTTTTGTGATGCAGCGGGCTTGAGCATACAGCTGTGTGCCCCGCCCCACCCTCTCCTCGCCCTCATCCCACCCTCTCCTTGCCCTTGCCCAGCCCCCTTTTCACCCTTGTCCCGCCCCCTCCTCTGTTGTATATGCAGGGAGAGCAGGGAGGGTTTGAGTGTGCCACCGGGCCCCAAGATCACTGTTACTTATGAAACACAGAAGCCGGGCTTCTGTGTTTTATGTGACTGTAGTGAGCGGCAATGCAAGGGGCCAGCGCCGAAGGTTCCAGCTGAAAGAAATAAAAATCAGGTAATATTCAAAAACTTGAAGCTGCCGGCTGGTCGGACCCTCTACATCGGCGTCCCTGGGTGCCGCCACCGCCTCCTCCTCCGCTCCTCTCACTGGCAGTCCCCCACTCTCTGTGATACATGTGCAGCCTTTCATGGGGACCCCTACTGACCCCAGGCCCTCAGACCATGGCCAACTGCCCGATTGGTCAGTCCTGCCCTGCTGACACACTATACTCACACTACAGTATACTGACACACTACACTAACACTCTATACTCAGAGTCACAATAAGTGAACGCGCTAACTCGCTAGTAGTAAAGTGAGCCCTGCTCTATCTATCTCCACTCCAACAAAACAATGCAAAAGCTTCCTGTGGGAAGGAACCTTTTATAGTGTGGGGTGGGAACCTTTTATAGTGTGGGTCATTATCACTTTGTTCAATGAGGACCAGGGCTTTTTTTCAGCAGGAACTAGGGGGAACTCAGTTCCACCACCTCTGGCTCAGGTCGTCTGCTCCCTGCTCACCACTATCACTTGGTAACACTGAAGTCCAGCTTCTACGTTTACAAGTGATAGCTTATCTCCCAGTAGCTCCCACTGGTCAGATCTCCTGCGCAGATCCCACTGAGTGCTGGACAGGGACCAGGGGGATACAGAACATGTGCCCAGGGTTCAGTGCAATCATGGGCAGGAGAGGGTGCGTGGTAGGCTGCACCCTCTGTGGTCTCAATTTTTTCCCTGGTGACCAGTTGTTGATGCTCCCACTGCATGATCTCCCTTGCAAGTGACTGTAGTATAGTATAGTATGCTGGGAGGTACTACAGCCAGATAGGTGTTTCAGCTTAATATTGCAACAAAGGTAAAACATATGACAGATGGTGGAGCTTTTTAAGGAGGGGGGAAAAGATGAGGGCAGTGGAGGGAGGGAGTTATATGCAGAGGGAAGAGCTACTGTTTGATGCTATTTGGCAGGTATGTGTGTGTGGCGGGCATGGTTGAGTTCCTGCACCTATTCTCTGAGAAAAAAAGCCCTGATCAGGACTCTGACAGTGCTCTGTGCCCTAATTGGCAAAGCCAAGGCTTCTTCCAATTAGGGCCCTAGAATAAGGTGACCAGATTTTTAAAATGAAATCCGGGGACATATTTTTTTTTTTTTACTAGTAATGGCAGCAATCGACAACTCTTTGCCCGTCTCCGCCGCCTGCCTCACAGCCTGTCAAGTCTAAAGCCCCATACACACTATCAGATTTTCTGCTGATTTTTTCCTTCAGATTTACCAAAAACCATATAATATGAGGTCAAACCTTAGGAGTTTCAATTTGTATGCAATCAGGCAGGCCCTTGCACTACATGGTTTTGGCAAATCTGAAGACAAAAATCAGCAGAAAATCTGATAGTGTGTATGGGGCTTTACTCTTCGGGCCCCGGCTACTACTGGGTGGGGAGCAGAGGAAGATCACTCCACCAGGGAAGGCAAGGAGATAAGCAGGCAGGCGGCTGGCTGGGACTTGAGCCAAGGCAGAAGAACATGCGAGTGGAGCTCAATGGGCATGCGCACGAAACTTAAGAAATAGTCCCTCCCATCTGACCAGCACATGATCATCAGAAAGCGGCACAGATAATGGAAAAAAAATAAACCCCCATAAGCTAGTAGGAGCGGCAGAGGAGGGGGGGTTCAATTCATATTTTTTCTTTTTATTCTGCACGGGCTGTCTTTGAAATTGCCCCAGCCCCTGTTCAAATCCAATCCGGGGACAAAACTGGGGACAGACTTGGTCCGGGGACAGTGTCCTCAATCCGGGGACTGTCCCCAGAAACCGGGGATGTCTGGTCACCCTACCCTAGAATGTACTGTGCAGCATGCAGTGCATTGTGGGACGCTTGGCAGACGAACATCCCGAGCTGAGCGCCCAGCAAAAATGGATGAACAGGCGATGTTCGGGGCGAACTTTTGCTCGGCCCAAACTGTTCGCCCAACACTACAGATAACCTCATTTATCAACACATTACCTAATATGCTACCAGTTACTATACTGCAATTTCCATTTCCACACCTTCCCATGTATAAAACAGGAATTTTGCTAATAATAACGCTGCTTTTACCAAGCTTCTATTGCAGATGTTTTTTCACACTGTGAAATATTTATGGTATTCACCAAGAAGAGATGTGTATTTCTGACTGTTTATTTTAAAATTTCCTTCAGAAATTAAACTAGTCGAGGGGTCTTTTGGAGCTCGTGGAGCAAAGTTAATATTTAGGTCCCGTTTAAGCTGATGTACTGTATATGCTTCGTTCTGATTAAACAGTTTTGCTGGATTTTCCCTTAAAGGGGAAGTAAACACTGCCTCTTTTTTTTTGGTGACCTGCAAAGTAAAGGCATAACGTGCTAGTATGCATCGCATACTAGCACATTATGTGAAACTCACCTGCAAACGAAGCCCTCGTCACCCCCGCATCCATCTTCGCCTGTCTTCCTTCCAGGTCCATGGACTCTGGCTGTGTGACTGGCCGGAGCCACGTGACGTCACTCCCGCACATGCGCGTGGGCGGCCACCAATCACAACACAGGGCTGTGAAGAAACGGCACGGGTGGCCTTTCCTTCAGAGCGCATGCGCCGATTACGTCATCGGCGGCGTGTGTGGTAAGTATCTCCTAAAAGGTGCAAGTTTAGGAGATATTTACAGTATTTATGGGTAAGCCTTATTATCGGCTTACCTTTAGGTACATATACTGTAATCAAGGGAAGTTTAAAGCGGAACTAAACTCTATCAACCAACATTAACTATTTTTAATCCGTATGCTGCTAGCATTAGTAAATAGACAGGATGGTATATTATATTTACTTGTTTTAAATTTTTTTTTTTACATTTCTTCAGTTACTTCCTGGTTTCTAGCCTAGGACAAAATGATGTCATGTATCCCAGAGTCTTTTTTTTCTTTTATTTGGAGCAGTGTTGCCAACCCCCCGAAGTGAAATTTACTGGCAGGACACCAAAATTTACAAACAGCACCAATTTGTTACTGGCAAAAATCATGAAAATTTACTGACCGAGCCACATTTTATTTACTGACACTGCTAAAAAGTACCTAAAATTACAGTTTTCTGTGCTTAACAGTGTAAATACCAATATTTAAACTATAAACATGTAGCTAGTGCTATTAGCAATGTGATTAAGTTAAACAAAAGTCAAAAACCATATTTCTCCATTTACGTGAAGGTCAGGATACTATAACCCAGGCAGCACAGAGTTCCCCCTTAAATCAGAGTCTGCAGGATTCCCCCTTACAGTGAAAGGGAACGTTTATGTAAAGGGGAACGCTGCAGATCATGATCTGAGGGAGAACTCTGATGTAAGGGGGGCTCTATTGACCAGAGCCCACCTTATATCAGAGTCCACTGCGTTCCCCTTTACATCAGAGTTTCCACTTACATCAGGGTCTGCAGCTTTGCCCTTGCAATGTAAGGGGGAATCCTACAGACTCTAATGTAAAGAGGAACGCCAGGAACTCTGATGTGGAGGGCACTCTGGTGACCAGAGACCACCTTCCATAGAGTGAATACACTAAGGTAAGGGGGGGTTACTAATATAGGGGGGGAACCTTTATATTAGTGCCCCTTACATTAATGTATTCATTCCCCCCTTAAATCAGTGAATCCCCCTTCAGACTGGCCTGGCTGCGCTGACGCTGTCACTGACCTCCTCTCAGGTGCACCTTGAAAAAGTCTAGTCTACGTCACTGGCTCCTCCTACACGTTGCGTCACAGGTCACGTGACTTTCTCAAGGATCATCCCTGAAAAAGTCACGTGACCTGTGACGCAATGCATAGGAGGAGCCAGTGACGCAGACTATCGAGGCTGGTCTTCAGCAAGATAGTAGAGGTGTGAGGAGGAAGTATCATGCACTGAGCGGCTGATTGTTTTTACCTAAGTGCAGAGTATCCAGAGATATGTGAGTGAAATTCTTGCTGTGCAATATCCCAGTGCATTTAATCATTGTGCAATGATGTTTACCTTTATTTTATTGCATGAATCTACTTGCATCTGAGAGCGGCAATGAGACCCCAGTCATAAACAGTAACAAGTAATATCCCAGTGTAATGCCCCGTACACACGGTCGGACTTTGTTCGGACATTCCGACAACAAATTCCTAGGTTTTTTTCCGACGGATGTTGGCTCAAACTTGTCTTGCAAACACACGGTCACACAAAGTTGTCGGAAAATCCGATCATTCTGAATGCAGTGACGTAAAACACGTACGTCGGGACTATAAACGGGGCAGTGGCCAATAGCTTTCATCTCTTTATTTATTCTGAGCATGCGTGGCACTTTGTCCGTCTGATTTGTGTACACACGATCGGAATTTCCGACAACGGATTTTGTTGTCGGAAAATTTTATATCCTGCTCTCAAACTTTGTGTGTCGGAAAATCCGATGGAAAATGTGTGATGGAGCCTACACACGGTCGGAATTTCCGACAACAAGGTCCTATCACACATTTTCCGTCGGAAAATCCGACCGTGTGTATGGGGCATAATAGAAAAGTTGGAGCGGACTTGTACTGTGAATTGGGTTGGACTATATATTTTATGTTACAGGATCATTGGTTTTTAATTGTGTACCAGTACATTTGGTGGAGATATCACGCATAGTGAACTCACAGAGCTGTGTATACTGTTGGTATCTATGACACATGATTGCTGATAGCGATTCATTATACTCACCATTATCATCACTTATATATTGAGATTATTTTACACGAGATATTTAAATGGTACTAATTCCATTTTTATTTATTTTTGCCTTTTTTTGTTTGATTTATGGGATTTGGATTTAGTATTTTCTGTGCACTGATTAAAAGTTAATTAGAGTGCATCATTAATTTTATCAAACTATATATTCACTCCAAGGTGCCTGATCACTTTTAAATGATTGCAGCTTAATTATTTAGTTATTTTCAGTCACTTATTTCAAATATTCATTTCAGCGCTTTGGTATCTTTATTTCTATTTTTATCACATAGGCAGCGGCATTACATTACTGCGCATGCACTGTCCGGCGGAGCGTGTATGATCTTTCTCGAAGGAAGCCCGGCAGGCATCGGAACGGCGCATGCGCAGTTGCATGGTTGGCCCGCAACCATCATTTTTACGGGCATTTGCGGGCAGCCCGATAATGGGCTGAAATTTACGGGCTGCCCATAAATTAACGGGCGGTTGGCAACACTGATTTGGAGGAGGGTCTTTCTCAGCTAAGCCCACCCTCCTGCCTGCATGTGTGAGCTAAGGGCTGATGGATTCCAGGATGTAAATGCTTCATGAATCATCTGCCCTTACTCAAGATGATTACAGCTAGGAATGCTGGGGGGGGGTTTCAAAGTGATTTCTCTACAAAACAAAGCATGGAGATATAGATGTACAGTATGGGCGAGCTTGCTTTGAATGTTAAAAATGAATTAAATAGCCTTTTTGAGTTTGTGGTGCTCAGATACAGTTAAGTTCCGCTTTACGGTGCTTTAATAAAAACTGCTGTCTTATTCATCTTTTTTTTATATTCCTGGCCCGGTTTTGCTAATGAACAAAGATTTTCTGACTGGGCCAGACCTGCTCTACATCAGCCAAAAAACGTCCCTGTGTTTCTGTTTAGTCTTGTAACGGCGATGTATTCTTATCTTCCTCTTCTGTAAAACAAAGAAATGTTTAATGATGATCCACGGTTAATGTTTATGGAGGTGAAGTGCAAGCGCACAGCATTAATAGAGCTTTTTTACCACTAATGGAATGCAGGAATCTTTCATTCTGCAGCTGTTAACTCTTTCTCCGCCCCGCTGATCCCAATCAGGCTTTCAGTCTGTCAGTTCTGAAGGACATGAGTGCTATTACTGCAGGATGAAGTGCCTCATGCTATGGGGAATTCATAGTGACTTTATGGGCTGCTTGCTGTAAAATAATGCTCATTTACAAATATTGGGCAAAGTAACAGGCTCACTTGTCATACTGATAATCCTGACACTGGCGGAACTTGCCAATGACAACATCATAGGGTTGCCACTTTTTGTTCAAGCCAAACCCGAACACTTTAGCGGCGCACAGTAAATTTTTTTTTGTTTTAGTATACACTATAGCAGGGGTAGGCAACCTCGGTCCTCCAGCTGTGGTGAAACTACAAATCCCATCATGCCTCTGCCTCTAGGAGCCATGCCTGTGATTGTTAGGGTCTTGCAATGTCTCATGTGATTAGCAGTTTCAAAACAGCTGGAGGGCCGAGGTTGCCTACCCCTGCACTATAGGATTGTAACAGACTTGGGGCACCTTTGGGCACTCCAAAGAAAAAAGTAATGCGGTGCACATAGTGCCCCTTCACCTTCCTGTCAAGCCCTGTTCCGAGCCACATTCCTGTCTCAACAATGTGTCCAGGTTTCAAGTGGACTCAAACCCGGACAGATGATTCAAAAACCCGGACTGTCCCGGACAGGTGGCAACCCTAGAGGATCACCTTGGAAGGCACAGAAGGAAGTGAAAAAATTCAACTACTTGCATACCAGCTGGACGAATGAGGAGGTGCTGTCTCACCACTGGCAACTCAGGTTTGTCATCCTTGGATTTTTTAGCAATCCCAGAGTGACAAAATCACTAGTGTGACATGGACCTCTCAGTTTCAGAACTTTTTGCTCAATAGCATTCCAAAGTAAACTTCAAAAACTAACACAAAAGGTTACCTCGCAGCATTGGCGGCCGCTTATGCAGGGCGCCGCCACCCTAATCCATGCACCCAGCCCCTAATCTACATGCAGGCTGCCGGCCGCATGGATTCCAATGGATTTTTTTTTTTTCTTAAAGCACATGATTGGAGCCTGAGGCTCTAATTGGCTTCAAAAAGGGTGGGCTTAGGGCGCAGAGCATTGCGCCTGAAGCCCACCTTGTTGTGTGACATTAGTGAATTAATATTTGTTAATGTCTTCCTGTTTCTCCTCCTGGCCAATCAGGAAGCAGGTCCTGAGACCTGATTGGCCGTGCCCCCCCCCCCCCAAGAAAATTGAACACCAGCCGCCATTGCCTCGCATTGGTTTTCATTGCGACAACAGGAAATGTACATTTTTCAGCCTCCCGATTATCTGGACTCCATAGCCCCTGAGCCTGTCTCTGCACAGACACACCACATTATCTCATTCAGCCTTGTGACCAATAAACTGCCTAACTTGGGGCTGCACAGGCTCCTGTCTAATTACTCATAGTCAGATCGCCTCTCCTTATGGCCAAAACAGACACTCTCCCAGTGTCTGTTTACACATGTTGCTCGTGTTGCTTGTCTCCAGGAAAGGAGCCCTGAACCATAGAGAGCCCCTATACTACAACCATCATCGAGAGGATGATGGTTTCCAGTGCAATGTAACCTCAGGGTTAGAGGTTTTATCAGGGCCAAGACAAGGGTGGGCAGGAGGGGCAGCTGCCCTGAGCACTGTGGTTTCATGTTAGGTGGAGGGGGGGATGCTGTGAGGAAATTGACGGGGAGGGGATTTGTGTTGGGAGGGGCAATGGGGTGGGGCAGCAGGGAGTAAAAATTGCTAGTGGTGATTTAGGGGGATTTGTGTAGCGAGAGGGGATGGGGATTTGTGCTAGGAGGGGGGGATTTGAGGGGAGGGGGGTTGTGCTAGAAGAGGTGATATGGTGAAGGAAGGATAGGGAATGTGCTAGGAGAGGGCATTTGTTCTTTGTGGGGGATTTGTGCTAGGAGGGGACACTTAGGGGGTGGATTTGTGCTGGGAGGGCAGATCTGGAGTAGGGGTGGGGGAATGTGTACTTGAAGGGGAAATATGAGAGGTAGAGGATTTGTGCTAGGAGGGGGTGACTTTTTTTGGGGAGGGGCAATTTAAGCAGGGGGGAGGATTTGTTCTGGGGCGGGGGGTCGCAGTTTGACATGTTCGCCCTGGGCTCTAGATGACCTTGTCCCGGCACTGGGTTTCATCACTCCAAAATCTCTACAAAGCCTCTAAGCTCCATAAGAATTACCAGTCCTGGAGAAAACAGCAAAACCAGTTATCTCCACTCAGAATAGACATCCCAGACCCCCTCAACCTGCACAAGTGAGAACCCTCAGTGACATCTAACCCTTGTGACACCGTAACAAAGCACAGCACTGTTTGAATACAGCTGAAAACGACACAGGCACTGGGATTTACTGGACAGTGTCATCCCTAAGCCTACCATCTCAGTCTAGGAAGTACATGCTGATCCTGAATGATGCCTGAACAAACATGGCTGTGTCTTTCTGGAAAAATGGAAACAAAGACATTGTGTGCGGCGTTCTGTAAGATGTAATAAATTCATATGTGTTACATTTCCAAATTCCACATGCATGGGCTTAACATGAAGAAATATGTTGAATGTTAGATCAACTTTAAAAGGATTTACATTACGTACCTTTCACTTATCACACACTGCCAGAGCATCCAGTGTTCAGAAAGTCTTACCCTGGCTATGCACACTCCTCTCATGAGACTTGACATTGGTCACTACATTGTGGGTAGGCAGGACAGTGTATCATATTCTTCTATACCCTGGGCCAGGATCTGTAGGGGGGTGCTAGGGTGGGCTGCACTTGACTCATATTTTAGTTGGGGCGCTCTGATGGGGGCATTTGATGTAAGATGGCACTGTGGGGACAGTTGATGTAAAGGGGCAATCGGGTGAGAGAAACTGATGTAAGGGGGCACACTGATTTGGGCAACTGTTGTAAGGAGGCTCACTGATGAGGATAACTGATGTAAGGGGGCACTTTGATGGGGACAGCTGATGTATAGAGGCACCCTGAGGGGCACAACTGATGTAAGGGGCACACAGATAAGAACAACCCAGGTAATGGGGGACTCTGATGAGGACAGTTGATGTAAGGAGGCACTCTGATGAGGACAGTTGATGTAAGGAGGCACTCTGATGAGGACAACTGATATAAGGGAGCACTTTGATAAGGACAACCCAGGTTTCTGAGAGTGCATCCACTGATTCATGAGACACTTTGATGGGGGCAATTGATGTAAGTGGGCACTCTGATGGGGGCATTTGATGCAAGAGGGCAACTGATGTAAACAGGTACTCTAGTGGGGGCAATTAATGTAATAGAACACACTGATTAGGGCAACTGATGTAAGGAGGCCATCTGATGAGGACAACTAATGTAAGAGGGCACTTTGGTGGGGACAGCTGATGTATGGAGACACTCTGAGGGGCACAACTGATGTAAGGGGCACACACATAAGAACAACCCAGGTAATGGGAACTCTGATGGGGATCATTGTATAGGGGATGACTGATGGAGACCCTGATGTAAAAGGGAACTCTGATAGGGACAGTTGATGTAAGGAGGCATTCTGATGGGGCAGTTGATGTTAGGAGGCACTCTGATGGGGACAGTTGATGTAAGGAGGCACTCTGATGGGGACAGTTGATATAAGGAGGCACTCTGATGGGGACAGTTGATGTAAGGAGGCACTCTGATGGGGACAGTTGATATAAGGAGGCACTCTGATGGGGGCAGTTAAGGTAAGGAGGCACTCTGATGGGGACAGTCGATGTAAAGGGGCAATTGGGTGGGGGAAACTGATGTAAAGGGCCAATTTGATGAGGGCAACTGATGTAAGGGTGCACACTGATTAGGGTAACTGATGTAAGGAGGCATTCTGATGAGGACAACTGATGTAAGGAGGCACACTGATTAGGGCAACTGATGTAAGGATGCACACTGATGAGGATAACAGATGTAAGGGGGCACTTTGATGGGGACAGCTGATGTATAGAGGCACCCTGAGAGGCACAACTGTTGTAAGGGGCACACAGATAAGAACAACCCAAGTAATGGGAACAGTTGATGTAAGGAGGCACTCTGGTGGGGGCAGTTGATGTAAGGAGGCACTCTGATGAGGACAATGAATATAAGGGAGCACTTTGATGAGGACAACCCAAGTTTCTGAGAGTGCATCCACTGATTCATGAGCCACTTTGATGGGGACAATTGATGTAAGTGGGCACTCTGATGCGGGGCATTTGGTGCAAGATGGCACTCTGACGAAAGCAACTGATTTAAGCAGGTACTCTGGTGGGGGCAATTAATGTAATGGGGCACTTTAATGAGGACAACTGATGTAAGGGGGCACACTGATTAGGGAAACTGATGCAAGGAGGCACTCTGATGAGGACAACTAATGTAAGAGGGCACTTTGATGGCGAAAGCTGATGTATGGAGGCACCCTTAGGGGCACAACTGATGTAAGGGGCACACAGATAAGAACAACCCAGATAATAGGGACTCTGATGAGGATCATTGTATAGGGAATGATTCTGATGGAGACCCTGATTTAAAAGGGGACTCCAATAGTGACAGTTGATGTAAGGAGGCACTCTGATAAAGACAACTGATGTAAGGGAGCACTTTGATGGGGACAATTGATGTATGGAGGCACTGTGAGGGGCACAATTGATGTAAGGGAGCACACAGATAAGGACAACCCAGGTGAGGGGGGACTCTGATGGGGACCATGATATAAAGGGTGACTCCGATGGGGACCCTGATGTAAAAGGGGACTCTGATGGGGACATATATGAATAAAACGGGGCACAGGTTATGTTTATTCACCCAAATCTAATGACAGCTGTATACATACTAATATTCCCTGTTCGCACCTGCACCACATCTTCACTACCTGTCATACGTTACTTCCAGGTCATGACCCATGGTATAGAAGTGCGCCAAGTGAACAGGGAATATTGGCTCCCAGCATCTGTGACAGACTGTCAATACCTCACAAACAGTGTTGACATTATGCCCCCTGACTTTTTTTTTTTGACTGAATTCCCAGAACAGATAGGCTTTATCCGACCCTACTATACCCAGAGGTACTGGGTGTTCCTCTTGACATCTTCCAGCATCAGATTGGGATAGCATGGTAGTGAATGGAAAGAAGAAAATCCCCTAAGGGTGGCTTTAGACATCAGGCAGATAGATAAGCGCCTATGCCTGGCTGTACAGAAAGACTTTACAGGTAGACCGTCATTTTAACTCCATTAGTTTTTTGATCCTCCTTGACTTCCTCTTCAGATGGGTTTCACGTGCATTATCTCTCTCTCTGCCCTCATTTTTGCAGATAAATTGATTGATAAATCATTAACAGCTCGCTCTATTAAGACCACATCGTTCTTACTTTTTGAAGATAATTACAGGAGGAGATGGTTCTGGCAGTTACAAGGCCTGAATTATTCAAAAAAGAAATTCAAGTCTTTCTCCCAGTCACGGTGTATAATAATTTGTATTTAATAAGTATGTAACACTTCTAAATGAAGTGCCTCATGACTGCCTAATGAAATGTGTAATCAAACTGTAAATTGTGTTTCGCTGTTTATGTCCTTGTCCACTGTTTCAGCGCCGAGATCTTGGCTTTGCTACTGAGAGTCAGCCCCAAAGACCTAGCAATTTGTAGGCTACAGCCACTGTGAGGGCTATTAAAGGGTCAGTTCACCCAAAACTTATATTTAATGGTTTGTATTCTTGGAGAATTAAACTACCTAACAGTTTATATCTCTCAGGGACCCTTTAGGTAAGATTCCTGGGTCTACATACCTGCTTTGTTTATTACGAGGGGCTCCTAAATACCCTGCTGGAAAACACAAGGTGGGTGAAAACACCCAAATCTCCCAGGTGGGCAGGAACTAATATGCATATTGGCATCAAGCAAGCTTGTATGTTTATGCACATTGAGGGAAAGGGGAAATAGTCAGCCAAGATAATTCACCCCTGCAAATCAACTTTGCCTTGAGCAGACCCTTCTGGCGAACTAGCTCAGGCTAAATACATAAGTCGGCCATAGATGAATCAGCATTTGGCCAGTTCCGAGGGAACCAGACACATTTTGATCCTTCTATGAGCAGGGTGGTTGTACTGAAGTCGACCTATTGATTAATTTCAGTAAAACCAGCCTGTTGGGTTTTTTCCAACTGATCACTGCAGGTGGATATCACTGCCAGCAGTGGTCATTGTATTCTGCCAGTGGGGAGGGCTCCCTGCTGGTAGAACACAAAAGGGCTGTGGGAGAGATTCCTTCTCCAACCTGTGATTGAGAGGAAGAAAAATGCATAATGTATGGCATCCAGAGTTAACATCTATTTCATGGGTGGGGATGCAGGCTTCAGACATGACACACTTATGTAAATCGTGGTTCTTGTGCAGTTGCTGGCCCTGACACAGATCAGCCCCCTGCTGTAGCTCCTCACCTTATGACATGTTACAAAGTTACAATGTACAGTCTACGGGGCCACTGGGGAAGAGGTGAAATGCTTCCTCCTGCCTGCAGCAAATTATCTTTAAGGATGAGCTCAGGTACTAGTCCTGAGCTATCTCACTAGGAAGCTGTCGCTGCAGACTGTCAATCATAAGGGGCCAAGGCATTCCCCGCCCTGCAGCAGCACATATACAAGGTAAGTGTATACACTCACCGGACACTTTATTAGGTACACCTATTCAATTGCTTGGTAAAGCATTGCTAATCAGCCAATCACATGGCAGAAACTCAATGCATTTAGGCATCTAGATGTGGTGAAGACGACTTGCTGAAGTTCAAACCGAGCAGCAGAATAGGAAAGAACAGGGATTTAAGTGACTTTGAACGTGGCATAGTTGTTGGTACCAGACAGGCTGATGTGAGTATTTCAAAAACCGCTGATGTACTGGGATTTTCACGCACAACCATCTCTGGGGTTTACAGAGAATGGTCCAAAAAAGAGAAAATATCCAGGGAGCGGCAGTTGTGTGGACGAAAATGCTTGCTGAGGTCAGAGGAGAATGGGCAGACTGGTCCGAGATTATAGAAAGGCAACAGTAAATGACCACTCTTTACAACCAAGGTATGTAGAGTACCATCTCTGAACGCACAACACATCAAACCTTGAATGAGATGGGCTACAGCAGCTGAAGACCACACCGGGTGCCACTTCTGTCAGCTAAGAACAGGAAACTGGGGATACAATTCACACAGGCTCACCAAAATTGGACAATGGAGGATTGGAAAAATGTTGCCTGGTCTGATGAGTCTCGATTACAGCTGTGACATTCAGATGGTAGGGTCAGAATTTGGTGTAAACAACATGAAAGCATGGATCCATCCTGCCTTGTATGAATGATTTAGGCTGGTGATGGTAGAGGTGTAATGGTGTGGGAGATATTTTCTTGGCACACGTTGGGCCCCTTAGTACCAATTGAGCATTTTTTAAACGCCACGGCCTTCCTGAGTATTGTTGCTGACCATGTCCATCCCTTTATGACTACAGTGTACACATCTTCTGATGCCTACTTCCAGCATGGATAATGCACCATGTCACAAAGCTCAAATCATCTCACCACTGGTTTCTTTAACATGACAAAGAGGTCACTGTATTCCAATAGCCTCCAAAGTTACCAGATCTCAATTCAATAGAGCACATTTGGGATGTGGTGAAACGGGAGATTTGCATCATGAATAGGGATGAGCCGAACACCCTCCGGTTTGGTTTGCACCAGAACATGTGAACAGGCAAAAAATTTATGCGAACACCAATAAAGTCTATGGGACACGATCATGAATAATCAAAAGTGCTAATTTTTTCAAAGGCTTATATGCAAGTTATTGCCATAAAAAGTGTATGGGGACCCGTGTACTGCCCTAGGGGACATGTATCAATGCAAAAAAAAGTTTTAAAAACTACAGTTTTTTTCAGGAGCAGTGATTTTAATAATGCTTAAAGTGAAACAATAAAAATGAAAAATTCCTTAAAATATCATGCCTGGGGAGTCCCCTTAGTCTGTCTGTAACATGGATCATCTGTGTGATGTGTTTTACAGACTTTTCAAACGTCGTTTACTATCTGTCAGGGTGAATCGTTCAGGGGAGGTTGTAAATGTCCCGTGTACATTAACCTTTATTGTGCCGCAGCAAAATTAGGCCCTTCGGTTCTGGTATGGATATTAAGGGGAACTCCACGCCTATTTAAAAAAAAAAAAAAGTGTGGGGTTCCCCCCAAAATCCATACCAGACCCTTATTCGAGCATGCAGCCTGGAGGACAGGATGGGGGGTGGGTCAAGCAAGCACCCCCCCCCTCCTGAACCATACCAGGCCACATTGCCTCAACATGGGGAGGGTGCTTTGGGGTCCCCCTCAAAACACCTTGTCCCCATGTTGATGGGGACAAGGGCCTCATCCCCACAATCCTTGCCTGGTGGTTGTGAGGGTCTGCGGGTGGGGGGGAACAAGGGGGCCCCCAGATCCCGCCCCCCCCTTCGTGAATGGGTATCGGGTACATTGTACCCCTACCCATTCACCAAAAAAGACAGTTTCTGACAATTCCTTTATTAAAAGAGAAAAAAAAAGTGTCCTGCGATGTCCATCCATCTTCAATCACAGCGCCGACAGACCCGAAACATAGAAAAAAAAAGCTCCACCTCGATGGGAGGCATCCCGCCGACTGCTGTCTTTTCGCAGTGACAGCTGTTATAAAGGCAAGGGTGGGGCCACCCACTGATGTAACCGGATGACCTCACCCCCCTCTGACGGCACATGAACAGCTGAGACAGCAATTGGCAGGACGCCTCCCATCGAGGCGGAGCTTTTTTTTTTGGCCCGTCGGCATAGTGATTGAAAATGGATGGACATTTTAATAAAGGAATTGTCAAAAAACGGTCTTTTGTGTTGTTTTCTTTTTGACACTTTTTTTACCCATTCACATAGGAGGGGGGGCAGGGATCTGGGGGCCTCCTTGTTAAAGGGGGCTTCCAGATTCTTATAAGCCCCCCCGCCCGCAGACCACCACAACCACCAGGCAAGGGTTGTGGGGATGAGGCCCTTGTCCACATTAACATGGGGACAAGGTGCTTTGGGGGTGGACCCCAAAGCACCCTCCCCATGTTGAGGGCATGTGGCCTGGTATGGTTCAGGAGGTGGGGGCGCTCGCTTGTCCCCCCAATCCTGACCTGCCAGGTTGCATGCTAGGATAAGGGACTTGTACGGATTTTTGGGGGGACCCCAACGCCATTTTCTTTTTAATTTTGGCGTGGGGTTCCCCTTAAAATCCATACCAGACCTGAGGGGCCTGGTATGGATTTTGGGGGGGGACCCCCACGCCATTAAAAAAAAAAATTGAACTGGGGTTCCCCTTAAAACCCCCACCTCACCCCCCCCAGTCCCGCTGACCTGAATGGCGGTAATCCCCCATTCTGAGCCGCGGTATAGCCGCCTCACGGCTTCGGGGTTTAGGAATCCCCGGAGCTTAATCTTCTAAACCTACCCCATCAGGAGGTACGTTTAGGAGCATTCTGATTGGTCAGCGCTGTCACATGGGTGGCGCGGACCAATCAGAAACCGCGTAGCCTGTCCTCTCAGCAGGAAAGAAGAAGGAGAGAGAGCTGAGAGGATTTCTAAGCCCTGGAGCCGTTAGGCGGCTATACTGGGGCTCAGAATGGTCGATTACCACCATTCAGGTCAGTGGGACTAGGCAGGGCGAGGTGAGGGTCCTGTGTAAGTTCACCTTACAGATTTTTCTGTAGAGGGTGAACTTACACTTTAAGGCAGTTCTGAAGGCAAAAGAAGGTCCAACCCAGTACTAGCAAGGTGTACCTAATAAAGTGGCCGGTGAGTGTATTTGCAGCTGTGGTACAGAGAATGCCTCAGCCACTTATGATTGGCAGTCCGCAAAGACAACTTCCTGGCGGGATAGCTCAGGCGGGTTCAGACTAGTATACAAAAACACCTGAGCTCATCCCTAATTATCTCAATATAGGCAAAGTCACTGGACCAGAGCTCAATAATTGCTTTGTAATGATAATGGCGTGTAAGATTACTAAAAGGACCACGTTAAGTCCAGCCACAGTACAATCATTTTGTTGTGTACACACAGGATTTCTGCGGTTGTACAGATAACCTGTGGCATCCAGCTGAATTTCAAATTGTGGGTACAGTAAAGTGAAGAATCATAAAAGAAGGGTAAGTAACTGTACCTGAGAAATGGACAGATACTTATGTGCAATGCAGTGTATTTATTTATCGAAATTATACACACCTTGTAGTCACGTGATGCAAATGTACCATCACTTGTGATTAGCTAGTTCATCTCATGACTATAAAGATCCTGCAGAACAAAAATTAAAGGGGGATAATGAAGCAAGTTACGCAGGGAAAATGCTGGAATTTTTAGAGTAACACATGGAACGGTGGCATCGGTGCAGGTGTTTGTGGTGAAGATGATTGATACCCACTCTGACTATCTCCTTCCCGCGCCCCTCTCCCAGCCGCAGTCATGTGATGAAAACGGACAGATGGCTACAATTTCATACTGTGTATCAGAATGTTAATACACGTAGGTAGCAATTAATGATGGAGCGCTCTCGGCTAAGGTGTGAAATTGTTTATTTATGTATAGGAGGCTCTGAAGTACTGTCTCAGCTGTTCTTGCTTACTTCCCGACCCCGAGGACCCCCACCAATATGCTATAAATCATTCTCCTCTTGATTACAGAATCAGTGGGTTTAACCATTTGGCGCCTGGAGGTAAGTTGCCAGCTACTTTTAAGAAGTTTGTTTTGGTCTGGGTTCCAATTTAGCTGTACTTCCACAATGCTTTTGGTGGTGAATTAGGGAAGGCCATATTGACTGTAAAGCATTCACAGACAAGGCCAAGAGAAAAGAAAGAGGGAACAGACTGAAGGGTATCAGAGGAGCAATAAGCTTTCATTCTTCTCTGCAGGTTAGATTATAGTCACTTCAGGATCTTTATAGTCATTTTTCAAAGTGGTTTAAAAGGTCAGTCCACCTAAAAGTGATATTTCAATCATAGGTGGAGTCTGGTGGGCTGAGCCTGCCCTCAGCCAGCTTACGTCTTGGGCATAGCCCTCAACTGTCCCTTGTTTGGAGAGACTGTCCCTCTTTTGAGACCAGATCCTTCAGTTTTCCCCTTTTTTTGGTCCAATATGTACATCTCTATACAAAATGTACTATTTTACTATAATTTTACAATATTTTACTATTTTGAAAAGTCAAAACAAAGGAAAAATAAAGATAAAAAAAACACTTGTGTAGTTTATTTTTATAAATCATTTTCTGCATATTAGATCTTTGTGGTCCATGCTCCCTCACTAGGAGCGATATTCTGCCAGTGAGAAAGTGATGTTGTAGGAGGTCCATGTTACAGCAGTAATTCTGCCTCTGGCAACACCTCGCATCAGGGTGTAGACATCACTTTACCTAATGGAAGCCATTCTCTCCCAGGCCGAAACAGTGCAGAATCTTTATTACTTGCATGGGAACAGTCACTGAGCAAAATCTTGCTGATCTGGTAATGGCGAGCAAGGAGTAATGCAATCAGAGAAGATGAATGGATCCAACAGGTAATAAATTCCAGCGCTACTGTAATAGATTTAACTGAATTTAAGATTAAAAGTGTGCCATCCCCACAGCACAGAACACAAGTCCACCTTGTGCAACAAGTGCATAAAGATGATATCTCCCAGCCATATTTCCTATCCACCTTGGAGTTATCCTCTTGCACCTTCCATTATAAAGAATTTTAGCAGGAACTCCCATTAAAGCAGAATTTCTCACCCTTCCCTCCCTATTTTTTACAACTTCCCTCTTACTTGTATAGAAAGTATATTCACATGCCTTAGGATCCAGCAGTGTTCCATAGGGAGTGCAACTTTGCCACAGCACACCTGTTCCTACGCCATCATCCTCTTGGGAGGGTCCCTTCTGTCACCTGGGGTGTGGCTGCAAAAACCATGAATAGACAGCCAGCCCCTCCTCATGACACAGTGGGCGCATACACTGCAGAGTATCCCAGGTGGCTGCAAGCACTGTAGATGTACTTCTAGCCATGCAAGAAATAAGGTGCAGGGAGGGGTACCCAAGAAAGGTTCCCCCCATCCAAAACAAATAAGGATATTCAATTCTATTAGAGTGGGGGAGCAGAATGTAAAGGATATAAAGTTGATGGGGAGGCGAAGTTCCACTTTAAGTTACTTTCATTTTTGTGCTTTCTGTGACCACAAGACTTTGTGTATAATGCCCCCTCTAGTCTTGCCAGTGAGACCTTTCCACTTTGGATGCAGCTAATATACAGAAGCATGCACCCAGAAGTCACCATCACCTTCCATCACCAAAAAGTATCACACCCCCTCAAGTGAATACATCAAGACAAGGCATTGAGGAGTGGCAATCACAGGACTGCTCGGGTAATGGTGAAGCCTTCAGCAGCCTTGTAAATACAATCTGACAAAAACCCTTGCTACAAAGCACAAAAGCTTTCGATTCAGGGCTTCTCCTACCTTGACAGTTCTTAAGTGTTCTTTAGAGCTTGATGCTATTTTTGACCGCATTGCACGCTCGTGTGACTTCTGTCATTCTGAACGTTTCCATTTTTAATTTCCTCCTTTTTTCCAGCTCACGCTTCCAACATGAAAATTACCTCTTCTTTTCCACTTGGATTGTAATTAGACTCTCTGATTGGTCTTGACGACAATTAGCACCAGAGAAAATAGATGTGGGGGGAGACACCAGCATAATTATTAATCCATAGCTATGTGCATTTAAAAAAAAAAAAAAGTTGCTTGTAAAGTGACTCAAGCAGAAAATGCAAAAACCGTCCCTCAAATTTCCTCTATTATTTGTCATTTTTGAATGAGACGGAAGGAGAGGTACCTGACAGCGATCGTTCATTTAGAAACCAGTTTCCGTATTAGGTGGAAGAGTCAAATTCTATTCAGACACTGATGAATTGAATAGTAAATAAAGAGGGAGAAGGTTTGCTTTTAGAGAAGTGATTTGGTTGGTATCTACCATAAACTCTAGAGAAACGTATAAAACATCCATAACTTTATGTCTATGTTCTTTTAAAACTCATCTGGTTCTAAGACATGAACATTTTCTGTAGTGATACCCCCATAGGAGGTGCTGGTAATAGCTGATTCTTCCCAATTTGTACACAGGCTGCCCGTATCCAAAAGCACTAGTCCATGCACACTAGCTCCAATAGCTTTGGGGGATGTCTTTTTTAATATTTATTGGTTGAAGAACTTTAAACAGGAGCGAGATTATGGCATGGAATACTCCAAAAGGCTGCACAGTAGCAGGAGGACACTCCTCCCCAAGCTTCCTTACATGGATTCGGTTGAGGACCCAATGAAAGCCGTCTCAGTCCATAGCTACCTCTGGCACTTACATCCCAAAGCACACAGTCACGAGGGATCACAATTCAGGGTCAGTACTCACAAGTCCCCAGGACAGATGCACACTTTCCAGCTTACTGTGGACACTTCCCAGTGAGGGAAACAATCCTTCTCCAGACCAGATCCCATAGGGTGAAGTCCCAAAGCCAGCTCCTCAAAAAGATTTCTTCAGGTCCAGGCTCTACTACAGCTGAGACCTCAGAACAGAGAACAGCTACTCAGTCCACAGGCTGCCTCAGAGTGGTAGCAGCTCCAGAGGCTTTGGAACTCTTCTTGACAGGGAAAGAACCCTCTCTTCAGAGCTCCAAATTATTTATCACCTCCTCAGACACTTTCTGGACACTCTCCTCCATGGATTAAACAATATGCACATCAGCAGAACCATAAAGATGGGTCTAAAAGAGTAATACCAATTTTATTAGAAATATACAGTAAAAAAGGACACTGAGTCAATAGACATACAAAATTTCATAAAACAGAAAGACAGTTTGATACAATGATAACAATACCAAAATACATAAAGATGCACCCACAGGACTGCCAACAGTGACGTTTGGTCAGCCTAGGTGAAATTCTTAAATGAATCCCAACATGTTTTGGAAGATAACTTCCTTCTTCTGCATTTCTAGAATGTACTGTAATATCACGCAATTAGTATCAGATTACAGAAAAGAAATCTATCATTATATGCGCACATGTGGATAGAAGTTGTGCATGAAAGAGGGTCATGTAAATGTCAACTTACAATTGAGAATGTATATGCATAAGCAGACATCAATCCTATCAGATGAGGCCTGGTACATGTCCCTCTCCAATCAGCGGGCAAGAGTAGCGGGCATGGTAAGTCACACTGCTGACCTACCATGCATGCACAAGGACCCCTCAACATAAAGGATACACCAGCGGGTAGGGGTGTGTGTTTTGTGAGTTAAGGTGCTGGGCATAAGATTGCTATAAAGCAGACTATGAAAGAGTACTAATAATGAATTCAAAAAAGTAGTATATATAATATAAAAGATAGATTGGTCCAAGGACCAAGCATAGCCCATCAGATTGATGAATAAAAAGTCCACTTAAGACACAGGATACACAGGTGTGCATGACTTACCACAGTGAGACTGTGTCATAGGCATGCATCTGGCCAGATCCATCAAGACAGAGGCTGATCATCAGCCATGTGATATATATGTCTACACCTACCCCATCCTGATTGGGGAGGAACCAAGTCCTCCAGACAAATAGTGCTGGGCAATCAATGCCATGCAGGGCGCCGAGCCATCCACGGAGGCTGGAAGCGTGGGTGGGCGGGTTCCCCCGACACAATGACACACGGCGCCACCCCACCCATCAGTTTTTTTTTTCAGTTTTTTTTTAATGTCCTCTTTTAAATAATCTTTAAATGATCTAATGTGACAAAACATAAGTGACTTTTTCTCCACGATATGACTCAAATTTAAAAGAATAAAATATATTTTTGACTCTACTGATTCCTTCTGTCCAAAATCCTGGTGTAGATTGGCCATAAAGGTATCCTATTCCTTCATCTGATAATCAGCCATAATGGTAAAAAAGGGGGGAGAGGGTTTTTACAGTAGCCTATGTACAATATTGCTTTACTTGAAGCCCAAGATGAAGGGGTATACAATACAGCGTCAATACCTAGTCAAAATTCAAAAAAGCATAAGAGCTAAATGGAGTATGAAGTCTACTGCCAACATTCCAAATACTTAGAACAAACAATATGCACATCAGTGCAAGGAAACCCCTCTGAGACTTTAAAGGTAGAGTCATACAAAAATGGATCTAAAAGACTAATACCAATTTTATTAGAAATATACAGTAAAAAAGGACACTGGATTGGCTAGGGTATGGTAAATATTCAGGCTGGACATTTGACTGGAAAGCAGTCAAACTCCCACCCTGTGAAAACCCTGAAGAGACCAAAACAATCACTGCTCTCTTGACTACAGGAACCAAAAATTAAATTTGCCCAGCATCCTACGCTAGGAGAGTGCTACATTGCATTGATAGGTTGTCCATCGACTGAAGAATGAAAGTGGGGTTGCAATGGGTGTGGCTGCTTTGGAAGCTAATGGCTGAAAGGGGTAAGTACTTAGGTACACAGTTAGTCAGGTTGAAAAAAAGTCACAAGTCCATCTAGTTCAACCAATAATAAAAAAATAAAATAAAAAAAATTATACAATCCCATATACACAATCCTATACCCACAGTTGATCCAGAGAAAGGCGAAAAACCCCAGCAAAGCATGACCCAATTTTCTATAGCAGGGGAAAAAATTCCTTCCTAATCCCCTGAGAGGATATTCCTTGGATCAACTTAAATGTTAGTATCCAGTTATATTATGTACATTTAGGAAAGAATTCAGGCTTTTTTTAAAGCAATCTACTAAGCTGAACAGAACCAGCTCTTGAGGGAGTCTATTCCACATTTTCACAGCTCTTATGCCCTGTACACACGATAGGATTTTCTGACAACAAAATCCATGGAATTTTTTCTGAGGGATGTTGGCTCAAACTTGTCTTGCATAAACACGGTCACACAAAGTTGGTCGGAAATTCCGAACGTCAAGAACGCGGTGAAGTACAACACAAACGACGAGCCGAGAAAAATGAAATTCAATAGCCAGTGCTGCTCTACTGCTTTATTCCGAGCATGCGTGGCACTTTGTGCGTCGGAATTGTGTACACATGATCGGAATTTCCGACAACGGATTTTGTTGTCGGAAAATGTTATAGCCAGCTCTCAAACTTTGTGTGTCGGAAATTCCTATGGAAAATGTGTGATGGAGCCTACACACGGTCGGAATTTCCGACAACAAGGTCCTATTACACATTTTCCATCGGAAAATCCTATTGTGTGTACAGGGCATTACTGTGAAGAAACCTTTCCGTATTTAGAAAATAAGGCTGGGTTCACACTTACGTGAATTGGATGCGGATTTCCCTGAATCCAGTTTGCATGACAGGAGACTGTGACAGGCTTTCAATGGAGTTGGTTCACACAGCTCTGGGGCGGTCTCGGTCCGCACTGGAAAAGGGTCCTGTGCGTCTTTGGATCAGTTTTAGGCCCAAATTCAGGCAAAAATTCAGACCTGATTCACACCTGAAACAGAGAACAGGGACACACCGGACCCCTTGCTGCGAGCCATGGCCACAGCTAGTGTGAAACCGGACTATATCTCTTTTCCTCCAGGCATAAAGAGTGCCTCCTTGTCCTCTTCGATGACCTTAAAGTGAATAACTCAACACCAAGTTCACTATATGGACCTCTTATGTATTTGTACATTTTGATCATATCCCCCTTTATCTCCTCTTCTCAAGAGAAAATAAATTCAATTCCTTTAATCTTTCCTCATAACTGAGCTCCTCCATGCCCCTTATCAGTTTGATTGCCCTTCTCTGCACTTTCTCCAGTTCCCTGATATCTTTTTTGTGAACTGGTGCTCAAAACTGAACTGCATATTCCAGATGAGGTCTTACTAATGATTTGTACATGAGCAAAATTATATCTCTCTCTCTGTAGTCCGTACCTCTCTTAATACAAGAAAGAATTTTGCTCGTACTGGAAACTACAGCATGGCATTGCATGATATTATTAAGCTTATGATCTACCAAAACCCCCAGATCCTTCTCAACCATTGATTCCCCCAGTTGTACTCCCCCTGGTATGTATGATGCATGCATATTCTTAGCCCCCAAGTCCATAACTTTACATCTATTAACATTAAACCTCATCTGCCACATAGTTGCCCAATTAAGCAGTGCACGGGCGCCGCCCCCTCTCTCCTGCCACCCCCTCTAGCACCAATAGATAGATTCATGCATTGCATGAATCTATCTATGGCCGCCACTGCCACCCCCTATTCAGGCGCCCAGCCCCTTTTCAGGCGCCTAAATTACAGCAGCGGGGGGGGGGGTTGAATCACCTGATTAGAGCCATAGGCTCTAATAAGCGTCAAAAAAGGTGACCTTCTAGCGCCCACTCAGCTGTGTTAGAAAAGTGAATGAATATTCGCTTTCCTAGCACTAAACCGCCTCTCCGCCAATCAGGTGCTCGGATCTGTTACCCATCACCTGATTGGCTGTAAGGACAGGCGCTGTGATTGGAACAGGCGTCCAATCATAGCAGAGGACGGGAAGAGAGGACAGGAGAAAACATCGGGGAGCTGTCTCATTGAGACAGGGTAAGTGCAGACGGCGGGCGGGGGGCACACTGGCAGCATTTGATATGGCACAGTGGGAGCATTTGATATGGCACAGTGGCTGCAGTTGATGGGCACAGTTGCTGCGTTTTATGGCACAGTGGCTGCGTTTGATGGCACAGTGGCTGTGTTTGATGGTACAGTGGCGGCAATTGATGGGCACAGTGGCTGCGATTGATGGTACAGTGGTGGCATATGATGGGCACAGTGGCTGCATTTCATGGCACAGTGGCTGCGTTTGATGGTACAGTGGTGACAATTGATGGGCACAGTGGCTGCGTTTGATGGCACAGTGGCGGTAGTTGATGGGCACAGTGGCTGCATTTTATGGCACAGTGGCAGCAATTGATGGGCACAGTGGCTGTATTTGATTGGCACAATGGCTGTATTTGATGGGCACAGTGGCTGCGTTTGATGGCACAATGGCTGCGTTTGATGGTACAGTTGCGGCAATTGATGGGCACAGTGGCTGCGTTTGATGGTACAGTGGCGGCAATTGATGGGTACAGTGGCTGTGTTTGATGGCACAGTGGCTGCAATTGATGGGTTTTTTTTTCAGAAGTTTTCAGTTTGTTTGTGTCCCCCCAAAAACTTTGAGCACCAGCCGCCACTGGTTGGCTTGTAAATTGGAGACATCCTGTAAGGACGTTATTCCACTTTATAGCTTGGTGTCATCTGCAAACACTGAAACTGTACTTTTATTCACAGACCCTATATCATTTATAAAGATATTAAAAAGTAAGGGTCCCAACACTGAACCTTGGGGTACACCACTGATAACCTTAGACCATTCAGAGTAAGAGCCATTAACCACTACTCACTAAATTCTGTCTTTTAGCCAGTTTTCTATCCATTTACAAACTGATCTTTCCAAGCCTGTAGACTTTACCTTACACATGAGCCGTGTGTGGGGAACTGTGTCAAACGCTTTTGTAGTATACCATGTCCACAGCCACCCCTCTGTCCTAGGTTTTACTTACCTCCTCATAAAAAGAAATCAGATTTGTTTGACGACTTCTTCTTTCTTTCATAAACCCATGCTGTCTGATACCTAAAATACTTTTTTCCAGCAAGAACTCATCTATGTGGTCTTTTATTGGACTCTCCAGTATCATCCCAACTATAGATGTTAAGTAGATGTCAGAAGAGTCGGAGCATCACTAGTATCCAGAGAACGGGCAGGAAGCAAAATGGCATGTCTAAGGAATACATAATTAAACATTTTCTCCAAGTTCTTAAAGCGGCGTTCCACCCAAAAGTGGAACTTCCGCTTGAAAGTATTCCTTGCCCCCTGACATGCCACATTTGGCATGTCATTTTTTTTTTTTGGGGGGGGGTGTACCTAGTTAAGAGTGGGACTTCCTGTCCCACTTCCTCCTTCCTGCTCTTGGCCGCCTAGGCAACTCCTTCTCTCCCCCTAGGCAACCCCCTCCCTTCTGCAATCTTCTGGGAAAGAAATCCTGGACTGCCGCACTCCATGGATAAGGCATCTTTGTTGACAAAATTGATTAAAAGTCCAAAGCACAGTCACATCAAATGATGCTTACTCATAGCGATTTATTCCTGTTTTATTCACTATTGATGTGACTGTACTTTGGACTTTTAATCAATTTTGTCAACAAAGATGCCTTATCCATGGAGTGCGGCAGTCCAGGATTTCTTTTCCTCTTCTACACATCAGTGCAGAGCCAGCACCTGAGAGTTCGCAGTAGGATGGGACCATCAATTTCAGGTGTGGAGGCTTTAGGAGAGGCATCTCCTGTTTGATCCTGCAATCTTCTGGGACATGTCCAAGAAGATTGCCTGGCCACTAGCAGAGCGCAGCATGACTCGCGCATGTGCAGTGCCTGCCCGGCTGTGAAGCCCAAAGCTGTCACGGCCGGGTGCCCACAGTTGCTATGACAGCGCTGGCGTAGAGGAGGGGGAGAGGAGCGGGGCTCCGGCTGCCCGCATCGCTGGACCGGGAGACAGGTAAGTTTCTGTTTATTATTAGTCAGCAGCTACACTTTTTGTAGCTGCTGACGTTTAATAAACGAAAACAACGTGTGGAGCTCTGCTTTAAGGGACACAGTATATTGAAAACAAGTTGAGAATGGTGGGCTGATAAGCCCCTGGCTTGGATATTCCAGCAGTGAGTTTTCCCTGCTTAATTTCCTAAGCTCTGTTCCTGTCCACCAGGGAGTATTTGGTGTGTCCAAAATCTATCTGTAAAAGCTGGCCATACACTATGACATATTTTATACTTGTGATTGGGGGTGCAGTTGAACCACGTTTTTACATTAAAGCGGACTTTCAGTCATTTTTTCAGCTTTCCATCTATTAAATATTCTGCCCTTGTTGTTTTAACTTTGGACAGGAAAAAAAAAAATTCTGCCAGTAAATACCTTATACACTTCCTGTTTCTTGTCTGGTCATTAGCCTAGGCTTATGACATCATGCACAGCTCTCTCTCTCACTCTCAATTCTTGCAGCTGATTGGCTGCAGGCGCTGTTCGGCTGACAACTACTCAGCTCCTTTGATAAAAGCCAGTTGACCAATTTACTTTTGTTGAGCCGGCAGGGCCACCAATTGTTAAGAGTTTCGACTGTTTCTTCTGAATTAGAAAAACATTCTGACAGTGAAAACCCAGCATTGGAGAGTGGGGAACCTCGAGAACAGCAGCTTTGAAGGATGCAAGAAACTGTCAGGAGGTTTAACTGACCAGTTTCCACCAAAAAACAGACATATCAGTTTTAGGCCCCTTTCACAAAAGCGGCCCAATCGGGTCCGCATGTTCGTTTTTCAGGCGAACCTGATCCACCGCCCATTGTTCTCTATGGGGCGGAGGATGTCAGCAGATATGTGTCCGCAGTCATCGATCCAATCTGCTAAAAACAGACAAATAGGGATCCGTTCCCCATCCGTTCAGCGGATCGGATGACAATCGGATGGAAATGGACAGGTAGTCCATTTCCATCCGACAGTCCCATAGAGTACAGAGGCTGTGTCTGTGTCCGCTCTGCATAGCGGAGTAGACACTGACCTGTCATCCGCCTGCTCAGCGAGGATCAGCAGAGAGATTCCCCGCTGAACAGGTGGATCAACTTGGACGGATTCCACTCCGTCTGAAAGGGGCCTTAGGCGAACTGATCCTTTAAAACCATAACCAATCCTGCCTGAAATCGCCATCTAAGCAAGCAATTAGAGAAAGCAGTATACTCAGATAGTGAACTGAATATTCATGCAGGCATTTCTAATCCTACAGCTGACATTGATAACTTGTAACACATGAGCCTAAATTCAGAACTGTTAATTTTTCTCATGTAGACGGGAAGTGTTATCTGTATAGGTAAGCAGCGTCAAACCTTGTAAGGTGTGTTGGACTTAATCCAACATACTGTTAATGATACATCGAAGGTGAATAAGACCTGCAAAGGCAGCAAAAAAAGTTTGAATTTAATTGCTCGTTGTGGGGCAAAATAGAACAAAGGAGACAAATACCAAAAGAGCCTTTATTTACATTGCTTGTCTCTGGCCCCATGGACTTGACAAGTGCCATCATTAGGAAAGCAGAGGGAGAGGACACTAATCCCTCTATAAGACAGGCGCCCTCAAAGCAGAAGTCTGCTTTTGCTCCAAGCACATGCGCTGCTGGTACAGATGCAGGAGGAGGCTGGGGTGTCAAAAAAAACAAAAACAACTGCAGTACAGCCAGGGCCAGTGATAAGGGGGTACCACCTGTTCGGTATGGGGCCCGGGCCAGCAGGGGGGACCAGTAGGGTTGCCACATTTTCTTCATGTGTCCACTCATGATTCAAAACCAGGATAGGTGGTAACCCTAGGGCCCAGGTAGCAAGGTGATATGGGCAGGGAGGGTAATCGGTGCGGCAGGGGGGCAATTACTGGAACCGATCCTCTGTATGGCTCTCTCTGCAGCAGCTGAAAGCTGGCTTCTTCTCCTTTCCCTCCCGTTGGCTTTCAGCCATACAGGGCAGCCCTGAGTACAGTGCTTTCTACTAATATTGTAAGTCGTTACACTTGAACAATCTTGGGGCAGCTAAGCTCAGCCACAGTAACAGCCATAAATCGGTTTTCTGTTAGGGGAGGAGCAGAGAAGCAGGAAGGCAATAACAAAGAAATGATTTTCTTCTAAAATCCATAAGGGGTTAAATGGAGAGGCAAAGCAAGGAATTTAAACATGAATTTAAGGGCCGGCATTTTTTTAATGATTATGAGAATTCTTCTTTGGTTTTCTTTTTTTTTTGGCTTCACCTTGGGGTTTCAAAGGTAATATTAGGCTGCTGCCATCTTCCACCCAAAATGTAAGGAAATGACCTGTCAAGGAGACTACCAAGACTCTTGGGTCTCCTTTAAATAAGCCCTCTATTACTTATTTACGTCAAACTCTTATGCCGTGTACACACGAGCTGACTTTCCGGCATACTTGGTCCGGCGGACCAGAGTTCGCCGGACAATCCGATCGTGTGTAGGCTTCGGCTGACTTTTTTTCCCCAAAAGTCCGCCGGACCTAGATTTGAAACATGTTTTAAATCTTTCCGTTGGACTCAGCTCCTGACGGAAAGTCCGTTCGTCTGTATGCTGGTCCGACGGAAGGCCCGCTCGTCTGTATACTGGTCCGACGGACCAGATACGACGCAAGGGCAGGGTATTGCATCTCGCGCTCGCTGCAATAGGAAAAACAAATTTTCCTATTGCGGCGAGCGCGGGGCATACCATGCCCTTAGGTCTGGTATGGATTTTAAAGGGAACCCTCTACGCCGAAAAAACGGCGTGGGGTCTCCCCTAAAATCCATGCCAGACCCCGATCTGAGCACGCAGCCTGGAAAGGGGGTGGAGACGAGCGAGTGCCCCCCCTCCTGAACAGTACCAGGCCACATGCCCCCCCACCCTAAAGCACCTTGTCCCCATGTTAATGAGGACAGGGGCCTCTTCCCGACAACCCTGGCCGTTGGTTGTCGGGGTCTGCGGGCGGGGGGCTTAAGAGAATCCGGGAATAAGAGGGCCCCCAGATCCCGACCCCCCACCCTAAGTGAATGAGTATGGTACCCCTACCCATTTACCTAGGGAAAAAGTGTCAATAATAAAACACACTACACAGGTTTTTAAAATAATTTATTAAACAGCTCCGGGGGGGGGATCTTCCTCCGGCTTCGGGGGTCTTCCTCCGGCTTTGGGGGTCCCTCTGGTTCCTCTTCTCCCGGCGTCCGGTTGGTTCTTTATTATTGGTTGGTTCTTTATTTATAATTATTTTAAAAACCTGTGTAGTGTGTTTTATTTTTGACACTTTTTCCCTAGGTAAATGGGTAGGGGTACCATGTACCCCATACTCATTCACATCGGGTGGGGGGCCGGGATCTGGGGGCCCTCTTATTATAGGGGGCTCCCGGATTGCAATAAGCCCCCCGCCCGCAGACCCCGACAACCAACGGCCAGGGTTGTCGGGAAGAGGCCCTTCTCCTCATCAATATGGGGATAAGGTGCTTTGGGGTGGGGGGGCCCCGCAGGGCGCCCCCTCCCCCAAAGCATCCAACCCCCATGTTGAGGGCATGTGGCCTGGTACGGTTCAGGAGGGGGGCCGCTCGCTCGTCCCCACCCCCTTTCCTGACCAGCCGGTCTGCGTGCTCGGATCGGGGTCTGGTATGGATTTTAGGGGGGACCCCACGCCGTTTTTTCGGCGTAGGGGGTTCCCTTTATAATCCATACCAGACTTAAGGGCCCGGTATGACCCGCGACAGGGCTCGCAAGGTGTCAATCTCGCCAATAAAAGCGGTGAGATTGACTTCCTTTTCTAGTCCCGTCGTACCTGAGTTACGTTCAAAATGAACGGACTTGTCCGTGTGTGGGCAAGTCCGTTCATTCTGAAAGTCCGCCGTAACTCCGGCGAAAGTCCGTCGGAAAGACGGGCGGACTTAGCCTGCCGGAAAGTCCGGTCGTGTGTAGGCAAGTCCGTCTGTTCAGGTAGTCCGCCGGAAAGTCTGGCGGAAAGACCGGCGGACCAAGTCTGCTGCAAAGTCCGCTCGTGTGTACAAGGCATTAGACCTTCCTTTCATTGGCCTGTTTCCTTGGTTTCTTTAAGCCCTCTCTGCAGTTTATTTCACTTCCCCTCATTCTTCATTAGCAGTCGTGCCCTGATTTTCTGCAGGTAATGAGGATGGCGGTTCAAACCTCGCACCAGGCTCCGCTAATGACCAATGGCGGCCCAGCCTGAGTTTTGTTTGAGCTTGGGTGCTAACAGACCATCACGCAGTCCGATGGTGCATGTCTGGTCCATTAAGCTGATGTCTTCCAGTAGCACATATGACCCTTCTGTGCAATAACCATGCCAAGGAAACTGAATGAAGCACATTACAGCGTGACTTCAAATTATCACTGTTTATGTTACAAAAATCAGTGACCTTATCCTTGCTTAATAACAGCCTAGCTGTCCTATTTCAACATGCATTTGTTAATAGGAGATGATCAGTGATTGATGGCTCTTGAAGCTAAGAGTAATATAATCCCCGCCACCTTTCAGCACAATGTAACTGTTTGTTTAAGTTTTCTCTGTTGTTAAAGGGATAATGCCGAAAACAGGACATTGGTTTACAATGAGAAGCAGGAAAAATGACCAAATACAGCCGGTTACAGTGTATCCCTAGCCAAATATCTTTTTCCATATCGGATGGAGGGGGTGGGGTTGGAGCCCCTGACAGTTTTTTTTTGTCCCCAACGAGGAACTTCACTCTTATGCCGTGTACACATGGGCGGACTTTTCGGCATCAAAGGTCCGACGGTCTTTCTGACGGACTTTCGAACGAACGGACTTGCCTACACACGATCACACCAAAGTCTATGGATCCGTACGTAATGATGTACGACCGGACTAAAGTAAGGAAGTTGATAGCCAGTAGCCAATAGCTGCCCTAGCGTCGGTTTTCGTCCGGTGGACTAGCATACAGACAAGCGGATTTCTCGATAGCAACTGGGTCCGGCATAGTTCAGGCAGAAAGATTTGAAACATGTTCCAAGTCTAAAGTCCGTCTGATTTTTGACAGAAAAAGTCCGCTGAAGGTCCAATGAAGCCCACACACGGTCGGATCGTCCGACGGATTCGTTCCATCGGACCAGTCCAGTCGAAAAATCCGCCCGTGTGTACACGCCATTACTGGTGATCCTTGTTTCATTTAATCCTAAAATTGTTGTAAACCTCTGAAATGAAAACATGAACAAGGCATAGCCTGATGTAAAGGGTATTTGCCTCAATTCATAACACTAATGCCGCGTACACACGAGCGGACTTTACGGCAGACTTTGCCCGGCGGACGGAATTTGGTCGGACAATTCGATCGTGTGTGGGCTCCAGCGGACTTTGTTTTCTCAAAAGTTGGACGGACTTAGATTTGAAACATGTTTTAAATTAATCCGTCGAAATCGAGTCCGGTCGAAAAGTCCGCTCGTCTGTATGCTAGTTCGACGGACAAAAAGCCACGCTAGGGCAGCTATTGGCTACTGGCTATGAACTTCCTTATTTTAGTCCGGTCGTACATCATCACGTACGAATTCGACAAACTTTGGTGGATTGTGTGTAGGCAAGTCCGTTCATTCAGAAAGTCCGTCGTAAAGTCTGCCGTAAAGTCCGACCGTGTGTACACGGCATAAGGCATTCACATTTGATCGTAACGCGGGATATGTTTGTGATGCCATTGCTTCTTAATGGTGCTCTAATTGCGCCGTGACTTTGCCGCGATTGTCGAGTGGTAGGTCGCTCTGCAATCGCAATGCACTACGCTTGTTGCTTAAAAAGGAACATGAGCCTAATTTGGGGGACAGCGTGATTGCAGCATGATTAACTGTGTGACAATCTTTGAAAAACCATGGCACGATTGGGGTGTCATTAAAAGTAATGGCATCAAAAACACGTTTGCAGCAATTTGAATTAAAGGGTGGAATCATGGCGATTCTGCCCACGATCAGGTGTGAATGGAGCCTTATGCTGGCCATACACTATACGAAAAATCGGCCGAAAAATCGTTCGTATGGACACTTCGTTCGTTTTTCGGCACGTTAGTGGGTACAAATCGATAATCGTTTGTGACGTTTTTGTGGAAAAAAAACGAACGGCATGTTTGGAAAATTTCTGCCGAACGTACGATAAATTGCAAGGTTAATGTGTTTCCCGTCCAAACTGTCTGCACTAGGTATATGTAAAAAAACGAACACAAAATTATTTATTCATGTCCACTGAACAGATTATCGGTCATTATATAATGGCACGATCGTTTGCGGTCACGGTCGAACGTTCGTTTTTCGAAAAGGGGTTCGGCCGATTTTCTGTATAGTGTATGGCCAGCATTAGTTTGGATCCTAGCTGCTCTCTCCTTCCTTCGCTGTCTGCATAAGTCACTTTTGATTGTTTTCCCAGACACCAGGAAATCAAAGGTGATAGCCCCACCCTCCTCCCCCCAGTACATAGAAGGTGATTGACAGACTCAGCTGTGCATGTTTCTCTAAGAGACTGTGTAGGGAGGTGGGTTGTCCATTCCCTCCACTCAGGTGTCAAATTACACTCAGCTCTTTGCTCTGTGCTGTGCAGTGTATGCCATCAGATCCCCTGCCTCCTGAAAGCTGGGAAATATCACCTGATCTGTGCACTTCAAAGGGCTCTGAAGAAGAAGGGGCTGCAGATAACTGGGTACAGCTTATGTGGGAGGATGTGCTTCATCTCTGTGTATTACCTGAGGCCATTCACTTCAGTGGGCTTATATCAGGGACAATTATCACTTTAAGCTGGCCATATACTGTATGAATTTTATTCTGGTTCCTCAGGAATCAGCCCAAAATTCTGTAAGTGGGCGGCCCTGTTGGCCACCTCTTGCTCGACATCCCGAGATGGATGTGGACTATGGAATCTGTAGTGTGCATAGAGCAGTGCACGTGACCGCAACTAAAGTGCACTTGTCATTCAAACAAATGGAAGTGAGGGGGAGAAGGAGAGGTTTGGAAGCTCACAGAGGATGTTACAAGGAGGCAGAAAAACGCAGCAAAAGATTTAATGAAAAATAGATTACAGAGCTAAGTAACAGATGTGTATGGATTATTTTTGGAGAATAAGGATATTGTTTAGCGTCACTTTAATGTATATCAAAGGCAGGCCCTTGTACTAAATAATTATTGTAATCTCAATTTAAGGGTTGTATTTTAAGGGTTTGAATACAGGTTCAATTAGGCCTGATTCACACCTATGCATTTTTTTGTGCGTTTTCAGTTTTGAGGAAACACTACAGTCCATTCAACATGGTTTCCTATGTGTCACGTTCACATCTGTGCATTTTATGGAAAGGACCAGGGACCAGCAGGTTGTGTTTTTGGTTCCATAGACTTCAATGGATCCAAAACGTGTTCTTATGCCGCGTACACACGGTCGGACTTTTTGACTGGTCTGGTCCGACGGATGCCAACGGACCATAGCCGGCGGACAATCCGATCGTGTGTGGGCTTCACCGGACCTTCAGCAGACTTTTCCAGTCGCAAATCTGATGGACTTTAGATTTGGAACATGCTTCAAATCTTTATGTCGTAACTCCGCCGTACTCCGCCGTACTCCGCTCGTCTGTATGCTAGTCCGACGGACAAAAACCGACGCTAGGGCAGCTATTGGCTACTGGCTATCAACTTCCTTATTTTAGTCCGGTGTACGTCATCACGTACGAATCCGTCGGACTTTGGTGTGATCGTGTGTAGGCAAGTCCGTTCGTTAGAAAGTCCGTCGGAAGTCCGTCAAAAGTCCGTCGAAAGTATGCTGCAAAGTCTGTCGGACCAGTCCGGTCGAAAAGTCAGACCGTGTGTACGCGGCATAAGGCTTTGTTCTTAGGCAAAATTGTGAGTGAGCCAACTCTCTTGACTGAGGAGCAATCCCACACATGAATGGTCTCAGGATGCTTTAGAGCCCTTGCACACTGGGGCGGCGTCGGTGGTAAAACGCCGCTATTATTAGCGGCGTTTTACCGTCGGTATGCGGCCGCTAGCGGGGCGGTTGTACCCCCCGCTAGCGGCCGCGAAAGGGTTAAATACCACCGCAAAGCGCCTCTGCAGAGGCGCATTGCCGGCGGTATAGCCGCGCCGTCCCATTGATTTCAATGGGCAGGAGCGGTAAAGGAGCGGTATACACACCGCTCCTTCACCGCTCCGAAGATGCTACTGGCAGGACTTTTTTTACCGTCCTGCCAGCGCATCGCTCCAGTGTGCAAGCCCTCGGGGCTTTCACACTGGGATGACAGCAGCGGCACTTTCGGGGCGGTTTGCAGGCGCTACTATTAGCGCAATAGCGCCTGCAAACCGCCCCAGTGTTAAAGGGCTCTTACTGTTGTCATGACACAGGACTGATGGTAGCGCTCACCTTTTCTTCTCCAGACAAGTTTTTTCCGGATGCTCCAAACAATCGGAAAAGGGATTCATCAGAGAAAATGATCTTACCCCAGTCCTTAGCAGTCCAATCCCTGTACCTTTTGCAGAATATCAGTCTGTCTCTGATGATTTTCCTGGAGAGAATTGGCTTCTTTGCTGCCGTTCTTGACACCAGGCCATCCCCCAAAAGTCTTCACCTCACTGTGCATGCGGATGTACTCACACCTGCCTGCTCCCACTCCTGGGCAAGCTCTGCACTGGTGGTGCCCTGATCCCTCAGCTGAATCAACTTTAGGAGACGGTCCTGGACTCCTGGCACTTGCTTGACTTTCTAGGGTGCCCTAAATCCTTCTTCACAAATGCAGTGGAAATGTTTTTTTATGGGATTAAGTTTGTTTTGAAGGCAAAAAGGGACTTTGCAATTAATTGCAATTCATCTGATCACTCTTCATAACATTCTGGAATATATGCAAATTGCCATCATGAAAACTGAAGCAGCAGACTTTGTGAAAATCAATATTTGTGTCATTCTCAAAACTTCTGGCCATGGCTGTATGACCACTTTCCAAGGTTTCCTGTTTCAGGGTAGCTCCTTTCTCTTGCATTATCCTGTGGAGTCACCCTTGCATGCAGAAACTAGAGTTGTATCTCTCTACACTCGGGGGTCGGTAACCAGTCGATCGCGAGCTACCCGTCGACCGCTGGCAGGTGAATGGTAGCCCGCAAAGACATCCCCGTCTCGCCGACCCAGTGCTTACTACAGAGCAGCACATGCGCACACGCTCCCAATCCTGCATACAAGTCGCTGAGGGGCAGGGAAAACCTCTCTACCTACCCTCCTGCGTCGGTACATGACAATGCAACTGCAGAATGCTACAAAAAATGCACCTCTATGCGCATGCATAGATCTAAATGCCCTCTAAATGCTTGTTTACGTTAGCCCTTGAGGGCGGTAAAACTACTCAGTCGAGCCACATTTTTACCGCCCTTCACCCACTCCCCCTTTAGATGGGAAGGCTGCAGTTGGGCTGTACACATGCAATGTTTTGCAGAACCCCTTGTAGTGTTTTTCCCGGGCACTACCGCCCACCAAACATGACTCATTCAAGTAAATGCAGTTGTGCTCTAACCGTGCAACTAACTGGCAGCAAATATCGATTTAGTTTTAGTCTTAGCCTTTTGACTAAAATTCCATTTTAGTTTTAGTCCCATTTTAGTCATCTGCAATTGTTTTAGTTTTAGTCAACTAAAATTGAATGAGTTTAGTTAAATTGTAATGCATTATTATACTCCTGGAGTAAAAAATTCTAATATGTTCAAATACAGATTTAGCCTCTCTGGATGGTCTGAGGAGACCTGTAATGGTGTACAGTGCTCTGGGCGATGGCCTAAGAGGGCTTTAATGCTACACAGTGCTCTGCACAGTGGTCTCAGGAAGCCTGTAATGCTGCACAGTGCTCTGGACGGTGGTATGAGAGGCCTGTAATGCTGCACAGTGCTCTGGATGGTGGTCTGAGGAAAGGCCTGTAATAGTAACAGTGCTCTAGATGGTGGTCTGAGGGGAGGCCTGTAATGCCCAGTGTTCTGGGACGGTGGTTTGAGAGGCCTGTAATGCTTCACAGTGCTCTGGATGATGGTCTAAGGGGAGGCCTGTAATGCTGCACAGTGGGCTGGATGGTATGCTGAGGGGAGGCCTGTAATGCCCAGTGTTCTGGGACGGTGGTTTGAGAGGCCTGTAATGCTTCACAGTGCTCTGGATGATGGTCTAAGGCAGTGGTTCTCAACTCCAGTCCTCAGGACCCACCAACAGGCCAGGTTTGCAAGATAGCTGAAATACATCACAGGTGATATCACTTGCTGCTCAGTGATTGCAGTATTCTAGTCTGCAACTCCCCAAGGCAATACTTAAAATCTGGCCTGTTGGTGGGTCCCGAGGACTGGAGTTGAGAACCACTGGTCTAAGGGGAAGCCTGTAATGCTGCACAGTGCCTGGAAGGTAGGCTGATGGGAGGCCTGTAATGCCCAGTGTTCTGGGACAGTGGTTTGAGAGGCCTGTAATGCTTCACAGTGCTCTGGATGATGGTCTAAGGGGAGGCCTGTAATGCTGCACAGTGGGCTGGATGGTAGTTTGAGGGGAGGCCTGTAATGCCCAGTGTTCTAGGACAATGGTCTGAGAGGCCTGTAATGCTGTACAGTGCTCTGGATGGTGGTCTGAGGGGAGGCCTGTAATGCACAGTGTTTTGGGATGGTGGTCTGAGAGGCCTGTAATGCTGCACAATGCTGGATGGTGGTCTGAGGGGAGACCTGTAATACACAGTGCTCTGGATGCTGGTGGTAAGAGGAGGCTTGTAATGTACACAGTGCTCTGGACGATGGTCTGATGGGAGACCTGTAAAGAGAGTCCTGAAGCAGAGAAGAGAAGGGGATCAGCATAAGGACAGCATGACGGGTGTGGACCGCACAGTCATGCCTGTAGAAAGAAAAATTTGTCCCCTTTAGGAAAGGGGGAGTGGCCGGAGCAGGGGAGGCGCTCGGGTAGCAGGCAAGGAGGAAGGAAGGGGGAGAGATGTCACTAGAGAGCGGCGGAGGAAAAGATTCCCACCCACTCTCCCGATTTATGGTTAAGTATAATAGGAGCGGTAAGGACAACCCGTGCAGTGGTTGGGTCTTTGGAGGAGAAGAAGATGCTATATGTATATATAACATGGTTGGTACCCATCTGTGGTATGGGTTTATCAGGTACCTTCCGGTTATGAGGGGTTAACCAGGAAGGGGTAAAAAGGTAGCTCACTACGAAGGTTGAGTACCCTCTCTGAGTCCGGGCGCTTGCGACTGGAGGCCTAAAATTAAAAGAAGTTTGTCGCAGTGACCAATGGTGTGTGTTCCCCTCGAAGACCCCAAAAAGTACATAAAGTATATAAAAAGTTGGTTAAGAGTTATTTAAAATGTTATTTATTTAATTTTATGGTAATTGTTAGGTCCTTGACATGTCATGTACACACCCACAGTGCTCTGCTCTGGATGGTCGTAGGTCGGGACTCTCGTCAGGGGGCCTGTAATACACAGTGCTGCTCTGGACGGTCCTTTGAGGAGGCCTGTGATGCTGTACAGTGCTAACTGCTAAGCATGGATCTCCATGGAAACCGGAAGTTCACAATGGTAAACGTCCCTCCCTCATATTTTCGTCCAGTTTTCGTTCGTTAATGAAAACGTAATTAATTTTTGTCATAGTTTTCATCAGTGGACAAAAACGTGGTGTACTTTTCATTTTGTTTTCGTCACTGTAAAAAGGCCGTTGACGAAAATGTTGATGAAAAAGTTTTCGTTTACGAAATTAACACTGGTTGCAGCGTGGTTGTTCGGAATTTACTGCGTTAAAACAGGCAGTGAGGAGGCGATAATTTTCCTATTAAATGCTCCCTGAAGGGAGCAACGCAAGTCTAAACCAGGCCTAAATTTTATGGGTCAGGTCAAGTGAACCTGTGGCGAAAAGAAGGAAAGCAGCCATCACGGTTTTTCTTCTGAAAATGCCAATTTCATGGCTGTCATTCTATTCCTATGGTCCAGTACTTCATGAGTCACTAACTAGGAACATTTGTGCAGATGTGGCATGATTCTGGCATTCTGACTTCACTTGCTGCATGCTTGTTCCAGGCCTGTGCGCTGATAGAGATATAAATGATTGCATTTTTAGATGGAGGTGAGCAATGGCAGCCCCCCCCCCCCCCCTATTCCTGCCCTCCCATGTTCACTTTAATTGAGGGTCAGCAGAGAAGTCCAAGGATTTATTTTTGTCCTTCTCCAGTAGTCCGTATGGTGAGACAATCCGGATTTCTTTTTTCTAAGTTTAGCTCTGGAGGGTGTGGACGGAGAGCACGGGGCTATTTATTTCTGGTCCAAAACACCCGGCCACTCGGTTCCTTAACAGCGGTCAACAGCAGAGCCGGAAAGGGCCAATGTGCGGCGGAGGCCTGAAGGGAAGTGAGAGCGAATGGAGACTCATCCCCACGATAAGATCATGCAAAATATCTTCTGCCCATCTGCTGAGGAGGAAATGAATTCACACCGGTTCCCTATCATTATCTGCAGAAGCTCCGTCTTCCTGCCCTCACCTTCCTCTTTTGGCAGAGCAGTCTGTGAGTTCCCAGGCCTGGCCAGCACCAGCGCTGCAAGAGTAAGGGCAGGCTGCCAGGGCCCCGCTCACTGTGTCTATTTATGATCGCAGGTTAACACTGCAGGATATTAGGGGTCAGCGCACTTCAAAGCGCAGTAAGCCTCACTGGCAGGGCGACCGTGAAAAGGATCGCTTCGTGTTCGAAGTTAGAAAATACTTTAGCTTGTCAGCTGGACTGACTTATTGTGGTGCAGAAACTTCTTTAAAAGTGATGCTTTTTACTGCGCAATTTTTTCAAATAAAAAAAATACTTGAATAACTTGATGCATGTGATCATGACAGTATGTGCGATGAGCGTACTCTGTGGGGCAAAAGTCACCAGCATAAGGCACAACTTTTCAACAAAAAGTTGGAAATTGTTGGCCAGTGCTCGGTTGTTCACCTATTATGGTAGAATTAGGGCCCATTACCATGTGCATTGGGCTGAGCTGGGCAGCCTTACCCAAAGCTGTCCCAGGGCACAGACAATGCAATTTTCCTTGCATCCTGTAAGGCTGAATTCACACTGACTTGTGATAAAATGGAAGGAAATCGATGTACATTTCCATCAGTTTTATGCACATTTTAATGTTCAACTTGCATTAATGTGCATTTTGACATGCATTGACATGCGTTTTAGCATGCATTAACCACTTAGCGACTGCCGGCCCGCAATGTACTGCGGACGAACGGCCGCTGTAGCAGAGGCGTTGCTAGAACCTTCAGGGCCCCGGTGCAAGAAACCATGAAGGCCCCCGCTGGGGTGACCCATCCCCATGCTTCAGGGGGCCCATGTGTCACTCCTGTACACCTGGATAGGAGGAGCAGCGGGGGGCGGCATATGGAGGAACCAATCCCCTCCATTTTCTTTCTGCAGCTGCTGAATGTCGACGGGAGGGAGAGGAGAAGTAGGCTTTCAGTGACTGCAGGAGAAAAATTAAGGGTTTTAGTTCCTCCGTATGCCGCCCTCCTCCTATCGAGGTGTACATGGGTGAGGCATGGGCCCCCTGGAGCATGGGGCTGGGATGAGTGGCAGCGTGAGGTGGTGGTATGGAATGGGATGAGTGGCAGCGGTGGTGGGGGGGATAGATCAGTGGCAGCGGTGGCTGGGAGATAGTATCAGTGGCAGCAGTGGTGGGGGTGGGATAAGTGGTGGTGGTGAGGGGGGTTAGATCAGTGGCGGTGGTGGGTGTGGTGGGATTAGAGGTGGCAGTGAAGGGGGTTAGATCAGTGGCGGTGGTGGGGTGGGATTACTGGTGGTGGTGAGGGGGGGTTAGATCAGTGGCGGCGGTGGGTGGGATTAGTGGTGGAGGTTAGAGGGGTTAGATCAGTGGCGGCGGTGGGTGGGGTGGGATTAGTGGTGGCGGTGAGGGGGGTTAGATCAGTGGCGGCGGTGGGTGGGGTGGGATTAGTGGTGGCAGTGAGGGGGGGTTAGATCAGTGGCGGTGGTGGGTGGGGTGGGATTAGTGGTGGTGAGGGGGGTTAGATCAGTGGTCGTGATGGGGGGTGGGATTAGCCTGTGGTGGTGAGGGGGGGTTACATAGTTACATAGTAGGTGAGGTTGAAAAAAGACACAAGTCCATCAAGTCCAACCTATGTGTGTGATTATGTAGTGGTGGCGGTGAGGGGGGTTCGATCAGTGGCGACGGTGGGTGGGGTGAGATTAGTGGTGGCGATGAGGGGGGTTATATCAGTGGCAACGGTGGGTGGGGTGGGATTAATGGTGGCGATTAGGGGTGTTAGATCAGTGGCTGTGGTGGGTGGGGTGGAATTAGTGGTGGCGGTGAGGGGGGTTAGATCAGTGGCGGTGGTGAGTGGCGTGGGATTAGTGCTGGGGGTGAGGGGGGGTTAGATCAGTGGTCGTGATAGGTGGGATTAGTTGTGGCGGTGAGGGGGGTTAGATCAGTGGCAGTGGTGGGTGGGATGGGATTAGTGGTGGCGGTAAGGGGGGGTTGGATCAGTGGCGGCGGTGGGTGGGGTGGGATTAGTGGTGGCGGTAAGGGGGGTTACATCAGTGGCGGTGGTGGGTGGGGTGGGATTAGTTGTGGCGGTGAGGGGTATTAAATTAGTGGCGGTGGTGGGTGGGGTGGTGTTGGTGGTGGCGGTGAGGGGGGTTAGATCAGTGGCAGTGGTGGGTGGGGTGGAATTAGTGGTGGCGGTGAGGGGGGTTAGATCAGTGGCCATGGTGGGTGGGGTGGGATTAGTGGTGGCGGTGAGGGGGGTTAGATCAGTGGTCGTGATTGGTGGGATTAGTTGTGGCGGGTTAGATCAGTGCCGGTGGTGGGTGGGATGGGATTAGTGGTGGCGGTGAGGTTGGGTTGGATCAGTGGTGGCGGTGGGTGGGGTGGGATTAGTGGTGGCGGTAAGGGGGGTTAGATCAGTGGCGGTGGTGGGTGGGGTGGGATTAGTGGTGGCGGTGAGGGGTGTAAGATCAGTGGCAGTGGTAGGTGGGGTGGGATTAGTGGTGGCTGTGAGGGGGGTTACATCAGTGGCGGTGGTGGGTGGGGTGGGATTAGTCATGGCAGTGAGGGGGGTTAGATTAGTGGCGGTAGTGGGTGGGGTGGAATTAGTGGTAGCAGTGAGGGGGGTTAGATCAGTGCACTGGTGGTGGTGAGGGGGGGTGGGATCAGTGGCAGTGGTGGTGCCATCCTCCCCCACCACCACCTCTGCCTCTTACTGATCCCATCCCCCCACCACCACCACAGATCTCATTCCTATTCCTCCCATCATGTTGGGGGGGATAGGGATGAGATCTGTGGTGGTGGTGGGGGGGGGGGGGTCAGTAAGAGGCAGAGGTGGTGGAGGTTGGGATCAGTTGCACTGACAATTTGTCTCTTACTTTGTCAGTTAGTCGATTCCTTTCCCTTCATTATCCCCATGCCTCCAGGGATGCTCCGTGTCATGGGGTCTCCGGCAGAGGGGAGAGCCCCCCTTCTCTCCATTGGTGTAAGCTGGTCAGCTGACTTTCTCTCCCAGTGTCTGCCTCCCTCTACAGAGATAGCAGCCTTTTCTCAGCGGCCAACTGAAGAGCGCCCGACCTGAGAGTGGAGAACTAGTGGCCCTGAGAGCGGAGAACCAGCAGGCCCTTGCGAGCGGAGAACTGGTGGGCGGGCCCCTGAGAGAGGAGAACTGGTGGGCCCCTGAGAGCGCAGAACTGGCCGGCGGTCCCCTGAGAGTGGAGAACGGGTGGGGGCGGTGAAACTCCAGGGCCCAGTCGCAAATGCAACTGCTGCGACCCTGATAGTTCCGCCACTGAGCTGTAGGCAAAGAGATGTCCCTATATGTCGCTGCCTACTTCCGTGTTTAGGGTGCACGCATGCTCCCCCGCCGGCACCTGCTGTGACTATCAGCAAGTCCCGACCAATGATTCATGGCCGGGACCTCCTGATCGGCTGTGTACAATCACAGCCCAGAGCTCTGTGTTGACATTCAACACAGAGCTCTGTATGTACACAGGGAATGATCTCTCTGCAAAGCAGGCATGAGAAACTTAGAGATCAGTTAGTAAAAGCAGAATTCTGTACACACATTACACATAGTCAGACATATATTTAACCTCCTAATCGAACTGATGTTAACCCCTTCCCAGCCAGTGTCATTAGCACAGTGTTATCACTGATCACTGTATTAATGTCACTGGTGATGTCAGTGGCAGTTAGTTACCCCCAGTGTCAGTTAGTGTCAGATTGCTTGCCACTCTATTACAGTCCCATTATAAGTCGCTGATCACCGCCATTAGTAGTGTAATTTAAAAAAAAAAAAAAGAAATTCCAGTATATAATGTATACCATAGTTTGTAGGCACTATAACTTTCGCACAAACAATTCAATTTACACTTATTGGGATTTTTCTAATCAAAAACATGTAGCAAAATACATTTTGGCCATTTTTAAAAATTTTTGTATTGGGTATGTTCTATAGTAAAAAATATTGTTTTCTTTTCTTATTTTAGTTTATATTGCAAAAAAAAAAAAAAAAAAAAAAAAAAAAACAGCAGTGATCAAATACCACCAAAAGAAAGAAATGATGCATGAAAAAAAAATTATACAAATTTCATTTGGGCACATCGTTGCATGACCGCGCAATCGCCAGTTAAAGTAGCGCAGTGCCAAATAGCAACAAATGAACTGGTCATGAAGGGGGTAAAATCTTTTGGAGTTGAAGTGGTTAACGTGCACGTGCAGGATTTCCTGTGACATCCCATCCCGTGGATTACAGAATAAATCACAAAGCAACCTTTATTTTCTTGACCTGCATTTTGCATGTGCTGCCTTTCGTTAAAATTCATACCTGTTGCATTTTGATGCAATGAAACGCAGGTCAACGGAGTGCTGTAGTGCAAACACGACACCTAAAAAAAAATTGTTTTTTTAGGTGTCCTCGCATTGTTTTACAGCTGTGCTAAAGCGCAGATCAACACACTAGTGTGAATTAGCCCTAGGGTTAGTTCACACCACTGTGAAGTACATGGAGAATGAACGTAGCCAGTCTTTAACAGGAAATCAGATCACAGAAGCAAAAAAAAAAGGAATTTGGAGATTTGGAGGAGGCTGAGAGCAATAAAAGGGACTTTTCTGACCCCTAGGCACCAATGGTACGCAAAGATGCAGCCTCCCGGTGGGTGAGCCTGAGTGCCGAGAAGCCTCATATTTACATACCAATTTACAGACACAGCTGTGCCAAGACCGTGCACCCTGCCCGGTGCAGTTACCGGTTGCTAGCGGAAAGCTCCCAATCGCTTCTTGTAATCGGGAGCTTTCTGATCATGTGATCGCTGTAACAGCCAATCACAGCAGTCACATGATCACAAACCCCACCCCGCCTCCCGCCATCTGAAACCCTTAAAGGGCCAGGAGGCGCCGGTGCCAAGGGATTAAGTATAGCTATTTGAATAGGATATATTATTTTTTTAGGGCCTGTTCTCAGCAGAACACGGTGCAGGAAAGGCCACATCACACAGGAACGCGCTGCCCTTACTGGATGCGCGGATGCCATTATAGGTTAATGGCACCCCAAACGCATCTAGCAAACGCAACACTCATGCTGCCATCAAACTACACGGTACCACAGTAGCATGCAGTTTGGTGCAGTGCAGTTTGTTAAATTAGCGTCTGCACTACTTTTTGCGTGTTCCTGTGCGTTTGGCAGCCCATTGATTTGAATAGGCGGTCAAAACCGGAATGCGCGGGAACGCTAAAAAAAAACCTCAGGCACGTTCTACTGCGAACTGGCCCTTAAAACAGAGTTTAGTGTCACTTTAATGCCACCACAGATGACCACCCACTATTCTCGCTAAGACATAAGCTGGTGAGCACACCCCCCCTCCCCCCCCCACACCTTGCAGCACTTGGTTTAGCCGAGCCAAACTGAGAAAGTGCGGAATGCATTATCGTCTTTCAAGACACGTCTAATTAAAACAGTGATTTTTACGATGATTGAATCCGCGCTCTTAGATTGATCCCACCGGTAATGTATTCGCTCGTGGCCTCCTCGCCGGGGTCTGCGCATAACAAATGCTGGAGCTGTTCCCTGCATTTTGCATCGAAATTACATTAAGTAACAAAATGATTCACCTAAGTCGAGTCAGCGACATGTTTTTATTAATTGCTACTTTGTATTCATTTAAGACATGAACAATTTTTTTTTCACAATGTATATACTTTCCCATAATGCACCTCGGCGACTCACCACTACATACAAGTATCGCTCCAATCCTTAATATAATAATTGTTCTAATACCCCCATCAAATCTAGCAATCCTCAATGGTTATCGATCACGTTTTACGGCCAGTTCATACCAGAATTCAATGTGGGAAAACCGCGCTCCTTGCGCGTTTCCCACACCACGTTCGAAACGCACTGTAGTTGTGATCTGCAGTGGGCGTCAATGTTTCCTCAATGACACCCTAAGTGCAGGTTGAAAAACAGTGCGTTTGCCTGCACCGGATCGCATGGTGCAGTAGTACAGTACTACATGACCAGTGTAGCCCAGATGTCCCCAACCTTCTTGATACTGCCCAACGACTCATACTCCACCATCCCCCTTACCATTATCTAAATTAACGAGACCACACCTGAAATTGGAGTATAAATGGCCATAGCAGCCTTTTTATTAACAAAATACTAAGATTTCAAAACCTTTAACACATAAACATCTGTAAACAACTATCAGTCAATCAGTCTGTTGGTCTTTGACGACACCCCGAACTTAACACATATTCCACCTCTACACTGCGGGACCTTTCTCCATGATAGGCCTCCAGCCGTACCACACCAGCTCAGAGACAACCCCCTTCCCGCAGAGGAATCATTACCATATTCCAGCTAACTGTTCTAACTGGAATACACCAGAGACATGGGCGTCTGCAGGTAGGGGCAAGGGGGGGCAAGTGCCCCCCCCCCCCCCTGGAAACAGGGATCGGCAAGGTGTCCGCCATTGACATGCGCACGGGTTGTGCCCAGGCACACATTTTTCACCCGAGCCCAACACGCAGACTGTCAGCTGGTGCAGGCACTTGAATGCTCTCCATGTACCAGCATCCGGCACAGGAAGGAATATTGCATTGTGGGCAGCAGCCGGCAGGCCTTTCATCATCCGGAGCTTCTGCCGCCTCCAGCACTGGCCTCTAGCATCGGGTGTCAGCACAAACAAAACCCTTCATGCTCTCCCAGCTCTGCATATACAACAGAGGAGGGGGAGCGGCGGGTTATCCACACAGACTCTCAAGCCTGCAGCGTGTATCAACAGAAGCCCATGCCAAGAGACCTGCCACTGTGAGTTATAGACGATTCTCTTCTGTGGGGGAAAAGATCTCTGGTGGGGGATTGGTTATGCATACTGGCATAGCACACACCTGGATTTTGCACCCTGTATTTAGCATACGCCTGGATTCTGCACCATGTACATAGCACACGCCTGGATTCTGCACCCTGTACATAGCACACGCCTGGATTCTGCACCCTGTACATAGCACACACCTGGATTCTGCACCCTGTACATAGCACACGCCTGGATTCTGCACCCTGTACATAGCACAAGCTTGGATTCTGCACCCTGTACATAGCACACGCCTGGATTCTGCACCCTGTACATAGCACACGCCTGGATTCTGCACCCTGTACATAGCACACGCCTGGATTCTGCACCCTGTACATAGCACGCCTGGATTCTGCACCCTGTACATAGCACACGCCTGGATTCTGCACCCTGTAGATAGTACACGCCTGGTTCTGCACCCTGTACATAGCACACACCTAGAATCTGCACCCTGTACATAGTACACGCCTGGTTCTGCACCCTGTACATAGCACACACCTGGAATCTGCACCCTGTACATAGCACACACCTGGAATCTGCACCCTGTACATAGCACATGCCTGGAATCTGCACCCTGTACATAGCGTATGCCTGGAATCTGCACCCTGTACATAGCGCATGCCTGGAATCTGCACCCTGTACATAGCGCATGCCTGGAATCTGCACCCTGTACATAGCACACGCCTGGATTCTGCACCCTGTACATAGTACATGCCTGGATTCTGCACCCTGTACATAGTACATGCCTGGATTCTGCACCCTGTACATAGCACATGCCTGGATTCTGCACCCTGTACATAGCACACGTCTGGATTCTGCACCCTGTACATAGCACAGGCTTGGATTCTGCACCCTGTACATAGCACACACCTGGATTCTGCACCCTGTACATAGCACACGCCTGGATTCTGCACCCTGTAGATAGTACATGCCTGGTTCTGCACCCTGTACATAGAACACACCTGGAATCTGCACCCTGTACATAGTACACGCCTGGTTCTGCACCCTGTACATAGCACACACCTGGAATCTGCACCCTGTACATAGTACATGCCTGGTTCTGCACCCTGTACATAGCACATGCCTGGAATCTGCACCCTGTACATAGCACATGCCTGGAATCTGCACCCTGTGCATAGTACCTGCCTGGATTGAAGTTTGCCGTTTCCCCTTTAAAAATAAAAACTTGTGAGTTGTGGCTAAGCCCCTCCCCTTCATGACATTGTCGAAAGGGGGCAGGGCATGGGTGACCTTAAATTGATGCCCCCCCTGAAAAAAGTTCTGCAGACGCCCATGACCAGAGGGGCACATACTACCGATGAGTCCCCAACATCTCCAACTCGTATGTTTTCTGACACCATGAAAGACCAAAACACCGCCACGGCTCAGCTGCCATGACTTAACCTGCTCACACTGCACCTGAAAAGAAAGAAAACAAACAGACAAACAAAAACAAAACACAAAACAAAGGGAGGGTGGGTGCGAAACTGCTTCCTACATTCTGTCCCAACCACTGCTGCCCAGAAGCCCCACCTCCCCCTTAAATAAACAAAACCCCTCCCACTCTGATGATTTTTTACCAATCCTTACCCTCCCCTTCCTTGCCAAACTTCCCTGCTTTTAACCCATTGTTGTCTCTGCACTATTTTTCTCTTCTTTCCTTTCGCTTTGGGCCTCAATTGACCAATGTAGCCCAGATGTCCCCAACCTTCTTGATACTGCCCAACCATTCTACTCCACCATCCCCTTTACCATTATCTAAATTAATGAGACCACACCTGAAATTGGAGTATAAATGGCCATAGCAGCCTTTTTATTAACAAAATATTAAGATTTCAAAACCTTTAACACCTAAACATCTGTAAAAAACAACTATCAGTCACTGTTGGTCTTTAACGGCACCCCAAACTTAACACACATTCCACCTCTACACTGCGGGACCTTTTTCCATGATAGGCCCCCAGCCGTACCACACCAGCTCGGAGACAACCCCCTTCCCGTAGTGCAACCATTATCGTATTCCAGGTAACCGTTCTAAGTGGAATACACCAGAGGGGCACATACTACCGATGAGTCCCCAACACTTCCATCTCATATGTTTTCTGACATCTCAAAGACCAAAAAACCTCCACAGCCCGCAAGGATAACACCTTACCCTTAAGGGCCCCTCCACACCCGCAGGGCCCGCTGAATTCCATCCTGTAGACCCGGAGCCCATAAATCAATCCCCACTGCAGACAGGTGAACCCCCATCTCCTCGGAAGTACAGGCAAATATTGGATTCCAACTCCATGTGGCGGATGACCATGCCCCAATGGCAGACACTGACCCACCTCGCTCCATGTTCCTGGTAATGAAATAAAGAACCAGTAGCCTCACCTCCGGACTGTCCTGTACCATCCCCATCCATTCTTGCCGTACCTTGGCGCAGGCCGCCCACGTGGACTCACTCACCGACCTTCTGATCCATCCAGCGGCGACTCCAAGGCAATCTCCCATAGCCATCCGGGACAAGGAACCCCCTCCTTCTCAGCCGCCGGAGCCAGCTCTCTGAACCTGTCCCACTGAAACCAAGATAAGGAGTCAGCCAAAGTATTGTCGACACCAAGAAGGTGGACGGCCTATAGAAAAATGTTCAACTGCAAGCAACGCAGTACCATGTGGCGCAGTAGCCGTATTACTGGTTGTGACGACGCTGATATGCTGTTGATGACTTGATCCACTCCCATGTTGTCGCAGTTTAGCCGTATTTTTAAGTTCCGACAAGACTCACCCCATATCTCCATAGCCAGCACCACCGGAAAAAGTTCCAGGAGCACCAGGTTATGTAGAAAGCCAGCGTCTACCCAGGAACGCGGGCAAGGTTCCGCACTCCAGTGACCCTAATAGAAAGCCCCATAACCTGTAGACCCTTCCTTGCCAAACTTCCCTGCTTTTAACCCACCGTTGCCTCCCCTTTCCACACTGTCATGCCGGGCCCTGCACTATTTTTCTTTCCTTTTATTTCGGGCCTCACTGCATGATGGTACAGACATACCATACCATCTGGTTCCCGTGCATTTTATAAAGTAGTGCATGCACTACTATTGGTGCGGTCAAGCGCGATTCAGCCCATTCAAATGAAAGGGCCTGAAATTGCACTGCACCCTGATCCCATTCGAGTCGCACAGGAATGCACAGCACATTCCCATGCAATTTATGGTGTAAACTGGCCCTGACTGAATACAAGGGATGGAATCAAAGATGAAAGCAATCAGGCAGGTTGTGAAATGCTGATTGGTGAGTGGTGTACAGCTGGCCACACACATTACAATCTGATTGTACAACATACAAGTGTAATTAGATTGTAAGCTCTAAGGAGCAGGCCCTCTGATTCCTTCTGTATTGAATTGTAATGTAATTGTACTGTCTGCCTTACTGTTGTAAAGCGCTGCGCAAACTGTCGGCACTATATAAATCCTGTATAATAATAATAATTATGGCCATACAGATAATGATCTGTTCAAATGATTCTTCACAGAATTGGATATGATTGTGGGATCTATGGTTTATCAAAACGACACATGCTATGTCATCACTCTGATTAGTGTGGATGGGAAATTCTATTGTAGGAAAATTGGCTAATCCTATATAATTATTAAAGCGGTATTGAAGTCAATAATTGAAAAAATGCTGACAGGCAGGGTGTTTATAACAGAAGAGACCCTAGCAGACTTTTCTGTCATAAATGACTCTCCCAGCCTGTCGGCGATAATGGAATCTGAACCGCGCATACGCAGCTCAGACCACATTTACGGCGCCCACTCTATTCCGTGATGAGCAGCCTGGCCATTGAACCTGCTGGAGAGAGCAAGCCCGGAAGGAACATCGAGTGAAGATGGAAGCACCTGGGACCAGCGGGAGCGGTGACAACGCAGTGCTGGAGGGCTTATTTGACAGGTCAGTCTATCATAATGTGCTCATATGTGATGCATACTAATCCATTATGGCATAAACCTCCTGGGGTCCTTCAAAAAAAAAAAAAACCAAGGAGAGTTTAATACCATTTTCCAATCAAATTCCTGATCAGACAGTAAAGCTATCTAAAGTACAATTGTATATAAAATCGTTCCTTGTATGGCCACAATTAGAGGGGAATACCTGAAATAACTGTTTTGGTAGGCATGCTCAGTACATGATTGTTGGTGAAAATAATGAAAATGACACAATCAGAATTTAACCCGTGTGCTCACATTTGGGTGTAAACTTTTGACATGGGAGGTAACTAGTTGGATGTGGGTGAATTTATATTTTACCATATTACCATGATCAGATTAACCAGAGGTTTGAATATTCCCACTTTGCCCAGTATGCGAGGGCCACCATACGACTGTGAAATGATAAAAGAATTGCAGGTGCCGCTTGAGGCTCCAACAAGTCCTCTTCTATGAATCAACCGCTGGGAGTGCAGGCAAGGACGTAACTTATCCCAGCTCCAAATACCGATACAGAAGAAAAAAAGGTCCTATAAGCTGGACATCACTACAAGACCCTGTTTATAGAGTGTGTAGCACCCTCTACCAATAGGTAGGAGCTAGTATGGGATTTTTACTAGAGAAACTGTCAGCACAGGTAAATTTAGGCAGGCCTATGCTTTAAGCTAGGCCTGTCTGTTTTGATCTGGGCTGCAGGGAGTGGTTAGCGTAGCAGTGGGTGTGACCACCTGTGCTCTAGTTCTGAGGCACCTCCCCTGCTTCCAGGGAGAATGTTCTGGAGGAGGGGCAGGGCCTGGAACTGGAGTGCCAGGCAGCTCATGTGACCAATCCCCAACTGGTATTGGAAGGGGGCGGGGCTCCTATATAAGCTGAGGTAACAGGCCACTGGGGGGTTGTTGTCGGCCGGGGTAAGTGGAGAATGGGGTACTAGACAGCAGCCGGGGGGGGGGGGGGCGGAGGGGTGCGCTGATCGCAGGAGGAGGCCCAGGGAGAACTGTGAGGGAACTTCACTTTTACATGGTCATTAGTGAAGTCCTCATCATTACACGGTCATTGATGAGGAACTCCTGAGGCAGAGGGGCAGGCGAAGCTGCCGGAACATATGGTCCGGTTAAGTTCTCCATCAAGGACTTGGAGCAGAGAAAGGTCCTTGAGTGTACCACAGTGGAGGGCTGTATGTGCCAGGAAGTCTGTGAGGGAAATTCACTTTTACACGGTCATTAGAGAAGTCCTCATCATTACACGGTCATTGATGAGGAGTCCTGGATCAGAGGAGAGACTGTGGGGAGTAGTGTCAAATCGATGTGGCCTGAGGGCAAAGGATTTGCAAGCTGGTCTAGCTGGGAACAGTAGTAAGAACATGCTTTTAAACTACTAGGCCTCCGGGGAGAGGTACTGCAGGCCTCTGGCCTAGTAGCAGCGAGCAACCAGAGTCAGCATGAGAAACTGTTCAGAGTGGGTTCTTTTGCTTACAGAAGAAGATGTGACAAGGAATTAATATGCTACAGTATAAGTTTGTGCAGGACGGGAGGATTTCTGGGAGGGAACATCACCCTTACACGGTCAAGGGTGATGTCCTCATCTTTACACAGTCATTGATGAGGAAGTTCTGGAAGCAATAGTCTGCAGGAGTTATGCAGAGGAGCAGCAATAGTCTGCAGGATGATGCAGGAAAAAGACTCTAGCTGTTAAACATGCGCATCATTCCTTTAGGCTCAAACTATGTGCTAAATCTATACAATCTCTAAATATGATGGCAAAGTGATCTGTTCTATGGGCATCCCATATACCCCTTTCCCTCACCAAGTTGTACCCCCCAATAAAACAAAACAAAGCAAATGACTGTTCCTTGTCTCTGCAAGATATATATGGGAGTCTGGCAGCGGGGTGATATGGTGGATGTTTGTTACTAGTGGCAACTACACCGCTACAAGTGCCTAAAAGCCTCAGCCCGCGTTCCAACCTGTCCACACACCCAAACATGTTTCGCCCAACCCCCCCCGGAGCACAGGTAGGGCAAAATATGTTGGGGTGTGGCCTGGTGTGATCGGAGCTGAGGCTGTTTCACACTCTATACACAGGGTCTTATAGTGATGTGTGGCTTATAGGACCTTTTTTTCTTCTGTAGGATCACCATATGTTATAATCTTAGTACAATCAATTCTAGATTGACCAACTCTATGTTATTTGAGGACCTACCTAATCTACCCAACTCTTATCCAGTCAGGCAGGCCCTTGCATTACAAAGTTGATGGTAGATCTGAAGGAAATTGTACAATCAGACTGTTACGTGTGCGGTGAGCTTTAGAGAACTAGTAGCGGTTTCCATTGTACCCTTTACCAGGCTGCTTGAAGCACTACAGAGCACACAATCACCCTGCAGAACAGCAATGCTGCAAATGAGTAGAGAACCTTCCTCAGCCCTCACTGCTACATGCACTCAAATGTGATGTTTTTTTCTATTCTCTACCCATTGAGCAACTTGTTGGCTCCCTATACCCTCTGGGCTCTGGCCACCATAGTTCCTGGCTCTGTTGACACCTATTATGGTGTTTCCAGCAGGGAGAGTGTGCACCCTCCATAACATCTATGAAACTTGTGCAGTCCTGGGAGCTCAGGCGGAAAAGTCCTTTATGAAAGAACTGTATTGGGAGAGATAAGATGACTGACTTTGCTGAATGCTCCTTCTGAAAATGCTAGTTGCCTGACTGTCATGTCAATCCTGTGATTTCACTACTCTCACTGAGTAGGCAAGTGATGTCAGATATCCTGACATCACTTGCCAAATGATTGATCCAGGTTGGTAAATCCAACAGTATCTTGTGTATTCAGACCAGTGCAGGAGTTAGAAGTATCCAGTGTCCGCAGGCTCTTTTATGTGACCACATTTTCTGAGCATTCAATTTCTGCTGTGTATTACCGTCCTGCCTTCGAAAGCATTGTTTAACTCTGTCTGAACCCTATATTCTATCTTAGATATTCTCACCCATGCCAGGGTTGGTGTGACTCCACTAGAAAGATTACAGATCCGATCTGTTCTCTCATCTCAGCAGAGATGTCGCTCCTATTGTCAGCCTGATTTGGAATTTCAGCTGGTATTCAGGCCACAAAGGGAATTCAAAGGAATACTGCAGATGGATTAACATAGCCAGAAAGCTTGCAGAGAATCATCAAGCTATGTGTCGTTGGAAGTTTTCATTTTCATTCTGCTAAAGATTACTCCCCCCCCCCCCCAAGGGAGGGGCATATGTTGGATGAAGTCTCATTGTTTGGAACGGCTACTTTTCCCTATTAATGCACAGTTTTTTTTTCAAGAAGGGTTTAATTTCCTGTTAAAAGGGCCCAAAACTTTGTGGAAATATTTTTTCATCCAAACGGTGAATCCAAAAAACAAAAAGCAGACCCGGAGAAATAGCCTTTTGTTATTGCACTTTTATTACTGAAATTCGGGTTTTGCCGAGGTCTCCTATAATAACAAGAAAGGAAATTGCATGCAGATGTTTTGAAATATATATATTTATATATGATAAAACAATCTGAAATATATTATTATAATACATAAATTATTATATACACTACAGTATATACACACTCACCGGCCACTTTATTAGGTACACCTTGTTAGTACCGGGTTGAACCCCCTTTTGCCTTCAGAACTGCCTTAATTCTTCTTGGCATAGATTCAACAAGGTGTTGTAAATATTTCTCAGAGATTTTGGTTCATATTTACATGATAGCACCTCGCAGTTGCTGCAGATTTGTCGGCTGCTGTCAGAAACCATGAATCAGACCAAGATAGAAGTACAGTTAAATCACACTTGTTTAATAATAAAAGTAAATAGAACAAACTTAGTCAAAACATAGCCAAAGTTCGGTAATCGGAACGGACAGTCAGACAAGCCAGAAAGTCAGGAAGCAAGGAATCAGCGTAGTAGAACAGCAAGCAGGATCTGGAGCCATAAGGAACGTCAGCCAAGCAAGTCTTTAACAGGAACACAGGAGAAAGTCTCTGTGATGTTGACCAAAGCAAAGGCAGAGATCATCTGGGCTGGATGGCTAAAGTAAGCAGGACTGACCAGCAGGATATCATCAACAGGTGAGTCATTGTGGAGAGATAGGAGCTAGCAATTAGCCAAAGGCTGAGCGGCCAGCTCAGACAAGGAAGGGCTGAGCCCAGCCCTGACAGCTGCACATCCATGATGCAAATCCTGCAAATCCCCCATTCCACCACATGTCAAAGGTGCTCTATTGGATTGAGATCTGGCGACTGTGGAGGCCATTGTAGTACAGTGAACTCCTTGTCATGTTCAAGAAACCAGTGGTGTGCAAGCGCTGTGCTTTGTAATCTGCTTTAAGGGACCGGGATCTGTATTTTTTTGGGTTAACAAACACTTTAAAGTGAAAAACCTTCTATAGTGCAGCACCCCCCCCCCTCAGAGCCCCCCTTTTACTCCCCTGAGCCGAGCCAGGTCTTTCCAGCTCTGAGAACGAGCACACCAGCTCCAGGCGGTGTCTTGGGTCCTGATTGGATAGACTGATAGCAGCGCAGCCATTGGCTCCCGCTGCTGTCAATCAAATCCAATGATGCGGGACCCGGGGGGCGGGGCCGAGTCCTCCTGTCTGTGTCAATAGATGCAGCAGCAGGACATGAGATTGCGCCCGCACGAGTGCCCCGAGGGAGAGCACTTCCCCAATGGGGCACTCGAGAAGAAGAGGAGCCAGGAGCACTGCTGAGGGACCCCAGAAGAGGAGGATCGGGGCCCCTCTGGGCAAAACCAACTGCACAGAGGAGGAAAGTATGACGTTTGTTTAAAAAAAACAAAAAAACGAAGGTTTAGTTATCCTTTAAGTGACTTTGAACGTGGCATGGTTTTTGGTGCCAGACAGGCTGGTCTGAGTATTTTAAAAACTGCTGATCTATTGGGATTTTCACGCACAACCATCTCTAGGGTTTAGAGGAAATCGTTCAAAAAAGAGAAAATATCCAGTGAGTGGCAGTTGTGTGGATGAAAATGCCTTGTTGATGTCAGAGGAGAATGGGCAGACTGGTTCCAGATGATAGAAAGGAAACAGTAACTCAAATAACCACTCAGTACAATTAAGCTATGCAGAATACCATCTCTGAACACACAATACATTGAACCTTGAAGCAGATGGACTACAGCAGCAAATGACCACACCGGGTGCCACTACTGTCAGCTAAGAACAGGAAACGGAGGCTACAATTCACACAGGATCACCAAAATTGGACAATAGAAGATTAGAAAAACGTTGCCTGGTCTGATGAGTCTCGATTTCAGCTACGACATTCAGAATTTGGCGTAAACAACATGAAAGCATGGATCTATTCTGCCTTGTATCAACGGTTCAGGCTGGTGGTGTAATGGTGTGGGGGATATATTCTTGGCACACTTTGGGCCCCTTAGTACCAATTGAGCAACGTTTAACTACTTTAGCCCTGGAAGGTTTTACCCCCTTCATGACCAGGCAATTTTTTGCGTTACTTTAACTGACAATTGCGCGGTCGTGTGACATTGTACCCAAAATAAAATTGATGTCCTTTTTTTCCCACAAATAGAGCTTTCTTTTGGTGATATTTGATCACCTCTGCGTTCTTTTATTTTTTGCGCTATAAACAAAAAAAGACTGACAAGTTTGAAAAAAGAAACAATATTTTTTACTTTCTGCTATGAAACACATCCAATAAAAATTTTTTACGTTTCTTCATCAATTTAGGCCAATATGTATTCTGCTACATGTTTTTTGGTAAAAAAAAATGCCAATAAGCGTATATGCGTATATTGATTAGTTTGCGCAAAAGTTATAGCGTCTACAAACTATGGGGTATTTTTATGGCAGTTTTTTTTTTTCATTACTAGTAATGGCGGCGATCAGCGATTTTTAGCGGGACTGCGACATTGTGCGACACAAATCGTACACCCAACTGACACTTTTTGGAGAACCAGTAACATTATTATGCCCCGTACACACGATCAGATTTTTCCGACAACAAATGTTGGATGTGAGCTTGTTGGCGAAAAGTCCGACCGTGTGTATGCTCCATCGAACATTTGTTGTCAGACTTTCCGCCAACAAATGTTGGCTAGCAGGTTCTCAGATTTTCTGCCAACAAATGTTTGTTGTCGGACTTTCCGATCGTGTGTACACAAGTCCGTCGGACAAAAGTCCACGTATGCTTGAAATCAAGTATGAGCCGGAAGCGCTCGGTCTTGTAAATCTAGCGTTCATAATGGAGACATCACGTACGTCTTGTACATCACTACGTTCGTAATTGTTGGCCGACATTTGTGTGATCGTGTGTATGTAAGACCAGTTGGAGCCAACATCCTTCGAACAAAAATCCACTGTTTTGTTGTCAGAAAGTCCGATCGTGTGTACGGGGCATTACAGTGGTCAGTGCTAAAAATATGCAGTTGCTGTACTAATGACACTGACAGGGAAGAGGTTAACACCAGGGGTGATCAAAGGGTTAAGTGTGTTCCTAGGGGGTGCTTTCTTACTGTGTGGGGGATGGACTCACTGTATGAACAGAGAGATCCATGTTCCTGCTTAGCACCTGACAGGACGGTGATCTGCCTTGTTTACATTGGCAGACACTGGCAGACCACCGTCCTGTCTCTCTGGGGAGCGATCATGGTTGGTCCGAGGATTGGCTCCCCCTCCGGCCAATTAGCGCATGCGCGCACCCCTGCTGGCTGTTGCATGAAATTACATACAGGTACGTCGTTTCGCACAATAGAGCTGACCTGACACAGTATATGTACTGCGGCCGGTCAGCAAGTGGTTGAATGCAACGGCCTACCTAGTATTGTTGCTGATCATGTCCCCCTTTATGACTACAGTGTACCCATCTTCTGATGGCTCCTTCCAGCAGGATAATGCACCATGTCACAAAGCTCAAATCATCTCACCACTGGTTTCTTGAACATGACAATGAGATCACTGTGCTACAATGGCCTCCACAGTCTCAATCCAATAGAGCACCTTTGGGATGTGGTGGAACGGAAGATTCGCATCATGGATGTGCAGCCGACAAATCTGCAGCAACTGTGTGACGCTATCATGTCAATATGGACCAATTAGGGAAGTTCTGAAGACAAAAGGGGGCCCAACCCGGTACTAGCAAGGTTTATCTAATAAAGTGAGTGTATATCCTGATACCACCTGCAAGGAGTGCCCCCCCCCCCCCCTGTTTTGGATTTACATTAAAAACCACATCTCATTTAGTGCTACCGCAAGCCTACCAAAAATTTTTATATGTAAAGCAGTTCAGTTCTTTGCCTTGCCTTAGGATACGTTCGCACCAATGGTGGTGTGGGAAATGCACGTTTTTGTGCGTGTGTCCCACACAGGAATGTGCTACTCTTGGTAGACACGCGCGGGCGCTATTATTTGTTAATGGCACCCCGGAGGCATCTAGCGAACGCCCATGCTGCAGCCACCAAACCGCAAAGTTCCACAATACCATGCAATTTGGTGCGGCGCAATTTTAAAAGTCGCATCTTGGCAGCCTATTAAAAAAGAATGGGCTGTCAAAAAAAAAAAAAACACAAATAAACAAAAAAGCCACGCGCATTTTGGTGTGGACCAACCCTTAGGCCCCTTACACACGGGGTGGGTTGGAGTCTGCCTGCTCAGCGGGGAATCTGTCCGATGATCCCTGCTAAGCAGGTGGATTGCTGGTCCGTGTCCGCAGGCGGATGGCTGGTCCGTGTCCACAGGCGGATGGCTGGTCCGTGTCCACAGGGGGATGGCTGGTCAGTGTCCGCAGGCGGATGGCTGGTCCGTGTCCGCAGGGGGATGGCTGGTCCGTGTCCACAGGGGGATGGCTGGTCCGTGTCCGCAGGCGTATGGCTGGTCCGTGTCCGCAGGCGGATGGCTGGTCCATGTCCACAGGTGGATGGCTGGTCGTGTCCACAGGTGGATGGCTGGTCCGTGTCCGCAGGGGGTGGCTGGTCCGTGTCTGCAGGGCGGTGGCTGGTCCGTGTTCGCAGGCAGATGACTGGTCCATGTCCACAGGTGGATGGCTGGTCCATGTCTGCAGGGGGGTGGCTGGTCCGTGTCTGCAGGGGGGTGGCTGGTCCGTGTCTGCAGGGGGGTGGCTGGTTCGTGTCTGCAGGGGGGTGGCTGGTCCGTGTCCGCAGGTGGATGGCTGGTCCATGTCCGCAGGGGGGTGGCTGGTCTGTGTCCGCAGGTGGATGGCTGGTCCGTGTAAACAGGTGGATGGCTGGTCCGTGTCCGCAGGGGGGGTGGCTGGTCTGTGTCTGCAGGGGGGTGGCTGGTCCGTGTTTGCAGGCAGATGGCTGGTCCATGTCCACAGGTGGATGGCTGGTCCGTGTCCGCAGGGGGGTGGCTTGTCCGTGTCTGCAGGGGGGTGGCTGGTCCGTGTCTGCAGGGGGGTGGCTGGTCCGTGTCTGCAGGGGGGTGGCTGGTCCGTGTCCGCAGGCGGATGGCTGGTCCGTGTCCGCAGGTGGATGGCTGGTCCATGTCCGCAGAGGGGTGGCTGGTCTGTGTCCACAGGCTGATGGCTGGTCCGTGTCCGCAGGGGGTGGCTGGGCCGTGTCCGCAGGCATATGGCTCGTCCGTGTCCGCAGGTGGATGGCTGGTCCGTGTCCGCAGGGGGGTGGCTGGTCCGTGTCCGCAGGCGGATGGCTGGTCCGTGTCCACAGGCGGATGGCTGGTCCGTGTCCGCAGGCGGATGGCTGGTCCGTGTCTGCAGGGGGTGGCTGGTCCGTGTCCACAGGCGGATGGCTGGTCCGTGTCCACAGGCGGATGGCCGGTCCATGTCCGCAGGGGGGTGGCTGATCTGTGTCCGCAGGCGGATGGCTGGTCCGTGTCCGCAGGGGGTGGCTGGTCCGTGTCCGCAGGCGTATGGCTGGTCCGTGTCCGCAGGTGTATGGCTGGTCCGTGTCCGCTCCGCTTATGCAGAACAGACAAAGCCCGCTGATGGCTGGTCCGTGTCCGCAGGCTGATGGCTGGTCCGTGTCCGCAGGGGGGTGGCTGGTCCGTGTCCGCAGGGGGTGGCTGGTCTGTGTCCGCAAATGGATGGCTGGTCCGTGTCCGCAGGGGGGTGGCTGGTCTGTGTCCGCAGGTGGATGGCTGGTCCGTGTCCGCAGGCGGATGGCTGGTCCGTGTCCGCAGGGGGTGGCTGGTCCGTGTCCGCAGGTTGATGGCTGGTCCGTGTCCGCAGGTGGATGGCTGGTCCGTGTCTGCAGGGGGGTGGCTGGTCCGTGTTTGCAGGCAGATGGCTGGTCCATGTCCACAGGTGGATGGCTGGTCCGTGTCCGCAGGGGGGTGGCTTGTCCGTGTCTGCAGGGGGGTGGCTGGTCCGTGTCTGCAGGGGGGTGGCTGGTCCGTGTCTGCAGGGGGGTGGCTGGTCCGTGTCCGCAGGCGGATGGCTGGTCCGTGTCCGCAGGTGGATGGCTGGTCCATGTCCGCAGAGGGGTGGCTGGTCTGTGTCCACAGGCTGATGGCTGGTCCGTGTCCGCAGGGGGTGGCTGGGCCGTGTCCGCAGGCATATGGCTCGTCCGTGTCCGCAGGTGGATGGCTGGTCCGTGTCCGCAGGGGGGTGGCTGGTCCGTGTCCGCAGGCGGATGGCTGGTCCGTGTCCACAGGCGGATGGCTGGTCCGTGTCCGCAGGCGGATGGCTGGTCCGTGTCTGCAGGGGGGTGGCTGGTCCGTGTCCGCAGGTGGATGGCTGGTCCGTGTCCGCAGGTGGATGGCTGGTCCATGTCCGCAGAGGGGTGGCTGGTCTGTGTCCACAGGCTGATGGCTGGTCCGTGTCCGCAGGCATATGGCTCGTCCGTGTCCGCAGGTGGATGGCTGGTCCGTGTCCGCAGGGGGGTGGCTGGTCCGTGTCCGCAGGCGGATGGCTGGTCCGTGTCCACAGGCGGATGGCTGGTCCGTGTCCGCAGGCGGATGGCTGGTCCGTGTCTGCAGGGGGTGGCTGGTCCGTGTCCACAGGCGGATGGCTGGTCCGTGTCCACAGGCGGATGGCTGGTCCGTGTCCGCAGGGGGGTGGCTGATCTGTGTCCGCAGGCGGATGGCTGGTCCATGTCCGCAGGGGGTGGCTGGTCCGTGTCCGCAGGCGTATGGCTGGTCCGTGTCCGCAGGTGTATGGCTGGTCCGTGTCCGCTCCGCTTATGCAGAACAGACAAAGCCCGCTGATGGCTGGTCCGTGTCCGCAGGCTGATGGCTGGTCCGTGTCCGCAGGGGGGTGGCTGGTCCGTGTCCGCAGGGGGGTGGCTGGTCTGTGTCCGCAAATGGATGGCTGGTCCGTGTCCGCAGGGGGGTGGCTGGTCTGTGTCCGCAGGTGGATGGCTGGTCCGTGTCCGCAGGCGGATGGCTGGTCCGTGTCCGCAGGGGGTGGCTGGTCCGTGTCCGCAGGTGTATGGCTGGTCTGTGTCTGCTCCGCTTATGCAGAACAGACAAACCACTGATGGCTGGTCCGTGTCCGCAGGCTGATGGCTGGTCCGTGTCCGCAGGCGGATGGCTGGTCCATGTCCGCAGGCGGATGGCTGGTCCGTGTCCGCAGGGGGTGGCTGGTCCGTGTCCGCAGGCGTATGGCTGGTCCGTGTCCGCAGGTGTATGGCTGGTCCGTGTCCGCTCCGCTTATGCAGAACAGACAAAGCCCGCTGATGGCTGGTCCGTGTCCGCAGGCTGATGGCTGGTCCGTGTCCGCAGGGGGGTGGCTGGTCCGTGTCCGCAGGGGGGTGGCTGGTCTGTGTCCGCAAATGGATGGCTGGTCCGTGTCCGCAGGGGGGTGGCTGGTCTGTGTCCGCAGGTGGATGGCTGGTCCGTGTCCGCAGGCGGATGGCTGGTCCGTGTCCGCAGGGGGTGGCTGGTCCGTGTCCGCAGGTGTATGGCTGGTCTGTGTCTGCTCCGCTTATGCAGAACAGACAAACCATTGATGGCTGGTCCGTGTCCGCAGGCTGATGGCTGGTCCGTGTCCGCAGGCGGATGGCTGGTCCATGTCCGCAGGTGGATGGCTGGTCCGTGTCCGCAGGTGGATGGCTGGTCCGTGTCCGCAGGTGGATGGCTGGTCCCTGTCCGCAGGTGGATGGCTGGTCCCTGTCCGCAGGTGGATGGCTGGTCCCTGTCCGCAGGGGGGTTGCTGGTCTGTGTCCGCAGGTGGATGGCTGGTCCATGTCCGCAGGGGGGTGGCTGGTCTGTGTCCGCAGGTGGATGGCTGGTCCGTGTCCGCAGGTGGATGGCTGGTCCGTGTCCGCAGGCGTATGGCTGGTCCGTGTCCGCTCCGCTTATGCAGAACAGACAAAGCCCGCTTTCCTCTATGGGCAGTCTGATGTAAACAGACTGCCTACCCGTTCACACCCCACTGCCATCTGATCCGCCAAACGGATGGGGAATGGATCCCCATCCGTTTGTTTTTAGGATAGGATCGGATGTCGATGGGTTTTAATGGAAACATATCTGTTAACACCGGCAGCTCCATAGAGGATGGTTATAAAGGAGCAGCGCTGTGACAACCTTGTGATAAAAAGAGCATTCAATAAAGAGTCTCAAAAGTTCATTATTTATATGATAGACACAGTGTGAGGAAGTGTAGAAAGTCCCATTCAAAGGATCCTAAATAGTAGGTACGTGGGTAGGTAGATGGCAATTATTCTTAATCCTTCACCGCACCACCGTGATAAAGGTACAAATGCGCGCTTACCGAACAGCAAGCTTAGGAAGCTTGTGACCTTAACCCGGTCGGGGCCTTTCCAGGAGGAACCATCAAAGAAGAAACAGATCCCCTTCGCTTAAGATAGGCACGCTGTTCAGCAGTATCGCTACTTGGGAAATACCCCTGGCTAGGGATAAGCCTCAGGAGAGGTAGGCAAGAAAAAAGGAGGGCACATAGCGTAATCCTGCTTTCAATGTTTAATAAAATCAAATGAAAATACACTTACATTTGGATGATAAAAACAAGCACATAAGCCGGCCGGCTAGAAGCAATCGCCCGTCCTACAGACGGTAATGCAGCGCGTCAGCACGTCAGCACGCCCGACGTACGTTTCGTCACACTCTGACGTCGTAGAGGAGACTGATAGGTGGACCCAATCTGTCCACCCGTGTGAGAGGGTCCTTACTTTTTACTGCCTTTAAAAAAAATGATGTAATGCGTTTACTTATTTTAAACAGGAAGTGCGTCTGTTTTAAAACGGCTGATAAAAAGTGACCCAATTAGCCTAATTGAGCCATGAATGTGATAATTAGTATTTATTTCAATGCTTGGATCTGCATTGCAGTCATTAGCATACCTGGGCACAGCGAGGCCTTGAACAGGGTGAAATGTGCCCATGAAATCGCCCGCACAGAAGTGCCCCTCGGCGTTCGCAGTTTCTCCCCTGACACAGGAAGATCTCACTTCGCCAGCACGGATTCAGGTGAGTAACCGGGAAACGGAGACTGCTAAAATAAATGCCATGTAATTTTCAGCCTATAGATCTATGCGTCTGAGTGTATAACAAGGGGGTTGGGTGGCAGAATATGCAGGTGAATTGCTTCATTTGCACATATACAAACATGTTAATTAAATGAAAATTAAACCCATCTGTTCCGGTGACAATGAAAATATAACCATGCTGATTACAGGCAAATGAACTTTTTTTTTTTTCTATTTCTAGAAGTCTAGAAAATTCTGATACAGTTGATGGAAGATTGGCTACTGTTTTATCTTCATCTGAAAAACTTAGGGTTCCTGCACTCAGGTAGCCCCAAAAACAGGAGGGTTTTACTGCCCCGCCAAATCCTAACTGTCTAAAGCCTGGTACACACGGGACGATTGTTGGCCAACCGAGCGTCTGATTTTTGTCAAAAGGGCGTTTGCCAGGATCTTGTCTTGCACACTAATGCCCTGTACACACAATAGGATTTTCCGACAACAAAATCCATCTTTTTTTTCCGACGGATGTTGGCTCAAACTTGTCTTGCATACACACGGTCACACAAATCTTGTCGGAAATTCCGAACGTCAAGAGTGCGGTGACGTACAACACGTACGACGAGCCGAGAAAAATGACGTTCAATAGCCAATGCGGCTCTTCTGCTTGATTCCGAGCATGCGTAGAACTTTGTGCGTTGGAATTGTGTACCCACGATCGGAATTTACGACAACGGATTTTGTTGTCGGAAAATCTGAGATCCCGATCTCAAATTTTGTGTGTCGGAAATTCCGATGGAAAATGTTCGATGGAGCCTACACACGGTTGGAATTTCCGACAACAAGCTCCCATCGAACATTTCCTGTCGGAAAATCCTATTGTGTGTACGGGGCATTACGGTACACAAATTGTCGTGCCACAAACACAAACGTAGTGACGTACTACGAGGAATTTCAGCTCTTGAGCGCCACCCTTTGGGCCCCTTCTGCTATTTTCGTGTTTTCTGAGCATTGATTCCGAGCATGCGTGTTTGTACTTTCGACTTTTGTGTGACGGACTTGTGTATTGACCATCCAAAAATCAGACAACAGACCGTTGTCCGCTGAAAATTTACTTGCCTGCCATCCAGCATTTGTTGGCCGAAAGTTGGACAACAATTTTCAAAAGGAGCGTACTAACGGTCAGATTTTAGGCCAACAGTCTGTCAACAGACAGACAATCCCCTGCCAACAATCATACCGTGTGTACGAGGCTTTAGGCTTGATCACACTTATGCATTTTTAGTGCTTTTTGCATTTTGCAGATTTGCATTACAGTCCATTTAACATGGTTTCCTATAGAACATGTTCTGTAGAGCAAATCTGCAAAAAGCACTAAAAATGCATAGGTGTGAATCAATCCTGAAAGTGCACAACATACTGTACACTATATTACCTAAAGTATTGGGACGCCTGCCTTTACACACACATGAACTTTAATGACATCCCAGTCTTAGTCCGTAGGGTTCAATATTGAGTTGGTCCACCCTTTGCAGCTATAACAGCTTCAACTCTTCTGGGAAATCCGTCCACAAGGTTTAGGAGTGTGTCTATGGGAATGTTTGACCATTCTTCCAGAAGTGCATTTGTGAGGTCAGGCACTCATGTGGACAAGAAAGCCTGGCTCGCAGTCTCCACTCTAATTCATCCCAAAGGTGTTCTATCGGGTTGAGGTCAGGACTCTGTGCAGGCCAATCAAGTTCCTCCACCCCAAACTCACTCATCTATGTCTTTACGGACCTTGTTTTTGCACTGGTGTGCAGTCATGTTGGAACAGGAAGGGGCCATCCCCAAACTGTTCCCACAAAGTTGGGAGCATGAAATTGTCCAAAATGTCTTGGTATGCTGACGCCTTAAGAGTTCCCTTCAGTGGAACTAAGGGACAAAGCCCAACCCCTGAAAAACAACCCCACACCATAATCCCCCCTCCACCAAATGATTTGGACCAGTGCAAAAAGTAAGGTCCATGAAGACATGGATGAGCGAGTTTGAGGGGGAGCAACTTGACTGTCCTGCACAGAGTCCTGACCTCAATCCGATAGAACACCTTTGGGATGAATTAGAGCAGAGACTGTGAGTCAGGCCTTCTCGTCCAACGTCAGTGCCTGACCTCACAAATACGCTTCTGGAAGAATGGTCAAACATTCCCATAGACACACTTCTAAACCTTGTGGACATCCTTCCCAGAAGAGTTGAAGTTGTTATATCTGCAAGGGGTGGACCAACTCAATATTGAACCCTACAGACTGAGACTGGGATGCCATTAAAGTTCATGTGCAAGTAAAGGCAGGTGTCACAATACTTTTGACAATATAGTGTATGCCACAGCCGCGATGCTTTGCTTCACAGCTGAGGCATTTTTAACTTAGGTTGCAGAGTTTGCCAGGTGGCAACGCTTGTCAAACTTGCCCATTGAGATCAGTGGAGCCGTACTGAGACTGCCAACCAATTTCTTGACCCCCAGTTGCAGTATGGTTCCCTATTGCAAAATTGTCGTTAGGCAAGAAAAAAGAAAAGGAGGCAGTAGTGTCTCCTGAACGCCTGTCAGCTGCTACTATACCTCCCTCTGAAAAGCGATCCACTGCAGGTCACTCTTTAGAGGGCAGTAAACTTACCACTTGTCTTAAAAAACCTTAAAGGGCCAGGCTACCCAAGACTAATATTTCCATGTTTCAGGTAGATGTTGGTGAATTTCAACTCCAGCTAACACCTTGTATTTTGCTTTGCACAAGGGTTAGAGCCTCTACCATGTTTGTATTGCTGTCTGTAGAAGGAGGTTAAAGAAGCCCTGGTACTGTAAAGCTACACATTTTTCATTTTTAGTACCTAAACACTGGTCTGAGTGTTAATTAAAGCTTTTCAAGATGAACTAAACGGTGGAAAAAGTATTATGATAAGTCAGGCTCTTTATTGCAGAAAGGAAATGATATGTCTCAAGAAAACCAACTTACCTGTCCTTTATGTAGCACCCCTCTGACACCCCAAAGGTCGGATAGCACCTCCAGAGGTTAGGGGCGGACTAGCATTTCATTCCAGGGCTGAGTCCATGGCTAACATTGGGGGGAACAAGAAAGGATATCGGGCTTGTCACTTTTGTTTTTATTTTAAACTTTTATTGTAGAACGGTTAAAGTGCTACTAAACCCAGGACCCTGCATTCACTATATCTGGTCTCCCACAGTACACAGAACATGGAAATGCAATTATTTTAGTAAATATAAAATGCTAAATACCTTTTCTCAATATGAGTATATAGCAGTCATGTGACTTCTATCAGTGTCTGGCTAAAGCTTGTGGGAGGAGTTTTCGATCTCCTCTGACTGTCCTGTGAGGCTGCAGGACCCCTGACCCTCTTTCCGGACAGTGCTGATTGGCCCTGTGCTGATCACATGCACTCTCCCAAGAAAAAGAAAAAATCTCTAGCAATATACACTAAACTGAGCATGTGCAGCCTGACTCCACTAACTCTGTCTTATTCGGATCGGACATGTTTTGGGGACAATGCAAGAAAAGGAGGATCTGTGCATACAGGATCAAACAGTCTTTTTACACAATGCAGAGGATTAACCCCTTAGGTTCCACAGTGGGTATAACAAGCATGCTCTACTGCATATACAGACTGATTTTACTGTTGTGGGTTTAGTAACACTTTAGGGCGAGGGTTAGGGGTCCCAGCACATCACTTACAGACTCTCCACATCAATGTCCAGGTTCAAAGTGTCAGAACCCTAAACCGCCCTTTGCACAGCTTCCTCCAGACCAGGCAGGGCAGCTTCATGAACACTTAAGCACATGTTAGGCCCTAACATGGCTATTGGGCTTAACAGCAGAGCTCCATTCAGCAGCACCTCCCTAGGCCTCAGCCCAGAGAAAGGGAGCAAGCACATGGCTTGTCCCAAACATTTATATCCTCCCCCAGCATGCACTAGTAGCATAAACTCCTACGGGATTGGCTGAAGGAAAAATAAATATTCACAACTTAGTTTTGTTTGTGAAATTTCATACTATGGCCAGTATTACAGTGGCATCTACTGGCGACAGTGATAATCACAATCCAATTTAAGCTTAGCGAAACCAGGTGGAAAACGATACAATCAATCTGAGCTAACTACAGCCCACCCAAAACCTAAATTGACATAGTAGCCCCTGTTTAGGACAGAATGTACACTGAACTGCAGATGCAGACGTCAGTGTCAGAATGAATGGAATCCCATACACATGTTGGAGTTACATCATCCTGGCCTAGTCAATCAAGGTGGCTGAAGATCCCAAACCCAGCAGAAGTCTGAACAGGGCTTTTCTTCCTCATATCTGAGCCTCCAGCAAGGAGGATAGTGAGCAGAACAGTAGTAACATCACCCAATCTCACTCCAAATCTCCTGTCCATTCATGCTACACTGTACCCAAACAAATTTTTTATCATTTTCATCACACAAATAGAGCTTTCTTTTGGTGGTATTTAATCACTGCTGGGTTTTTTATTTTTTACAACAAAAAAAAAGACCAAAAATTTTGAAAAAAAAAATTTTTTTACTTAGTTTCTGTCAGTAAATGTAACTAAGTAATTTTTCTCCTTCACTGATGTGCGCCGATGAGGTGGCAGTGATGGGCACTGATAGGCTGAACTGGTGGGCATTAATGAGGTGGCACTTATGGGCACTGATGAGGTGGCACTTATGGGCACTGATTAGGTGGCACGGATAGGCGGTACTGATGGGCACTGGTGGGCATTGATGGGTGGCACTGATGGGCATTGATCGACAGCAGTGATGGGCACTGATAGGTGGCACAGATAGCCAGCACTGACTGGCATCGCTAATGGGCACTGATTGGTGGCACTTGTAGGCAGTGGTGGGCACTGATTGCTGGCACTGGTGGGCAATGGTGGGCACTAAACAGTGACACTGTTGGCACTATTTTATAATCAGGGCACTGATGATCAGTGCCCTGATTACATTTGTAGATGTCCCCCTGCGTGGAGATGCCGCTGATCGGCTCTCCTCGACACACACTCTGTCAGTATGAGGCGAGGAGCGCCGATTACTGGCATCTCCGGGTTTACATGTGACCGGCTGTGATTGGCCACAGCCGATCACATGGTTAAAGAGCTGTGGACGCAGCTCTTTACAGAGATTGGGGTCGCGCCGTGTCCTAGCAACACAGTGCGGCCACGATTGCTGCGCGCCCCAGCAGGCTCGCGGAAGCGGGCGTTCTGGGACGCCGTCATATGACAGCATCCCAGAAGGAGAGCCGCACTGCCCGCCATCATTTGACGGTGGACAGGAGGCAAGTGGTTAAGGAGTGGGCCGGGAAGCCAGCCGCTGCGTCTTTAACAAGCAATGTTTCATCAGCTGTCAGCGGGCTTCTCCTTCTTCTTTTTTTCTTTTGTAAGCAAAAGAATGCCAGCAATGGAAAATTCAACAATAAAACAGCGTGGGGTCCCCCCAATCCATACCAGGCCCTTTGGGTCTTAAGAGGAACGCCAAATTGTAGAAAAAAAAAAACAGTGTGGGGTTCCCCCCAAAATCCATACCAGACCCTTAGCTAAGCATTCAGCCCAAAGCGAGCCACCCCCCCCTCCTGAGCCATACAAGGCCACATGCCCTCGACATAGGAGGGTGCTTTGAGGCAGGGGGGCTTTGCCCCCCCCCCCAAAGAAACTTGTCCCCATGCTGACAAGGGCCTCTTCCCCACAACCCTGGCTAGTGGTTGTGGAGGTCTGTAGGCAGGGGGCTTATTGGATTCTGGAAGCCTCCTTTAACAAGGGGGCCGCCAGATCTCACCCTGTCCCCTATGTGAATGAGTATGGAGTACATGTTACCCTTACTCATTCACCAAAAAAGTGTAAAAAAAAAAAAAAGTAAATAAAAACACAACACAAGTTTTTAACAAGTCCTTAAAAGTCCAGCTCCAATTCAAGCCCTGGCATTTAGCAATCTTTAACCAACTTCAGGATTTCATCTGTATCCAGACCATGATTTAGACCTCTTCAAAGGGCAAGGCCCATTCACAATATGCAATGTGTTTGACCATGTCATTTTGCTTTCAGGCTCGCAGCACTCCATAAAGCACAAAAAGGCACATTTACAATATTTTTGGCATAGCAGTATACTATGATGCATTCTGTTGGTGCGCTGTACTGCAGGTGCTTTGGTGTTCACTGCACAAGTGTGTTGGGGTGACATTCTAAATGATCATAATTTCAGCACAATGTACCTCCTATTGTGCATTGAGGGGTGTTGCAGGAAAGTGCATGCTTTACAGTGCGTTAATGCAACACATTCTGTAAAGAAACCGACGTGTCACAGCACATGGAAATCTGCAGGTTTTATTCAGGATACACATTCTGGTGTGTGATACATACGGTATATCTGTTCAGGGAGCTGTACGACATCTCCATTGCTGTAACCTATATCATCTCTGCACGCCCAGTACCACTGGAGCCCTTATCCTGGTGAAAGCAGAGCAGGTCACTGGCAGGCGCCACGCACTATTTGTGGGATGTCGTGGGACCGGAGCTCAGCGATGTGCCTTTTTCGGAGCGGAAGGACATTTGAAAATACTGATATGAATACAATCAGTACCATATCCCAGCCTGTGTCTGAGGAAGGAAACGCAGGGCAGAGCAGCGTGTGTTCAGGGGGAAGCCTGCACCGACACTCAGGACGAGGAAATCTTTTCAGATAATCAGGGGAAGATCACACCATTCATACTCTGCACAGAAAAGCAGCACATGGCTGCAGATAAGGGCCGCTAGCATTGTAATGAGAACTGGACATTCCCATCGGGGTCAGGCAACACCCCAATTTCTGCAAGGAAGCCAGAAAGAATTGGGCTGTTTACTGAAAGCAAGAAAGAAAGAGGCAAATATTACAGAAAAACTCTGCCTGGTCCATAGGCATTGCAGGATTACAGGGATGGCTTGAGAACTGTAATCTAGTGTGGGCCAGCTTGCCTCTCCCTGTGCTGTGCAACCTAATGGAGTAGATGTACTAAAACTGGCGCACCCGGAATCTGGTGCAGTAGTGCATAGTAACCAGCTTCTAGGTTTTAGTCCCCGATCACATCGGCGTGATTTGACGTGCGATTTCACAGGTAGAATTGCATGTCAAATTGAAGCCTATTGCAGTGTAGCACCCTCTACTTAGGTTGGTGCTAGAGGTAAGTTTTTTGGTGAGTACAGGTAAACTTAGACAGGCCTAGCCAGGCCTGTTTGTTTCGATCTGTGTGGGCTGGGAGTGGCTCAGAGTAGCAGCTGTGACTCACAGACAGCATCACTCCACAGGTACCTCCATCTTGCTTCTAGAAGATTCTAGAAGAGAGGAGGGGAAGTGGTAAGGAGCAGTCTGGGGTGTTTCAGGGAGCCCTGACCAATCCCCAACTAGGATTGGCAGGGGGCAGGCCTCCTTAAATACTGAGAGGAAACAGTCAGAGCTGGGTGTGGAGCCAGTGAGGATTGCAATGTCATGGGCAGTGAGGTCGGGCAGCTGCAGCCTGGTGGGCTGGCAGGGCCTGAAGAGGACTTACTGGGAGCAGTAGTCCATCATAGGACAGCTAGCACTAAATACTTCCTATTTTCAATTCTTGCTACTCAAAGGGACCTGCGGTCCCTGCCTGCAAAAGGCAGTTGCTGAGGCCTGACTGAGTCAGAGTTGGGTTTAGCCATGTAGTAGCAGTGCCTGGAGCTAAGTGTTGTGCAGGAGAGAAAGAGAGAGTAATAGTCTGCAAGCAAGAGATGTGCTGGAAGAAAGTGGAGTAGCCAAGTGTATATAGTTGTTCCAACCGATTGTTATACAATCAACCAATTACTTGTTTTACTAGGCATCCCAGATATACCTATCCCTATTCAAGTTCAAATCCCTCAAAAAAAATACAAAACTTGGCAGGGTGACAGGTGAACCACAACATTCAGCAGCCCCTACGGGGGTACCGCTACAGCCGCAATATGAGCGTCCCAATTGTGCGGCACCGCACCGATTTCCAAAAGTAGTTCCTGCACTACTTTTGGCAACTTCAGGGGCGATTTCAATAGACATCTGTGCATGAATCTGCGCAGATGTCTTTCAAGTCGCCCCCAAAGTCGGACTGAAATGCGGCTTTGAAATCCTGCGAGTTCATATGAACTCGCAGGATTTCAAAGCCATGTTCAGTGTGACATCATTTGCCTAGGCAAGAAACCAGAAAGTAACTGAAGAAATGTAGAAAAAAAAAGTTTAAAACAAGTAAATATGATATGCTTTCCTATCTATTTACTAATGCTATCAGCATGAGGGTTAAAAAAAATCAATGTTGATTGGGAGAGTGAAGGTCCACTTAACATTGATAATCCCGTTACAATGGCATCTAAAAGTCAGTGGAAAATATTAGGCAGCGAGTAAACATGTTGTCCCTGAAGTTGATGCGTTAAAAGCAGGGCCTTCTTCAATACTGATTGGACCCTGGGCAAACATTTTCCTGGACCCTCCTGAATTCATTTATCAACTATTTGTGGGCAGTACAGGCTCAAGGGGAAGTTGCCTTGGGCCCCACAACAATGACTGGGCCCAGGGCAGCTGTCCCTTTTGCCCCTGTGTTAAAGACAGCCAGGGCCGTCTTTAATACTGATTGGACCCTGGGCAAACCTTTTCCTGGGCCCTCCTGAATTAATTTATCAACTATTTGTGGGCAATGCATGCTCAAAGGGAAGCTGCCTTGGGCCCCACAACAATGACTGGGCCCGGGGCAGCTGCCCCTTTTGCCCTGTGTTAAAGATGGCCCTGGTTAAAAGCAGAAAAAATGGGCATCACAATTTGCAGTGTCTTGAAAACATATTTATACCCCTTGAAATTTTCCACATTTTGTCATGTTACAACCAAAAACATAAATGTATTTTATTGGGATTTTACGTGATAGACCAACACAAAGTGGCACATAATTGTGAAGTGGAAGAGAATCATAAATGGTTTTTACATTTTTTTACAAATAAATATGTAAAAAGCGTGCATTTTTATTCAGCAAACCCCCCCCCCCCCCCCCCCCCCTGGTGCAATACTTTGTAGAACCACCTTTCGATACAATTACAGCTGCAGGTCTTTTTGGGGATGTCTCTACCAGCTTTGCACATTGCACATCTAGAGAGTAATTTTTTTTGCCCATTCTTCTTTGCAACATAGCTCAAGTTCTGTCAGATTGCACAGAGAGCGTCTGTGAACAGCAATTTTCAAGTCTTACCACAGATTCTCAAATGGATTTAGGTCTGGACTTTGGCCATTCTAACACATGAATATGCTTTGATCTAAACCATTCCATTAGAGTCGTTGATCTGCTGGATTATGAACCTCCACCCCAGTCTCAAGTCTTTTGTAGACTCCAAAAGGTTTTCTTCTAAGATTGCCCTGCATTTGGCTCCATCCATCTTCCTATCAACTGTGACCAGCTTCCCGGTCCCTGCTGAAGAAAAGCACCTCCACAACATGATGCTGCCACCACCATGTTTAAGGGTGGGGATGGTGTGTTCAGGGTGATGTGCAGTGTTAGTTTTCCGCCTCACATGGCGTTTTGCTTTTAGGCCAAAAAGTTCAATTTTGATCTCATCTGACCAGAGCACCTTCTTCCACATGTTTGCTGTGTCCCCCACATGGCTTCTCACAAATTGCAAACGGGACATCTTATGGCTTTTTTTCAACAATGCTTTCTTCTTGCCACTCTTCCATAAAGACCAGATTTGTGGAGTGCACGACTAATAGTTGTCCTGTGGACAGATTCTACCACCTGAGCTGTGGATCTCTGCAGTTCCTCCAGAGTTACCATGGGCCTCTTGGCTGCTTCTCTGATTAATGCTCTCCTTGACTGGCCTGTCAGTTTAGGTGGATGGCCATGTCTTGGTAGGTTTGCAGTTGTGCCATACTCTTTCCATTTTTGGATGATGGATCGAACAGTGCTCCGCGAAATGTTCAAAGCTTTGGATATATTTTTAAAACCTAACCCTGCTTGAAACTTCTCGAAACTGTATTTATATTGAGATTAAATCACACACAGGTGGACTATATTTACTGATGTAGCACCCTGATGTTTAGGCAGGGGTGCTCTTAAATTTATTTGCCAAGTGATAGTTGCGTTTGTCAATTGCTGGGAGATCAACTGACTTCACCCTAATTCTGGGATTGCTGCACTTCTCTCTTCTGCCACTAGGTGGCCGGGTACCTGGTGGTATTATGCCGCGTACACACGGTCGGACTTTTCATCTACAAAAGTCCGACAGCCTGTCCGACAGACTTTCGGCGGACTTTCAGCGGACTTGTGGCGGACTTGTTGCAGACTTTTTAACGAACGGACTTGCCTACACACGACCACACAAAAGTCCGACGGATTCGTACGTGATGACGTACACCGGACTAAAATAAGGAAGTTGATAGCCAGTAGCCAATAGCTGCCCTAGCGTGGGTTTTTGTCCGTAGGACTAGCATACAGACGAGCGGACTTCGGGGTCCGTCGTAGTTACGACGTAAAGATTTGAAGCATGTTTCAAATCTAAAGTACGTCGGATTTGAGGCTAAAAAAGTACGTTGAAAGTCCGGAGAAGCCCACACACGATCGGATTACCAGCCAGCTTTAGTCCGTCAGCGTCCGTTGGACTTTTGTAGCTGAAAAGTCCGACCGTGTGTACGCGGCATTAGATAAGACAAGGGCATTGCAAGGACAGATTAGGAGTATATGGGGTATCTCAGCCAATGGGCAGGGATTTTCTTGTGTTCCTTGGCCTGCTGGGAGAGCCTATTTATTTGGGGGAGGTCAGGTGTTTGGGGTCCTGTGCCACCTGGACGGCTGTCTCTGGCTGCTAGGCTGTCTGAGAGCCTATTCAGAAGCAAGAGAGCAGCGTAGGGTAGGGATTGCGGCTTGCAGTCCAACCAGAAGTAATGGTTCTGCTGGCCAGAGAACCTGTCGTGGTCGGAGGTAGAGAGGTAGCTGTCGCCACTAAGGGACCATCCACCTTGTTACCAGGGAACACTGTGAGTAACTGAAGCAAGTACCTGAGCAGTTTTCTAACCAACCGGGGACAGTGAAGAATTGGGAAACTTCAGCAGATGTCAAGCCAGGGACCCAGCCAGTGGAGGTTATGCTTGCAGAGCATTATTGTGTGCCAAGCCAGGAACCGGGCATGCCAAGGGGATGAAGCTTGAGGAGTGTCTGTGAGTACCAAGCTAGGGACCCAGCAGGGATCCGTGTGAAGATTGGAAGAGCTCAGGAGATCCAGTGGCAGTGGATCAGCGGGTCTAAGTGATAGACTGGGAGCTCAGTTGAGTGAAGATCTAAAAAGAAGATTGTGGAGGAAGTGAAAGAGTTCATTACAACCTTTGTTAGAAATTGTTCAAGATTGTTGCCATAGGAGTCAGCGTGTCTACACATGCAGACGTGGTGTCCGGCTGGGTGCATTTTCCCTGCATGGCTGTCAACCTTTAGAAGTCTCAGAGTCTGCTAACATTGAAACTACTAAAGGGTGTCTTGGCCCTAAACCTCTCTCCCACAGTTCTTTTCAAGAGAAAATAAATCTCTTTGCATTCAAAAAGTGTCTAGCGCCCGTTAATATACCTTACATTGCACCCACAATGCCTTGTAACCCACTCTACACAGATGGATGTCAGCTGTCCCTAACTCTGGAGGTCACCATTAGGCCTGGAGAGGCCTGGGACTTGGCTACACTAACTAAGTGATTTCTGAAGGCAATTGGTTACATTAGATTTTAGTTAGGGGTATCAGAGTAAAGGGGGCTGAATACAAATGCACGCCACTCTTTTCAGATATTTATTTGAAAAAAAAATTGAAAATCATTTTCCTTTCACTTCACAATTATGTGCCACTTTGTTGGTCTATCACATAAAATCCCAATAAAGTACATCTAAGTTTTTGGTTATAACATGACAGAACATGGAAATTTTCAAGGGGTGTGAATACTTTTTCAAGGCACTGTAGGGATGTGGGCATCACAACTGGACTACGGAGTAATGAAAGAAGGTGGCCTAGTCGAATGAATCACGCTTTATTTTACATCATGTGGATGGTCGAGTGCATCAGTTACCTAGGGAAATGATGGTACCGGATGCACTATGGAAAGGAGGCAAGCCGATAGAGGCAATGTTCTGTTGGGAAACCTTGGCTCCTGCCATTCATGTGCATGTTAGTTGACACATACCATCTACCTAAACATTGTTGCTGACCAAGAACACCCCTTCGTTGAAACGGTATTCCCTGATGGCAGTGGCCTCTTTCAGCAGGATAATGTACCCTCCCACACTGCAGAAATGGTTCAAGAATGATTTGAGGAACACGAGTTTGAGGTGTTGACTTGGCTTCCAAATTCTCCAGATCTCAATCCAACCAAGCATCTGTGGGATGTGCTGGAAAAACAAGTCCGATCCATGGAGGCCTTACCTTGCAACTTACAGGAATTAAAGGATCTGCTACTGATGGCTTGGTGCCAGATAACACAGCATGCCTTCAGAAGTCTAGTGAAGTCCATGCTTTGATGGGCCAGGGCTGTTTTGGCATCAAAAGGAGGACCTACCCAATATTGGGTGGGTGGTCATATACTGTAAGGTATAGCTGATCAGTAAATAAAAACTGCAGGTTGGGCTTAAATGATCAGGGTGGAGTTTCTTTTAATTTTCATGTTTGGGGGATATTTAACCCTCATGTAATCCTTGTGTACACAGTGTGTGTGTGTGTGTGTGTATGCGGCCATGTTTCCTTGCATAGATGTTTATATACATCCAGGGATAAATGCATATGAAAACCTTGCTATCTCTGTCCTTGTGTCAATATTTTTCCGGAATCCTCTCACCGAGGCCTGATTTACAGCCAGCTCCGAAATTTGTTCTTAAAAACTAATTTCCTTTGACATAATCAAAACCAGCTGCTGGCTCTTTGCCTCTTTGCCAAAACAAACCTGGCTCTTTGTGACAGGCGATCCTCTGCTCCTTTATTGGGGCTCGCATTTTAACGCTGTGCGCTCACCCCCCTCTTCCGGCCTAAGCATGCACAAACATACAAAAGTTTAACCCGCAGCAGCTGAGCCTGGTCCAAAACTTACAATATTGGGTACTGTGTCCTGCCACTCCAAAAAGCAACCGTTACTGAAATCTAGTATTGATCAGGACTGTGCAGCACAGATAAGTAACAATGTTTATCTGCTCAGTCTTAAAGTGTATCTAAAGCCAAAACACTTTTCTTTTTTTTTTGATAGAGTGTAAAAGATTAGAACGTCCGAAGTGAGAGGAAATCCATGCAAATTAGGGGAACCATTGGGGCCCCCCAGGTCACCAGAAGTAGTGTCTTGATTCTTGAACGGAAGATTTCCCCTCAATTACTGTTCTGGGGACAACCCGAAATTTTGGATTTCCTTTTGCTTTCACTTTTGATGATAATGGTAAACAGGACAAGTAGAGAGGGTGAATCTCCCTAAGGCCCGTTTCGGTCTGCCTATCAGTTTTTCAGGCAGACCCAATTGGACCATCCACTGCTCTCTATGGAGTGGCAGATGTCAACAAACATGTGTCAATGGACACCCATCGACATCCAATCCAATCCGCTAAAAACAACCAGATGGGGATCCTTTTCCCATTCGTCTGGTAGATCAGATTGGGTGACAGTTAGATGGAAATGAACAGGCAGTCTGTTCCCATCCCACAGCCCATAGAGGAGAGCGGGCTGTGTCCATGTCTGCTCTGCATCAGCGGAGCAGGCACGGACCTGTCATCCACCTGCTTAGCTGGGATCAGCGGAGAGATCCCCTGCTGAGTAGGCAGATCCACTGGCGGACGGCACCAGTGTGTAAGGGGCTTAACACCTTTAGGCCTTTGGTTATACTTTAATCTCTATCTCAATGAAACTAACCTATTTACTGTCCCACTAAAATCAGGGCCTTTTACATGTCAAAACCAAACAAATCCCCATAGATGGTGACTCTAATGCCCCGTACACACGGTCGGATTTTCCGATGGAAAATGTCCGATCGGAGCGTGTTGTCGGAAATTCCGACCGTGTGTGGGCTCCATCGGACATTTTCCATCGGATTTTCCGACACACAAAGTTGGACAGCAGGAGATAAAATTTTCCGACAACAAAATCCGTTGTCAGAAATTCCGATCGTGTGTACACAAATCCGACGGACAAAGTGCCACGCATGCTCAGAATAAATAAAGAGATGAAAGCTATTGGCCACTGCCCCGTTTATAGTCCCGACGTACGTGTTTTACGTCACCGCGTTTAGAACGATCAGATTTTCCGACAACTTTGTGTGACCCTGTAAAATGGAAAACAAAAAGCTGCGCTTAGGGCACTAAGTAGGTATGCTGCCTCCCTTAAGAGAGCTTCCTGAAAGGATACTCTATAAACTAATATATGTATAAACAAGGGTGGTGGCGCTCCCTATGGGGTACTGAATGGGAGGGTTCCCTCAATGAACCCCACTGCAATTACCTGGTAACTACCAGGGACAGATTATGTTACCGTGCGGGTATGTGTGTCTATAGTTAAATGTAGGCACATACATCCATATACACCCGCCTGTATCAGCAAAAAATTTCATTAATAATTGTTATAATTCTGAAAAATAGTTCTTCCAGACCTATTTAAGGAGGTGTGGCCTGGTTCATTTGGACCTGATTCCAAGGGGTGTGGATTAGAGCCCCTGTGGTTGTGATAATATACCACCAGTACTACTCATGTGTGTGTACCCTTATAAGTGCAGGATTAATCCAAAATAGTACTAAGTACATAAATGAGCATGCATAAAAAATGTGCGTTACCCAAGCATAACATAGAGTAATCAAATAAACGTAAATGTGATCCAATTAAGTGCAAGAGGAACCAGTAATTAGTGTTAATAGTCCATAAATAAAGTAAATTGAATAAAGAAAATTGTTCAAGTCCAATATTCCAAAAAACTCCGTGACTTAGGTGCTCTTGGGTAATTCCTGTGACTTTAGTGCTCCCCCTTCAGGTCCCCACTCACCAGATACGACAACCCCGTGAGGGGCAACCAGCATAGGATATCTCTTTCACGATCTCTATTCCACGTTGATCTGGCGGACTTTGCAGGATGGTTCCCGTTGGTTATCCCAATAGGTTCCCAGATTCGGGGATGCAGATGGCTTTCTTACAGGTAGAATGTTCACAAAGGCTCCCTCATGGAAAGTAAAAAATGGAAGCTTCCATGGTGTAGTATGTAAAGGCTTTATTCAAAAAAACTCCATAGGCAAGCAGCGGAGTATTTAGGTAAAATACATAACCATAAACCATAAAATCATAAAATTAAAAATATATAGGCTACTCAGACCGAAGCCTGAGAATAGACCCGTAGCACGGTGGGCAGCGTGTACCGCTGAAAGGGCTGTGTACGCTCCGCTTGCGTACCAGCTAAACCTAGTGTCCGGAAGCGGTATGCGTTCCACCTGCGTGTCAGCTAGGGTCCGTAACCGGAAGTGACGTAGCGTGCGTGGCGTCGTTGTACGCGTTTCGTCATAGACGTCTTCAGCAACGATGCCAGCACGCCACGCGCTACGTCCATTTAAGGAGCCGTCAGTTTCGATCCGCCCCTTAATTTCTACCACATCCAATCCTAGTATCCCAAGGCGGGGTGACACTCCAACTCAAGCTGGAGTGTCAGCAGCGATGGTCGTACGCTAATTGCCGTATTGCAACATATTGAATGATACCAAAAGGTGGAAAATATACCGTAAACTAAAATTAGGAGTTAGAAATAAAATAAAATTAAAAATTAAGTTTACTTAAAATTAAAATAAATATATATATATCCAGATAGTGTAAGACAATGAATATGAAAAGACCATGAGGCTTAATGTAAAAAATTTACTCTCAGACACTAAGGGTCAGGGGAGGAATATGAGGATATTATTACAAGTCAAAGCCCCCGTTATAAATTATAATGAATTTTTTATATAATTATATAAAATCATACAAAATTATATAATATATATATAGTGTGTATTCCACATATTAGGGGGTGTTGCCTTATAGGTCAGGGGATTTTTTAGAAGGAGATTTGGGGTCACCCCCCTGATGCTGTGTGCCAATCCGTGAGAAATAGGATTACATTACCTATATCTGTGAATCCCTATGGTCCTCCAAGTATATAAGGTGTAAGGGTATGCATATTTAGCTTTTTTAGCCACTTGCACACAGCATCAGGGGGGTGACCCCAAATCTCCTTCTAAAAAATCCCCTGACCTATAAGGCAACACCCCCTAATATGTGGAATACACACTATATATATATTATATAATTTTGTATGATTTTATATAATTATATAAAAAATTCATTATAATTTATAACGGGGGCTTTGACTTGTAATAATATCCTCATATTCCTCCCCTGACCCTTAGTGTCTGAGAGTAAATTTTTCACATTAAGCCTCATGGTCTTTTCATATTCATTGTCTTACACTATCTGGATATATATATATTTATTTTAATTTTAAGTAAACTTAATTTTTAATTTTATTTTATTTCTAACTCCTAATTTTAGTTTACGGTATATTTTCCACCTTTTGGTATCATTCAATATGTTGCAATACGGCAATTAGCGTACGACCATCGCTGCTGACACTCCAGCTTGAGTTGGAGTGTCACCCCGCCTTGGGATACTAGGATTGGATGTGGTAGAAATTAAGGGGCGGATCGAAACTGACGGCTCCTTAAATGGACGTAGCGCGTGGCGTGCTGGCATCGTTGCTGAAGACGTCTATGACGAAACGCGTACAACGACGCCACGCACGCTACGTCACTTCCGGTTACGGACCCTAGCTGACACGCAGGTGGAACGCATACCGCTTCCGGACACTAGGTTTAGCTGGTACGCAAGCGGAGCGTACACAGCCCTTTCAGCGGTACACGCTGCCCACCGTGCTACGGGTCTATTCTCAGGCTTCGGTCTGAGTAGCCTATATATTTTTAATTTTATGATTTTATGGTTTATGGTTATGTATTTTACCTAAATACTCCGCTGCTTGCCTATGGAGTTTTTTTGAATAAAGCCTTTACATACTACACCATGGAAGCTTCCATTTTTTACTTTCCATGAGGGAGCCTTTGTGAACATTCTACCTGTAAGAAAGCCATCTGCATCCCCGAATCTGGGAACCTATTGGGATAACCAACGGGAACCATCCTGCAAAGTCCGCCAGATCAACGTGGAATAGAGATCGTGAAAGAGATATCCTATGCTGGTTGCCCCTCACGGGGTTGTCGTATCTGGTGAGTGGGGACCTGAAGGGGGAGCACTAAAGTCACAGGAATTACCCAAGAGCACCTAAGTCACGGAGTTTTTTGGAATATTGGACTTGAACAATTTTCTTTATTCAATTTACTTTATTTATGGACTATTAACACTAATTACTGGTTCCTCTTGCACTTAATTGGATCACATTTACGTTTATTTGATTACTCTATGTTATGCTTGGGTAACGCACATTTTTTATGCATGCTCATTTATGTACTTAGTACTATTTTGGATTAATCCTGCACTTATAAGGGTACACACACATGAGTAGTACTGGTGGTATATTATCACAACCACAGGGGCTCTAATCCACACCCCTTGGAATCAGGTCCAAATGAACCAGGCCACACCTCCTTAAATAGGTCTGGAAGAACTATTTTTCAGAATTATAACAATTATTAATGAAATTTTTTGCTGATACAGGCGGGTGTATATGGATGTATGTGCCTACATTTAACTATAGACACACATACCCGCACGGTAACATAATCTGTCCCTGGTAGTTACCAGGTAATTGCAGTGGGGTTCATTGAGGGAACCCTCCCATTCAGTACCCCATAGGGAGCGCCACCACCCTTGTTTATACATATATTTGTGTGACCCTGTGTATGCAAGACAAGTTTGAGCCAACATCCGACGGAAAAAATCCTAGGATTTTGTTGTCGGAATGTCCGAACAAAGTCCGACCGTGTGTATGGGGCATAATTTGCAGAAAGTAGTACAGGCATTTAACTTGAGTAGAAAGCACAAGTATGACATCATCAGTGAGCTTCTGCTACTTTACTATCCAATCACAGGCTTGGGGAGGACCTTGACCAAGCTGTAGTGCTTTAATTGAGTTGGAGATGGGTGAGGTCAAGGATCTAGCAATGCTGTTTGGCAAAGGTGAGTGAATCTCAAGGCAGTTGAACAGAATTACAAATCCTTGGCTGGTAAACCAGCACATGTGTATTTCAACTGTGCATTTAGCAGTTTTCCTATAGTTCTGCTTTAAACACAACATTTTCATGCTTGATCGGAGCGTTTCTTTAATGGCACTTTGCTGGCTTGATACATCAAGCACTTGCCTTCCTTGCTTCCAACGTAATTCACACCTCACAATCTCCAGAGCATTGGGTGGATTAATGGCTTCCCTGCCCTTTCACCTCTCACAAGTCACTGGCTGCCGGAACAGGTTAAAGGGTTAATGTGTCTTTAAGGCAGTAATCCTTCTTATTCTTATGTTTACAGCTAGGGGAGTGTGCACCCCAGCTAATCCGCAACATCTACACATTGTCCCAGGGCCCCTTGGGGGGATTTGAATTGATATGTTGATGGAAAAATGAATTGTGTCCTGTCTAAAATTGCCCAATCTTAGTAAAAGTGATTAGCTCTTGTGGGAAGGTGATCCTGTACCCTCCCCACAGTTCTACGTAGGAATTTAGTCCTGCATATCTTTATACGACAGTTATACAAGTAAGGGAAAAAAGTATTTGATCCCCTGCTGATTTTCTACGTTTACCCACTGACAAAGAAATGATCAGTCTGTCATTTTAATGGTAGGTTTATTTTAATAGCGAGAGACAGAATAACAACAAAAATATACAGAAAAACGCATTTCAAAAAAGTTATAAATTAATTTGCATTTTAATGAGTGAAATAAGTATTTGATCACCTATCAATCAGCAAGATTTCTGGCTCCCAGGTGTCTTCTATACAGGCAACAAGCTGAGATTAGGAGCACTCTCTTAAGTGAGTGCTCCTAATCTCAGCTTGTTACCTGTATACCTGTATCTGTATACAAGACACCTGTCCACAGAAGTAATCAATCAGATTCCAATCTCTTTACCATGGCCAAGACTAAAGAGCTGTCCAAGGATGTCAGGGACAAGATTGTAGACCTACACAAGACTGGAATGGGCTACAAGACCATTGTCAAGCAGCTTGGTGAGAGGGTGACAACAGTTGGTGTGATTATTTGCAAATGGAAGAAACACAAAATAATGGTCAATCTCCCTCAGTCTGGAGCTTCATGCAAGATCTCACCTCATGGAGTTTCAATGATCATGAGAACGGTGAGGAATCAGCCCAGAACTACATGGGAGAATCTTGTAAAGATCTAAAAGCAGCTTGGAACAGTCACCAAGAAAACAATTGGTAACACACTAAGCTGAGAAAGGACTGAAATCCTGCAGCGCCCGAAAGGTCCCCCTGCTCAAGAAAGCACATGTACAGGGCCGTCTGAAGTTTGCTAATGAACATCTGAATGATTCAGAGGAGAACTGGGTGAAAGTGTTGTGGTCAGATGAAACCAAAATCAAGCTCTTTGGCATCAACTCAATTTGCCGTGTTTGTATGACCCCAAGAACACTATCCTCATCATCAAACATGGAGGTGGAAACATTAGGCTTTGTGGTGTTTTTCTGCTAAGGGGACATGACAACTTCACTGCATCAAAGGGACGATCAACGGGGCAATGTACTGTCAAATCTTGGGTGAGAACCTCCTTCCCTCAGCCAGGGCATTGAAAATGGATCGTGGATGGGTATTCCGGCATGACATTGACCCAAAACACATGGCCAAGGCAACAAAGGAGTGGATCAAGAAGAAGCACATTAAGGTCATGGAGTGGCCCAGCCAGTCTCCAGACCTAATTCAATAGAAAGTATGTGGAGGGAGCTGAAGGTTCGAGTTACCAAACGTCAGACTCGAAACCTTAATGACTTGGAGAGGATCTGCAAAAAAAGGTGGGAAAAAATCCTTCCTGAGATTTGTGCAAACCATGGAGGTGGAAACATTATGCTTTGGGGGTGTTTTTCTGCTAAGGGGACAGGACAACTTCACCACATAAAAGGGACGAAATAAAAGGGCATTGAAAATGGGTCATGGATGGATATTCCAGCATGACAATGACCCAAAACACACGGCCGAGGCAACAAAGGAGTTTCTCAAGAAGAAGCACACTAAGGTCCTGGAGTGGCCTAGCCAGTCTCCAGACCTTAATCCCACAGAAAGTATGTGGATTGAGCTGAAGGTTCGAGTTACCAAATATCAGCCTCGAAACCTTAAAGGAGAAGTCCAGCCTGAGCTTGTTTGGCTGGGCTTCTCCTCTGGGTCACAAGAGTGCAATTCGTTTTGCACTCCTGTGACCCATTTTCAGCAGAGTGCGGACTGAAGTCTGTTCTCTGCTGATGTCACACACTCTCAGCAAGCCACTGAGAGGCTGAGATGGCCGCTCCCCGCTTCTCTACAGCTCAGCGCTCCAGTGAGTGTGGAGGAGCAGAGAGGAGAGCTGCTGATTGACAGGCAGCAGCTCTCCGCTCTGGGATCTGTGAGAACCGAGCCATCTGCGATGTTCGATGGCTCAGTTCTCAGTGCAGAGGCGGCGGGGGACATGCTGCAACCACCTAGGTAAGTACAAAACAGCAAAAAAAAACAAAGACAAACCAATACTTCTTCTTTAATGACTTGGAGAGGATCTGCAAAGAGGAGTGGGATAAAATCCCTCCTGAGATGTGAAAACCTGGTGGCCAACTACAAGAAACATTTGACCTCTGTGATTGTCAACAAGGGTTTTGCCACCAAGTACTAAGTCATATTTTGTGAAGGGGTCAAATACTTATTTTACGCATTAAAATGCAAATCAATTTATAACTTTTTTAAATGCGTTTTTTGGGATTTTTTTGTTGTCATTCTGTTTCTCACTGTTAAAGTAGACCTACAATTAAATTTATAGACTGTCAGTGGGCAAACATACAAAATCAGCAGGACATGAAATTCTTTTTTCCCTCGCTATACATGTTATGATCTCCAAAACGTTTACAGCAACAGCATATTGTGTAGGGCTTTACAAAGTACAAAAAAATATTCTCCTGAAAAAATATATAGTGTAGTTTAAAGCCTAACTCCAGACAAAACTTTTTTTTTTTACTTTTGGATAGACTGGGCAAAAGTTAACTTTGTGACTTTTCTATTCTGTCTGAGACCCCGCGGGGGAGATCTTCCTCACTTTCTATCTCTGTGACACCCATACAAGAAATGAAAGGTGTTGGCGTCACTGGCACAGGAAGGCTCAGTTAGCAATAAAAACATTTGTCAGAAGTTCTAGCCCTTCCTCACTCCACTAAAAATGTTTTTGTCTGTGTCCCCTTTGGAGACATGAAGTGAAACTTTGCCTGATATACAGTATATAGGCGGCCATTGCTGACCTACTTCTGAAATGCTAGTTGCCTTGCTGTCATGCTAATCCTCAGAAGTCTACTAGTCTACTCCAATTGCTAATCAATGTCTGTATGGTGAACTATCTTCACTAAGGACCATCAGCTCCACATTTCTTATTAGTCCTGCCCCGCCACCCCCCCCCCCCCCCCCCCCCGCCCGGTCTTGCCCTGATTAGGCATCTAATGGCCTTCCCAGTTCCAGTGCCACACTCAGAACTCCCCTGCAAAGATCTGTGTGAATGTTGACTTTTCCCGAAAGTCAGTTTTTCCACTTTGATGATGTTTAGGCCTGCCAATTGGCTGCTGCATTGAGGGGGTACAGCCTGCATGTGAACCCTACACCAGAACATAGCAGGACTTTTAGGAGGGTACCTGCAATGATCAGAGCAGTGGATAAGCAGTGAGCCTCGGTACCAGTGGGTACAATCGAAGGATTGGTGTAGGGATCTCCCAATTTTCCAAACAAAGGGCCAGTTTACAGTCCTTCAGACTTTAGAAGGGCCAGACTGTACCCACTGGGAGTAGAAAAGGTACCGACATCAGTGGGAAATAATGCCCCATTGTTTGTTTCAGTGGGAGTAATTGCTTCCTATTATTGGTGTAAGTGGGAGGAATTGTGCCCCATCGTTGATGTAATTGGGCCCAATCATTAGTGTCATTGAGAGGAATTGTGCCCCATTGTTCGTGTCAGTGGGAAGAATTGTGCCCCCTCACTGGTGACATAAGGAGGAAATGTGCCCCCATCATCAATCTAAGTTGAGGAGAATTATACCCCATTGTTGGTATCAGTGGATAAAGTAGTGCTCCAAGGGCTGGATAAAAGCAAGCAAAGAGCCACATCTGGCCCCTGGGCCGCAGTTTGGAGACTACTGGTTTAGAGGGTTGTCTATTCTTAAAGTGGTATTAACCCAAAAAAATGATTTTTTTGTAGTATTCCAATCCTTAAATGTGATGGCTGTATAATTTTTGTATTTCTTTTGCTTTTTTTCTGTCTAGTAACACACTTCCTGTCTTAGGGTGTCTTCATTCTGGATGGGGGAGCAATGGAGACACCTTTGGAAAGCTGCATTGTCAATCTGGGGAGAGGGCAGATGTTAGATGTAGTAACAGAATTAGATGGACTTGACTAACAATTTAAATCAAAACTTCATCTAACACTTTTTAAGCAGTTACGGCAATGTTTGTTTTTTTTTGCTTTTGGGATAAAGGTTTGACCATTGTAAGCACCTCTGGAAGTGTTACATTTTTTGTCTCAATACTTTAACCACCACTTTTGCTGGACGGCTTGGTCTGTTATAGGAACTTGAAAAATAATTGATTTACTGGCCGGAGCATCGAGTAAAAATAAAGGGAAAAAAGCCTAAAAAAAAAGAAAACTATTGCAACCACCATACTTAAGAATTGGTACCCTGCAAGTTCACTATTTACAATCCCACTCCATCTTCAAAAGTGCACTGCTAATGAGAATTTTAACCCTAATCCTTTGCCTCCCTGTGTATTAACCACAACAAATCATTATAACCCCAATGAACAGCAGGTGGTCAGTGAATGCAGGCATATAAAGAACAGTACGTGTACCTTTATTTGTTTCTTTTATTAAAAGTGTCCCTTTGCCCACAGTCCTTTATATTACTTTTTTTTGTGCACTTGGAAAGATTTGGCCATTGAAGGGTTGGATAAAAAAACAGCAAGAGAAGCCAAAAAAAATAAAGTTATTTTGTGAAGAGAAGCCAAAAAAATAATAATAATTTTGTAAAGATGTCAAAAAAAAAATCAAAACTTGAAGAGTAGACCAAGGCTTCAGAGAGCAGCATGGAGATCTCAGAGGAGCGAGTGCTTCTGGGAAAGGAGGAAGTTTGTGAATTGCCCTTCGCTCTCTGCTCCACAGACATCTGTTTTCCGTATTGCACAGATGAATTGTGGGGTATAGCTAGTCATAGGTTCACAGACTTCTGGCACATCTTGCGAAACTTTCAAAACAATTTCCAATTTTAGAAGTCAAATTATTTTAAGGGAGGGGTGAGCAGAATTTCTCTGGAACGCAGGATGATGTTACGCATTTGACAAGCAAGAATAGGCCAGTGCAATTATTTGTAATAAGCTCAGCAATTCAAATAATTGCATGTATATGGTGGATACACCTGGAGAATAACTTGTTTCCCGTTATGTCTTGAGCACTACATTTCTTGCTTTCTTGTTTTAAGGGTTTTGCAGTGCAGTAAAAGAGAAGTATTTACAGAACTGATCACTAGAGATTGGTGGCATCATTTAGATTGTAGCCCATCCATTCATTAGAGCCAAGTGATATCATTGACTATGTACCTTTCAGGAGGAAGGGGCTAACTACCTGCTCTCGTGTCATACATTGCTATATTTATGCACTGGTGCACAGTCATGTTGGAACAGGAAGGGGCCATCCACAAACTGTTCCCACAAAGTTGGGAGCATGACATTGTCCAAAATGTCTTGGTATGCTGACACCTTAAGAGTTCCCTTCACTGGCCAAGCCCAACCCCTGAAAAACAACCCCACATCATAATCCCCTCTCCAAAAATGATTTGGACCAGTGCACAAAGCAAGGTCCATAAAGACATTGATGAGCGAGTTTGGGGTGGAGAAACTTCACTGGTCTGCACAGAGTCCTGACCTCGACCTGATAGACCAGGCCTTCCCCTCCAACATCAGTGCCTGACCTCACAAATGCACTTCTGGTAGAATGGTCAAACATTTCCATAGACACACTTCTAAAACTTGTGGACAGCCCTCCCAGAAATACTGTCTGATGACATCACTGAGAATGCAGCCCATCAATTTACTAATGACCAGTCACATCACTGAGAATGCAGCCTATCTATTCAATAGACAGAATTGATTATATCTCTCTACTTTTGAACTTTAAAAATAGGGACAATTTTTAAAGGGGCAAAATGAGAATTTTCACACCATGGTGAAAAGTAAGTGTGGTCAGCATAAAGTGGGTGTGGCCATGTGGGTGTGGTTTAAAGATATACCTATAGCAGCTTTGATAAGAATCCTGAATACTGGAAGATGTATTATAAGGGCAGAAACACATCCAAGCAGGTATTGTTTCAATAATAAAATTATGTATGTATTTGTTTTAGTGTCTATCTCGGGTCAGGAGTATGTAACACACAAACTACCTTGGTCAGGAGTGGTTACCATACAGTTTACGGGTGTCAGGATGACATAATGCAGAAAGTGCAGGGCTCAGAAGTACATAATGCATAGATCAGTGGATAGACTAAAACCAAAAAATACTCCCTCCTTCCAGCATGTATTCTGCCTTCCTCCAAGCCCATATTTCGCCAGTACAGATCTCCACCACAGCCCAAAACCCCCACTAAGTACAGATTTTTCTCCACAAACCTAAACCCCCCTCCTAGCCTGTTCTCAGTACAGACCCCACAGTATAGACCAACCCCAAAGCACAGTCCCCCTTCCCTTCCCCCAGTACAGCCCCCCTCCTATTTCTACCCCCTTCTGTCCTCCATGACCACAATTTTGACCGTCCCCCTCCACTTTGGGGGTTTCTGGGGGACTGTTTGAATCCGGCTTGGTTTGTTTTTGGTGGCAATCTTTGTTAGGTTCGCGATGTGGATTTTGTTTTGAATTGCACATCCCCTGAAGAAGCAATTAATGAAACATGTTGGGCTAGTGTGCAATGTATTCATCCCCTTTTCTTGAACCTACCAATCAATATGACCACTTCGTCAATGTTATTACTGTGAACATTTATTTTGTATCTTTTTAACTTTGTAATAATAATAAAATTTGTTGCTATTTTTAAGCTATTAGCATTTTTTGGACTCTTACTGGCACCGTAAAAATCCCCCTTACCCCATAGCTCTGTTTCATGATTATTTGAGATGAGGTGCCCATTTGAAGGGTGTTGTACCATGAACCAGACCAATCCTTTGTTCACTTGTAACATAACTTATATAGTGGCCCATTTATTCAGTTGAAACTGGTGACATCACTAAGATGGCAGCCTCTCCTGTCACTAGAGATGGGCGACCTACATGCATTAAAAACATTATAAACCACTTTCCAGAGACTGTTCACGAGTCTTTCAAAGAGGCCAGTTTGTAATTCATGATTCAAAGCTATGTCTAGCTATTTATGACTGCAATTTTCCTTTCCAGTAAATTAGACCCACTGCCAAACCACAGTGGTCAGACTGAGGAATTTATAACTGCAATGTTTAAAAAGACATTAGTTGAGCGCTTGATCAGACTGTGGAGTCAAGTTGACAATGATAACTACTCTGAAACCAACTGTCATTCACTCAAGCCCTCAACGATCCACCTCTATTCTCACGCCAGGCCAAGGGATGTAAGTAAAGATGATCTAACAGAGCTGAGGCTATAAGAGCCAGAAAACCCCTTTGATATGCTGAAATAGTATATTTTATAAAAGGAAAAAATTGATCAGATATCACAAGAAGCAAAACAAATCTACCGTGGCCTTGAAAACTATTTGGCTGCCTGAAATGCCACAAAATGATAAGGTTCACACAATAATTTATAAGTAGACTCTGAAGATGTGAACTCATCTGCACATAAAAGATATATACATACAATATTTATATCCCTTTATACCATGCGAAATGACAGGCAAGTCCATAAATGTAGTTTCCAAAATAGAAGAATTGGCATCTTTCAGAGGCAGATTTATCAGAGTCAAATCATAATCGAGTTACAGCAGAGACCAGGGTAGCACATCAAACAGTTGGTACACAGCGGCGGCTGTACAACATTCTTCTGCCGCCTTAGAAGAAACTGCACAGTAAACAAGTGTCCACCAAAACTACAACATACACCACCACCATGAAGCCTCGTGGCACAGTCTTTGTGAGTGTAAAGGGATGCCAACGCGTTTCGAAGGGTAAATCCTTTTTTGTCAAACTGTGAGGTTTGATGAAGAAGGATTTACCCTTTGAAACACGTTACCACTCCTTTACACACATGTAGACTGTGCCACGAGGCTCCATGGTGGGGGGTATGCTGCGGTTTTGGTGGACACTTGTGGTTTACTGTGCAGGTCCCTCTAAGCCATTGGTTCTCAACCTGGGGGTCGGCTGACGATTTGTCAGGGATCACCAAATCCTGGGCTGTTCCTGAAGCCCCCACCACTCTCCCAGCCTTTTCGCAGGGCCGCCCAGCAGAGCTGTCCCTGGAGCCTCCGGAAGCCCAGCTGAGCTGTTCCTGGAGCCCGCGGCCACCCACTCAGCCTCTTCCCAGCCGCTCATTCAGTTCACGGCATAGGTGGGGGGCAGAGACTAGAGGTCAGCTGACTGGTGAGGAATGTGACGTGGTAGGGGCTGGAGGAGACCCTATCTCCTGATTTCGGCATAGGTGTCACTGCTGGGAGACACCACAGAGCTGGAGACACAGTGAAGCCGGAGACACAGTGAGTAACACTACCTGTGATTAGAGTTGCCATTAAAAGTCCCCACTACAGTTCTCAGATCAGCAGATGAAATTGATCAAGAGCACCTAAGTTGGCTGATCGCAACCCCCCCCCCATCACTGCCACTCATCCCAAATCCTGCCAGCACTGCCACTCATCCCATACCCCCCAAGGCGTAAGAGAAGGAATAAAAATAGAGAATACATGGAAGGGAGAGGAAAAGAGGGGGAGGAATAAAGAAAGGGGGAGAGAAAGAATATGAAAAAGACGGCTTGAGAGAGGGATTGGGAAAACAAACAAGAAATTAGGATAGAGAGAGATAAAAGGGAAAGAAAGGAGAACAAAGAGAGAGTGGAACATCCTAAAATGTACCATAAGGGGTTTTAATGCTGTACAAGTGAAGGAGGCAAAGGGAGCGCTAAATGTCCATGGGTTAGGGGCGTAAATGACTTGTCTTGCCTTGGGTGCTGACAACCCACGCTACGAAAATAATTTTACTGTTAGGGATCCCCACAACTAGGGAAATTTTATCAAGGGGTCACGGCACTAGAGGGTTGAGAACCACTGCTCTAAGCCAGCAGAAGAATGCTGTACAGCCGGCGCTGTGTACCAACTCTTTGATGCTCTACCCCAATCTCTGCTGTCACTCGATTACGATTTGGCTCTGATGATTTGGCTCTGATAAATATTTTGGCTGACACTTGTTTATCATGCGGGTCCCTCTAAAATGGCTGAAAGACCCTGTACAGCTGCCGCTGTGTACCACCTCTTTGATGTTCTACCCTGGTCTCTGCTGTCACTCAGAAGCCTTAGATGTAAGTGTGCTTTGTTTATTTTATCAATAAATGTTGCAATGTTTCTAACTTGGATTCCACACTCCTGTCTATTTATCAAAAGAGGATGCTGTATACTTACCTTTCTGTCTACCAGTGGCTTCAAATCTCACTGCTTTTCTGATCTCAGCCATTGCAAGTATCTGCAGCAATAAGGATAAAAAATATCTTGAAAAAGAGAACTAAAGGGACTTAAAATTTAAAACTGAACTCTTGGGAAATTTCAAAGGTACCCTTGCAGTGGGGCTTCTCCTGCACTGCAAGGGTTGAATGCTCATTTTTGTCTAGAGTGCCAATAAAAAGCAGTTTTACTTACCTTATTGCTCGATTACGCAGACTTTCTCCTCTCCCTGCAACCAGTCCCCTGAAGGTGCTTCTCTTCAGCACTTCGTCTGTCTCAGGCACTTTGAAGTTCTGTATGGTAAGAGAGGACACCAAGGGGGCCCGTACGCAACTTGAAGCATGGAAGGGAGGAGAAGAGCATCAGCTGCTGAGTAAATCAGGGCTATGGTAAGTAAAACTGCCTTTGATGGTACCTTAAACTAGGGTTGCCACCTCATCCCTTTAAACCCGAACGCATATCTGAGGCTAATTTAATGCAGGTAAGACATAAGTGAGTTTAATTACCACCTTAATCAGCCACGAAACCTGTGTAATTAATACGTGTTATGTAAGTAATAGGGGTTTAAAGAGATGAGGTGGCAACCCTACCCTAAACAAAAATGGGCATTTACTGTAACCTTTGCAGTGCAGGAAGAGCCCCACTGCAAGGGTAACCCTGTATTTTCCCCAGAGTTCACTTCCTAGGCCTGAAAACATTGATTTAGAGGAGTAGTAGGTACCCTGTTTCCCTGAAAAATAAGACCTAGCGTGATTGTTGGTGATGGCTGCAATATAAGCCCTACCCCCCAAATAAGCCCTACCCTGTTTCCCTGAAAATAAGCCCTACCCTGAAAATAAGACCTACAAGGACTTTAACTAGGGCTTATTTGGGGGTCGGGCTTATATTGCAGCCATCACCGACAATCACGCTAGGTCTTATTTTCGGGGAAACAGGGTAGTAGTCCTTCATATATGCAAAAACACATAAAAGTTTGCCATGAATGGTGAATTTACATCAACTACAGCAATTCCGCTCCTTAAAAGTATATCCCCATTCTGGGGTTTGAGTTATTTTTTGTAGCCTTTACCCTAAAATATTTTTGATGCAACATTTTTATAACCTTGCCTTTTCAGTGGTGCTCAGTTTCGTGAGATGATTTTCTTCTTAAAGGGTAAATCCCACCATAATTGATATATTGTTTCTTAATAGATGTTTTAGAGCTAACCCACTGGACAATTTTTATATCACTTGGGGACTCTATTGGTGATATCTCCCTGCTGAATTTGTTTAATTATATTAGGGACAGTTTAACAGGAGGAACTTGAACACACAAAGGTGGATGGGGTCACCCAAAACTCCAAATTGGACAGGAAGTAGCCAAAACATATAAGAAGCCATGGACTGACTCAGCCCACTAGGCTCCACATAAAATGTTAAATTTTGCTGGACTGACCCTTTAACACATTTTTTTTAATTAAGTAATTAATATATTCATTAATTAAAATAACACAATTGGCACCACGGTATCATTCATTTTCACCTCTATCAATCTCAGCCCTGATTGCTTAAGTAATAAGCACACTCAAAGAGCTCAATAAGAATGTGCCATAAAGACGCCATCATTCCCTTTTTTTTTTTTAAATCGAAGCAGTTTTAAATAACATAAAAAGCCTGAGGCTAACATAATGTTATGTAAGGTAAAAACCTCTCTCTGATTTCAGAGCTGTAGCTTTCACATTGGTAACAAAAAAAAAAAAAACACATAAAGTTAATTAGAGAGTAATTGCATATCACAAGAGATTGATATATCATCTGCTGGTAGAATTTCTGGTTCTACGCCAATTAAGAGCAAAGTAGAGAGACAGAGAAAAGTCTTAGGGGTCAGCACTGCAGACCTGCTGCCGTCACTCACTTCATATGTATTTTATGAAGTCTTTCAAACCGCTTATTAATTTATAACGTTAATATCAGAAGTTAGACGGAGCTCTTGGACTGCTCCCTCCTGCTGCAAACTACAATCTAATATACAGACCGTGAATGGCAAATTAGTTTAATTGAAACTTTCAGATGTAGGTAAGTTCATGTTTATTTACATAGTTTCGAAGCGTACATGGAAAGATGAAATGTCTAAAAGCTTAAATACTATAAATACATTTAAATACAGAGATCTTTGGTAAGTACTGGTAAGTAGGTTGTCTGGGACTAATGTCCTTGGGTGTTACAGGGTCTTATTACCTAGTCATTTATTAGTGAGGGTGATGGCTGGGCACAGCCTGGAAGACAAAGTTCCTCAGGGGTGGGTAAATTCAGCTTGCTTTGATTACCTTATTATATTTCACTGCTTGTTAGGCATAAGGTCTCATGCATATAGATGCTTAGCGGCTTCTGTATGATGAGACATAAAATCCCTAGAGCTTCCTGACGCCCAGGGAGCCACGTGTGGGTGGGTTCAGCATGATGCGGAGGCAGTAACACACACTGAGTCCAGGTGCAATTGAGAGAACTTGTACTGAAGTAGAGGCAAAACAATTCACAATAAGCCCAGCGGAAGAAAGACCAACCGGGAACATTCACGGATGCCAACAGCGTGTAGCAGAGCAGATCTCAGCCGAACAGATCTCAGCCAAGCTGACATCATCTGTCTGGAGGGGCAGAATGCGGCCTGGCCGGTCTAAGCCCAAGTGGGGAGGCTTCCAGGAAGATGAGTGGATCTCTACGCTTTCCCCACTTGTTTGGAATCTTTCTCTGCCGCTAATACTGTCCCTGATAGACGGGTGACCTGTCCCTAAACTGTCCACATGCTAAAAGCATGCCAAACCCAGGAGCCAGGGTCTGCAAGGAGCCATGATTGCTCCTGGAATGAATATTCCCAGAATCCCTAGCGGCCTTAACAGATATTATGGCGTTGTCTTGTTGTCATCTGTATGGCGGTTCCAGCAGCTTACTTTTCGGCGGCGTCCGTAGGCTCCCAGTGGCTTCATCAGTCCCAGCAGTGGTGGTTCTCCCCTCCTGGTTCAGAGGTCCTCCTCTCATCCATCCCCAGCTAGGAACCAGCTCTCTAGTGACATGCACAGATCTCCAACGCTCTTGTGAGGGCACTACTATTGTTTTTATGCTTTAAAAAATAAAACTAACTTACTTCACGATATGGCTGCCAAGCGCCCCTCTTCCTTTTCTTTTGTCTTTAAAGTAAGACTATAGGCAAAACCTTTTTTTTTCAGTTTGGATAGAGTAAAGGAGGGTTACAACGCCTGTCAGGATTTTTTTTTGCCATCTGTGTCCCATTGCAGAGATTTGCCTTCACTTCCTTTCCCATAGCCAAACAGGAAGTGAGAGGAGATTCATACAAATTAAGGTAATTCCCTGGGGACCTGATGTGCCTATTGCAAGGCGGCTCTCCTATGCAAAATCACGACCCGCTCCCGCTGTGATTAGACACAGCGGGAGCCAATCAGCGGGTCCGGCATACATCACGCCCGTTGTTCCTGAGAGAAGCAGAACAGTAAACGAGGCAGATCGCCTTTCTGTAAGAAGGGAAGGCAGTGAGCCTGTGTTTCTGCTAAGCAGGAACATGATTGACTGCCTTCCCACAGTATAAGCACATCCCCCACAGTTACAAAGCACTCCCTAGGAACACATTTAACCCTTTGATCACCCCTGATGTTAACCCCTTCCCTGCCAGTGTCATTAGTACAGCAACAGTGAATATTTTTAGCATTGATCACTGTATTAATGTCACTGGTCCCCATAAAAGTGTCAAAAGTGTCACTTAGTGTCCGATTTGTCCGCTGCAATGTCGCTATAAATCGCTGATTGTGACCATTACTAGTAAAAAAATAAATAAAGTAAAAATATACGCTTATTGGAATTTTTTTTTACCAAAAATATGTAGCAGAATACATATTGGCCTAAATTGATGAATACATTTTATTTCTTACATTTTTATTAGATATGTTTTAGAGCAGAAAGTAAAAAATTATTGTTTCTTTTTTCAAAATTGGCGGTGTTTTTCTGTTTATAGCGCACAAAATTAAAACCGCAGAAGTGATCAAATACCACCAAAAGAAAGCTTTATTTGTGAGGAAAAAAGGACATAAGTTTTATTTGTGTACAGTGTTGCACGATCGCGCAATTAAAGTAACACAGTGCAGTATTGCGAAAAATGGCCTGGTTATGAAGGGGGGGGGGGGGGATAAACCTTTCAGAGTTCAAGTGGTTTAGACCCCTTTCCCACTGCTATTACTGCTAATGCACGGGCTGCCCCAGTGTGAAAGGGGTCTAAAATATATTTGAACCCTCACCTTGTAAACTACCCAATTTAGTTTAAAAATAGAAATGAAAGGCAAAATGTGTGTGTATATATTTTTTAAAAAAACTTTATAAACACCTTTTTTATTTATACAGTAATATGTTTTTATTTTTATTTATTCATACCCTCTGTTCTCAGCTGCAAAAGAAGAGTAGGGAGATGGAGTGGAAACTGCAGTGAGGTGTGTTAGCAAGAGGCAGAGAAATAGCAGTACACTGGTCTTTCCAGTGAATAGATGTACAGTTGGGAGTGTCAGCACAAGTCTAACCACTGGATGACAGCCAGGCTATTCTCCAAGCACAGCCAGAAAATGGACCACGCTGGAATGAATTAGCTTCTACATCTAGCATGGTCAGCTTGAAATAGGAAAGCGGGGGGGCTGGCAGGATCACAGGTTATTTCACACAAATACAAAGAGAACAGTATGTTTTTTTACTCAAGTATATGGTACAACAGGCATATCAGGAATATAAAATGTTAGGGTAACAAACACTTTAAGGCAAATCACCCCTAAGGTACAAAGACCGCAAATAATAATTAAATGTAAATAAATCAATAAAATAATGAGAGGTTCTAACTCTTCCCTACTATGCAAAATCAAAAACTAAGTTTTGGCTTGAGGTACAGTTGCCCTACAACATTTTTGCCCTAGCAAAATATGAAGCTTCACCTAATACTTCATTAATGTGTCCTGAGGATGATGCGTAACTTCACTCTTCATGTCTAGGTGGCGGAGTATTACTTGTAGTAGTCTAACCACTATTTTGTAACATTTGAACCAATGTTGTCTTTTGTTCTCCATGGTTTTTCTTGGCAGCAGACCAGTCCAGTCACAAATATACTGCTTTAGTAGCTCCTGCATCTATTGCCATACCATCAGTTTTTGGTCACCAGTCCTCGGGAAATTACCTTGCCTGTTAATTGCCTGTTATCAGATATATCAGTCTGGATGTCACACCACTTCCTCAAACTCAATCTATCCAAAACCGAACTTATAATTTTTCCTCCCCCATATGCCCCTTTCCCTTCCCCTGATTTCTCTGTCAAAATCGATGGCACAACTATAAACCCATCCCCACATGCCAAGGTCCTAGGTGTAGTCCTGGACTCTGAACTCTCCTTTAAGCCCCACGTCCAATCACTGTCCAAATCTTGCCGCTTCAACCTCTGCAACATCTCCAAAATACACCCCTTTCTAACTTCTATCTCTCGCCTCGACTACTGTAACTCCCTTCTCATTGGCTTAACTCTACATAGTCTATCACCTCTTCAATCCATCCTAAATGCTGCTGCCAGACTCATCCACCTTACCAATCGCTCTTTGTCTGCTACCCCTCTCTGTCAATCCCTCTTCTGGCTTCCACTCACCCAACAAATTAAATTCAAAATACTAACAACTACTTAAAAATCCATCCAGCTACATCACTAGCCTAGTCTCTAAATACCAACCTACTCGTTCTCTTCGTTCCTCTCAAGACCTTCTGCTCTCTAGCTCCCTCGTCACCTCCTCCCATGCTCACCTCCAGGACTTTTCCAAAGCCACTCCAATCCTATGGAATGCCTTACCCCAATCTGTCGGCTTATCTCCTACTCTATTAGCTTTTACACAATCCCTGTAAACCCTTCTCTTCAGAGAAGCCAACCCTACCCACACCTAACAACTGTATTTTCATTTTCTCCATCAGCTCATCCCCCACAGTTATTACTCTAATGAGCAGGGCCCTCTGATCCCTCCTGTATTGATTTGTATTGTAAGTGTACTGTCTGCCCTCATGTTGTAAAGTGCTGCGCTATATAAATCCTGTATAATAATAATAATAATAATTAGAGTTCAGCAAAGGGCAACAGCTATGAGGATTCATTACATTGATTATAGCTATTTACTCTGGGGAAGAGGTGCTTAAGAGGGGATATGATTACAATAAAACACATCAAAAGTGACTTCAGTAACTGTTTACTCTAAAATCTCTTGAGTACACAAAGCAATGATTTGTGGCTAGAAGAAAGGAGGTTTAACCTTCGATTGAGGAAAGGATTCGTTACAGTTAGAGCAGTAAAAATGTGGAACGCTCTCCCCCCAGAAAGTGGTACTGGTTGAGCGTGTCCACAGCTTCAAAAAATATTTCGATGTCTGCCTCAGGAAGTACAGGGCTATGATAATTGTTAGGGAATAAAAATCACATACACACACGGGTTGAACTGGATGGACCTGTGTCTTTTTTTCAACAAACTATGTAAACCAGGCCTAAGCTTTTAGAAAGCTGGCCATTGCTAGGTAGAATTTTCAACAAAAATTCTTAGGAAGAGAAGGTTCTAAGAAAGCTTGTTCCATTTTCTAATCATTAGTGGAGTCAAATCAACGTTTGTTTTCTACCACGGTGATGGGAAAATTTCAGTTTATGTGGTTTTCATTCAGTCAAGTCCATTAATTCCAAAATCAAATGTTAAAAGCAAACAAAACCTTTTTGAATGACATTTAAATGTTCTGAAAATTTTAATTTTAGTTTTTCCTAAGAAGTTTGGTGTTGAAAGTCTATCCATCTATGGCCAGCTTAAGACCAAAGGCAACCTCCAGCATTACTTTTGAAAAACAAGTCAACAATTTGGATTTACAGTCTAATCTGCTCTGTTTAAGTCATTTTACTTTTTGTAATCTCTTTATTACTGATGTTGACCATTATATGAGGCAGTAAATACATGAAACTGTCCTATTTGCACATACAGTACTGGTGGGTTTTTATTGCCTGAATTGATCATTGGCTTTGGCTTTAAGTGGACCTTTACTTTCTCTTCCGTTTATTGACGGACACAGCCTCTCTTCCTAATCCATGACCAAGCAGGGTTTAATAGCCCCACCTACAGGAGTAGGACACTAGGCAAAAATTAGACTTGGCACCTCCTATGGGCAGTCCTCTCTGGGCATGAAACCCTCTCTCTGCTATAGGCCTCCAGGACTTGGCAGACATTTGTGCAGGCATATGCCATTGGGGGAACCTCCCTTCCCTGTTACGACGCACTCCACTAGGGCGATTAGTGCCTCCTGGGCTTTCTGTTTTCTCATGTTTGCAAGGCGGCGACCTAGTCGCCTGTGCTTAAGTTTACTAACTCTATAAAGCTGATGTGTTGGCATCCTCTGTGGCTAGTTTTGGCTGCTACATTTTGCAGGCGGCTGTTTAGCACTCTCAGGCACCCCTTGGGGTGGTTTGGAGTGTTGGCATGTTGCCCTGGATATTTTCTTCATTGGCTGGTTTGCCCACCCCCCATTGTGGCACTGCTTGGGGGCATGAATTATGAAAAGAGGCTGTGTCCATCAACGAAAACAGAGGCTGTGCCCGTCAACGAACGTAAGAGAAAACTGGATTTTTTGTTACTCACTGTAAAACCCTTTTCTCTGAGTTCATTGAAGGACACAGACCCATCCTCTCTATGGAATTTCTCCATTGATGCTGCTTGTGACTGACTGAAGGCCTATAGCATTGAGGGGGTTTTATGCCCAGATGGGAATGCCCATAGGAGTTGCTGAGTCTTTTTTCTGCGTAGTGTCCTACTCCTATAGTTGTGGCTATAAAATTCTGCTTTGTCATGAATTACGAACACAGGCTGTGTCCCCGAATGAACTCAGAGAAAGGGACTTTACGGTAAGTAATAAAAAAATCATTTTTTTTTTTTTTTAGTGTAACTTTACAAGGCTGCGTAAATACATTCCACACACACGTTACAATATCAAAACAAAAATGAGAGTGCTGATTCTGGATCTCAGGTTCACAGTTTTTGAGTCTTCAGGTACCTAAATAGCTACAGATACCAAACGCAGACCAGAATTGCAGTCTCATCTGATGATACTTTCTAAAAAATAAATAAATCATCTTTTATTGCATTAAACAACCAGAAGCTGTGCTTTTATACAGTAACATTATCATTTTTTAGAAAAGCTCCTCGTTGATCATGAAAAAGCTGACCTTGAAGAACAACTTTACCTACGCGTTCCACATCCTCATTCATTTCTATGGGAAAGTTATGCTCAAGCAGCCGCTCAGAGCACAGCTTTCCTTTCCTGGGGCCATGGCGCAGATGTGCTGCATGAAATGGCCATTTTGGGGAAAAAAGGACGGGGCCACACAGTAAAAATTGCTGGATCTGAGCTACAGGTAAGTAATTTACATAGTAGGCAGCACTCTGCATGGTGTGGGAACTTGACCTGTGAAGGACTAAACTTCAGTCCTAGAAGCTACCCCTTAACCATTAACCTCTAATACCTCCCACAAATGACGCGACAAGGTGGTGGAGTAAATGGCCTTGTCGGCCTTTTATTAATAAAAATATAAAACCAATAAATAACATTTTTTATAAATAACTTTTAAATAACTTTTAAATAACTTCACGGAATTATTGGAGTCTAGGAGGGGAATCCACCCACAGGTCACTGCATATGAACTCTTAAACTTTTTAAGGCCTCCAGTCGCTAACCCCAGACTGTGAGACAGTACCCAACCTTCTCAGTGACCAAACTTTTCCCCTTCCTGGTTAACCCCTCGTAACCGGAAGGTACATAAAACAGCCCATATTATATATGGGTACCAACCGTGTAAACTCTAAACAGCCCATATTATATATGGGTACCAACCGTGTAAACTCTCCATACCATCAATCTCCTCCTCCTCACAGACCCAAACCACTGCCACACTAAAACCAACGTCCCCTATTCCCATAACCTCAGGGAGGGTGGGTGGGAATCTTCATCCCCGGCGCTCTCCACTGACGTCACATCCCCCCTTCTCCTCTCTACATTTTCTTCTGCCTCCTCCTCTGCACCAGCCCCTCCCTTATCCTTAAAGGGGAAAGCGACCAGCGTAAAACAGCCCGACTGTGCAGTCCACACAAGTCATGCTGTCCCTGCGCTGATCCCCTGCTCCTCTCTGCTCCGGGACCTTCTATACAGTTGTACTTTAAAGTGGTTCCAAAGCATAAGGCTGGGTCCACACTATTGCGAATAGGATGTGGGTTTCCCCACATCCAATTCGGATGTGGGGATGTGGGGTCCATTTCAGGTCCGAATTCAGACAACAATTCGGGCTGAAATCGGACCTGAAACGTTGAACGGGGATGCACCACACCCCTGTTGTGAGCTGCTCCGTGTTGCAGTGTGAACCCAGACTAAAGTTTTTTTTACCTTAAGGCCCCTTTCACATTGGGGCGGTAGGGGGCGTCGGCGGTAAAACAGCGCTATTTTTAACGCTGTTTTACCGCGGTATTCGGCCGCTAGCGGTGCGGTTTTAACCCCCCGCTGGCGGCCGAAAAAGGGTTAAAACCCCTCATATAGCGCGGCTATAGCCGCGGTATTACCGCGGTATAGCCGCGCTGTCCCATTGATTTCAATGGACAGGAGCGGTTTAGGAGTGGTGAATACACCGCTCCTTCACTGCTCCAAAGATGCGGCTTGCAGGAGATTTTTTCTTCTCCTGCCAGCGCACCGCTTCAGTGTGAAAGCCCGAGGGCTTTCACACTTAACAAACAGCGGAGGCTGTTTAGGGGCGGTTTGCAAGCGCTATTTTTAGCGCAAAAATGCCTGCAAACCGCCCCAGTGTGAAAGGGGCCTAATGCATTATATACATATACAAGGTAAAAAAACTTTCTGTGCTGCAGGATCCTCCCCCTCCTTATACTTATCCGAGCTTGATATCGATCCAGCACTCTCCGCTCTCTCCCTCCTCACTGGGCAGGTTGATAGTAGCAGGAGCCATCGGCTTCTGCTGCTATCAATCAAATCCTGTGACGAGGGAGCAGGAGACAGGACCGAGCCATACTGTCTGTGCCAATAGACGCAGACAGGGTGGCTCGGGAGTGAGCCCATACGAGTGACCCCATAGAAAGCGGCTTTCTATGGGGCACTCAGCGGGGGGGAGGGGATTGGAGCCAGAAGTGCCAGAGGGGGGACCCAAAAGAGGAGGATTGGGGCTTACAGTAGGTAAGCATGACATGTTTGTTATTTTATTATAAAAAAGTTGAAGCTTTACAATCATTTTAAGCTCCTGTTCAGCCACTTTGCCAAGGCTGAGATTGTGTCATCAGTCTGCTGGAGGAACCATTTCTGGAATCAATCTGGAGGAACCATTTCTGGAATCAGTCTGGAGGAACCATTTCTGGAATCAGTCTGGAGGAACCATTTCTGGAATCAGTCTGGAGGAACCATTTCTGGAATCAGTCTGGAGGAACCATTTCTGGAATCAATCTGGAGGAACCATTTCTGGAATCAGTCTGGAGGAACCATTTCTGGAATCAGTCTGGAGGAACCATTTCTGGAATCAGTCTGGAGGAACCATTTCTGGAATCAGTCTGGAGGAACCATTTCTGGAATCAGTCTGGAGGAACCATTTCTGGAATCAGTCTGGAGGAACCATTTCTGGAATTAGTCTGGAGGAACCATTTCTGGAATCAGTCTGGAGGAACCATTTCTGGAATCAGTCTGGAGGAACCATTTCTGGAATCAGTCTGGAGGAACCATTTCTGGAATCAGTCTGGAGGAACCATTTTCACAGTTTCTTCTCCCCCAGTGATCACTTGGACTTTAGCAAGTCACACGAGGAGAAGCTGCAGCAGGGAGCTGATCTGTGTCAGACATTTGTGAACTGCACAGGCACCAGGATCTCCATCCAGGAAGTAGATACTGACCAGGGAAGATGCTTAAACAAAGATGGCTCCTTCCTTCTGTGGATAAAAGCAGATGAAGGTGTTGTCAGGGAGAATCTCTGTGAAGGGTAATAAATACTTGGAGGTGATTTCCTTCCACATTATTCAGCATGCATGCACTTGACATTTATGTTCGTAAAAGATGTCCCTCTTTGTCACTCCTGATATTTGGCAGGTATAACGACAGCTGACAACGGAACAGTGAAGTTGTGTTTCAATGTTGTATTGTGCGTCCTGGGACATCATTTAATGGTGTATCAGATATTTCCTGCAGACAGATTCTGAGAGGTCTAATTACCTCTGTATTTTTTTCCCATTCCCCAAACGCTGATAGCATACGACTTGCTGTTCCCCTTTATCTAATTGCACCTCAATCTTTGCCAAAGTGATTAATGTCTCCAGTTAATTGTCCTCCCTCACACCCGAGGCTTGCGCGGCACTGCTGTTGTGTTGTGCTGTTAATAGCATCTCCTGCCACATGGCTGGCTCTGCGGGATGCCATAACGTACTGAAGTTTTGGGCACATTGAGTGCCCTCCGGGCGATAACAAGATCAAGGGGAGTCTTTGGCACTTATAAATTAAGCCCCTCTATTAGTTATTGACGAAACGGTTTTCATCATCTCTTACTGAAGCCAAGTCTGTAGGATGAAGTCCTGAGTGGGCTGGGTAGGTGTTTACTGCACAGCGTACATATAGTACTAGAGTTTTGGTTTTACCACCCCCTGACAGCCCACCTAAACCAAAAACAGAGGCAAAATGGGGTGGTGGACATTCTGCCACACCTATATCAGCCACATCTTGGGGTTTTGCTTGATCACGCTGAGGAGGTAACCAGCACTTAGACTAATACTCTTTTAGGTGGTCCCTGTAGAACCGGTGAACAGAGACTTGTTTTCCACTAAGCTTGGACTCTTATCGATATAAGACCAGCACTGGTCTGATCTGAGCATTAAACTATCTGCCTAGAGCAGTGATGGCAAACCTTGGCACCCCAGATGTTTTGGAACCACATTTCCCATGATGCTCATCCACACTGCAGAGTGCAAGAGCATCATGGGAAATGTAGTTCCAAAACATCTGGGGTGCCAAGGTTCGCCATCACTGGCCTAGAATGGCCTTTTCAATTTAAAGTGATATACTGCCCTCTTGCCCCTTTTTGGGGGGTTTCCCCACAACCTGGTGTGTGGTCCTGGTGCTCCAATATAAAATCCCCCGGGTTGGTCTGTACCCCTCAACATAAGAGTGAGCATCCCTGAACCCCCTTCCATTTCACTTGAATGATCTCCTGAGGAAGCTAAGTCTAGTGAAACGAGTAGAGATCAAGATCTTTGTTTGGATCCTCCTTCATTCAGCCCATTGATATCTGTATATTACTTTGAATTCTCGATCTTCAATATTCACGTACCACATGTAAATGTCTGGGCTAGATATTGTAGTTATGAAGGATATAGGAGTTCAGTATACCCCTTATGGGATGCTGTCACACATCCTATATGGATGTTAAAGTTTAACCACTTGCCCACCTCCCACAATACTTATACGTCATTACTTTGATGTTAAATACCATTGTTATGGCAGCAGCTAGCTGCCATAACCCTGGTATTTTTTTTTAAACTGTGGGCGATTCGGCCTCCCATAAAAAGTGGTCCCTGCAGCGGGTTCACCACAGGATCACCACAGGAGAGGTGCCCCCTACCGCCGCTTACCGGAGAGATCGGCAAAGGCAGAAAAGATTCGATCCCCTGGCCCAATGGCCAGGAAGTCATGTGAGGGCAAGATGGACCCCACTCGACTCTATGCCCTTGGAGGACCGGAGCGACGTCTGACGTCACTTCCACCTAACGGTCTTAAAGGGAAATTTTGGTTTTTTTTGGTAAATGTAAAATGAAAGCTTTTTGCTTTTAAAGGTAATTAAGAGATCTGAGGTCTTTTTGACCCCAGATATCTCACTAAAGAGGACCTGTCATACTAATTTCTATTTCTATTACAAAAAAAAAAAATTTAAAGTGCCCCATCCCTTTGTGAGGTATCGCCGCGATTGTTAGAGAGAGAGCAATAATTCTCGCATGCCTCCTCTGTAACTCTCAACTAGTAACCTGTAAAAATGTTTAAAGCATCGACTATGGAAATTTTTAGGTGCCGTAGTTTGTCGCCATTCCACTAGCGTGCATAATTTTAAAGCAAGACATGTTACGTATCTACTCGGCATAACATCATCTTTCACATTATACAAAATTGGCTAACTTTACTGTTTTGTTTTTTTATTCAAAAAAAGTATATTTTTCCCCAAACAAAATGCACTTGAAAGACCGCTGTGCAAATAAGGTGTGACATAAAATATTTCAATGATTGCTATTTTATTCTCTAGGGTCTCTGCTAAAAAAATATATATGTTTGGGGGTTTAAAGTAATTTTCTAGTAAAAAATACTAATTTAAACTTGTAAGCAAAAAGTTCCAGAAAAGGCCTAACAAAATGTTTTAATGTATGCTTAATAAACTTTGTATATTGTTTTACTATATGACATACTCTAGTGCTTTTTTCCTTTACATTGCGGTTATGAGTGGCAGCCTTTAAAGTCCTTTCTTTCTCTATCTCTATAGAGGTATTGTACATTTCTCCTATTGGATGTGGTGCCACGTTAACAGATTGTTCTTCAGACTTCATTTATGCTGCAACGCCTTGCTACACAGCCATGGCAAACGTTGAACCCCATGGCAGGTTTCATGGGCACCAAACAAGACCCATCCAAGTGATATACTTTGAGGGGCCCATTCCCACTAAGGGTTGCCACCTGTCCGGGATTCACCCGGACAGTTCGGGTTTTGAATCGTGTGTCCGGGTTTCAGACCCCTGAAACCCGGACACAATATTCATAATAGACTCTGGCTCCCCAAGTAACCGAGTACCCAAACCACCGAGTGCATAGGGGTGTGCACAGGACCCATTCCCATACATGGACAGGAGAGAAGAGAGGGCTCCTCCCACTCCTACCCCTCTGTCTGCCCACCTACACAGTCCAATCCCCGGTATTCTGGTCCTCAAGAAAGGGATGTGTGGGATGAAAATCTGAAGTTCAGCAACCGGCAGATACATTGTGGATAAAATGTGTCGATACCTGAGCCTCCATCCCCGGGTGAGTGAGCTCACCATCCAATGTCTGTGACTGAAGTCTCCACCCACCCTCCATTCTCTCTTTTGCCTCTGAGCAAGTGAATATACTAAGGTAAAGGGAACTATGTAAGGGGTGCCCTGTGGACTCTGATTTAAAGGGGTATTTGGGAACCCTGATTTAAGGGGAAATGCTGGGAACTCTGATGTAAGTGGGAGCAGAAACCCCCTTACATCAGAGTTCCCCTTTACACCACAGTCCACAGCATTCCCCCTTCATTTTTTTTTTTTTGCTGTGAGCCGCTAAAGTGTTCAGGTTTGGCTTGAAGAAAAGGTGGCAACCCTACTCACACTTCTGTGCTTTTATGCATTGCATTAACGCATGTTATTTCACATGTTAACATGCATTGTGGTCAGCAGACCACTAACTTTGAATGGGCTGCCAAGGCACAAGGATGGCAAAAAAAAAAAAAAAAAGATTGGTAATGCAGCCTTTTTTTTTGACACAGTACACTAAAACACATGGTAGATCGTCACTGTACTGCAACTGACTTTCCACTGCTGAGTACTCCACAAAAGCAGCAGAGATGTAAAATATAAAAAGTAGATATTAATGCATTCGTTCAACAACACCACAAGCTTGCACTTGCTTTCCAATTAGATGTGAGAACCCCAAGGGGATATCCTGCAATTAGTTATGGGATGCAGCCGCTTTGAAAGCAATGGGAGTTGCCGTCTCCCGCAGCCAATCGCAGCCACTCACGTGTAATCTGTCATACAGTGATCACATGTGAGCGATCAGCCCTAGACACATGCGTTTTGCATGCATTTTGCAGGCATTTTCATCCCAGGCCACCTGGGAACGAATTGACATGTGACCCAAAACGCATAATGCGTTTTTGGTGCGTTTCCATTGACTATAATGGAAGGTGTATTTTTGGTGCCTTTCTCAAACAGGGAACTTAAGATGGAGCAAGCAGGACTTTTCAAAAACGTAGCGCACTGTATAAAAACGCAGCACGCAGATTAGGCTCCATTCACACCTCGGCGTTCCATTTTGTGGGTGGAATCGCCATGATTCTGCCCGCGATTCAGAAATGCTGCAAATTGTGGGACGCCCTTGCGATCCCAGCTATTTTGAATGACATCAAATTGCAGCACGATTTTGCCGCGATTGTCGCCCAACTAATCGCAGTAAAGTTGCGGTAAAAACGTGCAAACAAAATTGCAGGACGCCTGACGCCTAAAAGAAGTTCTTGTACTTTCTTTTGGGTGTCAGGCGCCCCGCGATGCTGCTTGCACGTTTTTACAGCGATTTTACCGCGATTCATCAGCCGATTCAGGGCCCATTCACATCTGAGCGTTTTCAGGTCGTAAAAAACACTCATCTCAAAAGTTCCAAAACACCCAACAAGCAAAATCCCATTCATTTAAATGGTCCCTGTTCACATCTGAGCGTTCTGTCACCTGAAGCTCAAAAAAGTACACCGCCTCTCTTTAGGCAGATTACAGGCATTTTTCTGCTTTTTACATTGGTGACCTTTTGACCTGTACATTCAACAACCTTCACCCGTACAATCCCCCCCCCGGGGCACTTTCCTTCCTATTTTCCTTGATCATTGGAATGAGGTGTGGGGTTATATTATCTTGATTTGGTAGATTTTTGGTTACAATCCTTTTGACCTGTACAAAAACGCGCAAAAAAAAAAAAAAACGCCAGTAAAAATGCCCTAAAAAAACGCCAGTAAAAATGCCCTAAAAAAACCGCCTGAAAACCATACAGGTGTGAATTCAGCCTCGAAATAGCGGGGATTACAAAGGGCATCCCGCGTTTCGGAGTGTTTCTGAATCGTGGGCAGAATCGCGGTAATTTCGCCCGCAGAACAGAACGCCAAGGTGTGAATAGAGTCTTAGAGGGAATTTAAAGGGGACTATTTCTCATGTGCTTTTGCTGCGGTGGGAAAGACAATTGCGTAGTCATGCGACACTGTACCCAAATTAAATGAATGTCCTTTTTTCCCCACACATAGAGCTTTCTAGAGCTTTGCGTTATAAACACAAAAAGACAGACAATTAAAAAAAAACAAACATTTATTTTCTGATATAAAACATATCCAATAAAAACATTAAAAAAAAATCGAATTTCTTCATATATGTAGGCCAATATGTGTTCTGCTACATATTTTTGTTAAATAAAAAAATCCAAATAAGTGTATATTGGTTTGCGGAAAAGTTATAGCATCTACAAACTATGGGATATATACTGGAATTTTAATTTTTTAATTTTTTTACTAGTAATGGCAGCGATCAGCGACTTATAGCGGGGCTGCGATATCGCAGCGGCCAGTCTGACACTTTTGACACTTTGTGGGGACCATTGACACTAATACAGTGATTAGTGCTGAAAATATGCACTGTCACTGTACTAATGACACTGGCTGGGAAGGGGTTAAACATCTAGGGCAATCAATGCTTTAAATGGGTGCCTAAACAGTGTTTTTGTGTACTGTGTGTGCTGTTTTTACAAAGGGATCTGATAGATTGTATTCCCTGCAGGGAAAGAAAATCCATCCCATCCCTGCTGACAGAACAGAGCTCTGCCTTGTTTACATATGAAGTGCTATCTTCTGTGTTCCTCCTCGCCGATCGGCAGTTGCCGGGCGGAAATCCAGGCTGAATGGAAAAAAAATCGAACAGGTTCCTCCATCCACACTACATAATGCAGATGGATGAATCTTCCTGGTGTGGCTATCCTATTTTGACAGCCGACCGTGCCAACTGTGAAAACACCCAAACAGTGCCTGCATCCAGGGTCACCTTTAGAAATCATGGGGCCCTCTACAGCCTACCTGACAGGGCCCCTCCTTGGTTATATAATGAAGCAGTACGTCAAAAATGCCATAGTGAATTGTGGGTGTGGCAAAATTGTGCCAACAGTGGGCGGGGCTTAGAAATTAAGCCTACATACAGAGTGAGAGTATCAGGAGTATCTTACAGAGTGCAGGAGTCAGGAGTATGTATCATACAGAGTACCAGTATCAGGAGTATCTGTTGTACACAGTGCAGGTTTTAGGAGGATGTAGCATACAGAGTAAAAAGAAAGGGACTACCGCGCTATATTACATCAAAAAGGTACCTTATGCAAATTATTGATACTAAATTGTGATAAAAAATAATGAAAAATAATAATATTAAAGTGAAAAATAGAATATAGCAAAAGCAGCCACTCAGAGTGAGATACACACACTATACAACAATAAATATAAATGAGCAGCGCTGTGAATAAACGTATAATGGTGAGAATATACCAGTGTAAATGGGATAGATAAATGAACCCAATTTAGATGGACAAACATAGTTCATAAAATCAAAAACATTGGGTGTTTTGGTAAACAGTCCTCCTGACACATTAATTAGAGTTCAGATGGATATAGTGAAGAGACATAGGCACAGGCCCCAGTCTGAAGACAGGAATGCAGATAAAAAAGTGGATCCTTCACCGCACCACTGTGATAACTAAAAATGAAATGCGCGCTTACCAAACGGCAAGCATAAGAGGGCTTGCGACCTTAAGCTGGTCAGGGCCTTTCATAGGATGAAGACAACGGCATGCCACTTCATATACTTTGGAATAATAACCCGCTGTCCACCAAGTAACCAGGCAATCCCTCTAGCATAGAGATGATATACTCCTAGCTGGGGGTTGTTAATGTGGTAGATACACATGAACATGAGAAGCCGGCCGGCTAGAGGCGAACACCCGTCCTGCAGACGGTAGATGCAGCACGTCAGCAGGCCCGACGCACGTTTTGTCACACTCTGACGTCGTCTGGGGCGTACAGAGTGCAGGAGTCAGGGCTATGTATCGTACAGAGTGCAGGTGCCAGGAGTATGTAACATACCGAGTGCAGGTGTTAGGAGTATGCATTGTACAGAGTACAAGTGTCAGGAGTATGTATCCTACAGAGTGCAGGTGTCAAGAGTATCTATTGTGCAGGTGTCAGGAGTAAATATCGTACAGAGTGCAGGTTTCAGAAGTAAATATCGTACAGAGTGCAGGTTCAGGTGTATACGACATACAGAGTGTACGGGTCAGGAGTGACAAGTCACTTAAACTTACTTCTGCTCCCGAAAGCAAATGAAAAAAGAAAACAGAAAAAGCCCTCTCTCTGATGCGAGCCCTCCTGCTGAAACAGTGGGCATACATACAGAGGACAATAATGAAGCAGCAAGCAGTGTCAGATGTATCTATTGTACAGAGTGCAGGTGTCAAGAGTATGTAACATACAGAGTGCAGGAGTCAGGAGTATGTATCGTTCAGAGTGCAGGAGTCAGGCGTATCTATCATACAGAGTAGAAGTGTCAGGAGTATCTATTGTACAGAGTGCAGGTGTCAGGCGTATGTATCATACAGAGTGCAGATGGCAGCAGTATGTATCATACAGAGTGCAGATGTCAGCAGTATGTATCTTACAGAGTGCAGATGTCAGGAGTATATATTATACAGAGTGCCGGTGTCAGGAGCATATATCGTACAGAGTGCAGATGTCAGGAGTATATATCGTACAGAGTGCAGATGTCAGGAGTATGTATCGTACAGAGTGTAGATGTCAGGAGTATATATCGTACAGAGTGCAGATGTCAGGAGTATGTATCGTACAGAGTGCAGATGTCAGGAGTATATATCGTACAGAGTGCAGATGTCAGGAGTATGTATCGTACAGAGTGCAGATGTCAGGAGTATGTATCGTACAGAGTGCAGATGTCAGGAGTATGTATCGTACAGAGTGCAGATGTCAGGAGTATGTATCGTACAGAGTGCAGATGTCAGGAGTATGTATCGTACAGAATGCAGATGTCAGGAGTATATATTGTACAGAGTGCAGGTGTCAGGAGCATATATCGTACAGAGTGCAGGTGTCAGGCTTATGTATCGTACAGAGTAGAGGTCTCAGGAGTATGTATCAGTCAGAGTGCAGGTTCAGGTGTATGTGATATACAGAGTGTAGGGGTCAGGAGTGACGAGTCACTTAAAATTAGTTCTGCTCCTGAAAGCAAAAGAGAAAAAGAGAACAGATAAAGCCTCTCTCTGATGTGAGCCCTTCTGTTGAACTAGTGGGGCCTTTACTATAACTGCTGTAAACCATGGTAATACTACTCCTGAGCCCCTGGAAAATACAAATTTCCCTCTCTGCTCATGGGTCTCCCTACTGGACTAATGGGGTCAGGACGCAGTACAGGAGGGCCAGCTCTACCTCCCTATCAGCAGCCCAGCCTACATCTGATTGGTTGCAGGCAGTGTTTGACAATTTTCCGCTTGGGTCCTTCAGTTTGTTGTCATTTGAGGGATGTTGGGTGGGAGACGATCACCTGGGTCAGACACTGAGTGAATTTTGCCCGGTTTATAAGGAACCTACCGAAATTTGCAAAGTGTATGGCCAGCTTTAGAGCTCCTGTACAATGATTTTATTACTGTTTGTGCCTTTTACAATATCCATTCTGGGTGGAGCCTTCCCCTACAAAGGAGCTTTCTCTGGCAGCTAACAACTTCCCCAGTGCCAGGTGCTGGCACAATGGGAACGTAGGCTGGGTAGCAGCTGGAATGCTGCAGGTTAGCAGGTCCCTATTTAGGTGATAGAATGTCTGCACGATGGGAATTTGCCAGGGAAGGGGGGTGATGCTTGTTAACCATATGTACAGGGTTTAATGTTTCACAATCCTACTAAAGAATGCAGTTGAGGCTTTGTCTTAGCACGGCGTTGCCTATTCCAGCCACTTCTGAGCGGCACACTACGCTCTGGTGGGGTCTAGTTAGTTTTAACTGGGTAATTAAAGCCATTTTAACAAGGCCACAACTCCATATGTTTAACCTTTTAACAGACCAGGCCAGGGGGCTTGTGTATTTTACTGGCAACAAAGTGTATATTAGGGGCCCCCGATGCCATAAATCTTTGGGTCCCCGATGACATCACTAAACAATCGCTGCCTCTTTTCTCACGCTACCAGTGGGTCGGTCTGTGATAGATTAAGGGGGAAAGTGTTACCTGGGGAATTTATCAAAGAACCTATATAATACCTGCGGTAACAGATTTGTCTCTTGGAGGTACAGTTGCGGTCATGCTTAAAGAGAACCTGTCAGTGGCTTTTAAACTTTTAAAGTGAACCTGTACTTTGCCCATGCTGGGTGTGCTTATTGTGGATTGTACTATTCACAATAAAGTGGCTTGACTGTTATCAGTCTCTGTTTATACCTAACCACCAAAACTGAATTTTTTTTTTTAAAAACGTATGTTACCGGTTTCTCATCCCCCTGTCATCTCTTCTCATTTTTTCTCCTTGCAGTCGATTGCCCTCCCTTAGAACTGAGCGATTAGCACTGTGGCCCTTTGTTGTAAGAGAGAGAACAACACCCAAAAATACATTTCAACCTCACGACTTTAGGCTATGTGCACTTATGTGCATTTATGCATATTTCTGGTGGCTATGATGTCCTTTACGCTGTTGTTTACGTAAAGTAGCGCATGTGCACAGCCATAAGGCAATGGTGCATTCTATGCATTCTGTCTGTAGCTGTGCACCACTTTACGCAAATACTCTGTTACCAAAAGTATTGGGACACCTGCCTTTACACACACATGAACTTTAATGGCATCCCAGTCTTAGTCCGTAGGGTTCAATATTGAGTTGGTCCACCCTTTGCAGCTCTAACAGCTTCAACTCTTCTGGGAAAGCTGTCCACAAGGTTTAGGAATGTGTCTATGGGAATGTTTGACCATTCTTCCAGAAGAGCATTTATGAGGTCAGGCACTGATGTTGAAGGAGATGGCCTGGCTCACAGTCTCCACTTTAATTCATCCCAAAGGTGATTCTGTGCAGGTCAGTCAAGTTCCTCCACCCCAAAGTCACTCATCCATGTCTTTACGGACCTTGTTTTTGCACTGGTGCGCAGTCATGTTGGAACAGGAAGAGGTCATCCCCAAACTGTTCCCACAAAGTTGAGCATGAAATTGTCCAAAATGTCTTGGTATGCTGACGCCTTAGGAGTTCACTTCACTGGAACTAAGGGACCAAGCCCAACCCCTAAAAAACAACCCCACACCATATTTCCCCCTCCACCAAATGATTTGGACAAGTGCACAAAACAAGATCCATAAAGACATGGATGAGCAAGTTAGGGGTGGAGAAACTTAACTGGCCTGCACACAGAGTCCTGACCTCAACCCGATAGAACACTTTTGGGATGAATTAGAGTGGAGACTTTAAGACAGGCCTTCTCCTCCAACATCAGAACCTGACCTCACAAATGCGCTTCTGGAAGAATGGTCAAACATTCCCATAGACACATGCTGCAAAGGGTGGGCCAGCTCAATATTGAACTCTATGCACTAAGACTGGGATGCCATTAAAGTTCATGTGCATGTAAAGGCAGGCGTCCCAATACTTTTGGTAATATAGTGTACCTGCTTGTGTCAATTCATGTCTATGGGCGGTAGCCCAGAATAAATTAAGCGGATACCTGAAATACCTTTATGAGCTGGTTCACACAAGCTGTTGGACATTAAAGCTGAGGTCCGCCCAAAAAAAAAAAAAAAATTAAAGCCAGCAGCTACACATCCTGCAGCTGCTTGCTTTTAATAATCAGACATTTACCTCTCCTGGAGTCCGCAGCTCATGTTTCCATCAGCTGTCGGGTGCTGACGCCACCAGTGCGGGTAAGGGAACCCAGCAGTGTAGCCTTACAGCTTCACGCCGGGAACCCTACTGCGCATGCACAAGGCCCTGTTCCTCTCTAGTACTGGCCCGGCGACAGGGGGAGGTGGGGGTGGAGCGAGGAGGAGGGAGCCCCGCGGTGACGTCATGAGCCGCGGCGAGGACTCCCGGAAGTGGGAACAGGATACCTGTCAAAGACATTTATCCTGTCTCCCCTCCCCCCCGAAAGGTGACAATTGTGGCACCGGAGGGGGAGAGGAGACTTATGCGGTTCATATCATTATAAATCGAAATTTGGACAACATTTTTTTGTTATTCAAAGATTTGTATGTATCCAAACCTCTGAATCACAATAGTAGAAAATTTTAATTATTCCATAATAAATGATATTTATTATGCACTACATATGAAATGGAAATATATTGCAATAAATATAGTAAGGTATAAAAGTGAAAAAGGATTCCTACTGTTTCCTAGTGTTTGGGTTGGATGAAAGTGGATCCATCAGAATCCCCAAATCATAGCATAACGAATGAATCTGAAACTCCATTCAATACTTTCGAAAGCACGCAATTCCAGTTGATATAGTCCAATCAGCTCATTCCATTTCTCTTAATTCTAGGGAATTAACACATTAAAACGATAATAGCTAATCTTCCAAAATAACTTCCGATAATATCAATCGCTTCAAAATATACAAAACATATTCCGAAAATCCGAATTCCGGTCATTCCAACATAACGAATATGACGAAAAGAAAGGAGTTACCTAAAGCGGAGCGCCACACAAAAGTGGAAGCTCCGCTTGTTTGCCTCCTCCCTCTGCTGAAACATTTGGCACCTTTCCGGGGGGGGGGGGGCCTGGGGTAGCGGGCACCTTGTTTTGACAGGTACCCGCGCCCACGAGGCTGATCTAACTGCGGCAAACTCAGCTGGACGTTCGGCCCCCCCTCTTCCTTCCTCTGCTGTGCTGCCAGGCCATTCACAAAGCACAGCACGCTTTGCGCTTGTGCAGTAGGGAACCAGCCCATGAAGCCGCAAGCCAGTTTCCCTTAGCCAAGATGGCCGACTGAAAAAACAAAAGCTGAAAAATTGTCTCGGGTGAAGACACCTCTGGATTTGTGGACAGGTAATTATACTAATATTAAAAGTCAGCTGTTGCTGCACTACTTATGGCAATTTCGGGTATGACTTGCATAGGCATCTGTGCATGAAGCCGCACAGATGTCTTCCGAGTCGCTCCCGAAGACGCACTGACATTCGGCTTGCAATTTCAGATGAAGTCGCACAATTTCAAAGCTGCAGTCAATGTGAACGAGGGCTGAGGATTCTTTACTAAAACTGCATGGTGCAAAATCTGGTGCAGCTCTGCATAAAAACCAATCAGCTTCCAGCTTTAATTGTCAAAGCTTAATTGAAGAAGCTGAAGTTAGAAGCTGATTGGCTACCATGCACAGCTGCACCAGATTCTGAGTGCTCCAGTTTTAGTAAACCTTACCCTGTGTTAGCCAATGCTGCTCAACTGGGCTGGTGTGAATGAACCCTCAGGCCCCTTTCACACAAGCGGACCGTTTAGGTCCATCTGTCAGTTTTTTAGGCAGACCTTAACGGACGCTCCATACAGTTCTATCGAGTGACGGATGACAGCGGTGACATGTCCGCTGACATCTGATACGCTCCGCTAAATTCAGACGGATGGAAACCCTATTTCCCATCCATCTTGCAGATCGGATGAAAACGGACAGGCGGATCAGTTTTCATCCGATCGCTCATAGCGGACAGTGGAGATCTGACAGGTCCATCTCTGCACAGTGATAAGAGACGAACTTGTCATCTGCCGCCTCAGCGGGGATCAACAGAGCGATCCCCGCCGAGCAAGCGGACATTATGTGTGAAAGGGGCCTTAGTGGTATGAAAAAAATCTTCATTTGATCTGATCCGTAATGTCATCAATAGGCTAATGTGAACTGTATCATCATGTACCATCACAATTTTTTAAACCATACATTGAAGTATATCTAAAGCCATTTTCTTTTGTTTTAGAGGGGTTTGAACCTCTTTCAATCTTTATTTTCCCAGCTGGGAAGATTTATCCTATCTATCTGTCCTAGTGGCCATTGCCACTGGGGCTAAAAATTAGAACAAATCGAGAATTTTGAGTGACACAAATGTTGAAGAAGGGATTTCCCCTCACTTTGGAGAGATTCTCACTTCTTGCGGTGCAGTATTTAACTGTAAAATCCCCCTTTGGCTGCAAAAAAATGGCCAGCTGTCAGAATTCAATGGCTGCAATCAGAGTCGTCCATCTATTAGATTGTAAGCTCATCCGCAGGGCCCTCATATCCCTTTTGTATTGAATTGTATTGCAACTGTACTGTCTCCCTTATGTTTTAATGTGTTGTGCAAACTGTTGGCACTATATAAATCTTGTATAATATAATAATAATAATAATAATAAGTGCTATTTAGCGTAGATGGAAATCTGTTAGACTCCTTTTGTTCAGTCCACATGCTGAAATAAAAAAAAAATCTGTGGGAGTATGGCTAGATTTACTTCCAGATTTTCATTCTTCCTTTGTGTAACACAATAACAACTTGTTCGTTTTCATGAGAAAAATTCTTTCTGTATTGAACTTGTCTGACAAATTTTCTAAAGCCTTAAGAAAAATGACTTTGTTATACCTATGATATTATGGTCAGTCATTTGTTTTAATAATTTGAGATGCATAATCCTAATCCTCCCTACCATCAGCCCTTTGATTCCCTAGAAATATGAAAAACTAAAGAAAGCAGTATTGATGTCTCGGAAATTTCCACAAGCGTTATATGGCCCCCGACAGGACTTTAGAAATTAAATCATTATGGGGGTTCTACTTTTCCAAACAAATGTTCCATAGAGGTCCCAGTGCAGAGAGATCCATCATCAGTCAGGAGGACTATGTTGCTTCCATCGAAAAGGATATGTTTTTCCTTTGTTTTTCTTTAATTTGTATCTGGTTTTAAATGCCTGCCCTTTGGCCCCTTGCCTCTTAATTTCACACTGTATCCAACTCTTTGTACAGCTGAAAGTCATTTGTCAAGTTTTTGCCAAGGAACCCTTGCCGAGTGATGGCTACTGTTAACCTTGGGGGTCTGAGGGCATTGCCCAGCTGAAATCACATTCAATATCCACTAAAACTATAGAGCAAGTCAGTGGCCTTATAGAAGAATTTAGAAGGATGCTTTGCAAAAATGTTTATTTTTAGTAGCCTAGATACTTTTTTTTGTAGCTTGGAGCATTCCCTATGGACTTTTAATACATTGCATTTCTTGTTTGGACCTGAAGATTCCCAGACCTTACTATTCACAAAAGTTCAGAAGTGCTTTGATGACTGTGAGTATTCTTGGTTTAGATGTTAAAACTCAGAGGACAACAAAGGATTGAAGCTGATATGTAAAAAATTGTAAATACTGGCACCACAAAATTAAGATGTCTGTGGCTAAAAAGTCAACTGCAGACAGACCAAGGCTCTTCATCCTGACATAAAGAGGTTCACCAGTTTTGTATTGAATTCTACAGTTTGTGTTTTGGCCTAGCAGTCCTAGTGTGCCATGGACTTTCCTAAAAGTAGTGTATTGTTCTGTGAATTGCCCTGCTAATGTACACCTTTCCTTTTACTGGTTATAAACTTGTGGGTGGGTGCAGCGTGGCGCGGCGCGGCACGGCAGTAATAACACATACACAATCCAGGTACAATTAGTAGAACTAGTATTGAAGAAAAGGCAAAAGAGTTAAAATCCAATCCGGTGGGAGAAGACCCAAACGGGAACACTCATGGATGCCAACAGTGTGTAGCAGAGCAGGTATAAGCCAAACTGACAGCATCTGTCTGGAGGGACACAATGCGGCCTGGTCCCTGCCCAAATGGGAAGATGTCCAAGGAGATTGTGGAGCCGTAAACTTTCCCTACCTGTCTGGAACCTTTCCCTGCCGCTGTCCCTAACAGATGGGTGACCTGTCCCTACACTACCCACATGCGAATGCACGCCAAACCCAGTGACCAGGGCCCTAAATAAACCCTGCCACACCCAAGATTGGCTGCCAGAGTCACATGGGCGACTAGCATCCAATCAGATCACTGCCCCAGTGACTTTGGAAACCATAGTGGAACCATGTTCCTCATGACTTTCTCTCCCTCTGCATTGCCGCTGCAGTTGAGCGCCACCTGCAGTGGAGACAACAGACTGCACCTGCCTACGAAACGATCTGACTGGCTATAATTTTTTGTAAAAAATACAACACTGTCACTTTAAGCTGAACTCCAGATACACAGCTAAACGCTTATGTTTAAAATATGTAAATGGCAGCTTTTTTATCTACCAAAGGATTTTGATATTGACCAGTCCGCCCAGAGATGTACACAGTAGACATGTGCAGAACAGAAAATTTAGGTTTGTTTGGTTTTGGATAGATTCGTTATGTTACTAATTTCATTTTGTTATGGAATTAGTTTAGTTTGGTTTCAGAATTCATTTAGTATAGTTTAGGTTTCGTTAAAATTAGTTTTCTTTATTCATTTTCTAACTAATTCTAACTTTTCAAAACGATTAGAATTTGGATTGGTCAAAAAACGATCAATCGATTCGAATTGTGTGTGAAGAATAGCTGGTTGTTAAGCAGTGGGAGAGGAAGCCGGCCGCCCGCTTCCTTACCAACCATGAGTCATCAGTTGGCTTCCCCACTGACAGATAAATGTAAAGAAAAGAATGCTGGCATTGCCTGGCAATAGAAAAACGTAAAAAAAATCAGCCAAAATTAAAAAGAAAAATTACGTGGTGTCCCCCCCAAACTCCATACCAGACCCTTATGCAGCCTGGCAGGTCAGGAAAAGGGAGGGACAAGCAAGCACCCGCGCCCTCCTGAACCATACCAGGCCTCATACCCTCAACAAAGCACCTTGTCCCCCATGTTGATGGGGACAAGGGCCTCATCCCCACAACCGCGGCTGGTGGTGGTGGTTGTGGGGGTCTGCGGGCTGGGGGGCTTATCGGAATCTGGTAGCCCCCTTTAACAAAGGGGCCCTAAGATCTCGCCCCCCCCATGTGACTGAGTATCGGGTACATAGTACCCCTACCCAGTCACCAAAAAAGTGTACAAATAGTAATAAAAACAGGAGACAAGTTTTTTACAATTCTTTTATTTAAAAAAAAAATAGTGTCCCTCGGTGTAAATCCATCGTCAATCATGCCACCCACTGATTAAAAAAAAAAAAACAAAAAAAAAACTGCCGAATGCCTGCTCTGTGCTTTGACATTTCTTATATAGATAAGGGGCGGGGCCACCTGGGTACGTCACCCGGTGACCCCACTCCTTCTGACGTCACAGACCCAGCATACATCAGTCCGTGATGTTGCGTATCCAGGTGGCCCCACCCCTTACCTATATAAGAAATGTCAAAGCGCAGAGCAACCCGGACACGGTTGTGGGGGTGAAGCCCTTGTCCCCATCAACATGGAGACAAGGTTCTTTCAGGTGGGTGGGGGTTCAGAGCCCCCCCCCCCCCCAGCCAGCTTGGTGACCTTACTTTTCTCTACTGCAGTTAAAGCAGAACTCCAGCTAAAATAACACAATACCAATAAATAGCCCATTAAAAGATAAAATAACAAAATCAGCTTTTGCTGCAATATTCACCTTCAATCCAGAGATTTCTCCTGCGGTACTTTTTACTGCAGTGATTAGCTAATTTTGCAGTCTCTGTACAGCAGGGCTGGATTGAAAGGATGATGCCAGGTCAAATTCAGGCACTTACACTGCTTGCATATAAGCTCAAATTTGAGGAATACAGCTTAGTCACCAATCTGTTCCTGACCTGTCACTGGACTATGAAGGAGAAGCTGCACACTGACGAGGTCATCACTCTGCTATATCCTCCAATAAACCTGCACTGGCAGCACTGTGCAAATCAATAGGGCTCTGTTAGTCCTGCAGTGCAAGACATAACAGGAGTCTTATATTTAGACAAATTCAGGTAATAATGCTACAGTGCCTTGAAAAAGTATTTACACCCCTTGAAATTTTCCACATTTTGTCATGCTACAACCAAAAAAGTGAATGTATTTTATTGTTTTTTTTTGTGATAGACCAACACAAAGTTGCACATAATTGTGAAGTGGAAGGAAAATGATAAATGGTTTTCAACATTATTTACAAATAAATTTGTAAAAAGTTTGGCGTGCATTTGTATTCAGCCCCATTTACTCTGATACTCCCAACTAAAATCTAGTGGAACCAATTGCCTTTAGAAGTCACCTAATTAATAAATAGATTCCACCTGTGTGTAATTTATTCTCAGTATAAATACAGCTGTTCTGTGAAGCCCTAAGGCTACATTCACACCTATGCATTTTTAGTTCTTTTTGCATTTTGCAGATTTGCACTGCAGTCCATTTAACATGGCTTCCTATGGCACACGTTCTGTAGTGCAAATCTGCTAAATGCAAAAAGAACTAAAAATGCACAGGTGTGAATCCAGCCAAAGAGGTTTGTTAGAGAACTTTAGTGAACAAACAGCATCATAAAGGCCAAGGAACACACCAGACAGGTCAGGGATAAAGCTGTGGAGAAGTTTAAAGCAGGGTTAGGTTGTAGAAAAATATCCCAAGCTTTGAACATCTCACAGAGCACTGTTCAATCCATCATGTGAAAATGGAAAGAGTATGGCACAAATGCAAACCTACCAAGACATGGCCGTCCACCTAAACTGACAGGCCGGGCAAGGAGAGCATTAATCAGAGAACCAGCCAAGAGGCTCATGGTAACAAAATTAAACTTTTTGGCCTAAAAGCAAAACACTATGGGGGAGATTTACTATAACCAGAGAGTGCAAAATCTGGTGCAGCTCTGCATAGAAACCAATCAGCTTCCAGGTTTTATTGTCAAAGTTTAATTGAACAAGCTGAAGTTAGAAGCTGATTGGCTACCATACACAGCTGCACCAGATTTTGCACTCTGCAGGTTTAGTAAATCACCCCCTATGTGTGGTGAAAAACTAACACTGCACATGACCCTGAATACACCATCCCCATCATGAAACATGGTGGTGGCAGCATCATGTTTTAGGGTAACTTTTCTTCAGCAGGGACAGGGAAGATGGTCAGAGTTGATGGGAAGATGAATGGAGCCAAATACAGGGCAATCTTAACAAAAAACCTGTTAGAGTCTGCAAAAGACTTGAGACTGGGTTGGAGGTTCACCTTCCAGCAGGACAACGACCCTAAACTTGGTGCCAGAGCTACAGTGGCATGGTTTAGATCAAAGTATATTCATGTGTTAGAATGGCGAAGTCAAAGTCCAGACCTAAATCCAATTGAGAATCTGTGGCAAGACTTGAAAATTGCTGTTCACAAATGCTCTCCATCCAATCTGACAGAGCTTGAGCTATTTTGCAAGGAAGAATGGGCAAAAATGTCACTCTCTCTAGATGTGCAAAGCTGGTAGAGACATCCCCAAAAAGACCTGTAGCTGTAATTGCAGTGAAAGGTGGTTCTACAAAGTATTGTCTCAGAGGGCCTGAATACAAACGTACGCCACACTTTTCACATATTTATTTGTAAAAAAATTTTAAAAACACTTATAATTTTACTTCCACTTTACAATTATGTGCCAATTATGTTCAAGAGGTATAAATACTTTTTCAAGGCACTGTAAATGGACATAAGAATACATTGAAATAACATTTAATGTTTACAAAAGTAGCTAAAACTGTGCATTTAAATATCAGTCTTGACTTTAGCTTTAAGCGTTCATTTCATTCCCTACTAAATTATTTTATTTTGAAAGGACCGGAAATGCAGGTCGCCTCTTACCTCCATTAATCCTATTATTGTCACAATCTATCCTCTCTTGTTGAGTTTGGCTTATACAAGCAAGCAGAGCGCGAGAAAGCAACGCACAAACGTACATACAAATAATGACCTAGAGAAATTTTACTAATTAAGACAAGAAAAAAAAAAAGTACATGCTAATGGCTCCTTCTCTCTCGCTCTCTTTTGAACTGTGACATTTTAATGAGGATGTTTTAAAGAGTGGCAGATGAGTGAAAATGGTGTTTCTGAACATTCGGGTGCCTGGCCTTGTTCCAGGGCTCTAATTATGTTAGAAAATCACTTTACATGGCTTCCACCCCTTATTTCTGATAAGCAGTTTCCATGAGCGGGGAGTTAGAGAGCCCGTCGAGATTCGGGTGCACAAATTGCTGCATTTCTAGATGTGCATGTCTCAAAGTGGACCTCTCATTAACACACTTCACAGAAATCAAGAGGTCACATGGCTTCACATGAACAAATTGTATTACTATTTTCAGGAAAAAGGTTTCCTTTTCTTGCTGTAGAGCTACTTATCAGCTGCCTAGGCACAGCAGGGGCGGATCCAGAGCCTAATCTCGGGAGGGGCACTGCCAGAATATACCTTTTTTTTGCGGACAATTTATCTGGGAAATGGCTGTTGGTGCTTTAATCATCCCGGCACCATGGTTGTTATGGTGTCAGGATGATTGAAGCACATTCTTTCTATTAATACATTGTAATATAAAAGGAAATCATTCAACTCACCATAATGCAGAATCAGTGGGAACCCCGAGTGTGTCACTTGCCACCGTCGCCTACCACATTTTGTGGATTGTCACTTGCCTGCCACCAGATGCAGATTGACACCTGCCACATGTTGCGGATTGTCACTTGCTACGTCAGCTGCCACTAGATGCGGATTGTCACTTGCCACACCTTGTGGATTGTTACTTGCCACGTCACCTGCCACTAGATGCGGATTGTCACTTACCACGTCATATGCCACGCATTGCGGATTGTCACTTGCCACGTCATCTGCCACTAGATGCGGATTGTCACTTGCCACGTCATCTGCCATTAGATGCGGATTGTCACTTGCCACGTCATATGCCACACATTGCGGATTGTCACTTGTCACGTCATCTACCACTAGATGCAGATTGTCACTTGCCACGTCATCTGCCACTAGATGCGGAATGTCACTTGCCACGTCATCTGCCACTAGATGCGGATTGTCATGTGCCACGTCATCTGCCACTAGATGCGGATTGTCACTTGCCACGTCATCTGCCACTAGATGCGGATTGTCACTTGCTACGTCATCTGCCACTAAATGCGGATTGTCACTTGCCACGTCATCTGCCACGTCACCTGCCACTAGATGCGGATTGTCACTTGCCACGTCATCTGCCACCAGATGTGGATTGTCACGTGCCAGGTAAGGTGGTGTTCTGCTTGTCTCTTGTTTCTTTGTCCCAGAGACAGGCAGCAGAGAGATAACGTAATCTCCCTGCTGCTCACGCTACCTTCACAGTGAGGGCGGAAGTTACTGCAGAGATGTGGGGGCGGTGAGAGATGATGTCATCTCTCTGCTCCCCTGCCCGTTAATTGGCTGCCGCCCCTGTTACGGAAGTCTCAGACAGTCTGCCTATTACTCCCTCCAGTCTCCAGCCTCCAGCATGATGAGCATCTAGTGTCGTGTCCAGGGCGGCTGTCACACTGTCACGTTGGTCTGCTCTGAGTCTGAGACTCGAGAGATGCAGTCGGGAGATGGGAGAAAGTTGTAGAAAGTCAACCATCACTGCAGCCCTCCACCAGTCGGGGCTTTATGGCAGAGTGGCCCAAGGGAAGCCTCTCCTCAGTGCAAGACACATGAAAGCCTGCATGGAGTTTGCTAAAAATCACCTGAAGGACTCCAAGATGGTGAAAAATAAGATTCTCTGATCTGATGAGACCAAGATAGAACTTTTTGGCCTCAATTCTAAGTGGTATGTGTGGAGAAAACCAGGCACTGCTCATCACCTGTTCAATACAGTCCCAACAGTGAAGCATGGTGGTGGCAGCATCATGCTGTGGGGGTGTTTTTCAGCTGCAGGGACAGGACGACAGGTTAAAATCGAGGGAAAGATGAATGCGGCAAAGTACAGGGATATCCTGGAAGAAAACCTTCTCCAGAGCGCTCAGGACCTCAGACTGGGCTGAAGGTTTACCTTCCAACAAGACAATGACCCTAAGCACACAGCTAAAATAACGAAGGAGTGGCTTCACAACAACTCCGTGACTGTTCTTGAATGGCCCAGCCAGAGCCCTGACTTAAACCCAATTGAGCATCTCTGGAGAGACCTAAAAATGGCTGTCCACCAACGTTTACCATTCAACCTGACAGAACTGGAGAGGATCTGCAAGGAGGAATGGCAGAGGATCCCCAAATCCAGGTGTGAAAAACTTGTTGCATCTTTCCCAAAAAGACTCATGGGTGTATTAGATCAAAAGGGTGCTTCTACTAAATACTAAGCAAATGGTCTTAATACTTAGGACCATGTGGTATTTCAGTTTTTCTTTTTTAATAAATCTGTAAAAATGTCAACAATTCTGTGTTTTTCTGTCAATATGGGGTGCTGTGTGTACATTAATAAGGAAAAAAACTGAACTTAAATGATTTTAGCAAATGGCTGCAATATAACAGAGCTAAAAATTCAGGGGGTCTGAATACTTTCCGTCCCCACTGTATATCTATATATATATATATATAGATATACAGAGAGGGTAGAGGCTGGTATACAGAAACGGGAGAGGCTGGGTATACATAGAGGGGGAGGCTGGTATACAGAGAGGGGAGAGGCTGGGTATACATAGAGGGGGAGGCTGGTATACAGAGAGGGGAGAGGCTGGGTATACATAGAGAGGGAGGCTGGGTATACAGAGAGGGGAGAGGCTGGGTATACAGAGAGGGGAGAGGCTGGGTATACAGAGAGGGGAGAGGCTGGGTATACATAGAGGGGGAGGTTGGGTATACAGAGAGGGGAGAGGCTGGGTATACAGAGAGGGGAGAGGCTGGGTATACAGAGAGGGGAGAGGCTGGGTATACAGAGAGGGGAGAGGCTGGGTATACAGAGAGGGGAGAGGCTGGGTATACAGAGAGGGGAGAGGCTGGGTATACAGAGAGGGGAGAGGCTGGGTATACATAGAGGGGGAGGTTGGGTATACAGAGAGGGGAGAGGCTGGGTATACAGAGAGGGGAGAGGCTGGGTATACAGAGAGGGGAGAGGCTGAGTATACAGAGAGGGGAGAGGCTGGGTATACAGAGAGGGCAGAGGCTGGGTATACAGAGAGGGTAGAGGCTGAGTATACAGAGAGGGGAGTGGCTGGATATACAGAGAGGGGAGTGGCTGGATATACAGAGAGGGGAGTGGCTGGGTATGCAGAGAGGGGAGAGGCTGGGCATACAGAGAGGGGAGAGGCTGGGCATACAGAGAGGGGAGTGGCTGGGTATACAGAGAGGGGAGTGGCTGGGTATACATAGAGGGGAGAGGCTGGGTATACAGAGAAGGGAGTGGCTCGGTATACAGAGTTTCCCCCCTCCCCCTCGGTCTGCACTCACCTGCTCAGGAGCTCTGTGTGAGAAAGTTCTTCCCGACTCTATGATATGGGCGGAGCAAGGGAGGAGACTCACTCTCACACTGATCTTCCTTCTCTGGCTGTCAGTGAACCACAGAGTGCAGAGTACTCAGTGAGAGTCCTGCGGCTGTGCGGGAAGAGCTGTGTCAGACAGCCCGGGACACTCTCACTATAGGGCTGGCCCTGGACTCGGGGCTATGGGCCCCAGGTTCGGGTCTCCAGCCTCAATAGCCACCCCTTAACGACGCCACTGATTGGCACCAATACTGGAATCGGTGCAACCCTAATACAAACCTAACAAAGGTTTTACCCTTAATGTTGGGGCTATGGCCCCTGTCAACAATACAAGAGTCTGGGCTTGTGAACAGGGCCCCAGTTCTAAAAATACAGGCTCTTCAATGCTCACTTACAGTTCTGTATCAACGAAGGAACAACGTTGTCAAGTTCCCCCTAAAGATGCTCCACTCCTCCTGGATGTACGCTGCAGCAAGGCAGTTTTCAAAGGGTTTGGCCCATGGGACACAGGCCCACTTATAGATTCACCTTCCCCAAGCAGTAGGCCCAGGATGCAGAGACTTTTAAGACAGTCACAACACAACAAACAACAGTTCAATATTTATATCTTCCCCACCAAGCAACACTGGTATTAAACCTCCTAGTAGTTGGCCAGGTAGTCAGGAAGCAGCAAACAACAGTCTAAGCTTGGTAGAAACCCAGTGAAATCAGAACTTTAGGAGTTCAGAGCTTAGGCTGACTACAGTCTAGCTGCATGACTAAATTGGTGCGCAGTCATGTTGGAACAGGAAGGGGCCATCCCTAAACTGTTCCCACAAAGTTGAGAGCATAAAATTGTCCAAAATGTCTTGATATGCTGATGCCTTGAGAGTTCCCTTCACTGGAATTAAGCAGACAAGCCCACCTCCTGAAAAGCAACCCCACACCATAATCCCTCCTCTACCAAATAATTTAGACCAGTGCACAAAGCAAGGTCCATAAAAACATGGATGAACAAGTTTGGGGTGGAGAGACTTGACTGGCCTACACAGAGTCCTGATCTAAACCCGATAGAACACCTTTGGGCCTTCCCATCCTACATCAGTGCTTGACCTCACAAATGCGCTTCTGGAAGAATGGTCAAACATTCCCATAGACACACTCCTAAACCTTGTGGACAGCCTTCCCAGAAGAGTTGAAGCTACTATAGCTGCAAAGGGTGGGCCAACTCAATATTGAACCCTATTGACTAAGACTGGGATGCCACTAAAGATCATGTGTGTGGGTAAAGGCAGGAGTCCCAATACTTTTGACAATTAGTATAGACCAGGGATATGCAATTAGCGGACCTCCAGCTGTTGCAAAACTACAAGTCCCATCATGCCTCTGCCTCTGGGTGTCATGCTTGTGCCTGTCAGAGTCCTGCTATGCCTCATGGGACTTGTAGTTCTGCAACAGCCGGAGGTCCGCTAATTGCATATCCATGATCTAGACAAATTACTTTAGGTTTCCCAACACTGTGTCATGTGAGGGCTTACATAAACAACCAATTAAATTTGTATCCAGAAACTACATAGCTATTGGTAGATCTAAAGGAGATTGTAATATACATGATGAGCGTACTGCCACAAGGGCACCCTTTATTATTTTAGGGAATACTACGCCTGTGATCAACATTCTAATTCTGTTTTTGGTCAACTATGTAATGGAGCATCTTGCCAGCCACATGTGCTCCAATTTAAGGTTAAGCTTGTCATTGTATCTGAAAGAACCCTAATGGAATGCAGTGCCTTCACAAGTTTTCTGTGATGTGTCTGAGAAATGCATTATGGGAAATTTGATACCATGTCAGGAGCCAAGCCAGGTCCTCCAACTTTCACGAAGTCACTTAGGAGACGCACTGAGAATGCACAAATAATTAAAAAAAAAAAAAACAAGTGACTTTCAATGCTTTTTCACACTGTGTAAATAACCACAAGTGTGTAACAACTTTTTTGGGATGTATCCGCTTCTCTACGCTTGAGCAGGAATTCATGAGCAATTATATGAATGTCAAGAGAAGAAGACATAAAAGTGCACCTTGCAGCTCCCAGTGACAAGGGGCGGGGAAAGTGTCTATCACAGAGCCAGTGTTCCAGAAAATGAGTAATCACAGGCCCGCCCCTACCTGCTGGACACCAATTCTGAGGACAACCATGACAACTTTCACCCAAGTTCTACATGTCTTCAGCTTCATGGTAAAATTCCCCAAATAGCTGGGCATCTTCAGGATTTTATCCACTTGCCATCCAATGGATCTTAAAGCCTAAGTTCATTTAAAAAAAAAAAAAATGAATGCACATATTTTTGAAGGAGAAAAATGTGCATTCATTATTTTTTTTACAGGAGGCTGCAAAGTCTTGCACCCGGCAGACAGGACTTGTAGTTTATTCATTCACAAATCTCTGTAAATGAATGACGCAGTTGTGAGGGCTGAGCCACGCAAAATGTAACAGCGGATGCGAAGGAGATAGCGGATGCGAGGGAGAAGCACCCCTGTACTAGAGTTGACACCTCATACCTTTAAACCTGAACACGTATGAATTACACAGGTTCTGAAGGCTAATTTAATGAAGATAAGGCACCAAGTGAGCTTAATTACCACCTTAGTCAGCTACAAAACCTGCGTAATTAATATGTGTCCGGGTTTTAAGCCCCCTTTCACACGAGGCGGACTCCGTTCCTACGGAGCCCGCCTCGGTCCGCCGGCTCAGCAGGAGATCAGTCCGTTGATCTCCGCTGAGCCGGCGGATGACAGGTCCCTCTCTGCTCACTGAGCGGGGAGGGGCTTGTCAGGCGCCGCTGCCGCCTATGGAGGGATCGGACGTCAGATCTCACCCGATCCGATCCGCCAGCGACGGACTTGGACGTAGGGCCATCCGTCTGCTTTTAGCGAATCGGACCGGGTCGGATGTCAGCGGACATGTCTCCACTGACATCCGACGCTCCATAGACTAACATGGAGCGTCCGTTCAGGTCCGCCGTCAAAACTGACAGGCGGACCTGAACAGTCCGATCGTGTGAAAGGGGCCTAAGGGATGAGGTGGCAACATACCCTGTACACTGTCACAAGGGGCAGTGTGAGGGTGGGGAGAGGCATTTTCACCATGTCACACCCTAAAACATGGTGCAAAAGGTGAACTTAGCCATTAACCTGGGATTATTCTTTTCCAAAAAAAATAAAATTAGAAAAAAAGAAAATAAATTATATATATATATATATATATATATATATATATATATATATATATATATATATATATATATAAAGGCTGCTTTCACACTGAGGCACTTTACAGGCACTATAGCGCTAAAAATTGTGCCTAAATATTGTGCCTGCATATCGCCTGTAAAGAGCTTCTCCTTTCATTCCAGTGTGAAAGCCCAAGTGCCTTCACACTGGAGCGGTGCGCTGGCAGGACACCCAAAAAAAGTCCTGCAAGCCGCATCTTTGAGGCGCTATAGGAGCGGTGTATATACTGCTCCTACAGCGTCTCTGCCCATTGGTATCAATGGGCAGCGCCGCCGAAGGGCCGGCAAAGCGCCACTGCAGTGGCGCTTTGCGGGCGCATTTAACCCTTTTTCGACCATTAGCGGGGCTTCACCGCAGAAGCCCCCAATGCCCCAGTGTGAAAGTAGCCATATATATACAGTGCCTTGAAAAAGTATTCATACCCGTTGAAATTTTCCACATTTTGTCATGTTACAACCAAAAACGTAAATGTATGTTATTGGGATTTTATGTAATAGACCAACACAAAGTGGCACATATTTGTGAAGTAGAAGGAAAATGATAAATGTTTTTCAAAATTTTTTACAAATAAATATGTGAAAAGTGTGGAGTGCATTTGTATTCAACCCCCTTTACTCTGATACCCCTAACTAAAATCTAGTGGAACCAATTGCCTTCAGAAGTCACCTAATTAGTAGAGTCCCCCTGTGTGTAACCTAATCTCAGCATGAATACAGCTGTTCTGTGAAGCCCTCAGAGGTTTGTTAGCGAACCTTAGTGAACAAACAGCATCATGAAGGCCAAAGAACACACCAGACAGGTCAGGGATAAAGTGGAGAAGTTTAACCACTTAAGCCCCGGACCATTTGGCTGGCTAAAGACCAGAACACTTTTTGCGATTCCGCATTGCGTCGCTTTAACTGACAATTGCTCAGTTGTGTGACGTTGCTCCCAAACAAAATTGACGTCCTTTTTTCCCCACAATAGAGCTTTCTTTTGGTGGTATTTGATCACCTCTGCGGTTTTTATTTTTTGCGTTATAAACAAAAAAAATTGCGTCAATTTTGTAAAAAACGCATTATTTCTTACTTTTTGCTATAATAAATATCCCCAAAAGATATATAAAAAAAACATTTTTTTCAATCAGTTTAGGCTGATACGTATTATTCTACATATTTTTGGTAAAAAAAATCGCAATAAGGATTTATTAAGGTTTGCACAAAAATTATAGTGTCTACAAAATAGGGGATAGTTTTATGGCATTTTTATTAATATTTTTTTTTTTACTAGTAATGGTGGCGATCAGCGATTTTTATCATGACTGCGACATTATGGCGGACAAATCAGACACTTTAGGCGCTTTTGGGACCATTCACATTTATACATCGATCAGTGCGATTAAAATTGCATTGATTACTATGTAAATGTGACTTGCAGTGAAGGGGTTATCCACCAGGGAGCGCTGTAGGGGTTAAGTGTGTCCTAGGGAGTGATCCTAACTGTGGGGGGGAGGGGCTATGTGTAAAATGACACTGATCACCGCTCCCGGTTACAGGGAGCTGTGATCAGTGTCAGTGTCATTAGGCAGAACGGGGAAATGCTTGTTTACATAAGCATCTCCCCATTCTTCCTATCCGTGAGACGATCACGGATATCCCCGCATACTCCGAGTCTGCGGGACCCGCGATCACACTTACGGAGCGTGCCCTCAAACCGCTTCTTAAAGGGCAATGTACAGGTACATTAATATGCCTGTACGTGCCCTTCTGCCGACTTATATCGGCGTGAGCTGGTCAGCAAGCGGTTAAAGCAGGGTTAGGTTATAAAAAATATCCCAAGCTTCGAACATCTCACGGAGCACTGTTCAATCCATCACCTGAAAATAGAAAGAGTATGGAACAACTGCAAACCTACCAAGACATGGCTGTCCACCTAAACTGACAGGCCAGGCAAGGAGAGCATTATTCAAAGAAGCAGCCAAGAGGCCCATGGTAACTCTGGAGGAGCTGCAGAGATCCACAGCTCCGGTGGGAGAATCTGTCCACAGGACAACTATTAGTCGTGCATGACACAAATCTGGCCTTTATGGAAGAGTGGCAAGAAGAAAGCCATTGTTGAAAGAAAGCCATAAGAAGTCCCAATTGCAGTTTGCGCAAAGCCTGTGGGGGACACAGTAAACATGTGGAAGAAGGTGCTCTGGTCAGATGAGACCAAAATTGAACTTTTTGGCCTAAAAGCAAAACGCTATGTGTGGTGGAAAACTAACACTACACATCACCCTGAACAGACCCTCCCCACCGTGAAACATGGTGGTGGCAGCATCATGTTGTGGGGATGCTTTTCTTCAGCGGGGACAGGGAAGCTGGTCAGAGTGGATGGGAAGATGGATGGAGCCAAATACAGGGAAATCTTAGAAGAAAACCTGTAATGCCGCGTACACACGGTCGGACTTTTCAGCTACGAAAGTCCGACAGCCTGTCCAACAGACTTCCGGAGGACTTTCGGCAGACTTGCGGCGGACTTGTGGCAGACTTTTTAACGAACGGACTTGCCTACACACGACCACACAAAAGTCCGATGGATTCGTACGTGATGACGTACACCAGACTAAAATAAGGAAGTTCATAGCCAGTAGCCAATAGCTGCCCTAGCGTGGGTTTTTGTCCGTCGGACTAGCACACAGACGAGCGGATTTCGGGGTCTGTCGTAGTTACGACGTAAAGATTTGAAGCATGTTTCAAATCTAAAGTACGTCGGATTTGAGGCTAAAAAAGTACGTTGAAAGTCCGGAGAAGCCCACACACGATCGGATTACCAGCCAGCTTTAGTCCGTCAGCGTCCGTTGGACTTTTGTAGACGAAAAGTCCGACCGTGTGTACGCGGCTTTAGAGTCTGCAAAAGACTTGAGACTGGGGTGGAGGTTCACCTTCTAGCAGGACAACGTCCCTAAACATACAGGCAGAGCTACAATTGAACGGTTTAGATCAAAGCATATTTATGTGTTAGAATGGCCCAATCAAAGTTCAGACCTAAATCCAATTGAGAATCTGTAGCAAGACTTGAAAATTGCTGTTATCAGGTGCTCTGCATCCAATTTGACAGAACTTTGAGCTATTTTGCAAAGAAGAATGGGCAAAAATGTCACTCTCTAGATGTGCAAAGCTGGTAGAGACATCCCCAAAAAGACTTGCAGCTGTAATTGCAGTGAAAGGTGGTTCTACAAAGTATTGACTCGGGGGGCTGAATACAAATGCACACCACACTTTTCCCATAGTTTTTTTGTAAAAATTTTGAAAACCATTTATCATTTTCCTTCCACTTCACAATTATGTGCTACGTTGTGTTGGTCTATCACATAAAATCCCCAAAAAATACATTTATGTTTTTGGTTGTAACATGACAAGATGCAGAAAATTTCAAGAGGTATAAATACGTTTTCAAGGCACTGTATAATATATATATATATATAATTTTTTTTTCTTTTTTAGTTTTTTGCTCTTTTCAATAGAGTGCATTTTTGTCCCCTTTGAAAGGATTTCACTTTACTACCTGTCCTGGTGACCACATAGGGGACAGATATAGCAATGCAAGCCTAACAGAGATTGTATACCTTCCAGAATCTTTTAAGTTTTTAAATGGGTTTATACTGCTTAAGATGTGCTTACTTGCTGTAGGTGACCACGTAGGAAGTGAGGGGAAATCTCCAAAGGCTAAAGAAGCAGCAATACAAATTTGACAGAGATTCAAATTCTTCCTCACTCTGTCAAAAACCTAAAAGAAGGTCTTGGTTTATTAATATTAGCAACATGTCCCAATGTTATCACCTAGGATGGTAATATATCAGCCAGTTGGTGCACTAAACTTATCAGTGAATTTCTTCATAAGTGGCATAGATACACATGCATCATGGTAAGATGGGCACCAAAAAAGCCACATGCTGCATCACCAATATATCACCTTGCAATATACACTATATTGTCAAAGTATTGGGACATCTGCCTTTACACACACATGAACTTTAATGGCATCTCAGTCCTAGTTGGTAAGGTTTAATATTGAGTTGGCCAACTCTTTGCAGCTATAACAGCTTTAACGCTTCTAGGAATGCTGTCCACAAGGTTTAGGAGTGTGTCTATGGGAATGTCTGACCATTCTTCCAGAAGCACATTTGTGAGGTCAGGCACTGATGTCAGACAAGAAGGCCTGGCTCACAGTCTCCACTCAAACTCATCCCAAAGGTGTTCTATCGGGTTGAGGTCAGGACTCTCTGCAGGCCAGTCAAATTCCTCCACCCCAGACTCGCTCATCCATGTCTTTATGGACCTTGCTTTGTGCACTGGTGCGCAGTCATGTTGGAACAGGAAGGGGCCATCCCCAAACTGTTCCCACAAACTTGGGAGCATGAAATTGTCCAAAATGTCTTGGTATGCTGACACTTTAAGAGTTCCCTTTATTGCAACTAAGGGGCCAAGCCCAACGCCTGAAAAACAACCCCACACCATAATCCCCCCTCCACCAAATGATTTGTGTGACGGGAGTAACTTTGGGCGGGGGAGGCTTGTGTAAAACGAAATGCTGAGTCCGGTGTGGTTGTACGGTGAGTCTGATTAGTGCAGACCCAACTGGGGTTCTCGGCCACCCCGTGCCCCTAATAGACACAGGGTAACTTACACATAGGAGGGGTCAGGGGAGCTGGACAAGGAGATTCCAGGGCTCTCCAAGGTAAGCTGGGTTCCGTCCAAAATTACTCCCGTCACAATTTGGACCAGTGCACAAAGCAAGGTTCATGAAGCTGTTATAGCTGCAAAGGGTGGGCCAACTCAATATTGAACCCTATGGACTAAGACTGGGATGCCATTAAAGTTCATGTGCGTGTAAAGGCAGGTGTCCCAATACTTTTGACAATATAGTGTATGTCTGCTTATTGGTTCATTCACTTACTGACCTCTAGAGAAGGGTTAGAGCTCCTCTCACACTGGTTTTATTGTCATCTGTGTCCCTATTGCAAGGACAGGAAGTAAAAAAGACAATTCTTCCCAATGTGGTCACAGAGAGAAATAAACAGCAAACAGAAATTTTGATTGTTCCTTGTGCTACCCAATACTTAAAAAAAATGAGGGTTTAATTAGATTTTACATTTCAACTTTGAGTGCTCCTTTAAGTTCAAGCAAGGAGCCTACCGTGATTTGTAGGAGATCATTTTCAAGGAAGATGGCACACGTTCTATAGCAGAACCTAAAACCGCAATAGAGTCTAATTAAAACTTGGACACTTTCTGCAGCCCGCATGGGTTATATCTGATATTTCATAACCACCCTGAACGTCAGAGATGCCAGCATAAGCTGTGAGTGACACAGGATGCCAGGACAGGGAGATATCAACCTCCAAGAGACAAGCAGAGGCTTCTGGGTGGGGGTGAATCAGAGCAATGTGCGCAAATATCTTTCCTGCTACTGTTAGGGGTAGTGTTGCGACACATCACTTTTTTGTGCTGGGGAGATAGCAGTGAAGTTAAAGCTCCTAAGATAACTAATTTGTCTGAAAAATCAAGATAAAGAGAAGTTTTGCATAGCAAACATATGTTAGAGAAAACAGACTTGGCACAGCAATGCAAAGGGCAGTGATATTGCAACGTGTATCAGCCCATAGCAATCAATCAGAATTCAAGATAAATATTCAATTGATCATCTTCCTCCCTAAGCTCTGGAAGTTTCTTTCAGAGGCAGGGGGAAGAAATAAAATTCTCAGCTCAGGAATTCTGATCAGAAAAACTCTACCAATCCACTCACAATATTGGAGCCAAAAACTAAGTTTACCTAGTGGCCTAACTAGAAGAGTGCTTTAAACATGTGTAATTTTATTTTTTTATATATATTTTTTTCTTCACATAAGTGGAGTTACTTTTTATGCTGGCCATACACATAACAACATTGTTCATATATGATTCCCCAATCCATACTGTTTTACGATAGATTGATAAATCTTCCACTGCCAGCTATTATATTCTGATAACTAGCATCTGCGGTTTTCAGAATACCCGTACAGTCACTGAATCTTATTGGCTGCAATCACTGTTCTGCCAACTTTATTCTCTTCGAGTTTGTTGAGCCAGATGGTATTAGCAGGGCTACCCATGGCTCAATTTTCAGCTTGAACCTTGTCTTTGTCTGGTCTGAAGTTATTAAAGAGGTGTAATACAAGTACCTGGCACACATAGTCTACAGCTTGGGTCAGTATAGCACATTGGGGTATGGGGACAGCACTACAGGAGTAACTTGGTGCAGAGTAAAGCAAGTGGTTACCAAGGGTAACGGAGGTCTACCAAGCAGCCTGTCGTGAAGTGTGTGCACCATGCACCATACACCATGTGTGCATGTGACAAGTGGGACAGCCTCTTGCAGCGAGAGAGTTGTTGTCGGCACTCTCTCACTGAGGGGTCCTTCTCCCATAGCAAAGGGAGCAGATCAGCGCCACAGAGATTCTTGGCCTATGCACAAGTACAGAAGAGAAAGAGTTAATGCAGAGCACGTATAGCGTCCATGCTAGGTGCTCGGTGGGACCCAATTTTGTTACTGGTAGTGAGGTAGCGGAGATACGCTTGATGGGTGGTGAGGGCAAAGGCTCTGCATGTCTCTCCTAAATGCAACAGAGACAGTACGGTGTACATTGACATTGGGGCGAAAGAGTGGAGGAAAGTTTATTGCTCAAGTGTACATGGTGCAAATAAAGGTACCCCATGGGCAAGGCAAGTGTCCCTGCTCAAGGTGCCCAGTGTAGCCAAGAAGAACCCACTCCGGGGTATGTCTTCCATGTTACCCACACTTGGTACTCAACGAGAAGGGGAAAATGGAGGGAGTGTCACCCGCCTACACTACAAGCTTTACTGTTATATATTACAGTTATATTGTGAGGTGTGTGGCCACTGGCCAGCTTTAGAAATATTGTAAAATTGTTGTAAACAGGAAGAGAGCTGTCTCATAGGGGTCCTTGTTATGCTAACACTATGGGCTCGTTCACACCTGAGCGTACTGGAATTGCAGGCAGAATCACCCGATTCCAAAATCATGGCAAGACACAGGACGCGTTTGCGATGCCATTATTTCTTAATGGCACCTCAAATGCGATGTGATTTTGCCAAGCTTGTCGAGCGACAAAACACGCTGAAATCGCTGCTAAAATCGCAACGCCAAACGCTCCTGGTTCTGTGCCAAGATTTGGTACATGAGCTTCTTTAGAGCATTTTTGGAGCGGAGGGAGTCCCATTCTAATGACATCACAAATGACATCACAAACAACTAAAAAATATGCGGTGCAGCCGCTGTCGCTGCTCTACGTTCAGATGTGAATGGAGCCTAAAGTCCCAACATATTAGAGAAGCCTTACAGCTAGGAGATTGTTTTCAGAAAGAGAGATTAAGATAGGCGCCCTGTCTTGTTCTTTCATTATACATTTTCTTTAAAGCCAACATCAGATGATTATTTATTTAATTTGGATAATGTGGTGAAGGGCCCGTGTACACCACAATGTGCTGCAACGCATGTGTTCTGGGGCATTGCGAACGATTTAAACTGAACCGAATGCAGCACACCGCAGGGCATGAAAAAACTGTGCAGCGTGCACATATTATAACCCGTAGGGAAGATTCCTCCATCTGCGCTTGTAAGTAGGTGCTTACAGGAGTAAAATGAAAGTTTACTTTATTTTTGTATTGCTGTTGTTGCTGTGTATATTGTGAAGATTCTGTTGCTTATCATTATAATGTGAACCATTATAACGTTCTGTTTTACTGTACTTTGTAATGCACTGTGTAGTTATGCAGGCAATTACAGGCTGCCCAGGGTGGGAAGGGGTTAACTGTGTCTAAACTCTTTTCCCGGGATTTAGGAGTCCTGCCCCCTGCTGTCAGTAGGGGGACCTAAATTCCAAATTGCCATTTAGGGACACCCCCCCCCCCCCCCCTTTCCCAAAAAAAGATGATTTTTGATACCTTTTTTGCCAATTTTTATGGGGAAAAAAGCAAACAGTAGTCACTAGTTTAGACAGGTGGTATACAATGTGCTCCTGCTTTAACTAAGTCACTTAGTAGTGACAGCGGCGTACTTTGTACATCACCCATCTCGAACATCTTGAGAATTCGGAGCCAAATAAAGAGCCCCATTTAAGTCTATAGGAGCCGAACAGGAAAAATCAAAAGTGCCCATTTTGAGTATGCAAGTAATTGGCCATAAAAGGGGTATGGGGGTCCAGGTACTGCCCCGGGGGACATGTATCAATGCACAACTTTTTTTTTTAAACAATAATTTTTTTCAGGAGCAGTGATTTAAAATGATCCCTAAAGTGTAACAATAAAAAACAAAAATTTCTTTAAATATAGTGCCTGGGTGTTCCCCTTAGTCTGCCAGTAAAGTGGCGCATCTGTAGCATGTATAGAACATGCAGCAGCAAAAATGACATTTCTAAAGGAAAAAAAAGGAGTCACATCACATTTAAATTGACTCACGGTTGCAATTGCCGGCACTCGGCTATTGAAAATAAATAAAAGAATTTAAGGTCTAAGGTCCCTAACTCACATTCATTTATTAGGGCCAATTTAGACAGGAGTCAATTAACCTACCCACATGTCTTTGGAGTGTGGGAGGAAACCCACGCAGGCACAGGAAGAACATGCAAACTCCAGGCAGATAGTGTCATGGTTGGGATTTGAACCAGCTCCCCTAGTACTGCTAGGAGGAAGTACTAACCACTTAGCCACTGTGCTGCCCCAAAATATATGCCTGTATGGTTAGCATTAGAGAAAGAAGCCCCCTCAAATAGGGATGTAACATTAAAAGTACAACTAAAGGATAGCATAAGGAAGGGTTATAACCCCTGTAAGGTTTTTTTTTGTCATATGAGTGGAGATTCCCTATACTTCCTGTCCCATAGCTAAAACAGGAAGTGAGAAGAAATCCCTCCAAAGAGAGGAAATCCTTTGTTGTCACCAGGATCACCAAAACTAGTGTCCCCACTGAAAGATTTTCCCTCTATTACTGTTCTGGGGACAACCCAAATTTTGGGATGTTCTTTCATATTCACTTTTGTTGATAACGGTAAACAAGATAAATAGAGGGGGTCGATCTCCGAAACTGGGACAAAAATAAAAAACTAGCGTCCCCTGAATATGTGCATTGGCACGAAATGCATCGGGCGACGGTATACGCCGACATCAAGCCCCCACTTCCAGTTTCAGAATGCACTGCTGTATAGTAATAAATGACTACAGTAATAAATGACTACACTATATTTGGCCCAACGTGGTATTTGGCTCCTTGCGTGAGTGCTCTTTTTTTAACTAGTGGGCTTTTCCAAATCTCCCCCAGTGGTGGGCTGCTACTGCTACAGCCAGAGGACCTTATATCCCAAAGCGTGACTTGCTGCATTGGCAGCTAGTGAGCTGGTGAGTGCGGTCTTACCCACGGTTGCACGTGATGTCCACTTTTTTGGATACAATACATAGACATTTCTACCCCCTTCCTGCTCAGGCCAATTTTCAGCTTTCAGTGCTGTCACACTTTGAATAAAAATTGGGCGGTCATGCAACACTGTACCCATACTACATTTTTATCATTTTTCACACAAATAGAGTTTTCTTTTGATGGTATTTAATCACCACTGGGTTTTTAATTTTTTGCTAAACAAACAATTAAAAAAACTTTTTTTTTTCATAGTTTGTTATAGAATTTTGCAAATAGGTAATTTTTCTCCTTCACTGATGTGCACTGATGGGGCTGCACCGATGGACACTGATGAGACGGCACTGATGGGCACTGATAGGTGGTACTGATGGGCACTGATGAGGCTGCACTGATGGGCACTGATGAGGTGGCACTAATGGGCACTGATGAGGTGGCACTGATTAGGCGGCACTGATAGACACTGATAGGTAGTACTGATGGGCACTGGTAGGCGGCACTGATGGGCAGCACTGATAGCTGACACTGATGGGCAGTGGCGGCCCATGCTGTGCACTATGGATAGATTCATGCATTGCATGAATCTATCCATGGCCACTGCGGCAACCCCCCATTCACGTGTCCGGCCCCTTTTCGGGCGCTTGAATTACAGCGGCGGGGAGTGTTTTTGAAGCACCTGATTAGAGACATAGGTACACCTGCGAGTGCCAAATTTTGAGCACCAGCCTCCACTGTTGATGGGCACTGATTGGCAGCACTGGGGGGCACTGTTGGGACTGCACTGATAATCAGGACACTGATAAACAGTGTCATAATTATCAGTGCCGATGTCCCTTTAACAGAAGCTGGTTATCAGCTTTCTTCTTCTCTCCTCATGCTGTCAGTGAAAGGAAAGAAAAGCCAATTGTGTTTAAATCCTGTGATCAACTGTCATTGGCTGACAGCTGATCATGTGGTAAAGAGCCACTGAGATTAAGGCGCTGCACCTTTATTACTGTTATATTAAGGTTTTTTGTATGCTTACCTATTGCTAGCAGCCTTCCATGTATTATTATTGTTTTAATGCTGACTTACTACATTTATCTTTGAACTTTAAAAATAAAAACCTGGCAGATGTTCTAAACCCTCTTCATTCTATCCTAAACTAAAAAAAAGTTTTGCATTAACTTACACATTAAAATCAGCTGCAAGTTCTAACCTTTCTATACACCCCGTATTTTTACCATCTGCGGATCGGATCCCATGGGTGTTCTTACCCATGCAATCTGATTCCTGTCCCAATCCACAGTTCGCACTGCGATCTATGAACCAATCTGGGGGTGTCATTAACAATGTATTGACACCCGCATCGGTTCACAGAGGGCAGTGTGATGTGGGGACACCGGAATCGCACTGGTTCCCGCATCACTACAGTTTCAACCCAGACTCATAGTCCACTTTAAAATCAGTTCATTTAAAAAAAAAAAAAGTCTGATTTCACACAGCTGAATTTTAGATCTTCTATCCTGTCCATTTATTACAGAAATCCTAAGACCTGTTTAATCACTATGATGGCCCAGGGCCCCATGAAACCCAGAATGTTCAGTAAACTATCCTCGCTGTTCATTGTCTGTTCATCTTGATATGAAAGACGTTGGGTTATCAGAGATAATGACAGTCCTCTATCTCCTCGCCAGAAGGCTCAGAGGTGAAGCAACGAACGTCAGACCCTCCAAAAGCGGCAGGCAGATGCTTCACAGCTGACCATAGTGGCCATCCTTCCCAGGAACATCTTTCCTCTCTGGCTGCTTATCTAGGTCCCCTGGTATCCTGTGGCATCTCTGTGGCATGCTGTGACAGGCGTCACAAATATACTATCTAATAGATACATTTTTATACAGAATGTGACTGTCATTATCTTATCGGGAAACCAAACGTTTAGAGTCAGTTTTATTTTATTTATTTTTTTAAGCTTAGATTTTTTTTTAATTGATGTTTTATACCTGAGTAGCATAGGGGGTTACTATATACAATATTTCACATTGCTACAGCCTTATTCCAAAAGGGATTAAATTCATAATTTTCCTCAAAACTCTACAAACAATACCCCATAATGACAACATGAAAGAAAGTTTGTTTTAAATCTTTGCAAATTTATTAAAAATAAAAAACGAAAAAAAATCCCATGTACATAAGTATTCACAGCCTTTGCCATGACACTCAAAATTGAGCTCAGGTGCATCCTGTTTCCACTGATCATCCTTGGGATGTTTCTACAACTTGATTGGAGGCCACATGTGGTAAATTCAGTTGATTGGACATGATTTGGAAAGGCACACACATGTCTATATAAGGTCCCACAGTTAAACGTGCATGGCAGAGCACAAACCAAGCCATGAAGTCCAAGGAATTGTCTGTAGACCTCCGAGACAGGATTGTATTGAGGCACAGATCTGGGGAAGGATACAGAAAATTTTCTGCAGCATTGAAGGTCACATTGAGCACAGTGGCCTCCATCATCCATAAATGGAAGATGTTTGGAACCACCAGGACTCTTCTTAGATTGGGCCGACCGGCCAAACTGAGCGATCCGGAGAGAAAAGCCTTAGTCAGGAAGGTGACCAAGAACCCGATGGTCACTCTGACAGAGCTCCAGCGTTTCTCTGTAGAGAGAGGAGAAACTTCCAGAAGAACAACCATATCTGCAGCACCCCACCAATCAGGCCTTTATGGTAGAGTGGCCAAATGGAAGCACATGACAGCCCGCCTGGAGTTTGCCAAAAGGCACCCTGAAGTCCAAAATTCTCTAGTCTGATGAAACAAAGACTCTTTGGCCTGAATGGCAAGTGTCATGTCTGGAGGAAACCAGGCACTGCTCATCACCTGGCCAATACCATCCCTACAGTGAAGCATGGTGGTGGCAGCATCATGCTGTGGGGATGTTTTTCAGTGGCAGGAACTGGGAGACTAGTCAGGATCGGGGGAAAGGTGAATGCAGCAATGTACAGAGACATCCATGATGAAAACCTGCTCCAGAGCACTCTGGACCTCAGACTGGGGGTTCATCTTTCAACAGGACAACGACCCTCAGCGCACAGCCAAGATAACAAAGGAGTGGGTACGGGACAACTCTGTGAATGTCCTAGAGTGGCCCAGCCAGACTTGAAGCTGATTTAACACCTCTGGATAGATCTGAAAATGGCTGTGCACCTTCGCTCTCCATCCAACCTGATGGAGGTTGAGAGGTCCTGCAATGAAGAATGGGAGAAACTGCCCATAAATAGATGTGCCAAGCTTGAAGCATCATACTCAAAACAACTTGAGTCTGTAATTGGTGCCAAAGGTGCTTCAACAAAGTATTGAGGAAAGGCTGTGAATACTTATGTACATGGGATTGTTTTCGTTTTTCATTTTTAATACATTTGCAAAGATTTCAAACAAACTTCTTTCACATTGTATTTTTTGTATAAATAAAAATCCATCTTTAATTTTATGACTGGTGCCTACAAAGTCCATGTCTTCCACTCTCTTGGGTGTACTCTTTCTTTCACATTGTCATTATGGGGTGTTGTTTGTAGAATTTTGAAGAAAATAATGAAGTTAATCCTTGTTGGAAAAAGACTGTAACATAACAAAATGTGGAAAAAGTGAAGCGCTGTGAATACTTTCTGGATGCACTGTAGCACTTAAAAACAAAAATGAGTGCAAGAATGTATAAGGCATTGTTCACATGGAAAGCCTGGTGGTTGTTAAAAATTGACGATTGATCCACTATTTACCAGCCCTTAACCACCCACCTAAACTGTGTAATGGTAGCCAGAGGGGGAGGTACATTGCCCAAATTCTACAGCATGTCACATTTGGCAGGCAGTACTGATGCCAAACATGACCCGCGCAAGTGACTGCGACCACGCCACAACTGCAAGCTAAATGATTGGCTCACCTCCTGAATCCCTAGCTGCTCCACCACCCTCTTAAAAAAGCGATCAACAATGCCTTGGCTTGGCCGAAATCGAAAATGACAGTTTTAAAAAAATATATATTTCTATGTATAATTGTATTTTATTCGACTTTTTAATTAATATCATGAATTTAAATGAATATACATTTATTGTCGGCCATTATGGGAACCTTTAGCGCAAGAAAAGCTCAAGAAAATGCATCCTTTAACCGCTTCCTGACCGCCTCACACACATATACTGCGGCAGAAGGGCACATACAGGCAGATTAACGTACCTGTACGTTGCGATGCATACTAGCACATTATGCCTATGCCTTTGCCTTGCAGGTAGGAAAAAAAAAAGTGCAGCAGTTTACAACTGCTTTAAGGCTCCATTCACATCTGTGTGTTCTGGGAACATGCACAGAAACGTGTTTCTGCATGCGTTTTAGAACGCGTAAAAAAAAAAACATGCATTTCACTTGCAGTTAAGAGCACCTCAAAAACAAATTTTTTTCTAATCGCTAAGTGTGAATGGGGCCTAAAGGTCACAACACATATTACAACCTGATTGTACAATCTCCTTTAGATATACCAAGTGCAGGGGTCTGCCTGATTGGATACAAATTGGTTGGATAGTTTAGGCAGATCCTCATTACACATAGTTGTTATAGAGCGAAGGTTAATTTTACAGTCAGATTGTAACATGTATGGTGAACTGAACGGCAACCATTAAAATCTGGAAGGTTCGGCAGTGACATAAGAACACAGTAATACAAAGGAACAAGAGAAAGGGGAAATGAAGGTAATTAAGTACAAAATGAGAACATAATTAGCAGCAAGTATCCAATGGATACAAAATATGAACAACTTGAACTTGCAACTTGTGACAACGCGCAGAGAACACAGAAAATGGAACCATATCTGCAGCATGTCACCGTGGCAGAGTCACACTGCAGATGTTCTGTAATCAGAGATAATGACAAAAAATATATTGTGACCTGCCTAAGGCTAGGATTTAATGAAAGCCATGGTTTGACAGCGGATGTCGAGGTGACGCTCCCGCGCCAGCAATTAAACCTGAGCTAAGAAAAAGGAAAACTTGTATACAATAAACACAACCAAATATAGAAATTAATTGAAATATAAATAAATAACACATGAGGCTGTGTTACTGTGGAAAGTCAAGATCTATGGCTGACCACAACGGCATTGTTAGATACTAATGATCATGTTGTGAAAAAAAAAAGTAAGAAATAAAAAAATACTTTTCGGCACTGAAATAAACAGAATTAGGATTACTCAGTAATTGCATCTCTGCTTTTTAATGCACTTCACAAAATCCTAAAGCTGAATTCCAGACAAATAGCTAGTTACACAGTTAAAATGCATACTGTATACACATACTACCCTATGTGTCGAAAACATTTGAAATTCTGTTAGGCTAGTCCTGGATTTACACAGCCCTGCCAGCATAGGCATGCACACATGAAGTCCAAGGAATTGTCTGTAGACCTCCGAGATAGGATTGTATTGAGGCACAGATCTGGGGAAGGGTACAGGAACATTTCTGCAGCATTGAAGGTCACAATGAGCACAGTGGCCTCAATCATCCATAAATGGAAGAAGTTTGGAACCACCAGGACTCTTCCTAGAGTGGGCCGCCTGGCCATACTGAGCGATCGTGGGAGAAGGGCCTTAGTCAGGGAGGTGACTGAGAACCCGATGATCACTCTGACAGAGTTCCAGCATCTCTCTGTAGAGAGGAGAGAAACTTCCAGAAGAACAATCATCTCTGCAGCACCCCACCAATCAGGCCTGTATGGTAGAGTGGCCAAATGGAAGCACATGACAGCCTGCCTGGAGTTTGCCAAAAGGCACCTGAAGGACTCAGACCATGAGAAACAAAATTCTCTGATATGATGAAACAAAGATTGAACTCTTTTGCCTGAATAGAAAGCGTCATGTCTAGAGGAAACCAGGTACCGCTCATCACCTGGCCAATACCATTTCTAAATTGAAGCATGGTGGTGGCAGCATCATGCTATGGGGATGTTTTTCAGAGGCAGCAACTGGGAGACTAGTCAGGATCGAGGGAAAGAAGAATGCAGCAATGTACAGAGACATCCTTGATGAAAACCTGTTCCAGACTGCTCTGGACCTCAGACTGGGGGTTCTAGTCCAACAGGACAACGACCCTCAGTACACAGCCAAGATAACAAAGGAGTGGCTACGGTACAAAACTATGAATGTCCTTGAGTGGCCCAGCCAGACTTGAACCCAAACTTGAACATCTCTGGAAAGAGCTGAAAATGGCTGTGCACCTTCGCTCCAAGCTTGTAGCATCATACTCAAAATACTTTATGCTGTAATTGCTGCCAAAGGTGCTTCAACAAAATATTGAGCCAAGGATTTGAATACTTCTGTGGATTTTTTTTTTTTTTTGAATAAATTTGCAAAGATTAGGGATGAGCCGAACACCCCCCGGTTCGGTTCGCACCAGAACCCGCGAACGGACCGCAAGTTCGCACGAACGTTAGAACCCCATTGACGTCTATGGGACTCGAACGTTCGAAATCAAAAGTGCTCATTTTAAAGGCTAATTTGCATGGTATTGTCCTAAAAAGGGTTTGGGGACCCGGGTCCTACCCCAGGGGACATGTATCAATGCAAAAAAAACTTTTAAAAACGGCCGTTTTTTCGGGAGCAGTGATTTTAATGATGCTTAAAGTAAAAAAAAAAAGTGAAATATTCCTTTAAATATCGTACCTGGGGGGTGTCTATAGTATGCCTGTAAAGTGACGCGTGTTTCCCATGTTTAGAACAGTCCCTGCACCAAATGTCATTTTTAAAGGAAAAAATCTCATTTAAAACTGCTTGCGGGTTTAATGTCATGTCGGGTCATGGCAATATGGATGAAAATCAGTGAGACAAACGGCATGGGTACCCCCCAGTCCATTACCAGGCCCTTTGGGTCTTGTATGGATATTAAGGGGAACCCCGCACCCAAATTAAAATAAGGAAAGGTCCCTATATACTCTGAACAGCAGTATTCAGGCGGTGCAAACAAGACAGGGACTGTAGGTTTGTTGTTAAGTAGAATCTGTTTGTAATTTTGAACATTTTTAATGTGTTTAGCTCCAGCCAAAAAATCTTTTCTAAGCTTTTTGGAAAACATAGGGAAGGGTTATCACCCCTGTGACATTTGTTTTGCGTCTTTCCTCCTCTTCAGAAGATTTCACCTCACTTTTTTGTCCCAATGAAAAATGTTTTTGGAAAATTTGGGTTTTTTTGTGGAACAAGGATTGGAAAGCATCAGTGGAAAGGAGAAATTGTTTTCCCATATTAACTCTTACAGGAGAGAATTTCCCTTCCTTAGGGGTAGATTTCATCTCACTTCCTGTTGTCTCCTTCCGTTTGCAAGTAGGAGTCGTTTGTAAGTTAGATGTTTGAAAGTAGGGTCCTGCCCTATATACTCAGCAGAAATTTGGGCCTTAGGTGTTGCTGTGGCCAAAACACTGTAAGCCCTCACAGGGCCCTGCTGTGAAATATTAGATCAAGAATTGTAATTACATGCCCCTGTTGAACAGGAGCTGAAAAATTAGGCCTTAGGCACTGGTGCTGGTGCCACAACACTGCAACCCCTCACAGACACTCTAGTTGGAACGCAGGAACGAGCCCTGCTGCAAAGTATTGCATCAAAAATTGTAATTACACGCCCCTGTTAGACAGGGGCAGAAAAATTGGGTCTTAGGCACTGGTGCTGGTGCCACAACACTGCAACCCCTCACAGACACTCTAGTTGAAACGCAGGAACAAGCCCTGCTGCAAAGTATTGCATCAAAAATTGTAATTACACGCCCCTGTTAGACAGGGGCTGAAAAATTGGGTCTTAGGCACTGGTGCTGGTGCCACAACACTGCAACCCCTCACAGACACTCTAGTTGGAATGCAGGAACGAGCCCTGCTGCAAAGTATTACATCAAAAATTGTAATTACACGCCCCTGTTAAACAGGGGCTGAAAAATTGTGCCTTAGGCACTGGTGGTGGCGCCCAGAACCAAAAATGTTCTTACAAGCTATCAGCGTGATGATTGAGGAGGAAGAGGATAATTACTCAGGGATAGTCACTCAGCATCAGCATAGGCAGTCTTTGAAGGGATCTGAGATTTCAAAAAAAATTATTCGGTTACATCTGCATCAGGTGCTTGGTAGCTGGTGGTGATCCAAGACTGATTCATTTTTATGAAGGTCAGCCGATCGACCGAGTCGGTGGACAGACGCACCCTGTGATCGGTTACCACGCCTCCAGCAGCACTGAATGTGCGTTCCGAAAGAACGCTGGATGCAGGACAGGCCAGTAGCTCAATTGCATACTGTGCAAGCTCTGGCCAGTGATCCATCCTCAAGACCCAGTAACCCAGAGGATTTTCGGTGGGAAAGGTGTCCAAGTCTGATCTTGCCCCTAGGTATTCCTGCACCATGTAAAACAGACGCTGGCGATGGTTGCTGGAACCGATCATACCTTGGGGCTGCGGACCAAAAAATTGTCTGAACGCATCGGTCAGACGGCCACCTTCTCCACCGCTCCTTCTTTGACTGACCGAAGCCTCAGCAACACGTTGTCCAGAAACAGGAGTTTGTAACCTCCCAGTCTCTGGGAACACGTTGCACAGACCTTTCTGCAAGGCCTCCCGAAGATGTTTCATCCTCTGCTCCCTCTGCGATGGCAAGATAAGGTCCGCAACCTTACCCTTGTAACGTGGATCAAGGAGGGTTGCCAGCCAGTATTGGTCCTTCTCCTTGATACCACGAATACGAGGATCCTTACGCAGGCTTTGCAGGATCAGGGAGGCCATGCAGCGTAGGTTTGCTGAGGCATTCGGTCCGGAGTCCTCTGGGTCACTAAGGACAACAACGTCCGCAGCCACCTCCTCCCAGCCACGTACAAGTCCATGTGTTCCTTGGGACTGATCCCTTAAAGACTGCTGATGCTGAGTGCCAGGCTCCACCTCCATACTGACACAATCTTCCTCCTCCTCCTCCTCCTCCTCCTCGTCCTCTTCCTGTGTGATCGGCGGGCACGCAGGAACACTGTCTGGATAAAGGGGGCCTTGAGAGCTAAGGAAGTCCTCCTCTTCCTGCCTCTGTTCTGCCTCAAGTGCCCTGTCCATTATTCCACGCAGCGTGTGCTCCAACAGGTGGACAAGGGGGACAGTGTCACTGATGCATGCACTGTCAGTGCTCACCATCCTCGTGGCCTCCTCGAATGGTGACAGGACAGTGCATGCATCCCTGATCATGGCCCACTGGCGTGGGGAAAAAAAACCAAGGTCCCCTGACCCTGTCCTGGTGCCATAGTCGCACAGGTACTCATTGATGGCCCTCTGCTGCGTGTGCAGCCGCTGCAGCATGGCCAACGTCGAGTTCCACCTGGTGGGCATGTCACAGATTAGGCGGTTCTTGGGCAGGTTAAACTCCTTTTGGAGGTCCGTCAGCCGAGCACTGGCATTATATGACCGGCGGAAATGCACACAGACTTTCCTGGCCTGCCTCAGGACATCCTGTAAGCCCGGGTACCTGCCCAAGAACCGCTGCACCACCAAGTTAAGGACGTGAGCCAAACAGGGCACATGGGTCAGTTGTCCCTGTCGGAGGGCAGAGAGGAGGTTGGTGCCATTGTCGCAAACCACCATTCCTGCCTTAAGTTGGCGTGGCGTCAACCACCTCTGAACCTGCCCCTGCAGAGCTGACAGAACCTCTGCCCCAGTGTGGCTCCTGTCCCCCAAGCACACCAGCTCAAGCACCGCATGGCATCTTTTGGCCTGCGTACTTGCGTAGCCCCTTGAACGCCTACGGAGCACCGCTGGTTCCGAGGAAGAGGCCATGGAGGAAGAAGAAGAGGAGGGGGTGGAGGAGAGAGGTGTGTCACAATCAGCATTTTGGAGGCGTGGTGGCGGAACAACCTCCAACACTACTGCACCTTGTCCTGCATCCTTCCCAGCTGCCAGCAGAGTCACCCAATGCGCCGTGAAACTTAAGTAACGTCCCTGTCCATGCCTGCTGGACCATGAGTCAGCGGTAATATGCACCTTACCGCTGACCGCCCTGTCCAGCGAGGCATGGACATTGCCTTCCACATGCCGGTAGAGAGCCGGAATCGCCTTCCGTGAGAAAAAGTGGCGTTTGGGTACCTGCCACTGAGGAACCGCACATTCCACAAACTCACGGAAGGGGGCAGAGTCTACCAACTGAAAAGGCAGCAGTTGAAGTGCTAGCAATTTTGCCAAGCTAGCATTCAACCGCTGGGCATGTGGATGGCTGGGAGCAAACTTCTTTCGGCGGTGCAGCAGCTGGGGCAGGGAAATTTGCCTGGTACAATCTGACGTCGGTGTACCAAAAGCAGATTGCCCATAAGTACTTGGCTGTGACACACCTAATTCTACACCTTCATTCCTCTCACTGCAGGTCGCAGAGAGGACTGAAGGTCTAGTGGGGTTGGAAATCTCAGCTGATGAGGAGCAAGGAGAGATCGTCTTTGTTCTTTGGTGTGGGTCTTTTAGATACGCTTGCCAACGAACTGCATGGCAGGTCAACATATGTCTGGTCAAGCATGTGGTACCCAAGCGGGAGATGTTTTGGCCACGCGAGATACGCTTGAGACATATGTTGCAAATAGCAGCGGTGCGATCTGATGCACTCGTCTCAAAAAAGGCCCACACCAAAGAACTTTTTGAATAACGCGCAGAGACTGCAGCGCCCTGCACATGTGGAGCTTTGGGGTGTGATGCAGTCAATGTGCTGCCCTTAGGCTGGCCCCTGGAGGGCATCCTGCCTAGTTGGTGATGTGCCACCTCCTCCTCCTCCTCCTCCTCCTCTCTCCTATCAGGCACCCACGTTGAGTCAGTGACCTCATCATCCCCTCCCTCCTCATCACTGGAGCAAACCTGGCAGTATGCTGCAGCAGGGGGAGCATGACTGCCAGATTGCTGTCCTTCTTGGGCACCCCCTCTGTCCGTGCTCATGTTACTGCCTTCATTGAGCTCAGTATCATCATCAGAGCCTTCCAAACGCTGGGCATCCTCCTGGAGCATGTACCCAACACTGTGGTCAAACAGTTCGAGGGAATCCTCATGAGGACATGGTGGAGCTAGGGAAGGAGTCACTGATGACATTGAGCTGAGGGAAGAGGCCGCTGCTTTGCCAGACAAAGCACCCTGGGCATGGGTGAGAGAGGATGAGGAGGATGAGGACGGCTTGGTCATCCACTCGACCAAGTCTTCCGCATGTTGCGGCTCAACACGGCCAGCTGCCGAAAAAAAGGCCAAGCGTGTCCCATGGCCACGTGCTGATGAGGATGCACCGTCTCCACGACCAGCACTAGACACAGAGCCTGCTTGCCCTCTCTTATTGGCTTGTGACTGTCTGCCTCTCCTTCTTGGCCTTCCAGACATACTAATGGCCTGTAGCTGCACTAAGCTGGGATAGAACACCTGTAATTTTCTTCAGGTAGCTTTATATACTGTAACCAGACAAGCCTGCCTGTCAGTAGGAAGATAACAGGAACGGATCTAGCTGAACACTGTGAGCAGGACGTACTGCACTAAATGTATATAGCAGGAACGGATCTAGCTGAACACTGTGAGCAGGACGCACTGCACTGAATGTAAATACCAGGAACGGATCTAGCTGAACACTGTGAGCAGGACGCACTGCACTGAATGTAAATAGCAAGAACGGATCTAGCTGAACACTGTGAGCAGGACGCACTGCACTGAATGTAAATAGTCTAGCTGCCTGACCGTGGTACTAATAGGATCAAAAAGAACACCTGTAATTTTCTTAAGGTAGCTTTATATACTGTAACCAGACAAGCCTGCCTGTCAGTAGGAAGATAACAGGAACGGATCTAGCTGAACACTGTGAGCAGGACACACTGTACTAAATGTAAATAGTCTAGCTGCCTGACCGTGGTACTAATAGGATCAAAAAGAACACCTGTAATTTTCTTCAGGTAGCTTTATATACTGTAACCAGACAAGCCTGCCTGTCAGTAGGAAGATAACAGGAACGGATCTAGCTGAACACTGTGAGCAGGACGTACTGCACTAAATGTATATAGCAGGAACGGATCTAGCTGAACACTGTGAGCAGGACGCACTGCACTGAATGTAAATAGCAGGAACGGATCTAGCTGAACACTGTGAGCAGGACGCACTGCACTAAATGTAAATAGCAGGAACGGATCTAGCTGAACACTGTGAGCAGGACGCACTGCACTGAATGTAAATAGCAGGAACGGATCTAGCTGAACACTGTGAGCAGGACGCACTGCACTGAATGTAAATAGCAGGAACGGATCTAGCTGAACACTGTGAGCAGGACGCACTGCACTGAATGTAAACAGCAGGAACGGATGTAGCTGAACACTGTGAGCAGGACGCACTGCACTGAATGTAAATAGCAGGAACGGATCTAGCTGAACACTGTGAGCAGGACGCACTGCACTGAATGTAAATAGCAGGAACGGATCTAGCTGAACACTGTGAGCAGGACGCACTGCACTAAATGTAAATACCAGGAACGGATCTAGCTGAACACTGTGAGCAGGACGCACTGCACTGAATGTAAATAGCAGGAACGGATCTAGCTGAACACTGTGAGCAGGACGCACTGCACTGAATGTAAATAGCAGGAACGGATCTAGCTGAACACTGTGAGCAGGACGCACTGCACTGAATGTAAATAGCAGGAACGGATCTAGCTGAACACTGTGAGCAGGACGCACTGCACTGAATGTAAATAGCAGGAACGGATCTAGCTGAACACTGTGAGCAGGACGCACTGCACTGAATGTAAATAGCAGGAACGGATCTAGCTGAACACTGTGAGCAGGACACACTGCACTAAATGTAAATAGTCTAGATAGAAGATAACAGGAACGGATCTAGCTAAACTGAATACAGTGTATATATATATATGCAACACCTGGGATGCATATATATACACAATACACTGTAAGTGCAGCTAACTGACTGACTGTTCTGCCTAATCTATCTAACTCAAATCAAATGACACTGTCTCTCTCTCTCTCTATCTCTCAGCACACCGGAACACACACTACACAGGGCCGCCGTGCAGGCGGCCTTATATAGTGTGGGGTGTGTACTAAATCCCCTGAGCCATAATTGGCCAAAGCCACCCTGGCTTTGGCCAATTACAGCTCTCTCTACTGACGGCGCTGTGATTGGCCAAGCATGCGGGTCATAGTGCATGCTTGGCCAATCATCAGCCAGCAATGCACTGCGATGCCGCAGTGAATTATGGGCCGTGACGCGCCACACGAATTTGGCGCGAACGGCCCATATCGTTCGCAATTCGACGGACGGTCGAACAGCCGATGTTCGAGTCGAACATGGGTTCGACTCGAACACGAAGCTCATCCCTAGCAAAGATATCAAACTTCTTTTACGTTGTCATTATGGGGTATTGTTTATAGAATTTTGAGGAAAATAATGAATTGAATCCATTTTGGAATAAGGCTGTAGCATAACAAAATGTGGAAAAAGTGAAGCGCTGCGATTACTTTCCGGATGCACTGTATACAAATACATAAGCATGTGTGTTTGAGCTTTGGGGTGCACACCCTAATGCAATAGGCTGTGCACACCTATGCCTGCCAGGCAGTACAGCCATGTTGGTGACCTGACTTTCCTCTGCAGCAGTTGAGCAACACTCTTAATATCCATTTTGTGGCTGGACAACAGGAGGCAGCAGTAGACAGGTAAGATCATCCCTCTTATTTTTGTCCTCTCAGCACATATGTATCCAGCAGAGCCTTAAATGAGAACTATTGATTTTTTTTACCCAGGGGACCAAGTGATCCAATTCTGATCAGTGGCCCCATTGTCCCCTAAACACACCTTTTAATTCTGGCTGTAGCTCCATCCCCTTTTGAAACCCAAATTATGGGTGTTACTGTGGGAGAGGTACAACCAGAACAGAGCCTGAGTCTAAGCTGAGTGATTAGTCACTATTATGAATGAACAGCCAAGGCAGCTTGTTCTTTCATAATAGCAAAAGATCATTCAGAGCTTTGGCTCTGTGTATATCTGCCCTGTGTGTGTACAAGCAGCTGCAGATACATTACACAGAGCTGCAACTCTGAATGATCTTTTACTATTATCAATAAAAAAAAGCGGCACTGATCGTTCCTTCATTACAGTGACAGATCAATGCCATTATGTGTCTATCTGTTTTTATGCACATGCAGTCTGGCTAATGGATAACATAGTGCCGCATGATTGTGTGAGCCAGTGCCGTGTATAACATAGCCCAACAGTGCTGAATGATCATTAATAAAACTGGACCCTCCATTCACCTCTATAGAGCGGCAGATGTAAACTGACTTGTGTCTGTTTACACCTGCCTATCTCCAATCCGATCCACTTAAAAAAACAGAACGGGATTCGTCCTGTTCTGTCTGGGTGGAAAGGATCGGAGGGCCCATAGTTCAGAGCTGGCTGTGTCCATGTATGCTCTGCATATGCAGAGTGGACACGGTCCTGTCATTTGCCCACTCTGCTCATTGTGGCCCCGCGACTGTTTACCAAATCAAGCAAGTGGCCCTCGCTCCTCAAAAGGTTGGGCACCCCTCTCTAGAGTAACCCCTGCTGCTACAAACCAGAACTGTCATCCACAAATCTATCTCGTTTCTAGCTGCGTTGTTGGGCATTTAAATGGTAAATGAAAGTTCTTTAATGCTTCACATTACTACTCCACCCTCTACCAGAGCGCTGTTGTAAACCTGAGGGTGAAAATGATCCCGCCTACCTTTGTGTGTTGCAGTTCCCCTTGTTACTTTCCATATCACAGAGGAAATATGTCCATGGGACTTTTAGAGGATCAAGCCAAAGAAAAAGACCAAACAATTATATCAAAATAAATATTAAACAACTTTATTGTTCACATTCAAATATATAAAAAGCACTAATAATGAAAAAAGTGTTTTATTAAAAACGTGCATTGATGTACATTACAATACACTGAATATGACTTCCAAGATATATGGGTTTAGGACAAATGCTGTAAGATTGCTTCTCAACATGTTTCATTAAACAAAGTTCACTTCATCAGAAGATAAAGCAATTTTTCTACTGGAAATTTGCTTTATCTCCTGATGAAGTGAACTTTGTTTCACGAAACACGTTGAGAAGCAATCTTACAGCATCTGTCCTTCGCTCATTTGTAATGTACATCAAAGCATGTTTTTAACAAAACACTTTTTTAATTTTTTGTGCTTTTTATATATTTGAATGTGAACAATAAAGTTGTTTAATATTTATTTTTATATAATTGTTTTGTATTTTTTTGGGCTTGATCCTCTAAAAGTCCCATAGGCGTATTTCCTCTGTGTTTTGACAAGTTTACTTGGGGACTGGATCTGGCCTTCATCTGTGCATCCTGATCCATTTTTAAATATTTGTGTTGTTACTTTCTATATATTTTGAGTAAAATACTTCAGGCAAAATTGGAGACCTCAAAATGGCCACGGCATGATCTTAGCTAACAAGTCCCCAATAGACAGGAGAAACTCTCAGGTGGTCTAATTTTGCAACATCTACTAAACCAGGGGTCTCCAAACTTTCAAAACAAAGGACCAGTTTATTGCCCTTCAAACTTTAGGGAGCCGGACAGTGGTCAGTGGGAGTAAAGAAATTATATCACTGGTGTGAGTGGGAAGAATAGTGCACCATCATTGTTGTGAGTGGGAGGAATAGTGCCCCATAATTGGTGTCATTGGGAGAATTAGTTCCCCATCTCTGGTGTCAATGGGAGGAATAGTACCACATTGTTGGTGTCGGTGGGAGAAATAGTGCCCCAAGGGCCGGATAAAAGTAAGCAAAGGGCCAGCCACAGTTTGGTGGTCCTTGTACTAAACAAGTGTCAGTTTGCGGTGGGCTTCCCCTTTAAGTATGAAGCTGTCACTGATCATTTATTTTGAAACACCAAATTCATTTTTGAATGAAACTATAAAATGCGAAGGATTTAAACGTGCACTGTTGTTGAAATTTTTCATGAAAAATACTCTTTTTTTTGTTTAGTTTAGTCAGTCCCAGCGTAAAGTCCCCACAATGCATATTTTTTTCTTATTATTTTTCCTAATTTTGTACACAATTGTCATTTTTGTTATCTCTCTCAGACAATGTGTGCTCATTCTGCTTGGCAAGTCAGCCTTTCGTGGGTTGGGGTGTTATCTGCTTTCTCGGCAGGCTCGAGGTTGGCAGGAGAGCTTACAGTGGTGCAGGAAAAAAGAAGGAGTGATTGGCAGAAGCACAGAGCAGGTGGGAACAATGGGGACTGACGTAAAATAGTCTTGGGGATTCAAAGAAATTTTGCGCTGTTTAGAGAAATTCCTAATGCAGTAAATGTCATTAGTTTTTACAGCTAAACTAAAAAAAAAAACAGCTAAATACATATTTGCAATACAAACTGTTTAGCCAGTCTTGTGATCCATGTACCACTGTCATGCTGCACAGCAGGGCGGAATCCTTGACTTGTTGTGAGGTTAAAGGAAACAGGGTGTCAGTCATTTTAGAAGGCGTTTATCAAAGCTCAAATAAAAAAAAAATCCAGGAGAGAGGGTTAGGGCACAGGATACCCAAAACAGTGACAAAAAAAAAACTTTCATAAATAGTGAATGCAGATTGTGAGCCTTTAACCTGAGACCAGCAATCTCTAATCATGGACCATTACCAGTAACCCCATAACAGCAGTACCCTCAATACCAGGGTTTCCCAACCAGGGTTTCACTGAACCCTAGGGTTCCTTCAAAGGTTTCTAGGGGTTCCTTGAGTAATGATCAATTTCTGCCTCTCAGATAAGTTCCCACTGACACCTTAAATCTTTTTAGCTCTCTGTAGAAGGGTAATTCTTCCCAATGACCACAAGTGTAAAGAGCATTCTTCCCAAGCAAAAGGAGCATTCTTCCCATCGACCATCACACTAATGTATCATATAGTCATTTTTAGCAGTGGTTCCTTGAGACTGGAAAGTTATTTTAAGGGTTTGTCTGTGTTGAAAACGTTGAGATAGACTGTTCTACAATGAGAACTTTTTGCAATGTCCACTGGCAGCAACTTGTACCCAGCTCTCAAGCACACTTTTCTGCACAGAAGTCTCTTCCCAAGATGCCCCATATACTGTATATAGTCATCTTCCTGCTCCACTTGTACTCCTTCTGAAAGTACCCTTCAGAAAGGCAGTATAAATTGTTTAGGTCCAGGCTCGGGCCCCTTTTTCAGCAGACCTGGGAGGCTCATGCCCTATACACACGACCGTTTTTGCCTTCGCAATAAAGGCTGAAGGTTTTTCCGACGGAATTCTGCTCAAGCTGTCTCGCATACACACGGTCACACCAAATTCCGACCATCAAGAACGCGGTGACGTACAACACGTATAACGGCACTAGAAAAGGGAAGTTAAGTAGCCAGTGCGCCACCCTTTGGGTTCCTTCTAATCTCGTCGGAACAGCATACATACATAGTAATTTGTTCCGTCAGAAAATTATAGAACATGTTCTCTAAGTCCGTCTGAATTTTCGACGGAAAAAGTCCGATGGGGCATACACACGGTCGGAATATACCATGAAAAGCTCCCATCGGACTTTTTCTGATGGAAATTCCGACCGTGTGTACGCGGCAATAGACTTCCAGCACAATCTCTTCTCCAGGCCACAACTCAGGAGACCAAGTCCGTCTCCAAAGTTTCCCCAAATATTTATATCTTTCCCCAGCGTGCAACACTGGCAATAAACATTCTAGTGATTTGCCATAAATAAATAAATATCCAAAACTTAGTAATATTGTTGGTTTTTACTTTATCTGCTAGGGACACTCCCCAGAAACAAGCAGAAGTAAACGATTGTCTGAACTTAGAAAAAAAACAACAAACAAAAATGCTAACAATTTATGCTCAGGCTTACTACAGACTATCTTTCCACTAAATTGGGACTAGGGGCAATCTAGTTTAGGGCAGGGCCTCTACCATGGTTAATTGCAAATTATTTGTCAGCCAAAGCAGCAAACATATATATATATATTTCATCCAGAAAGTATTCACAGCGCTTCACTTTTTTCACATTTTGTTATGTTACAGCCTTTTTCCAACGTGGATTAAATTCATTATTTTTCTCAACATTCTACAAACAATACCCCTTAATGAGAATGTGAAAGAAGTTTGTTTAAAATCTTTGCAAATTTCTTAAAGATAAAAAACAAAAAAAAAATCACATGTACATAAGTATTCACAGCCTTTGCCATGACACTCAAAATTGAGCTCACCTATTTCCACTTATAATCCTTGAGATGTTTCTACAACTTGATTGGAGTCCACCTGTGGTAAATTCAGTTAATTGGACATGATTTGGAAAATCACACACCTGTCTAATATAAGGTCAAACAGTTAACAGTGCATGTGAGAGCACAAACCAAGCCAAGACCAAGGAATTGTCTGTAGACCTTCAAGACAGGATTGTATTGAGGCACAAATCTGGGGAAGGGTACAGAAAGATTTCTGCAGCATTGAAGGTCCCAATGAGCACAGTGGCCTCCATCATCCGTAAATGGAAGAAATTTAGGACCACCAGGACTCTTCCTACAGTGGGCCGTCTGGCTGAACTGAGTGATCAGGGTAGAAAGGCCTTAGTCAGGGAGGTGACCAAGAACCTGATTGTCACTCTGACAGAGCTCCAGCATTTCTCTGTGGGGAGAGGATAACCTTCCAGAAGAACAATCATCTCTGCAGCACTCCACCAATGGTAGAGTGGACAGATGGAAGCCACTTCTCAGTAAAAGGCACATGACAGCCTGCCTGGAGTTTTCCAAAAGGCATCTGAAGGACTCTCAGGCCATGAGAAACAAAATTCTCTGGTCTGATAAAACAAAGATTGAACTCTTTGGCCTGAATGGCAAGCATCACATCATGTCTGGAGGAAACAGGCACCACTCATCACCTGGCCAATACCATCCCTACAGCGAAGCATGGTGGTGGCAACATCTTTCTGTGGAGATGTTTTTCAGAGGCAGGAACGGGGAGACTAGTCAGGATCGAGAGAAAGATGAATGCAGCAATGTAAAGAGACATTCTTGATGAAAACCTGCTCCAGAGCATTCTGGACCTCAGACTAGGGCGAAGGTTCATCTTCCAGCAGGACACCAACCCAATCACACAGCCATGATAACAAAGGAGTGGCTAGGGGACAGCTCTGTGAATGTCCCTGAGTGGCCCAGCCAGAACCCAGACCTGAACTCGATTAAACATCTCTGGAGAGATCTAAAATGGCTGTGTACCGATGCCCCACATCCAACCTGATGGAGCTTGAGAGGTCCTGCAAATAAGAATGGGATAAACTGCCCAAAAATAGGTTTGTCCAGCTTGTAGCATCAAAAAGACCTAAAGTGATTGTAAATGCTCGTTTTTTATTTTTTTTAAAATAACAAACATATCATAGTTACCTCCACTGTGCAGCTTGTTTTGCACAGAGTGGCCCTGAACATCCTCTTCTGGGGTTCCTCGGTGGCTCTTACGGCTCCTTCTCACATCTGTAAACCCCCTAGAAGAAGCGCTTCCGCGGGGGGTTACTTTGCGGGCACGCTCCCGAGTCCAGCATTTGCGTCCATAGACACGAATGCCGGGCTCAGCCCTGGCCCCCGGTGCCCGCGTCATTGAAATTGATTGACAGCAACGGGAGCCAATGGCTGCGCTGCTATCAATCTATCCAATCAAGAGCCGAGAACCCCGGGCAGAGGAAGAGCGCGTCTCCGGCGTGTAAAATTGCAGGGCTCAGGTAAGTAAAATGGGGGGGGGGGGGCTGGGGAGGCGATCAATGCCAGGTGTTTTTTCACCTTAATGCATGCAACCCTTTTAATGCTGTAATTGGTGCCGAAGGTGCTTCAACAAAGTATTGAAAAAAGGCTGTGAACACTTATGTACATGTAATTTTTTTTATTTTTAATAAATTTGCAAAGATTTCAAACAAACTTCTTTCACATTGCCATTATGGGGTATTGTTTGTAGAATGTTGAGGGAAATAATGAATTGAATCCATTTTTGAATAAGGCTGTAACATAAAATGTGGAAAAGTGAAGCTTTGTGAATACTTTCCGGATGCACTGTATATTGCAGAAGAGAAATATTCTCTCTTCCGCACTAAGACACACTTACTTGCCTGCTCGCAGTCTTCTATTGAATGTACACTGAGCCGTGCATGTGCAGATCAGCGTGCATTCCCAAAATACTCTGACTGTGTCAGAATGACTGACTTTCCGATGCAGACAGGAGGGGCCGATGAGGACGTGACGTAGGACGTGACGTGAGGGGGAGGGGCTGATGCCGGCGCTTGTGTGAGGATCTGGGGCGAGCGGCTCTGGACGGGAGAGAGCTGCGAACGGCGAGACACACTGCAGCAATCCCGGTGTAAGTGCTCCACCGGGATGTCCTGGCTCCTGTGAAGGGCCCCCCCCTCCTCGTTCCCCGCGCCCACGGACGCCGCCACACACATAGTATACGACCCAGCCGGCTGGCGGGGACGTGACAGATCGGGAAATTAGCAGACAAACAGCTGATTACCAGCTGAGAAGAGGCTCAGAGAGCGAGAGCGGGAGGAAGGGTAGTGAACCCGTTCAAACAGCGTGCTGCATGACTGAACTATTACCCGATACACCGGACACCTGATGACCCCCCCCGAGTATTCTCTCCCCCCATGCTTCTCATCCAAGACCAGGAGTGTGACCCTACGTTGAAGGAGGACTACCGCTTAGAGACAGCGTCAGAAGAAAAGGTAGGAATCTCTGCATATCCTTGTGTGAAGTAACTGGAAAGCATAGTGGTCCACGGAAGGATAACTACCTGTATAATCAGGGTCTGCAAAGTGTCAGAGTGCTGGGAACTCTGTGTGTCCCCTCCTGGACCTAGTTTCGGATTTGCGAACAATCTATGGGTACTACGTCTGCGGTCTGGTTATTCCCGCACGCCTGAGAACTGTCTCTTATACTCCACAGCCCCCCACCTCAGGGTACTTGCCTTGCCGCTGGAGGAGACATAAGGAGGGGGACCGACAAGGTCTTTCATACAGGGCCCAGTAATTTGGAAACCTGACATAACCCAAGGGGAAAACCCAGCAAAAATGTAAGGACTCCTCCCTAGGCGGGCGATAAGGATAGCGATAAGCAAGGAGGGTTAGGAGAGATCCTCCTTGGTCTCTGCGTGCATTGGATCACAATTTTCCTTTTTGTTTTGGGTTTTTCACTTTCCCTTCATTTTTTTTATATGTGCAGGTGGTGGGTAGGCACCACCAGGAGTGTTCGAGCAACAAGTCGTGTGAGGGGGTCTGACTCCCCAAAAGTGGATACCCGTTGGAAGCATGAGAGGGCGGTCCCAAAAAACAGCAGAACCTAAAAACTCAAGAGAGAGCCTTAATACTAGCACCATTCAAAAATATCTCACAGAATCAAACCCAAAGAGCCCAGGTCAGGACATGAAACACTCAGGAACAAACGAAAAGAAAAAAGAACAACAGAAGCAGAAGGGGGGACAGGGGGCGAGGTCTAAGGATGACTTGGGGCTGGAGGGGGGAGTGATGAGCGACACCCCGGAAGAGCAAAGAAATACGGATCGTGGCATGAATAGAACAGAAATGCTGGAAATGTTTGCTAAACTGGAGGGTGTGATAAAATCGGAAATTATGAATGTACGCTCAGATATGGGTCATTTACTCCAGAGGGTGGAAGAAATAGAAGCGGCATCAGCAAAGCAAGCAAAGACAATTTCTGAACTTCAAGATCAAATAGTCAAGATTCAGAGCGAAAATCGCATGCTGTCCTACAAAATGGAAGAGCAGGAGAATCAGAGCAGGCGTCAAAACCTGCGAATCAGATCCATACCGGAACAAATGAATGAAGATCTCGGGGAGAAAGTGAGAAAAATATTCAATCCCATTTTGGGTAGAAAGGTGGAGGAGGCCCTCAAGATCGATCGGGCCCATAGGGTAAGGAAACCCCCCAATCTCAATCAAGATATCCCCAGGGATGTTATCGTGAAGTTCCACTTGTACGAAGATAAGGAAAAAATATGGAGGAATCTCAGGGGTGCTCCCCCAATCTGCTTTGAAAATAAAAACCTACAGATTTTTGCGGACATATCGGCTGGAACCCTAGCACGAAGAAGACAGATGAGACCCTTATTAGATCAACTTCGAAGGGCCAATTTGAAGTATAGCTGGGGGTTCCCAACATCCCTGTTAGTAGTCAAAGATGGGAGAACACACAGGATGAGGTTTCCGGAAGAGACTCAGGATTTTTGCGCAAGAGTGGGGATCACGATGCCTGAGGAACTGAGATAAGAGCTATAATGACCGTTTCACTAAGCTCATCAGAGTATGAGGGGGACTCTGAATAACAGAGGGTTTTTTTTTTTTTTTTTTTTTTTTTTTTCTTCCCAGGGGGACTGTTGTGTGCAACTAAGAATATGGGACTCGGGACTCTGGGTAATCTATAGGGTAACAAGGTGGCGGCTGTGTGGGGGGGGGGGGGGGGGCGTGGGTCCTGGTGGGGGCGTTGGCCTCTTGTCCTCTTTGCCTCCCTCCGTGCGGGGGGGTGGCGGGGGGGAGAGAGGGGTTTTTTTTTTTTTTTTTTTTTCCTCTCTCTCTCTCCCCCGGGGGGGCGGCACGGGTTGCCGGCTTATCGGCACCACCCCTCGAAGTGGTGCGCGCTGTACGGGATCTGGAACATCCTATACAAGCGGGCCTTGGGCTGGTTAGCAGCCGGGGGGAGGGGCTGGGGTGGGGGGTGCTCAGGGGTGGGGAGGAAGGGGGGGTGGGGTGTTCCTGCAAGGGGGATCTTGGAAGGGCAGAGAGGAGCGGTCAGGACCATGAGCCTAAGTAATGCCTGACCTCAAGTTTCTCTCGTATAATGTAAAGGGCCTTAACTCTCCCGTAAAAAGACATAAAATTCTGAAGGAGTTGCAACATTATGGCGCTGACATAGTTTTTCTCCAAGAGACTCATCTGATGCTGGAGTCTAGGATCAGGCTTTTCTCTCCGGGCCTGCCGCAATGGTTCTATAGTGACTCCCCCATCAGAAGAGCAAAGGGAGTGGCAATTGGTTTCTCAAAATCCTCAAATTTTTCGTTAATAGATAGACTGACAGATCCGGATGGCCGGTTCATTTTTCTGAAGGGCAACATCGGAAATAAGATATTCACTCTGGCGAATATATATTGCCCTAATAAGAAGCCAACTGCCTTTCTCGGTCAGGTGTTGAAGAGGTTGATGAACTTCAGAGAGGGAGAGGTGGTAATGGCGGGAGACCTCAACTTCTACCTGGACACTGGCCTTGATACTACGTCCCGGGCACAGGGGACGAGCAGGGCCTCTACCGCCGCAATTGGGCGGCGGCTTTTTGACTGCCGCCTTGTTGATGCTTGGCGGATGCAGCACGCCAAGGACAGGGACTTTACCTTCTTCTCCCCTGTGCACGGGACGTATTCGAGACTAGACTACATCTTTGTAGATCATGGCCTATTGGAACAAGTGGAGGAAACTAAAATTGGGATTGTTTCACTTTCAGATCACGCACCGGTCACTTTGACATTGCGGCTCCCTGACAGGGTCGAACGGACCTTTGCGTGGAAACTGAATGAATCCTTGCTCAAAGATCCAAAAGTGTTAGAGAAGATACAAGAAGAGGTCGACTTTTATTTTAAAGCGAATGATACAGGAGAGGTTTCATACTCCACTTTATGGGAAGCACACAAGGCGTTCACCAGGGGGGTCCTTATCTCCATTGGGGCGGGAATTAAAAAAAAGAGAAGGGAGGAAAGGGAGAGGCTGCTTGCTGAAATTTTCATCTTGGAGCAGAAACACAAGGAGAGAATGGGATTCGATCAGGAAATCTTCCACCGACTAGTCGATAAAAGGGAGGAGCTGAGGGATATTATAGACCAGGAAACTAAAAGATCCCTTAATAGACTAACAAAAGAAAACTACCTATGGGCAAATAAGTCTAGCAAACACCTGGCCAGAATGATCAGAAAGAAAAAAGACAGGAATTTCATAGGCAAAATACTGAACAAAAAAGGAGAGCTTATCAGCACTAGTACAGGTATAGCAGAGGAGTTTAAAAAGTTCTATGGAGCACTTTACTCCATAGGCCTAAACAGAACGGTCTGCCCTACACAGGGGAAGAGGGTCGAGGAGTTCCTGAGGGAGGCAGGAGTGGCGGAGCTTACAAAGGAAGAGAGGGAGGCTCTGGATAGACCGATTGGAGAGGAAGAGATCATGGCAGCCCTCAAATCCTCCCCGAAAGGCAAGAGTCCAGGTCCTGACGGCTTCACCACATTATACTTGGAGAAGTTGAAACACATATTAGTCCCTAGATTGTGCCAATATTGGAACAATCTGGGTAATAACTGTGAGTTGGGAAGAGAGGCGTTGTTAGCCTCAATTACCTTAATCTTAAAAGAGGGAAAAAATGATAGGCTATGCTCCAGTTATAGGCCCATCTCGTTGTTGAACGCAGATGTGAAGCTGTTCGCAAAGGTTCTGGCTGGGAGACTGAAGGAGAGAATGGCATCCTTGGTCCATGCAGATCAAGCGGGCTTCATACCTGGGAGACAGTGCAGAGACAACGGGGTACGAGCAGCGCTCCTGCTGGAGTTAGGTAAACGCAGGGGACCCCCAGTTCTATTCCTGTCAGTCGACGCGGAAAAAGCGTTTGACAGGGTAGACTGGGGGTTCATGTTGAAAACACTGGAAGTTATGGGGGTGGGGCAGAGGTACATCTCCTGGGTGAGGTCCCTCTATAGTCACCCTATGGCTACGGTTAGGGTTAATGGGGTCTTATCAGAGCCTCTGGAGATGAAAAACGGCACTAGGCAGGGGTGTCCGCTGTCCCCTCTACTGTTTGTTCTGTCTCTGGAACCTCTCCTCGCTACCATTCGTAACAACCCAGATTGCAACGGGGTGGGAACGGGAGGGGAGGAGCATAAACTCGCGGCTTTTGCCGACGATATATTATTTTTTATTACCAACCCTAGAATCACCCTCCCGAACCTGCTCCGAGTAATCAGAGGGTATGGGGAACTATCAAATTTCAAAGTTAATTTGAAAAAGTCGGAGATCCTAAATATTAGTGTTGACAAGGACGAGGCTGCCCACCTTGCTCAGGTATTCCCATTTCCCTGGAAAAAGGAAATTAGATATCTAGGGGTAAAACTCTCCAACTCCATAAATGGATTGTACCATAAAAATTATTTACCACTGCTGGATGAGATTAGGCAGGAAACTAGAAGGTTAGCTGCGAGTCCACTCTCGTGGCTTGGTCGCGTGAATGCGGTCAAGATGATACTGACCCCTAAGATACTTTATAAGTTCCAGATGCTCCCCATCCCACTTCCTCTGTATTATTTTAGAGCCTTAAGGAGACTGGTGGCGAGATTTGTCTGGGCGGGCAAAAAGCCACGTATCTCTTACGTGGTTTTGAGTAGGGGGAAAAAAAAGGGGGGTTTGGCCCTACCGGATTTTTATAGGTATTACATATCAATCACAATTTCACGGGTTATTGAATGGTCCAAAAAAGATACCGAAAAAAGATGGGTCAGATTAGAACACTATATGAGTAACACTGATTTACGTAGGAAAGTTTGGAATCCACCAAAATATCGAGCACTGGGCACTAACACAGCGGTTTTGACACAAAACACTCTTAAATGTTGGGATTTGGTACACACACAGAATAAGTGGACATTTAATTCACCTTTAATCTACATGAAAGACAACCCTTTTTTTGAGCCAGGGATGAGGGAGGTGGGGGGGAATTGGTTAAAAGACGTAGGTATTCAACTTAAAAACTTCCTTAGCAACAATGGAAGCTTACGCACATTCTCCGAGTTAAAGGCAGACTCGGGGATTGGGGTTCTGGACGTGTGGAGGTACCTTCAGCTCTCGCATTTCATTGGAAAGCTCCCAGGGCCACTTAGGGGTGAAGGGGAATATAGACCACTCGAGCAGCTCTGTGAGAGGGAGCAGCCGAGCGGGACTATCTCACAAATCTATAGGATCTTGGGCACGAGACTGGAGCTGGAGGTGCCCCCGTACATCAGAAAGTGGGAACGGGAATTAGGTTCACAATGTGGAGAAGTCACCCTAGAGAAGATTTTGAAACTGGTACATTCGGCAGCACAGGATTCCAGGAGAATGGAAACTCACTATAAATGTTTGGCAAGGTGGTACGCCACCCCAGACAGACTCGCCAAAATGGACAACACCAAATCCAACTTATGTTGGAGGGGTTGCCCCTCCATAGGCTCGATGGCCCACATGTGGTGGGAATGCTACGTCATTAAAACTTTTTGGGGAAAAATCATAAGTTTAATTAAGGTAATTACAGGAGAGGATATCCCGATAGATCCATGGGTGTGCTTATTCCACGGCACGTCAAAGACGGTGAGGAGTTATCGCTCCTCTATGGTAGCCATATTGCTGGATGCGGCTAAAAAGCAGATAGCAACAAAATGGTTAGACCCGGTGGCACCAAATATTCGGGACTGGCTACTCAGCGTGAACGAGGTGTACAATGTTGAAATTATAGATTGCAGAGGAGTCGTTCCTGGGGAGGGGGAGGTAGGGGAGGGGAAGTGGGAGGGATGGCAAAGGTATAAAAAGACTTGGAGTTTTGCCGAGCAATTTATAGATAGTATTTAGGGGCCTGGCGAAGTGGACAGGGACATGAGTCCATCAATGTATTAGCAGCTGTCCTCTAGATCCTCCTGCAGGAACTGGGGTGGGCGGGTTGGGGGTGGTTGGGCGGGGAGGATGAACTCGGTTAATGAATTTGTTATTTTTTTTCCTATTCTGTATTTGGACGAGTTCGGTTTTGTATGGAGAAACATTAAATAAAGTATTTAAAAAAAAAAAAAAGAATGACTGACTTTCCTGCGCATGCATGAAATGATGTCACCCCCTGCCAGCCAATCGAAAGGCCAAAAACCTCAGCACCCAGAAGTATCTCAAGAAGAAGATGAGCAAGCAAGGAATTTAAAGTGGTTGTAAACTTCAGAGATGAAATATGAACAAAGCATATCCCTCTATGGTGTGTACTTGTCTCAATTAATGTCAGGGCTGGGCTCAGCCCTTCCTTCTCTGAGCTGGCGGCTCAGCTGTCGGCTAATTGCCAGCTCCTATCTCTCCAGTCTCCACAGTTACTCAGCTGTTGATATCCTGCTAGTCAGTCCTGCCTACTTAAGCCATCCAGTCCAGAGGTTCTCTGCCTTCACCTTGGTCACATCACAGAAACTCCTGCGATCCTGTTCAAGACTTGCTTTGCTGACATCCCTTCTGGCTCCAGATCCTGCTTGCTGTTCCACTACTTTGATCCCTGACTTCTGGTTTGGTTGACTATCCGTTCCGGTTACTGAACTTTGGCTATGTTTTGACTAAGTTTGTTCTTTTTGCTTTTTTATTAAACAAGTGTGATTTAACTGTACTTCTGTCTCGGGCTGATTTAATTCAATCTGATTTTATTGAAAAAGAAAGATCATACAAGAAAAAGTACTTCACATAGACATCATTAGTAGTAGTAGTGTTGATAACAATAGGTCCAATGTATTCGCAGGATACATATTGTAGCACGTTATGTGTGCAGATCACAAGGAAAAAACATTGTTTAATTAGCATAATGAAATATAACAAGGATAATCCGAGAGCCCTCACTATATACTGGAGGAGATTACAAGTAAACTTTGTGTGTGTTTACAATCAACTTATTCCAGGAATCTGTTATGTTGTATAGGATTAGCTTGTGCGGGCCGTATTCTGCATCTAAATTTTAAGGAATACATTGCTATGCAAAGGAGAAGGGTTTGGGGGAAAGTAGAGAAACAGAAAGGTTAGGAACAGGAGTCGCTCCAGCATGGTCACGGGGCGGTACCGTCCAGGTTGCCCTCTGCCCAGGGGATGAAGTCCGATGAGTATCGGAACATGGACCACGAAGTCCATGTAAGAGAGAACTGGTTGTCTTTATTAGATTCCTCAGCCAACAGGCGTTCAAGGTCCTTGATGCGGTCCACCTCAATAGCCCACTCCCCCAGGGAAGGTACAGTTCTTGACTTCCAATATCTTGGGATCACCATTCTAGCAGCAGCCAGGAAATGGCGTAATACATCTTTTTTAATGGATTTGAGTGAGCCCGGGAGTATGGACAAGAGAGCTATCTCGGGTGAAGGAGAGAGAGCCGTTGCCATCAGCCTGCAGTATAGTAGGAAGATCTGTTGCCAGAATTTTTGTATGGGTGGGCATTCCCACCAAATGTGGAGCATGGTGCCCCTGGAGTTTAAACATCGCCAGCAAGTATCTGGATTTGTCAAGTTGAAGCGATGTACTGTCGAAGGGCATCTATACCACCTCGTTACCAGTTTAAACCCCTTTTCTTGAGTTTTAGTGGCTAGGGAGAGCTTGTGTGTTAGAATAAAGCATTTTTGCCAGTCAATGGGGGAGATGGAGTGTTGGAGATCTTTTTCCCAAGCCTTCGTGTAGGGTGGGAGATCAGGGTGAAGAGCATTCAACAAAAGGGAATAAAGCTGTGATACCACGTGTGTTGGAGGATCGCTTTGGAGGAGCATATCCTCGAATCCTGTGGGTTCAGCTAGAATATCTTGTATTGAATGGAAGGTTTGGATATAGGAAGTCAATTGTTGTTTCTGAAGCCATTGCATAGGGTATCTAGAGAGCGATTCGGGGGGAGTATCTGGCATTAGAGTGGGGTCTGTACGGAGAACCTGAGAAAGCCTCCTATGGTCTTCTTTCCGTGTCTCGGGCTGATTTAATGGTTTCTGACAATTAAGAGCACTAAGTGTCATTTCTGTACCCATAAGGCCATGTGCTGCATTATTAATTTCATATGCTAACCCTAGTGCAACATGTTTATCTAAAGCATGGGTAAGCAAAGGACCTGTTTTCCTTTGCAAAGTGTGGAATATGGATGTAGGTTGCTAAGGGGTCCTAAGGATCTGTTTATTACCAGTAAATTACAAACAAACCTCAAAGTAGAATACAGGTCAGGATTAACTGGGCTGTCGGCGGAGCAAATACAAATTGATCTGCTTATGACTGTTCCAACTGCTAATGAGTTAGCAACTAAAGAAATGAAAAGTTATGAGCGCAGTCAAACTTTAAATAAATGAAAGTTTTTCATTTTGTTGCCCTTTCAACTTTTTGTTCACTCCGCACTGCACTTTATCTTCCATTTAGGAAGAGGCCTTAAATTCAGTCAGCTTAATAATAGATAAGAGCGCACTTTTTGAGACTGATCAGGCAAAAATAATGCAAATAAATTTTTACTGAGGTCAGTGGACCATCAAGATAACTTCCAGGTGAGTAGTGCCTGTGCGATTTGGCTGCGTGGTTGTCATTAGGAGAAAGACATCAATTAACGCTCGTCAGATCAATGAGCTCGTCCCCTCTTTCATGTTACTCAGCTTTAAGTTATTTTTAATGTCAGAACATGGCAAATGCCTTGGGATTGGCGATCGTTGAGCTTTTAATATAAATTAGCAAATTATTTCCATGTTAATAGACACCGAGCCGCCCACTCCTCGAGACCCCAGGTGCTGTAATCAGAGTTAAAATGAAACGTCGCCCCCGTGCAAAACAGCCTCATTTGCATAATTAACGGCTGCCGGCAGCTAATGAGAGAGTTATTATTGGGAAGGAAAGGCAGTAAATGAGAGACTAGTCACTGGGAGAGTTATTGGAGGGATGGGATATGTGTTTGGGGGGACATCTATCCACCTGCAATTGTGCCTGTCAACACTGCCTACTTTTAATGAGAGCATCGCGGTGGACAGAAGGATCAGATGACGGAAAGATGGACACAATAGAATGCACAGAAATATCGTGTTAGGTTCCAGTTCAGTTAAAGTGCAAGTGGTACAGCTCCTAAAGTCCTGTCTAGAGGTCTCATAATCTTTCAAAGCTACAAATCTCCCCCTCCTACTGCATAACTGTCATCATGTTCCCTCTATAAAACTCTCACCAGAAAAAAACTAAACATTTCATCCCCCTGCCTGTCTGCCAATTGAGAAGTTGTCAGTATATTGCTCTACATCTCTTACTATTCTCACACTCTCCACTCTCATCATCCTGTAAAATAAAACCTGGCCTGTTCTTGGCCTATAAAGCTCATTATCCCTCTCCCACTATGCTGCTCTATGGCTCCAATCATCCAAGTCCATGAACTCTCACCATCACACTCTTTGGCTCTCATTATTCTGCTACACAATTCTTACCGTCTTGCTCTATGGTTTTCTGCATCCTGCTCTAGAACTCTCCTCATCCCACTAACCAGCATACCTCTCTATGGTCCTTATCCTTATCTATGGTTCCAACTGTTCTGCCCTACAACTCCTGAAACATTCTGATCTGTGGCTTTCAACACCCTGCCTCTCACCATCCCAATAAGTGATTGTCTTTTTCCTGTTCCACAACTCTCAATATTCTTTAGCTCCCATAAATCTTGACCACAACTTGCACCATGCTTGCAGTTTCTTTGACTCTCATTATCCCACCCTACAAATCACAATGTATATCTCTCATCATCCTGTCCTACATCTCTAACCTTCCCGCTCTATGGAACCAATCATCCTGACCTACAATTCCCACAATCCCACTGGATGACTTTTATCCTGTATACAACTCTAACTCCTACAACTGCCATTATCACATTGCACAACTCTATAATTCTCAAATTGTTCTACAACATTCATCATCACCTAGCTTCACAACTATGATCCTCCCACTCTATCACTGTCAATATTCCACTCTACAACTCCCAATCTACAATGTCACCATTCACTATTAGCACCCTCCAAATACCACTAAACCTCTAGATCAGGGATATGCAATTAGCGGACCTCCAGCTGTTGCAAAACTACAAGTCCCATCATGCTCTGCCTCTGGATGTCATGCTTGTGGTTGTCAGAGCCTTGCTATGCCTCATGGGACTTGTATTTCTGCAACAGCTGGAGGTCCGCTAATTGCATATCCCTGCTCTATAGTATACAACTCTTGCCATTTCCCCAGCTCTGCAACTCTTAGCATCCAACTATTCAACAACTCCTACCCTTCTCCAATTCCACAAGTTATACCATCCTGTTGCTCTTTAAATTTTACCATTCCCCTACACTACAAACCTTAGGATCCTTCCACTCTACAATGCTTATCATTCTTCCTCTTCACATCTCTTACTTGCATCCCTATTTACAACTCCTGTTTTTTTCCTGCTTTAAAACTCTTACCATTCTACAGCTCTACAACTCTAAAAGTGGTAATAGATGGTCATAGTTTAGCAGTGACCGACTGAGATTTGATCAGTCTATGGGCAGACTGGTTGTACCCAACTCAATGCATCGATTAACTTGGGTACAACCAGCCCTTCAGATTTTTTACATGCAATTACCACTATAGCATCTAGCAGTAATCATTGTGTTTAGCCAGCCGGGAAGGCCCGCAGGCAGAACACAATAGCACTGCGGAGGCGATTTTCTTTCCTCCCACCCCTGCTGGAAGGAAAGAAAATCGCATCATCTATGGGCTGCTTTAGACCAACTTCCCACTTTTGCAGGAGGGGAATGTGTGAGAAATGGCGTGCACTCCTGACAGAGAAATGAAATGCACTTTAGCAGGCATGCAACACCATGCGATTCAGTGTGGCGTGATTTCAACAAAGGGTCAGGGACTTTTTCCCTGCGTTTCTTGTGGGTATGACAGCCCATTGAAATAAGTTTGTTGCTCTACCTGTGATGTGCACGCTCAAACACGCACACAAAGATGTAAACGGATGTCTTACCTTTTTCCCACTCTACAACTCTCACCATCCTTCTACTTTACAACTCTTTCAATTCTCCTGCTATAAACCTCTTAGCAAACTCTCTACAAATTTTACCAACCTCCTACTGTACAATTCTTACAATTCTCCTACTCTACAACTCCCATCCCACACTATACTACTGTATTCAAATCTTTTTCCGCACTGTGACTTCCAGTGTTCAAGGAAACCTAAGGCACCTGAGTAATGACCTGTCTGCCAAAGGGCTCCTAAACAAAAACTGTTACATGAGCAAAACCAACTTAATGTAGCAAATAAATTGTAGGCACTTTTCAGATACCCCCAGAACAAAAGGTTATCTAATCTGTCTTATTATTATTTTTCCCAAGATGCTTTGGCTTTTATGTCTGCAAAGTCAAAGGATTTTTCACCAGTTTAAAATATTCACTTTGTCTCTAGAGTTCTTTCTATTTAGTCATTCTACAGCTCTCACAGTCCCATTCCTATGCTTACTCTGTATTTGAAAAGTTTCCTCATTCTGTTATTCAAATTCCACTTTTATTGAGGGGATAAACCTTGGGTGGGGGTATTATGGGATGTCTACTTGACTTCAGAAAACGCTTCACTGACAACTCTTCCTATATACAGCTGTAACAAGGTCCCAGGCCTCCTTTGGTCTGATGAGAACCTCTAGGGCCAGGGATGGATCTTTCTGTATGTGGTGGGTTGTGAGGCATAATGGGTGTAAGATGGTTAAAGTTATTGGGAGCCAGACACTTCTTGGATGCAAAAGAGGTTTTATTTCTTTTAACAGTTCTTTTTGTATTTTTTGGGAAAGAGGGTTAGGGCCAGGACACCCTTAGGTAGTTGCAAGATTAATTGGCAGACTCTGAGACTTCAATAGGAGGACAGCCATGCAGGGAAAGGCATTCAGCAAGATGCTGTCTCCTATGGCAACAGTCTTTAACAGTTCCAAACACAAGACTTAACAATTCCTTCACTTTCACTACAATTGCTCCTTGTAGTTCTCCAATGCACTGAGCTTCCAGTCTCTCACTAGACCCACTGATTCACTATCATTGAATCCCCTGAGCTCCTTCAATCTTCACAGTGGTATCTTCCTGAAGCATCACCCCCCCTTCTCTGCTGGGTCCCTAGCTTGGCACTCTAGATACCACTCAAGCTTCGCCCATGCTTGCCTGCTCGTTCCCCCAGCTTGACACACAAGGCTGCTCTGAAAGCATCACCTCCGTTGGCTGGGTCCCTGGCTTGATTCCCACTGGAGTTTCCCCGTTTCTTCACTGCCCCCAGTTGGTGAGAATTCTGCTCCGGTACTTACTCACTGTGATCCCTGGTAATAAGGCGGAGAGTCCCTTCCTGTCGACAACTTTCCCCTCTACCTCCGACCACTGACAGGTTCTCCGGCCGACAGAAGTCCCACTTTTGGTTGGACTACATGCCGCAATGCTCTCTTGCTTCTGGATAGGCCCTCAGACAGCATAGCAGCCAGGTGTGCCCAGGAAAGGCCCAATCTCCGGCCTAGCAGCCCAGGCAATAAGACACATGTCCACCCAGACAGCCATCCAAGTGGCACAGGACACAGATCACCTGACTCCACCCTAATATATAGGTTTTCCCAGCAGGCCAAGGGATTCAAGAAAACCCCTGCCCATTGGTCGAGATACCCCATATACCCATCACCTGACTTTGGGTTGCCCTTCTCATATCTAGTGCCACCAAGTCCCTGGCCACCTAGTGGTAGAAGAGAAAAGTGCAACAAGGCCAAACTTAGGGAGAAATCGATGAATCTCTAGCAATCAACCAAGATAACTACTCCTGGCAAGTAATTTTGTGAGGAGCATCAATGCCTAAACTCCAGGGTGCTACACAGCTATATACAGTCTCTATATACACTCCTCTTCTTCCTCCAGCACTCACTTGCTTGCAAAAAAAAAAAAAATAGCAAAGTCCAGTGTCCAGCTTACATCCCTGTGGTTACTGATCTCAACACCACCTCTTCAGGCACTGCTAGCCCGCCTGGCTGTAGCTGCCCCTTTCACTAGCCCTCCTGGCTACTTCTCCACAGTCCTCCCAGACTGACACCACAGTACTCCCCAACTGCTCACTCACCAGCTCACCCGGCTTACTCCTCAGGAGATCTCCTGGACATGCTGACACTCTCCCGCTGTCCTCACACTTGCTCCCATGCATCCAGGAAAGGATTCCTCTGTGTGTTGTAGAGGGTCCCTCCAGCACCCAAGCCCCAGGCTCCAGGTCACCCCCCCCCCAGACTAGGGGGCACCCTCAAGGGCCACCGACAGCCTCCTCAGCACTCCATCTCCATCTTCCACCCGACTGCCTCTGCCAGCCCACTTTGCTGGGGATTTGCTGGGTCCTTCATCAATACTCCAAGCAGCTCCTCCTAGACTCCACTCTCTACTCCTGGAAGCTTCTCCAAGGTTCCAGAGAGTAGATTGAGTTAAAAGAGGTGCTGCTTGCTGAATCATTCAGCCACCCTGTGTCACTCAGCCCTGACCCAGATTCAACCCAGGCCTTTCTCTCAGCCGGGCTACATTTTCCTACACTAACAACTATGTACACTAGCACCTAGCTAGAGGCTACTACACCCCTACTATGCAACTTCACCACTGCTGCTCCATGAACATCATCTTCCCAAAAAAATCTCTCCATTTCCTTATTGTCTAGGATTATTGCTCTACCAGGCATGTTGCTTCTGATTATTTATACCCAACACCATTAGATTGTCAAAAAGTGTGTCATATCATGAAGTAATTTCTAGTCTTGTATCATTATTTTAGAAATAACTATAGACTTTAGAAGATTGAACCTCAATCCATCTGATGCCAGCATGATCAATACACAGAACCTTCTGCATTGAGTTTGTTTGTTTATCCTGTGAAAAGAAAGGTTTCTTCTCACAAAATTGCTGTTAGGCCAAGCGTAGGAAGTATATTAGAATGTCAGCTCTTTAGGGAGCATAGACTTTCCTAATGTAATGATTAAAACTACAAATCTGCACTGTGAGAATAAAAAAAGGTTTTAACTTATCATGCTAGCAGCTGTGAAAATATCATAAAATTGAGATGTGAAGAACTTATAAAACAGTGCTCAGTGCAATTCAAAAGCCATACTGTCCAAAAATAGTGTAATAAATGAAAAAATAAATAAAATATTGGTACAAACGTGTGTAAGCAGGGGTTAGTATTCTCTGCAAGGAAGCCCCGCCCCTGGGTATGTAAAGTAGGCTGGGCTACCTTTTCCCATATAATTGTTGGGCCAGGTTAGTTGGTATTAGGTTGATGGGTGGTAGCCTGCAGTGAGCCATCATGTGAGTTGCTGACTAGAACTGAAATATGCCCCTTTGGGCGGGCCTGCATAAAGGGAGAACCCAATTCAGGGAAACCTACAACAGAGCAAAGATAGAAGAGCTAGCTGGCACCCCCTTATTAAACTTGAATTTGTAACCGCTAGTGACGCAGTTGATTTATGGGTACAATTTTGCTGAAGAGAAGCTTGTACTCTGTTTACATTTGTAGTAAAACATTTAAAAAGGCTGATCTTGTGGACAATTGCTTATTTCATGAAGTGGGCCAGAGGCCAGGAGTACACAAGTAGTCAAGATGGTGGAGTTCCACCAAAACCACGGTGTCTGGTACCCCATCTGGTTCCTGTTGCAGGAGGACAGTTGGAGGTGCCATGGGCCAGCATGACCATTGTTGGCGGTGAATCAGGAAGCTGCTAACACTTGATGTGGTTGGCAGGATGGGGTATGTTACTACTTGAGGATGTGTTGGTCTTCCTGTTTGGGTCCTTGCTGGGAGGTGGAATTGAAGTGGAGAGTGTACAGTGGCCAGAGAGCGCAACATACTGTTGGACTGTGTGAACAGGCTGCAAACATGCCTCTGAGGATGGGGTTAAGCCCCACATATCGATTCCCCCGAGTTGGGGAACAATGGTGAATATGGGCCTATGGATAGTGCCAAAAAAGGAGTTTGCTCAGTGCCCTTTTTATATAGTGTTGCCACCAATCTTCCAGAGCTATGGTACTCATAGCATGGGTATGTGCCATTGTTAAGCTGGGGGGTAGTGTAAGAAGGGGTTAGTATCCCATTTAGGGAAGCCCCACCCCTGAGTGTATAGGCTGAGCTCTCTTTTCCTTTGGAATTGTTGGGGTCAGGTGAATTGGTGTTAGAAGGTGGATGGGAAGTTGTGAGCTGCATGAGCCATTATGTAGCTTTCTGAAGCCTACAACTACAAGGTGTAAGAGCTGGCTGGCACCCCCTTGTTAAACTTGAAGTTGTAATGAACAGTAATGCAGTTGATTTATGGGTAGAAGGAGGACGTGTACAACTTTGCTGAAGAGAACTTACACTTTAAGAATGTTCATAGTAAAACATTTAAAAGGGAATCTGATAGTGTGGACAATTGTTTATTTCATGAAGTAGACCTCAGGCTGGGGGTAGATGAATAGGCAAGATGTCAGAGGTTCTCTGGGCCAGCATGACCCGGTGAATCAGGAGTCTACTAACATGTTTTACCATCAGAGTTCCCCCAACAGAAACAAACTCGCCAGATAGAAGTGACCACTTACTAAAAATAGGAATGAATGTAAGCTTTATGGTCACAGGTTCTGGGGCACATCATCCATGCACAATAAAATCAGACAGAAAGAGAAGCAAACCATGCGATAATTAGGCTTATTAAGAATAGCAACAAGTAAAAAGCATAAAACATTCACAGTAGTAGTGTTTCAGCCAGCTGAAGTGGGAGCAAAACCTCAGTGAGACAAGTCAGCAGCAAAAGACATGCACTATTATCTATACATGCTTCTCTTTGTGAAACAGCTTTTTGATCTCATTGCACTCAAGAAGTCAATCAAAGAACTGAAAGGTCACCTGAGGTGGAAACTGCTAGAAAGCAGCAACGTTCACATTTTGGAGCATGTTACACATTGCACCCATATTTAGGGTGTAACGTGTAACATGCTCCAGCACCTCCCTCTGCACCCCCGATCCTGGGACAGTATATGGGGTGGTGCGGCAGCACTAAACATTCTGAGCCTAGTTGCAGGAACAGAACTTGTATAAATTTGGCAATTCACAACAAGCCTGGTGGGAAGGCACCCGATCGGGAACACTCACAGAATGCAACACTGATGTATAGCAGAGCAGGTCTCGAGGGTGCCCACAGCATCTGTCTCGAGGTGCAAAATGTGACAATGCTGGTCTGTGCCCAAATGAGGAGATCTCTAGGAAGGATCCCTATTCTATTCTCTGCTGCCAATCACTGTCCCTATCAGACGGGTGATCTGACTCTACACTACCCACACACAAAATGCATGCCAAGCCTAGGAGCCAGGGCCTTAAATAGGCTCTTCCTGACCCAAGATGGTTGCCAGAGTCACATGGGGTACTAGCATCCAATTGGATAGCATGTTCCACTTGACTTCTCCTCCAACTGCAATGCTGCTGCTGTAAAGCGTCACCTATGGTGGAAAAAATAGACTGCACCTGCCTACAAGTGGGTGGGGGTTCATCTCTCGCACTGTCATGTTTAAAAATCGGCTTCATTCAGCCACGTCATTCATTCACACGATCTGTCTCTACTGCCCTGAAAGAACCAGGATTTGTGTGTTTACACATACAGATCCCAGTTCTCGCTCTGTCACGAGCGATCGCGGGTGCCCGGCGGTCATCGCGCCCACCAGGCACTCGTATCGGCTCCGGGCACACGCTGCAGGTGCGCGCGCCCCTAGTGGCCAAAAGGAAAGGCGACATAAGGTAACGTCGATTTGCCCAGCCAAGCCAACCTGCCGCAGTAAAAGTGTGACGGCTGGTCCGGACGTGGTTCTGCCATATCAGCAGATGGCTTGTAGCTTTCAGTGAACTACAAGGGTGTTGATAAGTGGCCTCTTAATTCAGTGGACACTTCCTCCAACTTTCTAACAGAAAGTCCTTACACAGGTATGGGCAAGAAAGCCGGAGTAATGTCTGGTACACTCGATGAGATTATCGGACGAATGATCCTCCTTTTTTTTTTTCATTGCTAATCTCATATTGAAAATGAAAAGTTTACTAAAGTTACGAAAATTCTCGTATAACAGAATAAAAATTCGGAAGTGATGTAATATGTTGTAGTGTATCTATATTGTATTTTCTGACGACAACTGTACTGATTAAACGAAAATTGTATGATCTGGTATCGTACGAGAAAATTTTTCGTGCTTGTCCGATCAGATAATAATCGTAGGCACTGTCAGGATCGGCTCTCGAAATCTCTGTACTAACAATCAGATTATTGTACGATCGCTTAGAAAGCAGTATTTTTTGTACGATTTTCTGATTGTGTGTACGGGCCTTAAGTGTCTTCAGTAGTCTCACGTTGCACCCGTGATCCACCAGGTACAATGCTTTGCAAACTCCTGAAAGAAAAAATAATGAATACACATTTTTTTCAGCAAAAAAATGTGCATTTATTATTTTTCCAAAAGCTGGACTTAGCCTTTAAAAAGAGAAATGGACATGTGTATCTGAATTGTTAAATATTGAAAAGATGGTACCAATACCCCTACTAATCTTAGAAATATACCAAAACATTTGTTTTAAACAGTACCATGCCAAGCATAAAACAACGTCGATTGACGACGGATGTACATCGCGGGCAGGGCAGGACTTAGGGTGGTGGGGGCCCCTGGGCTTGAGTCACTTTCGGGCCCTACCTTCTATACATTACCACGCCGGCGTATAACACGCACCCCAAGTTTAGGAGGGAATTTTAAGAAAAAACACTTTTAGGAGGGAAGTTTAAGGAAAAAACTTACATTTAAATGCCCATTAATGCAGCCTTGCACAGCGTCCATCTGCAGCCTTGTCCAGTGTCATTGCAGCCTTGTCATTGCAGTCTTGAAGTTTAAAAATGGAGCCGCCGAGTCCTGTGTATCTCGGCGGCTCTCGGGTCCTCTCGGCGTCTCTCGGGTCCTCTCACAGTCCCAAGCGGAGCCGAGAGTAGCCAAGTGTTTGGGTACTGCATCACACTGCGCAATTGTCAGTTAAATCGACGCAGTAACGTATCGCAAAAAAAATTATTGAAGTGCAATATTTCTATTATTACATTGTGATATAAAATAAAATAGTTCAACTCACCATAAGCAGAATCAGTCAGAGCCTAAGCGTGTCACTTGCCAACGTCACCTGCCTCCAGATGCGGATTGTCACTTGCCACACATTGCAGATTGTCACTTGCCACGTCACTTGTCAGCGGATGCAGGGTGTCACTTGTCAGCGGATGCAGGGTGTCACTTGTCAGCTGATGCAGGGTGTCACTTGTCAGCGGATGCAGGGTGTCACTTGTCAGCTGATGCAGGGTGTCACTTGTCAGCGGATGCAGGGTGTCACTTGTCAGCTGATGCAGGGTGTCACTTGTCAGCGGATGCAGGGTGTCACTTGTCAGCTGATGCAGGGTGTCACTTGTCAGCAGATGCAGGGTGTCACTTGTCAGCGGATGCAGGGTGTCACTTGCCACGTCGCCTGCCACCGGGTCGAAGGGGGCCCCGTCAGGTAGGATGTACGGGGGCCCCATGATTTCTAACATTCAGGGGCACATTCCCGCCCGCTAGCAATCCTGTTTCGCCGACACCGCTGCTTATTTCACGGCGACCGATCGGGGTTCTGTACTCCCACTTCCTGGTAGCGGTGGAACGCACCATAGGGCGGACGTGATGTAATCAGCCAGAAATTATGCAAGACATGGGAGGCAACGCGCCCATCATTTCTGGCTGATGACATCACGTCCGCCCTACATCGTGTTCCACCGCTATCAGGAAGTGGAAGTAAACACAAGCCTGATCGCTCCCCGTGAAATAAGCAGCGGTACCAACGAAACGGGCTGGCTAGCGGGCGGGAGTTTGCCGTGGACCCGGCCCTGCCCGCAGGGCCCCCTATTGGACGGGGCCCATGGGCTTAGGCCCAGTCGAGCCCAATTGTAAGTCCGGCCCTGATCGCGGGACACATACATACACTGACCTACCTAACATACACTGACCTACCTGACATTCATACACTGACCTACCTACATGACATACACTGACCTACCTACCTGATATACACTGACCTACCTGACATACACTGACCTACATACACTGACGGTAGTGACACACACCGACCTACCTGACACGCACTGACCTACATGACATACATACATACACTGACCTACTCTGACCTACCTGACATACATACACTGACCTACCTACAGACATACATACACTGACCTACCTAACATACACTGACCTACCTGACACTCATACACTTACCTACCTACCTGACATACACTTACCTACCTACCTGACATACACTGACCTACCTACCTGATATACACTGACCTACATACACTGACGGTAGTGACACACACCGACCTACCTGACCAGTAGGGATGAGCCGAACACCCCCCGGTTCGGTTCGCACCAGAACCCGTGAACGGACCGAAAGTTCGCACGAACGTTAGAACCCCATTGACGTCTATGGGACTCGAACGTTCGAAATCAAAAGTGCTCATTTGAAAGGCTAATTTGCATGGTATTGTCCTAAAAAGGGTTTGGGGACCCGGGTCCTACCCCAGGGGACATGTATCAATGCAAAAAAAACTTTTAAAAACGGCCGTTTTTTCGGGAGCAGTGATTTTAATGATGCTTAAAGTAAAAAAAAAAAAAGTGAAATATTCCTTTAAATATCGTACCTGGGGGTGTCTATAGTATGCCTGTAAAGTGACGCGTGTTTCCCATGTTTAGAACAGTCCCTGCACCAAATGTCATTTTTAAAGGAAAAAATCTCATTTAAAACTGCTTGCGGGTTTAATGTCATGTCGGGTCATGGCAATATGGATGAAAATCAGTGAGACAAACGGCATGGGTACCCCCCAGTCCATTACCAGGCCCTTTGGGTCATGTATGGATATTAAGGGGAACCCCGCACCCAAATTAAAATAAGGAAAGGTGTGGGGCCACCAGGCCCTATATACTCTGAACAGCAGTATACAGGCGGTGCAAACAAGACAGGGACTGTAGGTTTGTTGTTAAGTAGAATCTGTTTGTAATTTTGAACATTTTTAACGTGTTTAGCTCCAGCCAAAAAATCTTTTCTAAGCTTTTTGGAAAACATAGGGAAGGGTCATCACCCCTGTGACATTTGTTTTGCTGTCTTTCCTCCTCTTCAGAAGATTTCACCTCACTTTTTTGTCCCAATGAAAAATGTTTTTTGAAAATTTGGGTTTTTTTGTGGAACAAGGATTGGAAAGCATCAGTGGAAAGGAGAAATTGTTTTCCCATATTAACTCTTACAGGAGAGAATTTCCCTTCCTAGGGGTAGATTTCATCTCACTTCCTGTTGTCTCCTTCCGTTTGCAAGTAGGAGTCGTTTGTAAGTTCGATGTTTGAAAGTAGGGTCCTGCCCTATATACTCAGCAGAAATTTGGGCCTTAGGTGTTGCTGTGGCCACAACACTGTAAGCCCTCACAGGGCCCTGCTGTGAAATATTAGATCAAGAATTGTAATTACATGCCCCTGTTGAACAGGAGCTGAAAAATTAGGCCTTAGGCACTGGTGCTGGTGCCACAACACTGCAACCCCTCACAGACACTCTAGTTGGAACGCAGGAAGGAGCCCTGCTGCAAAGTATTGCTTCAAAAATTGTAATTACACGCCCCTGTTAGACAGGGGCAGAAAAATTGGGCCTTAGGCACTGGTGCTGGTGCCACAACACTGCAACCCCTCACAGACACTCTAGTTGGAACGCAAGAACGAGCCCTGCTGCAAAGTATTGCATCAAAAATTGTAATTACACGCCCCTGTTAGACAGGGGCAGAAAAATTGGGCCTTAGGCACTGGTGCTGGTGCCACAACACTGCAACCCCTCACAGACACTCTAGTTGGAATGCAGGAACGAGCCCTGCTGCAAAGTATTACATCAAAAATTGTAATTACACGCCCCTGTTAAACAGGGGCTGAAAAATTGTGCCTTAGGCACTGGTGGTGGCGCCCAGAACCAAAAATGTTCTTACAAGCTATCAGCATGATGATTGAGGAGGAAGAGGATAATTACTCAGGGATAGTCACTCAGCATCAGCATAGGCAGTCTTTGAAGGGATCTGAGATTTCAAAAAAAAATATTCGGTTACATCAGCATCAGGTGCTTGGTAGCTGGTGGTGATCCAAGACTGATTCATTTTTATGAAGGTCAGCCGATCGACCGAGTCGGTGGACAGACGCACCCTGTGATCGGTTACCACGCCTCCAGCAGCACTGAATGTGCGTTCCGAAAGAACGCTGGATGCAGGACAGGCCAGTAGCTCAATTGCATACTGTGCAAGCTCTGGCCAGTGATCCATCCTCAAGACCCAGTAACCCAGAGGATTTTCGGTGGGAAAGGTGTCCAAGTCTGATCTTGCCCCTAGGTATTCCTGCACCATGTAAAACAGACGCTGGCGATGGTTGCTGGAACCGATCATACCTTGGGGCTGTGGACCAAAAAATTGTCTGAACGCATCGGTCAGACGGCCACCTTCTCCACCGCTCCTTCTTTGACTGACCGAAGCCTCAGCAACACGTTGTCCAGAAACAGGAGTTTGTAACCTCCCAGTCTCTGGGAACGCGTTGCACAGACCTTTCTGCAAGGCCTCCCGAAGATGTTTCATCCTCTGCTCCCTCTGCGATGGCAAGATAAGGTCCGCAACCTTACCCTTGTAACGTGGGTCAAGGAGGGTTGCCAGCCAGTATTGGTCCTTCTCCTTGATACCACGAATACGAGGATCCTTACGCAGGCTTTGCAGGATCAGGGAGGCCATGCAGCGTAGGTTTGTTGAGGCATTCGGTCCGGAGTCCTCTGGGTCACTAAGGACAACAACGTCCGCAGCCACCTCCTCCCAGCCACGTACAAGTCCATGTGTTCCTTGGGACTGATCCCTTAAAGACTGCTGCTGATGCTGAGTGCCAGGCTCCACCTCCATACTGACACAATCTTCCTCCTCCTCCTCCTCCTCCTCGTCCTCTTCCTGTGTGATCGGCGGGCACGCAGGAACACTGTCTGGATAAAGGGGGCCTTGAGAGCTAAGGAAGTCCTCCTCTTCCTGCCTCTGTTCTGCCTCAAGTGCCCTGTCCATTATTCCACGCAGCGTGTGCTCCAACAGGTGGACAAGGGGGACAGTGTCACTGATGCATGCACTGTCAGTGCTCACCATCCTCGTGGCCTCCTCGAATGGTGACAGGACAGTGCATGCATCCCTGATCATGGCCCACTGGCGTGGGGAAAAAAAAACAAGCTCCCCAGACCCTGTCCTGGTGCCATAGTCGCACAGGTACTCATTGATGGCCCTCTGCTGCGTGTGCAGCCGCTGCAGCATGGCCAACGTTGAGTTCCACCTGGTGGGCATGTCACAGATTAGGCGGTTCTTGGGCAGGTTAAACTCCTTTTGGAGGTCCGTCAGCCGAGCACTGGCATTATATGACCGGCGGAAATGCACACAGACTTTCCTGGCCTGCCTCAGGACATCCTGTAAGCCCGGGTACCTGCCCAAGAACCGCTGCACCACCAAGTTAAGGACGTGAGCCAAACAGGGCACATGGGTCATTTGTCCCTGTCGGAGGGCAGAGAGGAGGTTGGTGCCATTGTCGCAAACCACCATTCCTGCCTTAAGTTGGCATGGCGTCAACCACCTCTGAACCTGCCCCTGCAGAGCTGACAGAACCTCTGCCCCAGTGTGGCTCCTGTCCCCCAAGCACACCAGCTCAAGCACCGCATGGCATCTTTTGGCCTGCGTACTTGCGTAGCCCCTTGAATGCCTACGGAGCACCGCTGGTTCCGAGGAAGAGGCCATGGAGGAAGAAGAAGAGGAGGGGGTGGAGGAGAGAGGTGTGTCACAATCAGCATTTTGGAGGCGTGGTGGCGGAACAACCTCCAACACTACTGCACCTTGTCCTGCATCCTTTCCAGCTGCCAGCAGAGTCACCCAATGCGCCGTGAAACTTAGGTAACGTCCCTGTCCATGCCTGCTGGACCATGAGTCAGCGGTAATATGCACCTTACCGCTGACCGCCCTGTCCAGCGAGGCATGGACATTGCCTTCCACATGCCGGTAGAGAGCCGGAATCGCCTTCCGTGAGAAAAAGTGGCGTTTGGGTACCTGCCACTGAGGAACCGCACATTCCACAAACTCACGGAAGGGGGCAGAGTCTACCAACTGAAAAGGCAGCAGTTGAAGTGCTAGCAATTTTGCCAAGCTAGCATTCAACCGCTGGGCATGTGGATGGCTGGGAGCAAATTTCTTTCGGCGGTGCAGCAGCTGGGGCAGGGAAATTTGCCTGGTACAATCTGACGTCGGTGTACCAAAAGCAGATTGCCCACAAGTACTTGGCTGTGACACACCTAATTCTACACCTTCATTCCTCTCACTGCAGGTCTCAGAGAGGACTGAAGGTCTAGTGGGGTTGGAAATCTCAGCTGATGAGGAGCAAGGAGAGATCCTCTTTGTTCTTTGGTGTGGGTCTTTTAGATACGCTTGCCAACGAACTGCATGGCAGGTCAACATATGTCTGGTCAAGCATGTGGTACCCAAGCGGGAGATGTTTTGGCCACGCGAGATACGCTTGAGACATATGTTGCAAATAGCAGCGGTGCGATCTGATGCACTCGTCTCAAAAAAGGCCCACACCAAAGAACTTTTTGAATAACGCGCAGAGACTGCAGCGCCCTGCACATGTGGAGCTTTGGGGTGTGATGCAGTCAATGTGCTGCCCTTAGGCTGGCCCCTGGAGGGCATCCTGCCTCGTTGGTGATGTGCCGCCTCCTCCTCCTCCTCCTCCTCCTCCTCCTCTCTCCTCCTCCTCTCTCCTATCAGGCACCCACGTTGAGTCAGTGACCTCATCATCCCCTCCCTCCTCATCACTGGAGCAAACCTGGCAGTATGCTGCAGCAGGGGGAGCATGACTGCCAGATTGCTGTCCTTCTTGGGCACCCCCTCTGTCCGTGCTCATGTTACTGCCTTCATCGAGCTCAGTATCATCATCAGAGCCTTCCAAACGCTGGGCATCCTCCTGGAGCATGTACCCAACACTGTGGTCAAACAGTTCGAGGGAATCCTCATGAGGACATGGTGGAGCTAGGGAAGGAGTCACTGATGACATTGAGCTGAGGGAAGAGGCCGCTGCTTTGCCAGACAAAGCACCCTGGGCATGGGTGAGAGAGGATGAGGAGGATGAGGACGGCTTGGTCATCCACTCGACCAAGTCTTCCGCATGTTGCGGCTCAACACGGCCAGCTGCCGAAAAAAAGGCCAAGCGTGTCCCATGGCCACGTGCTGATGAGGATGCACCGTCTCCACGACCAGCACTAGACACAGAGCCTGCTTGCCCTCTCTTATTGGCTTGTGACTGTCTGCCTCTCCTTCTTGGCCTTCCAGACATACTAATGGCCTGTAGCTGCACTAAGCTGGGATAGAACACCTGTAATTTTCTTCAGGTAGCTTTATATACTGTAAACAGACAAGCCTCCCTGTCAGTAGGAAGATAACAGGAACGGATCTAGCTGAACACTGTGAGCAGGACGCACTGCACTAAATGTAAATAGTCTAGCTGCCTGACCGTGGTACTAATAGGATCAAATAGAACACCTGTAATTTTCTTCAGGTAGCTTTATATACTGTAACCAGACAAGCCTGCCTGTCAGTAGGAAGATAACAGGAACGGATCTAGCTGAACACTGTGAGCAGGACGCACTGCACTAAATGTAAATAGTCTAGCTGCCTGACCGTGGTACTAATAGGATCAAATAGAACACCTGTAATTTTCTTCAGGTAGCTTTATATACTGTAACCAGACAAGCCTGCCTGTCAGTAGGAAGATAACAGGAACGGATCTAGCTGAACACTGTGAGCAGGACGCACTGCACTAAATGTAAATAGTCTAGCTGCCTGACCGTGGTACTAATAGGATCAAATAGAACACCTGTAATTTTCTTCAGGTAGCTTTATATACTGTAACCAGACAAGCCTGCCTGTCAGTAGGAAGATAACAGGAACGGATCTAGCTGAACACTGTGAGCAGGACGCACTGCACTAAATGTAAATAGTCTAGAAGATAACAGGAACGGATCTAGCTGAACACTGTGAGCAGGACGCACTGCACTAAATGTAAATAGTCTAGAAGATAACAGGAACGGATCTAGCTGAACACTGTGAGCAGGACGCACTGCACTAAATGTAAATAGTCTAGAAGATAACAGGAACGGATCTAGCTGAACACTGTGAGCAGGACGCACTGCACTAAATGTAAATAGTCTAGAAGATAACAGGAACGGATCTAGCTGAACACTGTGAGCAGGACGCACTGCACTAAATGTAAATAGTCTAGAAGATAACAGGAACGGATCTAGCTGAACACTGTGAGCAGGACGCACTGCACTAAATGTAAATAGCAGGAACGGATCTAGCTGAACACTGTGAGCAGGACGCACTGCACTAAATGTAAATAGTCTAGAAGATAACAGGAACGGATCTAGCTGAACACTGTGAGCAGGACGCACTGCACTAAATGTAAATAGTCTAGATAGAAGATAACAGGAACGGATCTAGCTAAACTGAATACAGTGTATATATATATATGCAACACCTGGGATGCATATATATACACAATACACTGTAAGTGCAGCTAACTGACTGACTGTTCTGCCTAATCTATCTAACTCAAATCAAATGACACTGTCTCTCTCTCTCTCTATCTCTCAGCACACCGGAACACACACTACACAGGGCCGCCGTGCAGGCGGCCTTATATAGTGTGGGGCGTGTACTAAATCCCCTGAGCCATAATTGGCCAAAGCCACCCTGGCTTTGGCCAATTACAGCTCTCTCTACTGACGGCGCTGTGATTGGCCAAGCATGCGGGTCATAGTGCATGCTTGGCCAATCATCAGCCAGCAATGCACTGCGATGCCGCAGTGAATTATGGGCCGTGACGCGCCACACGAATTTGGCGCGAACGGCCCATATCGTTCGCAATTCGACGGACGGTCGAACAGCCGATGTTCGAGTCGAAGCTCATCCCTACTGACCAGGAGACTTCATGTGTCCTGCAGCAGAAGCTCAGTCGTGGTGTGCGGTGCGCGCCCATCTTCACAGCTGGCAGCCGGAGGAGAGGCAAGCGCCGAGCGGAGATCTCACGCGGCGGCTGAATTCTAATTCCCGCCTTCTGGAGCCTGAAGCGCTTTTGATGGACGTCACACGTCCCGTGGTCCCACCATTGGACCAGCAGGACGTCCATTAGCGCTGCAGGCTCCAGAAGGTGGGACCTGCTATGTGACTCGGCCGCACTCGGCGGCGCTCAGGATAAGATCGGTCCCCGCTCGGCAGCGCTCGGGGATATAAATAGAAAGGGTGCCCACTCGAGATTCAGGGCTTTTTGGGATCTACTCGGGGCTTCAGCCACGGTGAGCCCCCCCCTGCCGACGCCACTGACTGTGGACCTGTCAGCATAGACTGTGTATCTCTTTACACTGTCATCCCGGCTGGACATCAGGCTGAACCTTTTGTTATCATGTGAAAAGATTTAACACTTTACTTCCCTGCATGCTTTTGCTTGGCTACTCTTAGGGCTCCTTCACATGTGTAAAAGTGACTGTTGCTCCACTGAAAAGATCCATTCTTGGATCACTTTTCAGAGCTGTTTAAGAGGTGGTGAGGAGGCAATATGTTGCCTCCTCACCACCTGATTTAACCCAAAAATTGCCATACGGTGGCTACATTGAACTACATTATTCTTTTTTTTCACAGCACCACCCACTAAAAGCAACATGCTGTTTAACCAGTTCTATCAGTGCCGCCAATTGGTGCCACCTATTAGTGCCCCCTATCAGTGACCATCAGTGAAGGAGAAAAACTAGTTTTTGGCAAAATGTAATAATAGAAGCTAAGCAAAATTTTCAGTCTTTTTTGTTTGTTTAGCAAAAAATAAAAACCCCAGTGGTGATTAAATACCAGGAAAAGAAAGCTCTATTTGTGTGAAAAAAATGATAAAAATGTTGTTTGGGTACAGTGTTGCATGACCGCGCAATTGTCATTCAAAGTGCAACAGCGCCAAAAGCTGAAAATTGGCCGGGAAAGTGCCTAGTAGGCAAGTGGTTAAGCACAGCAACATAGCATAAAGCTGCTGTTGTGCCCATAAAGATGCTATTGTGCCCATATAGAATTCAAGATCTCCACTGGCTTAAGCCAATGCTGCACCATGCAGGTGTAGTTTTTTTTGTAATTGGTTGATTGCCTAATTGTATGTTTATTTATACCTTCACTTGCTGTGGTCACAGCATATTTTGCATGGTTTTGTATGTGGCTCAGATCGCCACTGCAAAACCAGATACATTATTTTCCCCCAAAACGTGCAAAATGTGGCAGTGGAAGGGGGGAGGGTTTATGATAAAGCCCCTCCCCTTCATTAAATTGTCAAAAAGGGGCGGGGCATGGGTAACCTTAAAATTATGCCCCCCCCCCCCTGAAAAAAGTTTTGCGGGCACCCATGCATGTTCGCTAGAACTTTTTGCCTGTTCGCATATTCTGGTGCGAACCAAACCGGGTGTTCGGCCCATCCCTAGTTAGCGCACTAAAGCCATAAAGATTATAACTTTTCTGCAATCTATCCAAACATATTTTTGCTAGAGTTCTACTTTAAGTGTGCACATCAAAGTGTCTTATCAATATCTGGTAGTGTCTTGTGAGGTTTCCTTGTAAAGTTGGTATACCTGTTCATAGGGGTAGTTATATTTGTCCATTACGTGAGCAGGCTGTGCTTTCCACTTAGTAATGCTGCACAATGGTTGTTATTAAGGTGGCCATATACTGCTTTAGATCGCTGAAAGATTTCCAGCAGGGTAATGTCCTTGCTTCAGCCAGGAGGATGTCTGCACTTCTGTTCCAAAGAGCATGTCAGTAAAACGAATGAAAGAGGGGCGAAACTCACAGGATTTAAACCCAAAAGCAAAAATGTAAACTGTCAATCCTTAGATGTGGTGACTGCATTAGTTTTCTTTGTAGTATTCTTTCCTTTATGTTTGCTGGGTGATCCAGCCAGTAAGTTTGTTTTTTACAACTTCTTTAACAGACCAAGCTGTCCAGTAAAAATGTCAGCTAGAGTGTTGAGACAAACCATTTAACACTGAAAGGGGTGCTTACAATGGTTAGCCTTTATTTAGTTATGTAAAGCCTTTATCTATCCTAAAAGGAAAATAAATGGTTGCTGTAACTCAAACCTAAAAAAGTGTTTGCTAGAGTTCAGCTTTAGTTTGTTAGCCAGCTCCATCTAAATATGCTAGTCCAGCACTACCCTCGCCCAAGCCTTACAATGCTGCTGTCCAGAGGTGTCTCCATTGCTTCTCCATCCAGCATGGGGACACCTGTAGACAGGTGCAGTCTGCTTTCTCTGCTGCAGGTGGTGCTCTTCTGCAGCTGGAGAGGAAGTCAAGAGGACCACAGATCCTTTATTGTTTCCTGGGGAACTAGGGAAGCACCCGATTGGATGCTGATGCCCCATATGACTCCAGTGGCCATCTTGGGTCAGGCAGAGCCTACTTAAGGCCTTAGCTCCCAGGCTTGGCATGCTTTCTGTGATTTGGTAGGGTAGGGATAGGTACCACCCACCAGTTAGGGACAGTGCTAGCGGTAGGGAAAGGTTCCTGACAAGGAGGGAAAGTGTTGGGTTGCAATTCCTTTGGAAATCTACCCACTTGGGCACTGGACAGCCAGGCGGTATTTTGCTCTCTTAACAGACGCTGTCAACCCGGGTCATCTTCACATTATTGGAATTCGTGAGTGCACATTGGGCAGGCGTCCCTCCGGGTTGTTGTGAACTGTTGCTGCTTTACTCGAATACGCATTTTCTTTTGCACCTGCCTGTGTGAGTTACTGCCGTCGCACACACTTCACCCCACCTACACACTTTAATGCCCCGTACACACGGTCAGACTTTGTTCGGACATTCCGACAACAAAATCCTAGGATTTTTTTCCAACGGATGTTGGCTCAAACTTGTCTTGCATACACACTGTCACACAAAGTTGTCGGAAAATCCGATCATTCTGAACGCGGTGACGTAAAACACGTACGTCGGGACTATAAACGGGGCAGTGGCCAATAGCTTTCAATCTCTTTATTTATTCTGAGCATGCGTGGCACTTTGTCCGTCGGATTTGTGTACACACGATCGGAATTTCCGACAACGGATTTTGTTGTTGGAAAATTTTATATCCTGCTCTCAAACTTTGTGTGTCGGAAAATCCGATGGAAAATGTCTGATGGAGCCCACACACGGTCGGAATTTCCGACAACACGCTCCGATCGGACATTTTCCATCGGAAAATACGACCGTGTGTACGGGGCATAAGACAAAAAGTATGTTAGTGGTTGGATCACCAGATGAAAAAAAAAAAAAAAGCCACCAGATTTAACCTTTTTACGCCAGTACCTCCTGGCCCTTTAAGAGATTTATCACGCCTAGGGCAGGGCTTAAGAGCATGAGACTGCTGTGATTGGCTGTCACGGCGGTCACGTGATCCGAAAACCCCCCATCGCAAGCAGCAATTGAACGTTTTCGGTTAGGCGCCGGTAAACGGCAGCGTGCACTCTTGGCACAGCTGTTTGGGCAGCAATTCCTGCAAATATACGGCCCCTCTGCCTCAAGCACCAGGCGCCGAGAGGCCGCATAGTTGAATGCGGCCGGCGCCAAGGGGTTAAGCATTGGTAAGCTGCAATATTTTTGTTTGTGGGTTTAATACTGCTTTAAGCGTGGAAGATTTTCATCCATCGTTCCTACAATGGTTAACCACTGCATCTGTATATGCAGTACAGTAAATCTGCCCATATGGAAATTGTGGCTGGTTCCTGATGAATTAGCCAAAATTTGCTCAGTGGGTGGCCCTGTTGCCAATCTCCCGCCCGACATTCATCGAAGCAGCTGCATCCATCAGATTCTGACAGCCTGCACCAGCCGCAGTGGGAGATTCGCCTGTCTGCTCTGTATAGCGTGGAAGAAGGTATCTGTTATATCTAATAGCATATGGACGGCTTAATGGAAATGTGCTACATCAAGCAAAGTGAAAGTTATAGATGAAGATTTTGGCAATGCCAAGGGCAACAATAAAGACTAGAGGAAGAAAATTTGCTATCGTTTCCCCTAACAACAAGGCCTGATTGTTAAAACGCTCATACTGGCCACATTGATCACGTAAGTTCAGCCAAAGAAAACGGAAACCTTTACCGCCATCACAGGTAAAATGGAGTGCATTGATCTGCCAGGTCAATGTTTTCCTACCCAAGTTTTGCCTCCCACCTCAAACGGTCGAATGCAAATCCGAAAATAAAAGGTTTCCCCCTTCTCACTACTGCTCTCCTCCCACACTAAGAGGCTGCCAGTTTGCAATCATAACACCGAAGCAAAATAACCGTCAGAGAAGAATCAATGAAATCTATCTCCCTGTTTTGCACCTATCCCGCTGTGCCGGGAAAAGGGGAGCTGAGGGGGGGAACGAGGGCTTTTGAAAAGCAGACACTTTGCAGAGCGGCGAGCCCAGAAAAGCCCACTGCTCCGGCGAGCTCCCCCCCTCCTGCCCTTCCGTCTTGCAAAGGTTCGTAATTGCCTCTCAATTGTTCAACTCAATTAAAGCCAAATAGTCCCTGCCAGGCGGGGGATTCAGGCTGCACAAAAAGAACTCATTCCCAGGGCCGGAGGAAAAGGGTAGGAGGGGTAAGAGGACTGGATGGCATTTTCAATTACCAGCAAATTTAGTGCAATTTGGCCTTTTTTCTGAGACTGCCCCATGCTGGGAATGAAATAGGAGCCTGAATCTGCAAACTTGTGCTTCTGCTACATTCAGGTGGAGCGGGGAAGGGGGGGGAGGCCGGGGTATCACAGACCTAAATGGAAGTAACCCTCGCAGTGCCGGCCCAAATGGCAGACGGCGTGGAGGAAAAAAACGCAGATTGTCATTATTACCAGCAACATTATTATTCAGTTACTGAATTGACGTATAGCACGGGCGCTTTGCGGCAACCCCTGCCAGCAGAGCTGAAAAGGAACGCTTGTATTTAGTGGAGGATTTTTAGTGCCGGATTCCTGGCTGCGGTTCCATTTTCTCCACTGATTGAAGGCATATTGGTGTCATATCGATAGAAGTAATGGTCAGAATGGTACATCTAACAATGGTTAGCTTCCAGTTTAGGTTTGAGTGATGAGTTTAAAGTGGAACTTCACTTGAAAAAGTCAAGTCCTGCTGGTTTGCGCTCTCCCCCAGACTGTACCTGAGTTGCAAGTTTTGTTTTTTTTTTTGGAGGGGGGCTGGATGGCAGTTTTTATTGGTACCCGCTCCCACTTACACATAAATTATCTAGGAGAGGGTGACATACCTTGCCATGTCACATGTTCCAGGAGGCTGCAGGACAGCACAAAGCACTGCACAAAGCGCTGCGCAAGCATGCACAGTGGGGAGCCGGCTGTGGTTCCTTGGGAAACCACAGCCGCCTCCCGTATTCAAGATGGCAGTGCCAGGGAAGGCAGCAGCTACAAAATTTTTAAGAGTTGTTAAAAAAAAAAACTGACATTCCTCTTTAAGTTTTATGCCGCGTACACACGGTTGGACTTTACGGCAGACTTTGCCCGGCGGACTTTTCGACGTACTTTACGACGGACTTTCTGAATGAACGGACTTGCCTACACACAATCCACCAAAGTCCGTCGAATTGGTACGTGATGACGTACGACCGGACTAAAACAAGGAAGTTCATAGCCAGTAGCCAATAGCTGCCCTAGCGTCGGTTTTTGTCCGTCGAAACTAGCATACAGACGAGCGGACTTTTCGACCGGACTCGAGTTCGACGGATAGTTTTAAAACATGTTTCAAATGGTGACTTCGGGGGCGATTTCAATAGACATCTGTGCATGAATCCCCACAGATGTCTATCAGATCGCTCCCAACTGAAATGCCGGTTTCAGCTGAACTCGTACGATTTTAAACCCGCATTCAGTGTAAACCTAGGCTTAAAGATAGATTCAGTTAAATTAAAACCCTTCCTCTAATACTACACACCATATACATTATATTGTCAAAAGTGTTTACACGCACATGAACTTTAATGGCATCCTAGCCCGTAGGGTTCAATATTGAGTTGGCCCCCCCTTTGCAGCTATAACAGCTTCAACTCTTCTGGGAAGGATGTCCACAAGGTTTAGGAGGGAGGGTGTCTATGGGAATGTTTGACCATTCTTCCAGAAGCACATTTGTGAGGTCAGGCACTGATGTTGGACAAGAAGGCCTGGCTCGCAATCTCTGCTTTAATTCATCCTAAAGGTGTTCTATTGGGTTAAGGTCAGGACTCTGTGCAGGCCAGTCAAGTTCCTCCACCCCAAACTCGTGCATCTTTTTTTTTTTTTTTTGGACCTTGCTTTGTGCACTGGTCCATATTATTTGGTGGAGGGGGGATTATGGTGTGGGGTTGTTTTTCAGGGGTTGGGATTGGCCCCTTAGTTCCAGTGAAGGGAACTCTTAAGGCATCAGCATACCAAGACATTTTGGACAATTTCATGCTCCCAACTTTGTGGGAACAGTTTGGGGATGTCCCCTTCCTGTTCCAACATGACTGCGTACCAGTGCACAAAGCAAGGTCCATAATTAGTGCCTGACCTCACAAATGCCCTCTGGAAGAATGGTCATACATTCCCATAGACACACTTCTAAACCTTGTGGACAGCCTTCCCAGAAGAGTTGAAGCTGTTATATCTGCAAAGGATGGGCCAACTCAATATTGAACCCAATGGACTAAGACTGGGATGCCATTAAGGTTCATGTGTGTGTAAAGTGTCCCAATACTTTTGACAATATAGTGTATTTCCGAATGCATGTGAAGCCACACATAAGGCATCTCAGCAAAGTGTGCTCCCTAACTTTAAACTATCTGAGCTCCCAACCAGGGACACCTAGATCCTGAAACATGGAGGCTGCGCCATAAGGGTGGCATCACAGATTAATGTTGTATTATATACTTATGCAGTATGTGATCCAGAAACTCCTGTAAGACAGCATAGCCAGGTTGGTGACTTCACTTTTCTGTTGGTAGGACAAAAAATAAGCCTTGATAGTAAAACTCGCCATAGAGAGAGCAAGTTAAGTCTGGGTCCTGATGGCTCCATGGCTTTCCCTGTAGACACCAGGCCGTCTGACATCCTTCAAATAAAATATTAAAAACTGCCAGGTGGAAAATTGTTGGCCAAACAGCACTGCATTGAACCGATGCATACACAGTTTGGGTAATTTGACAGCTGGCAGCACTGGCTATCAGAATATCATAGGTGCAGCAGGAGATTCAGAATATCATAGGTGCAGCAGGAGATTCAGAATATCATAGGTGCAGCAGGAGATTCAGAATATCATAGGTGCAGCAGGAGATTCAGAATATCATAGGTGCAGCAGGAGATTCAGAATATCATAGGTGCAGCAGGAGATTCAGAATATCATAGGTGCAGCAGGAGATTCAGAATATCATAGGTGCAGCAGGAGATTCAGAATATCATAGGTGCAGCAGGAGATTCAGTCATCTGCAGTGTTGGCGTGCAGTGGGAGGAATCTGACAGATTTTTTTCAGGCGGAACAAAAAAAATCTCTTTCTGTATGGCCAGTTTACTGAGGTAATTGCTATTCTCTATCTGCTCTCTCTTTTTTCCAGAAAGCTCCCAGTCAGCAGTAAGGCCTCTTTCACATGGGTCACGATCGCCTGCCGAATGTGACAGGTCTTTTTTTTTTGTGTCATGCCATAACAATCTGTATGGGTCCGGTTTACAATGAATGGTCCGAAAAAGAGAAAATATCCAGTGAGCGGCAGTTGTGTGGACGAAAATGCCTTGTTGATGTCAGAGGTAAGAGGAGAATGGGCAGACTGGTTTGAGATGATAGAAAGGCAACAGTAATTCAAATAACCACTCGTTACAACCAAGGTATGCAGAATACCATCTCTGAACACACAACACATTGAACCTTGAAGCAGATGGGCTACAGCAGCAGAAGACCACACCGGGTGCCACTTCTGTCAGCTAAGAACAGGAAACTGAGGCTACAATTTGCACAGGCTCACCAAAATTGGACAATAGAAGATTGGAAAAACGTTGCCTGGTCTGATGAGTCCCGATTACAGCTGTGACATTCAGATGGTAGGGTCAGAATTTGGTGTAAACAACATGAAAGCATGGATCCATCCTGTCTTGTATCAACGGTTCAGGCTGGTGGTGGTGGTGTAATGGTGTGGGGGGGATATTTTCTAGGTACACTTTGGGCCCCTTAGTACCAATTGTTTAAACACCAAGACCTACCTGAGTATTGATGACCATGTCCATCCCTTTATGACTACAGTGTACACATCTTCTGATGGCTCCTTCCAGCAGGGTAACGTACAGTTTTAAAGCTCAAACCATCTCAACACTGTTTTTTTGAACATGACAATAGGGTAACTGTACTCCACTGGCCTCCGCAGTCACCAGATCTCAATCCAATAGAGCACCTTGGGGATGTGGTGGAACGGGAGATTTGCATCATGGATATGCAGCCGACAAATCTTTAGCAACTGCCTGATGCTATCATGTCAATATGGACCAAAATCTCTGAGGACTGTTTCCAACACCTTGTTGAATCTATGCCACAAAGAATTAAGGCAGTTCTGAAGGCAAAAGGGGGTCCAACTAGCAAGGTGTACCTAATGAAGTGGGTGTATATCGCTAACAGCTTAGGCAGCACTTTACTAAAAGGGGTAAATTAAAGTTATAATGCAATTCAATACTATAGGTATCAGAGGGCCCTGCTCGTAAGAGTCAAGTGGTGCAAAAGGTAATAACTGTGAGGGATGAGCTGATGGACAAAGTAAATGTTCAATTTATTAGCTGGAGGTGGAAAAGGCCTCTCTGCAGAGATGACTTTTCTGGGACCACCTGAAGGCAGACAGAGTGGGAGACAGACAGACAGTTTGGGGTAGGGAGTTGCAGGGGATGGTAGAGGCTCAGGAAAAGTCTTGAACACAATCACGGTAGGGGGAGACAAGGGAGCTAGAGAGTGGGAGGTCTTGGGAGGTGGTTGGTATTTTGAGATGGTTGGTGATGTAGCATGGGGCAGAGTTATAGATGGCTTTGTATATTGTTGTTAGTGTTTTCAATTTTATCCGTTGGGTAAGTGGGAGCCAGTGAAGGGGTTGGCAGAGAAGAATGGCAGACACTGAGTGCTAGGAAAGGTGGATGAGTCTGTCGGCAGACTTCATGAAGGACTGAAAAGGGAAAATGTAAAGGTGCTTTGTGATGTCTTCAAGAAGGGGCATATTTTGGAGATGTTACGAAGGTTGAGGTGGCAAGATTTCGACAACGATTGGCTGTGGGGCCAAAGAGAGACGTCAGAATCTAGGATCAAACTTAGCACCCTGGCATACGGGGAGGGACTGATAGTTAAAGCGGAGTTCCATCCATTTTTGAGTTTATTAAAAGTCAGCAGCTACAAAAAGTGTATCTGCTGACTTTTAATAAACACACACTTACCTGTCCCACGGTCCAGCGATGCGGCTACCATAACCTCAGCTCTCTCCTTCGTCTGTCCCCGGCATTACAAGTGTTGGCATCCGGCTGTGACATCTTGCTGCTTCACAGCACCTACTCAATGGCCGGGCAATCTTCTAGGACCTGTGACTTGTCCCAGAAGATTGCAGGGAGGGGGAGAAAAGAACTTCCACTTTGAGTCACCTAGGCGACCCGAGCGGAAGTGGGAGAAGTACCCTGTTTCCCCCGAAAAAAAGACCTAGCGTGATTGTCGGTGATGGCTGCAATACAAGCCCTACCCCCCAAATAAGCCCTAGTTAAAGTCCTTGTAGGTCTTATTTTTAGAGTAGGGCTTATTTTCAGGGAAACCGGGTAGGGCTTAATTGGGGGGTAGGGCTTATATTGCAGCCATCACCGACAATCACACTAGGTCTTATTTTCGGGGAAACAGGGTAGGAGTAGGTACCTGCTCCCCCCCCCCAAAAAAAATGACTACTAAGAATACTAAATGTGGCATGTAAGGGGGTAAGGACTAAGGAGAGCTTAAAGCGGAACTTCCACTTTTGGGTGGAACTCCGCTTTAAGCCATTGATCTCCATGAAGAAGACAGGGGAGGGGACACGGGGAGGAAATTTTATGAGCTTGCAAAGATTGAGTTTGAGGAAGTGGTGTGACATCCATACTGATATCTCAGTTAGTAAATTAGTGATGTGCAAGGAGACTGACAGGGTGAACGGGGGGTAGAGAGTCAGATTTAGGTGTCCTTAGCATACAAAAATGGTATTAAAAGCTGACTCATGGAGTAGGTGTAGATAGAGAATAGAAGAGACCCCAGGAAAGAACCTTACACCCCTACAGAAAGTGTATGTGACACTGAAAGTGTAGTGAGAGAGGTAGGAGGAGAACCAGGAAAGAGCAGAATCATGGAGGCCTACAGAGTGGAGCAGGTGGGCAACTTTATCAAAGGCATTAGAGAGGTCCAACAGTAAGTCAGGCCATAGATGGTGCGAATTCCTTTGCAACCAAAAGCAATTTGCGCAATTCCCCCATTAACACAGAGAGTGCTGACAGGGGACATTGTATTCTCCTGGTGGGGGGCAGGGGAAGCCGTCCCCACCAGGAGAAGACAGTGATTATTGCTAGCGGCTATAGCAGCCGCTAACGTTAATTGCAAGTAAATCCGCTAGGCTGGTTTTACCCAAGCTGATCGATCAATCAACTTGGTACATCCAGCCTGCCCACACACGGTTCGAATCTCCTGCTGAATCAGTCAAGCTTCGAAGCATCTACGGCCGGTGTTCTGCTGAGAAAGGTCCCCCATCAGGTAGTGTCCACAGCTGTTCATGTTCGGAGACTTTTGTCCTCCGTAATGCGCAAGCGCTGCGCCAGCACAGTACAGGGTGGACACTATCCGATGGAAGACCTTTCTCGACAGGACACCTGTCTAAGAATACGAAGTAGTGGTCTTTAGTTATAGTAGATAATCATTATTGAGTCACAGGTTTAGGTACTTAGGACAGCTGTACAAAAATACATAACTAAACACGTCTGGGGTTCACAACATTTGTTCTTATAGATTGTCATTCCTAATTCTAAAAGATCATCATTTTGAAGAATAGAACATTTTTCGATGCATGCACATTGGCACAATTCCATCAAAAATCTCATCCTAGTCCATCTTTCAAAATACCATGACCAACTTAAAATTCAAACAGTCAATCTTTTGGTCGATGTTAGGGTCACCACACACACGACGCATACCTCATAACCTTTTGAGATAAGAACGAGGAACACCTATTAGCAATGTGTATGTAGACATAGGACACACCCCCTGCCACACCCCCTTAAAGGAGAATTATAAAAAATTATGATTAATTAAACCCACAGGTGCTTTTTTTTACCACTACTATTCCTTTATACCGGCTTTTGAAATTTATAAATGCAGCCATTTTGAAATTAGATGAAAGGTTTAGCACTGGGAAACACTTTTTGAAAGACAAAAAGTGCATTTTATATACAACTATATAGATCTGACCAAAATGAGCGTCAAGTGAGGAGGAATGAGGGACAGAGGGACTGTGTTCCAAATCAGGGACAGTCCCTCGAAATCAAGGACAGTTGGGAGCCATGCATTATGACATGACAGTACAATCTCCTTTAGGCTTAATGTACATGGGACGTTTTACAACCTCTCCTGGATGATTTAACTTGACAGATAGTAACCAAGTTTAAAAACATCCGTTTTGCTGCGTATAGTCGTGTTTGCGTTTTTTTTCCCCAATAGTCAAAAATTAAAAACGCCTGTAAACCTACTGTGGCTAAACATGAGTTACTGCGTTAACACGTTTACAAGCAGTAACAGGCGTTTGGCGTTTCAAATGCCTCTGAACATCCGTTCTGAATGCATTTTTTTTCTTTACAACAAATGCTTCTAAACTCAACTGTCTAGAAACGACTATAAACGACCCTGTGTACATGTACTGATAAGATAACATAGAGGAGAGTTCAGGGGCAGCTGAAAAAAAAAAACGCCCAACTGCATAGCTCCCAACTGTCCCTGATTTGGAGCAATGTCCCTCTGTCCCTCTTCCCCCCTCATTTGTCCCTCATTTTGGTCTGATCTATATAGTTGTATATAAATTGCATTTTATCTTTCAAAAAGTGTTTCCCAGTGCTAAACCTTTCATCCAAATTCTAAATTGCTGCATTTGTATTTTAAAAGTCAATATAAAGGAATAGTAGCGGTAGAAAAAAGCCCTGGATTTAATGAACCTTTTTTTTTTGGTTAATTCACCTTTAAGGGGGTGTGGCAGGGGGCGTGTCCTATGCCTACATACGTTTCTTGGTAGGTGTCCCTCATTCCCATCTCAAAATGTTGGGAGGTATGCCCAACTGCTCCTAAACATTTGTTTACCAGCAGCAGTGTACATGAAGCCTAAAGGCCCATACACACGATCAGACTTTTTGACAACAAACATGCAAATTAGCTGTTTTAAGGCAACATCTGACCGTGTGTACACTCCATCGGACAAACTTTTTCGGTTTTCATCGGACAAATGTTGGCTGTGCAAACAGGCAAACTTGGCGGCAACAAAAGTCTTACGTCGGCAAGCCCGATCGTGTGTACACAAGACCATCGGACTTTAGTACAAAGTACAAACACGCATGCTCAGAACCAATGCAAAAGATCAGACAACAATACAGAAGTTGACCAAAGGGTTACATAGTTACATAGTTACATAGTAGGTGAGGTTGAAAAAAGACACAAGTCCATCAAGTCCAACCTATGTGTGTGATTATGTGTCAGTATTACATTACATATCCCTGTATGTTGCGGTCATTCAGGTGATTATCTAATAGTTTCTTGAAGCTATCAATGCTCCCCGCTGAGACCACCGCCTGTGGAAGGGAATTCCACATCCTTGCCGCTCTTACAGTAAAGAACTCTCTACGTAGTTTAAGGTTAAACCTCTTTTCTTCTAATTGTAATGAGTGGCCACGAGTCTTATTAAACTCTCTTCTGCGAAAAAGTTTTATCCCTATTGTGGGGTTACCAGTACAGTATTTGTAAATTGAAATCATATCCCCTCTCAAGCGTCTCTTCTCCAGAGAGAATAAGTTCAGTGCTCGCAACCTTTTCTCATAACCAAGATCCTCCAGACCCTTTATTAGCTTTGTTGCCCTTCTTTGTACTCGCTCCATTTCCAGTACATCCCTCCTGAGGACTGGTGTCCAGAACTGGACAGCATACTCCAGGTGCGGCCGGACCAGAGTCTTGTAGAGCGGGAGAATTATCGTTTTATCTCTGCAGTTGATCCCCCTTTTAATGCATGCCGATATTCTGTTTGCTTTATTAGCAGCAGCTTGGCATTCCCTGCCATTGCTGAGCCTATCATCTACTAGGACCCCCAGGTCCTTTTCCATCCTAGATTCCCCCAGAGGTTCTCCCCCCAGTGTATAGATTGCATTCATATTTTTGCCACCCAAATGCATTATTTTACATTTTTCTACATTGAACCTCATTTGCCATGTAGTCGCCCACCCCATTAATTTGTTCAGGTCTTTTTGCAAGAGTGGCGCCGGAGAATTGAACGTCCTCTTTTGAAGTCTCATCAGTACTTTGAAACGTCACTACGTTTGTATTTGTTGCCTAAAAAGTCCTGCCGTGTGTATGCAATACAAGTTCACGGCCAACGCCCTTTGGACAGAAATCCACGGAAACGTTTGTTTAAAGTCCGATCGTATGTACGAGGCTTTATATCTACAAACAACTATGTAGTACAAGGGCCTGCCTGATTGGATACAGATTGATCAAGGTTAGTTTAGCTCCTCAAATTGCATATTTTTGGTAAATTTAAAGTTGATTGTGCAGTCAAATTGTAAAGTGTATGGTGAGCCTTAATAGGGTTAGAGGTCATCTGATGAGTGAAGAAACTATTTAGCCCCCAGTATCAGTCTCATATTGATGGTCATCTTTAACAATAGATGATTGTGGAGGAATGAGGCACCTAGAGCTTGATAAAGAAAAGAGGAACAGGTGGGAGCGGTAGGGATGTGGTCAGCAGCGACTGCAAAAAAAAAAAAAAAAAAGTGACAAAAAAATACTTTTATTTAACAGCAACACCTTTATTGGTTCCACTCTTCCCTTCCAGGATGTGGCCAGCAGCATGTAAGGGGTTAATCCCATGCCACAGTGCTCTTTATAAATTCACATGGCGGCCCCTTTCATCTACACACTGTATATAAACAGTGTAATGTCAGTGTAGGCCTGACTCAGGGAAAGTGGCAAGCTGTAATTGGATTCAGGGGGACTTAATTAGGAATTATAATGTAAATGGGACCCATTGATGCCGCCTGCTCTTGGTGAGTCTGCTAGGAAGTGCAATTCGCTTCATTGGTGGGCTTGGTGGAACAAACGGCTTGCGATCTTCACCGGCTGGAGCCGCACTCCATCTAGTGGCCAAAATAAGGAAGTGTGTGCAAGGCTGAAGGCAAACTTCTATAAACACATCCTTATGGAAACCACACACATAACACTAGAAATGTGGTAAGAAATACAAATGTTGTGCGAAAAACAAATGATTGGTCCAAGTTCGGAAGGTGGTGGTGAATCACGAGTGTTTTGGACTGTTCATACTACTAAAACCTATACCTGACACCTGAGATCCATTTATAGAGAACTATCACTGGGACTTTCTGCATTTAAATCACTTTGATACACAATTAATTGGTGTTGGAAATCGAGTATTGATTAATTTATTGGTTATTATTAAACACGTTGATGTGAGCACTATATATTTTATATTAAGGTTGCAGTAGCTATTTATAAGCACATATTCATTGAGCATTGATAGACATATTGATCATTTATTAAGCACGTTGATGTGAGCACTATTTTTGTATTAAGGGTTGGCGCAGCTACCTACACAAATATATATTTTCAACTTTTTACACTACAAAAAGTGGAAAACCGTAGCCGCAGCAAACCTTATATGTTGATTATTGTTATTTAAAATATTGGGAATATTGTTTTGCGCCGGTAGCACATATTACACAGACATCTTAAGCAGCCCTTAGTTTCTGGTCTCACATGCTCCAGACTTAGTTTACATATATTGGTGCACCCGCCCCTGAAGAGTGGAGCCAATCCACGAAACGCGTCAAGGTAATTGTATGCACCATGTTTCCTTTAGACTGCTCGATTTATTTTATGCATTCTGAGTCTACCATACCATTTTGTTTTTCAAGCGATTTCTTTATATAAAGGACAATCGTCCCACACCACAATATGTTTTTGCTAAGTTGCTATAATTGTTCTCATGTATGTATGGTCTGTAACATGTGATCGACTAGTTCATTATTCATTTATGCATGTACCATGTTATTGTGTCATGTTTTCTACTGTCTAAAAGAATGAATCATGTTTTTTATCATTGACTCATCTTTAAGCCACTATGTACTCGCCTCATTTAAAGTCCCAAACTCCCCCTCTTTTTGTACACATATGTGGTGTAGTATAGTGTACAGGGGTCAGTAGTTTGAAGGGCAGTGTACTGGGGTCAGTAGTATGTGGAGCAGTGTACAGGATTCAGTAGTATGTAGAGCAGTGTACAGGGGTCAGTAGTATGTAGAGCAGTGTACAGGGGTCAGTAGTATGTAGAGCAGCGTACAGGGGTCAGAAGTATGTAGAGCAGTGTATAGGGGTCAGTAGTATGTAGAGCAGCATACAGGGGTCAGAAGTATGTAGAGCAGTGTACAGGGGTCAGTAGTATGTAGAGCAGTGTACAGGGGTCAGTAGTATGTAGAGCAGCATACAGGGGTCAGAAGTATGTAGAGCAGTGTACAGGGGTCAGTAGTATGTAGAGCAGTGTACAGGGGTCAGTAGTATATAGAGCAACGTACAGAGGTCAGTAGTATGTAGAGCAGTGTACAGGGGTCAGTAGTATGTAGAGCAGTGTATAGGGGTCAGTAGTATGTAGAGCAGTGTACAGGGGTCAGTAGTATGTAGAGCAGTGTACAGGGGTCAGTAGTATGTAGAGCAGCATACAGGGGTCAGAAGTATGTAGAGCAGTGTACAGGGGTCAGTAGTATGTAGAGCAGTGTACAGGGGTCAGTAGTATGTAGAGCAGCATACAGGGGTCAGAAGTATGTAGAGCAGTGTACAGGGGTCAGAAGTATGTAGAGCAGTGTACAGAGGTCAGAAGTATGTAGAGCAGTGTACAGGGGTCAGAAGTATGTAGAGCAGTGTACAGGGGTCAGTAATATGTAGAACAGTGTACAGGGGTCAGTAGTATGTAGAGCAGTGTACAGGGGTCAGTAATATGTAGAGCAGTGTACAGGGGTCAGAATTATGTAGAGCAGCGTACAGGGGTCAGTAGTATGTAGAGCAGTGTACAGGGGTCAGTAGTATGTAGAGCAGTGTACAGGGGTCAGTAGTATGTAGAGCAGTGTACAGGGGTCAGTAGTATGTAGAGCAGTGTACAGAGGTCAGTAGTATGTAGAGCAGTGTACAGGGGTCAGTAGTATGTAGAGCAGTGTACAGGGGTCAGCAGTATGTAGAGCAGTGTACAGGGGTCAGTAGTATGTATGGCAGTGTACAGGGGTCAGAAGTATGTAGAGCAGTGTACAGAGTTCAGTAGTATGTAGAGCAGTGTATAGGGGTCAGTAGTATGTAGAGCAGTGTACAGGGGTCAGTAGTATGTAGAGCAGTGTATAGGGGTCAGTAGTATGTCGAGCAGTGTACAGGGGTCAGTAGTATGTAGAGCAGTGTACAGGGGTCAGTAGTATGTAGAGCAGTGTACAGGGGTCAGTAGTATGTAGAGCAGTGTACAGGGGTCAGTAGTATGTAGGGCAGTTTACAGGGGTCAGTAGTATGTAGAGCAGTGTACAGAGGTCAGTAGTATGTAGAGCAGTGTACAGGGGTCAGTAGTATGTAGAGCAGTGTACAGGGGTCAGTAGTATGTATGGCAGTGTACAGGGGTCAGAAGTATGTAGAGCAGTGTACAGAGTTCAGTAGTATGTAGAGCAGTGTATAGGGGTCAGTAGTATGTAGAGCAGTGTACAGGGGTCAGTAGTATGTAGAGCAGTGTATAGGGGTCAGTAGTATGTCGAGCAGTGTACAGGGGTCAGTAGTATGTAGAGCAGTGTACAGGGGTCAGTAGTATGTAGAGCAGTGTACAGGGGTCAGTAGTATGTAGAGCAGTGTACAGGGGTCAGTAGTATGTATGGCAGTGTACAGGGGTCAGTAGTATGTAGAGCAGTGTACAGGGGTCAGTAGTATGTATGGCAGTGTACAGAGTTCAGTAGTATGTAGAGCAGTGTATAGGGGTCAGTAGTATGTAGAGCAGTGTATAGGGGTCAGTAGTATGTCGAGCAGTGTACAGGGGTCAGTAGTATGTAGAGCAGTGTACAGGGGTCAGTAGTATGTAGAGCAGTGTACAGGGGTCAGTAGTATGTAGAGCAGTGTATAGGGGTCAGTAGTATGTCGAGCAGTGTACAGGGGTCAGTAGTATGTAGAGCAGTGTACAGGGGTCAGTAGTATGTAGAGCAGTGTACAGGGGTCAGTAGTATGTAGAGCAGTGTACAGGGGTCAGTAGTATGTAGGGCAGTGTACAGGGGTCAGTAATATGTAGAGCAGTGTACAGGGGTCAGAAGTATATAGAGCAGCGTACAGAGGTCAGTAGTATGTAGAGCAGCGTACCATGGTCAGTAGTATGTAGAGCAGCGTACAGGGGTCAGTAGTATGTAGAGCAGCGTACAGGGGTCAGTAGTATGTAGAGCAGCGTACAGGGGTCAGTAGTATGTAGAGCAGTGTACAGGGGTCAGTAGTATGTAGAGCAGTGTATAGGGGTCAGTAGTATGTAGAGCAGTGTACAGGGGTCAGAAGTATGTAGAGCAGTGTACAGGGGTCAGTAGTATGTAGAGCCGTGTACAGAGTTTAGTAGTATGTAGAGCAGTGTACAGGGGTCAGAAGTATGTAGAGCAGCGTACAGGGGTCAGTAGTATGTAGAGCAGTGTACAGGGGTCAGTAATATGTAGAGCAGTATACAGAGGTCAGTAGTATGTAGAGCAGTGTACAGTGGTCAGTAGTATGTAGAGCAGTGTACAGGGGTCAGAAGTATGTAGAGCAGTGTACAGAGTTTAGTAGTATGTAGGGCAGTTTACAGGGGTCAGTAGTATGTAGAGCAGTTTACAGGGTTCAGTAGTATGTAGAGCAGTGTACTGGGTCAGTAGTATGTAGAGCAGCGTACAGAGGTCAGTAGTATGCAGGGCAGTGTACAGAGGTCAGTAGTATGTAGGGCAGCGTACAGAGTTCAGTAGTATGTAGGGCAGTTTACAGGGGTCAGTAGTATGTGGAGCAGTGTACAGGGGTCAGTAGTATGTAGAGCAGTTTACAGGGGTCAGTAGTATGTAGAGCAGTGTACAGGGGTCAGTAGTATGTAGAGCAGTTTACAGGGGTCAGTAGTATGTAGAGCAGTGACAAAAGAAAGAAAGGCGCCTCTGGGTGTAGACTTAAAACAGTTTATTGCATAAAAATAGTAGCGGTCACACTCACATAGGTGAAGTCATCAAAGGCATATGTAGTAAGCAGACCATAGAGCATCATCCATCATAGGGAAATGGGTCAGATCGGTCTATCCTCCTGATACTCGGCTGGGAGCTCTGCCCGTGTGTGGAGTGGAGTACCGCTGAGAATGGTAAGGGCCGGCCACAGCGGTGACACGTTTAACCAGAACCAAAGCTGAAGGCGATGACAAAGATCTGGATACACAGGAAGAGAAACACAGCAACCGGCGAGGAGGAGTGACGTCACTGAAAGAGCGACGCGTTGCGGGGCGTACGGGCTGCGATAACGTGACAGCCGCGCCCCTTTATCACCATCTCCAGTGTTTGCGCCTATACTTGCATAGTATGTAGAGCAGTGTACAGGTGTCAGTAGTATGTAGAGCAGCGTACAGGGGTCAGTAGTATGTAGAGCAGTTTACAGGGGTCAGTAGTATGTAGAGCAGTGTACAGAGGTCAGTAGTATGTAGAGCAGTGTACAGAGGTCAGTAGTATGTAGAGCAGTGTACAGAGGTCAGTAGTATGTAGAGCAGTGTACAGGGGTCAGTAGTATGTAGAGCAGTGTATAGGGGTCAGTAGTATGTAGAGCAGTTTACAGGGGTCAGTAGTATGTAGAGCAGTGTACAGGGGTCAGTAGTATGCAGGGCAGTGTACAGAGTTCAGTAGTATGTAGAGCAGTGTACAGAATTAAGCAGTTTGCAAGGCAGATTATAGGGGTCAGCAAGGTGGAGAACAGAAGTCAGCAGGGCAGTTAGCAGGGCACTGGACAGGTTCAGTAGGTCAGGTGACAGGGGTCAGTAGGGCACTGGATGGGGGTTTTAGGGCAGGGGATGGTGCCAGTCAGTAAGGCAGTTGATGGTGTCAAATGAGCAGTGGACAGGATCAATAGAGCCATGGACAGAGTCAGTCAGTAGGGAAGAGGACGGTGTCAGTGAATCAGTGGATGGGGTCAGTAGAGCAGTGGACAGAGTCAGTAGAGCAGTGGACAATGTCAGTCAGTAGGGAAGAGGACGGTGTCAGTGAATCAGTGGATGGGGTCAGTAGAGCAGAGGTTTTCATATACAGAGGGTCAGCAGGGCAAAGCCTTATCCCCACTGGCCCTCCACAATTGTCCATCCTATGTGATGTCCCATACAAGCACCTGGGATGGACATAAGAGGAGGGCCGGTGAAGATCAGTGCAGCACACTAGGTATGTTCCTTCCCTGCGCTGCTCAGTTTAGGCTGGGGGTCAGCAAGGTGGGGATTTGATCTACCCGTCTTCTTCCTGCAATGGACGGGTTGGCAACCCCCGACTTAGATAGAGATGGAATGATAAGGATGGCAACCCTGGAGCCTGCATTGTCAAAAACAAGTCAGAGATGGCAGCTTCCATATTATTATCCTATCAGGTCCCCTGTAACCATGGTCACAAGAATGAAAGCTTAATTTACAGGCACTTTTTCTAAAAAAAAAACATGATTTACAGGGCCTTTGCAAATTAAATGTTATTCACGTAGGAAATATGTTTAGATCTACTTAGATCATAGTACTCCACCTGAAAATTCGTTTATCTACTGTTCTCTTGAGAAAGACAAAGCCACCTTTGGTCAAGTGACATTGCATAGTCTTCCTGGACTGAGACGCTGACTCACAGTCGTGTAAATCCTGGTGTCTGTGCAGTTCTTAGCTGTGTTCACAAATGTCTGACACAGATCAGCCCCCCTCTGCAGCTTCTCACTTTGTGACTTGCTACAAAATGATATTGTATGGTCTCACTGGGGAAGAAGAGACTGGTAAAATGTCTTCTCCTACCTGCAACAGACTTATGACATCATCTCCACCTAGGCAAAGTCACGGATTTATTGATAACAGGTACAGCTTTCTTTAAAAGGATACTATTTCAGTATATAGTAACATGATAAAAAAGCATTTATTCACACGTTTAAAGTTACTGAAAGCTGAACAAAGTTGTGAAATTGTTTTTGGGACAGATAGTTAAAAGTGTAAGTTTCCTAAAAATTACCAGCTCCATACTGTCTGCAGTTAAGTCATGTGACCAAATGCAGAGGCTTTTGTCATGTGATCTCAATAGGGCTGCCCTTTTTCTGGGAAAAAATTCCAGCCCTTTTTATCAGAGATAACCTTTGCCATTTTTACTAGTCATGTTGGCAAAATAAGGCCTCTTGCATACTGCAGCTTGAAAAAGCTCAGTACAGCGTTTTTTTTACTGATCTAAAATGCAGCCCATTGTTTACAATGAGCCTGTACACACAAGTGTGTAAGCAATCGCTGCATATTCTTAAGTAAAAAAAGAAAAATCTGCTTTCCAGGTCAGTATTTTGCACCAGTCGCAAAAACGCACATATGAGCATAAATATTTAGAATTTTCTTGGATTTTTCATTAAGGAATGTGTTGTGCTCACTTATGCGGATAAGCGCAAATATGTGTAAACTGAAATACCTGAAATTACCTACAGAAATGCTGATGCTCAAACATCAGTACAATGTGCAAGAGGCCTAAAAGCCAAGTGGCAAACCCTAGATCAGCCTTTTTCAACCACGGTCCCTTGAGGTTTCTTCAGGGGTGCCTTTGCAAAATGCCTAAAAATTGATCAAAAATGATATACACGCCAGCAGGTGGATCAATCCTGCCTTTTAGTTACACGAAACCACAGGTTTTCATTGTACACCATTACAACTTTCTAGACACTGGCATCAGAACAACCAATGACGTCATCAGTTGTAAGGAGGATGTCTGTTGCCTCCACAGCATCCTTGTTTGACCCTCCTGTGCCCCTCTCCCTTAGCACTGGGGTGACATTAGCTGAATGATGGAGAGAAATTGAGGGTGAAGAGAAACATTGGACTACTAGTCAGTACCAGTGTGCAAAAGTGTATTTGCTTTGGAAGAATAAATCACCTCTAACGTTGGGTGTCCTGTGTGTGGATGTTGTTGTATTGTGTAAATCTATTAGAATAGTTTTTTACATTTTAGAATGGGGTGCCTCGAGACTGTCTATAATTTTTAAAGGGTGCCTCGACTCAAAAAAGGTTGAGAAACACTGCCTAGATACCAGCTACAGAGGCTTAAAGTACATCTAAGCCCAAAAACAAAACTTAAAGTGATAATAAAGGCAATATTTTTTTTTTTTTTAATAACAGACCTGTAATGCCCCGTACACACGGTCGGATTTTTCAACGGAAAATGTGTGATAGGACCTTGTTGTCGGAAATTCCGACCGTGTGTAGGCTCCATCACACATTTTCCATAGGAATTTCCAACACACAAAGTTTGAGAGCAGGCTATAAAATTTTCCGACAACAAAATCCGTTGTCGGAATTTCCGATCGTGTGTACACAAATCCGACGCACAAAGTGCCACGCATGCTCAGAATAGATAAAGAGATGAAAGCTATTGGCTACTGCCCCGTTTATAGTCCCGACGTACGTGTTTTACGTCACCGCGCTCAGAATGATCGGATTTTCCGACAACTTTGTGTGACCGTGTGTATGCAACATATGTAACACAAGTTTGAGCCAACATGCGTTGGAAAAAATCCTAGGATTTTGTTGTCGGAATGTCTGATCAATGTCCGACCTTGTGTACGGGGCATTATACTTATCTGCTCTGTGTAATGGTTTTGCACAGAGCAGCCCCAGTCCTCCTCTTCTCATGTCCCCTGCTGGCGCTCCTGGCCCCTCCCTCCTGCCCCCAGAGCAAGCAGCTTGCTATGGGGACCCCCGAGACACTGCTCTGCGTGTTCCATTCACACACACACAGCTATGGCTCAGCCCCACCCCCTTTCTCTTCTCATTGGCCAATGGCTCCTGCTGCTGTCTCAGCAAATGAGGAGGGAGGGACACAGCAGAGCCAAGGCTCCTGTGAACAGTGCTGGAGAAAGATCAGGCTCAGGTAAGTATTGGGGGGGGGGTTCTGCACAGAGAAGATTTATTACCTTCATGCACAGAAGCCTTCAGAACCACTTTAAAGTGGTTGTAAACCCTTTACAACCATTTTAAACCACAGGCAAGCCTATATTTACGCTTACCTGTAGCTGCACTTGATATCTCCTAAACCATCACGGTTTAGGAGATACCCCTGTTTTTGCATGTGCCGACGTCATCGGCACATGTGCACTTAAGCCAACTGAAGCAACGGCACGTACTGAGCCGCGATACCCGGAAGTAAGTCCCCGGGGAGATGTCGGCTGACGGAGCGGTGAAGAAGGACCGCTGCAGAGGCTTCGATCTCAGGTAAGTCATTCATAATGAGCTAGTATGCTATGCATACTAGCTCATTATGCCTTTATCTTGCAGGTTTTTTTTTTTTGGATATCTTAAAACGGGTTTACAACCACTTTAAATGTATTGTAATTTATTAGCCCTTGGGTGTGGTTGTATAGGTTTTCTTTTTTTTAAGGCAAGTACAGAAAAATTCCTATTTATCATTCTAGAATTACAGTGTCCAAGTATCTTTCTGTACAGTGAACTGAAATATCAAAGAATGTTATCACCTTTCTCAGCTATCTTCATGCAAATCAGGAGAGCAGCCAAGGATGACAACGCTGCTACTGCTAAGATATAGAGTGTTGTCACCCTAGTACATCTTTTTTGGGTTAAAGGCAAATTTTAAAACCTGATCTTTCAAATAAACAAAATTCACAAAGTATTATGTAAAATGACAGGGCTGACCTAGGCAACTTATTCAAGATACAGTATATTCAGATAGATTCCTTCACTATGCTAGCTCACGCAGGCCCATAGAGATTTAAAATAAGAAACAATCAGTCAAAAAGTGAGCCGCTAGTGGACTTTCTGGATATTGCAGTGAATGTTGGAAACTCAACATTCGAAGCAAATACAGTGCCAGAAAATCACCCTGTATTATCTCCTTATACACACACTCCCAGAAAATGTCAGGTCAGCTTAGCGCACTAGCACCTAACATAAGGCCAATGCGCTGAAATGCGTCAGCGTTCCACTCACCTACAAAATGATGGAGCGCTGAAGCTTAAGTTTTATTAAAAAACATTTTTTCTCTGCTTTAGTTACATTGCATACCTGTAATGAAGGATCTTCCACAATTTGAAGGCTCCTGGATTCTGCAGAAATCTTCATTGCAAAGCTGCCCTGTCCTCTTCCCGCTGTAGCACCCTCTAGTGTGCTAGGTTTGTTAGTGTAGGAAAATGTAGTTCAGCTCAGGGCTAAGCCTGAGCTGTGAATCTGGGTCAGGGTTCAGTGACTCAGGGCTCAGGGCTGGCTGACTCATCCTAGCAGCCTCTCTGGTGCCTCCCCTTGTTTTCTGGGACATTGGAGAATGTTCTAGACGTAGTGGGTGGAGGTTAGGAGGAGGAGTTTTGAATATTTATGAGGGCCTTGGCCAATCCCCAGTAAAGGTCTTGCAGGGGGCAGGCCACCTCATAAATAGGCATGTGTCATGCCAGCAGGGGCAGTCGGGTGGAAGATGGAGATGGGAGTGCTGAGGAGGCTGTTGGTGGCCCTCAAGGGTGCCTTCTAGTCTGGGGGGAGGGGTGGCCTTGGGACGGGGCTCGGGTGCTAGAAGGATCCTGCCATATCGCACAGAGGAAGTCCTTCCCGGAGGCACAGGAGCAAGGAGAGAGGACAGTGGGAGCAGGTCAGCACTACTGGGAGATCTCCTGAGAGTCAGCCGGGTGGGCTAGTGTGTGTCAGTCTGAAGGACTGTGGTGCAGAAGTTAGCCTGGAGGGCTAGTGAAAGGGCAGCTGCAGCCAGGTGGATTGGCAGTGCCTGAAGAGGTGGTGCTGGGATCATTAGCCATAGGAGGAAAATTGCAAGCTGTTTCACTGTATCTTTGCTACACTACAAGGGGGAGAGTTTGTCAGATATCCAAAAAGTGATTCAGCTGGGGTCTGCAAGCAAGTGTGTTCTGGAGGAAGAAGTTGGAGCTGTATATAGACTGTATATAGGAAGAGTGTCCCTGAAGATGTTACTGGAGTTTTGCTAAAGTCAAGTGGCATCCCATAACCTCCCATCCCCATCCAAGTTATTAACCCTCAATAAACAACAAAAAAACAAAGTCACGACTGTTCTCTGTTTCTGAAGTGCTTGTGAAAATTCGGTGTGCCTGGCTGTGCAGAGTGGGGGATCCCGGTTCATCTGCAGCCCTTAAGGGGGTGCGCTACACTGCTGCTGAACTTTTTTCTGTGCATGGGGAATCATGTGACTAATAAGACTCTCCTCCATTTTCAGATTGTGTTACCAGGGCTGCTATTAGAAATCACGGGGACCCCATACAACCTAACTGACAGGGCCCCCTTTCCATGACTGAAGTGACTGAGGTCATAGATTGATCAGTCCCCTTTCTCTGTAGCCTCAGCTGCACAGATGAATGAATAGGAAGTGCTCCAAAGCTTACTACTCATTCACAAACGGAAGCATAGTAAAGTGATGTATGGGCACAGGAGTGATTAATAGCGATCGCTCCCTGTGTTCATTTGGAAAAGGAAGGGGCCAGTAAATGACATATTTACTGGCCCCTTCCCCCTCTCGCCATCTTGAAACATCCCCCTGTGTGCCCACAGCAGCTGCTGGTGGGAGAGGAGGGAAGCTGGCAGTACTGTAGGAGAAAGGGGCACACAGGGGGGCCCGGAGAGCAGATGGAAGGGGCGCATGTGCTAGAACCAATCCCCCTGCAGTGCAGCCGGAGGGGGATAGAAGAGGAAAATCTAGCAGCGCTGCAGGGGGAAGCAGAAGAGGATCGGTGTCTGCAGTAAGACAGTAAAGCCGGGCCTCCTGCTCAACAGGTACCCGGGCCCCTCTGATGGTACCTGGGCCCAGTATAGGAGGTCTGGCTGTACTGCCTTATCAGTGCCCCTGTGTGTTACAGACAGTGTAATCAGTGAAAGAACTTTTCTCAGTGGAGGATAGGATAAGAGGAGGAGTTGTCCCCATCCGATCATCTTTAGAGTAGCTGAGCTCGAAGACTTCAAGCTGTTACCCCCACAGCGCCGGAATTGCAACAGCAGGAAGAAGACAGGGCAGCCCCGCAGTGAAGACTTCTACAGAATCCAGCAGCCTGCACATCCTTCATTACAGGTAAGTAATGTAACTAAAGCTATAGAGAAAAAAATGTTTTTTGGTGTAAGCTTTAAACACAATTGTGTAGTTTCAACCCATTTTAGGAAGTTTAAACGTGAACTTGGTCTCACTCTATCAGACACACATTGATTGATCTAGAAACATATATTAAGTGTATTACTTCTCCTCACAGTAACAAAATTAATTTGGACACAGACAAATAATTTATCTTTTGTTTAGTTAAAACATACGAAAAATCTCACATCCCCTCTCCATAAGTTGAGTGTCTTTGTAATACTAATAATCATATGTCAGCAGGGGAAAATATTTAACTTTTACATTGATGAGTGAAGTGCTAATCTCAATAACGAACACAAACATCCGATTGGCGTGTCAGGCTAGCGAAGGCCAGGGTCTGATTGGTTGGCAGGCACTGGCTATTTACAGAGTGGAGCTTTGCATTGTCTTAAGGCCCGGCTTTCTTCGGCTCAGTGTGGTCTTCGGGAGATGAAATATGCCAGGGCCTATTCTGGATTCTGTCCAGTGGACAAATCCTGCTAATATCAGCTCACACGGGGTCAAATTCCTATTGACACTTAATTCACTGTAAAATAAACGCACGCTAATACTGTTTACAGTCCTGGCATAAACACTCCGGCAAAATGCAACTTTAAAAGGGTTTTTTTGTCACAGAATCAAAGAGCCTCTTCTGCACCATGCCAGCTGGAGTGTGAGGAGCTTTAAGGAGTTATTAGAAGAAAAAAGAAGAACGTGAAATATGGCCGTGTGGGGTTTTTCGGTGTGATGCATTTTTCACTTGGACTGTGAATAACCTTCATAACTTTCCAACATAAGTTTTCTTTATTCTTAAGTCTAAAAGTGGGAGTTGAGTGACTTAGACAGACAACCCATTACCTGATTGATCTCCAAGAAGGAATTTATTAACCTGAATAGATAAGGATTGCATTTTTTTTTGTATTGTAGCATAAGCCAGAGCCTGGGGTCAGAGAGATAATAATGACCAGTGTGGACTGACTTTTGTTTGTTTCAGAACTGCTCCTCTCCCTATACAATTCTATGGGAATACAAAAGAAGCAGGTCATCTGCACCTGCAATAAATTCTGAAGGATATCAGAAGCTCCTCAACCCAGTGTCTAAAGCCCGTCGAAGTTTATTGACACCGGCTGTAAAGGTTACCAGTTGACTTAAATATGGGGCAGCCCAAGAATTTTGGCTGCACCAAAAAACTATTATAAACCACCAGAAAGAAAAAAAAAAATTAAGTCTCAAACTCTGTGATGAAGATGGAAAAGACTCCAGGGATAGCCGAGGTGATCCCAAAAAACACTCTCACCAAAGACTTATCAGAATGCCAGCGACCCCCTAGCCAGGGTGCTCAATATGCGCTCAGCTAATTGGTAAAGATAAACTCCATGGCAGGAGATGGAATAGCAGTACTGGCACACATCACTTTGCTAATACACAGGGACTCCACCAATTGCCAGCTTAATCCAACAGACTCAAAACAGATTGTACAGTATGTAAGATAACAGATCTCCACATAGTGTAATAATGTAAAATCATCCGCGATTTAATAAAAGAGAGATTTCACTTACAATTCAGCAATGAATAAACAGCTTATCACAAGAACGCAATGAAAGGAAACAGGGTCTTTCTCCAATACCAAAGATGGCCAATAGTCGGCTATGCATGAGTGGTAGCGTGTGTTTGTGGCTCCCTCTTACGCGCTTTGTCAAATATGACAACATCAGAGGTACCTTAATCAATAGGGTACCATCATAACATGCCAGTATTCTACTGTCTGATACATACATACAAAGAGCCACTTTAGTCCAGGCAGCGCATTAAATTGGTGTTTGTCTTCTATTTCAACCATTTCATATCTCTTTGTCTTTAGTGAGACGAAGTGGCCATTGTGACATCACTTATTACATTGGTTATAACTCTCCAAGTTAAGCTGTCAGTTGGTAGAGGCATGTTGATCATTCTTAGTAAGTTGCCTGACAAACCAGATTACTTGTACTTGGTGTAAACATTTGGGCTTTTTTTTATATGAATGTATTTGTCATATTGTATGATTTCTGATTTGTCTTGCCATGAGAAATATTCAGCAAAAAAGTAATGCTGGTGTAAATTTATGGTTAGATAAGGGTTAGGAAGCTGAGTTTGGGATTATATGGTTAGTGATTAGGCTGAGGATAAGGTCTAGGTTGAATGTTCAGGACTACGTGTGGAGTTGGGTTTTCATTTGTCAGTTAGGTAAGGCTTACACCCCTAGGTGGGTACTTACAGCTGTACACCTAGGGGTTCCAGTGATATATGTAGAGTTATTGTTATGTTTTTATGTAATGAGGCTACACTACATACAGTATCTGTTGTAATCATTGGTGCCAAATGCATACAGGCAACAAAAATTCACTCATACCAAGCGCATTTGTGTGGAAATTCAGCAGCCAAAAATGAATATACTGCAAACGCAACTGAAATCCTGTGAGCTTTGCCCTTCTCTCATTGATTTTGCTGACATACAGTTGCTCTTTGGAACAGAAGTGCAGACATCGTACTGACTGGCCTAAGCATGTATATTAGGCCCCTTGAAAACCTTTCTGTGACAGTTAACCCTTGAAGCTTCAACCAAAATGATTGTAAGCTCTTGTGTATTGATTGTCCTTTTAAATGTCTCCCAAATGACTCGTTAGTGATGATGAGCAAATATTGAAAATTTCCACTCTGCGAAAATCCATTTCCTCCTGAAGATGTGAGATGGTATAGGGGTCCTTCAGACCTCTAACTCCCTTCCCGCCATTCTGAACATCCTATGGACTGACAGAAGTATGCACACTGGGCTCCTAAAATAAAATTTGCAACAGTTAAATCTTTATACCCTACACAAAATGAATTGTTATTGGATTATATTAAATATTAAAAAAATGACATTCATAATTTGTTTCCTGAAGATCTGTGTACTCTGAGGATGGCTCAGGGCTCTAGTCTGACAACAGCTGGCTCATCACATAGGAGATTTGCATTAAGTGAATTACGGTATTCAGGAATCTGTTTATGGTGATTCTACAGGAGGGCAAAGATCATGTACATCGTAGAGCAGCTGTGTGCTGAATTTATTAGAAAGACCTTTCACTCTTCTCACCAACTTGTGGATGCTAGTTTAGAAAATATTAAAGAAAAACTCCAGTGAAAAAACACTATTTAAAGCTGGTATAATGACTTTATGTGCCTGTAATTTAACATGTTTCTTTTGTTGTAGAGCCAGCCTTTATTGCCTGTTTCTGTCTTTTATGGGCTATATCTGATTTACCTTGAAATAAGAGACTGCCATTTTCTAAGCTTTTAACAATGTTCCTTTGGGAAGGGCCCAGTATACCCACACATTCAGCAAATGTCAGAGATTAGAAGAGCTGAGGCACCGAGTCAAAGGAACCACCTTGCTTCACCAAAGCTCCTGAAGGTGGAGATGCATTTTGCTGCAGACAACACTCAGATTGAGATCCTCTGACTTACCCGAGCAGGCAGTTACTGGGAACTGAGATCAGCTATGTAGGTAGGAGTCGATTGAAGCACTCGGACTGGGAGAGGGTAGGAGTGCACAGGTTCTGGTAAGGAGTGGCTGGCTAAAACGCATTGAGAGAGTTTACCAAAACTGGTGCAGTTGTGCATAGCAACCATTCAGTTTCTAACTTTAGCTTCTGCAATTAGGCTTTGATTAAAAAAAAAAAAACTAGAAGCTGATTGGTTACTATACACAGCTGCACCAGTTTCAGTAAATGACCACACGTGATGTCACAAGGGGCAGGTTCTCTGTGTGACCTCACGCCCCATGACTATATAAGAAATGACAGACAGCGGGAGCCGACACAACAGAGTAAGCCAGTGTCGGAGGAAGACCTTTTTTTATTTTTAGGGGGTTAGTGGCAGCGGACAAAGAAGCCATCACCTGCAGAAAGAAACCTGCGGAGGGAGAAGAAACCACCGGAGTGAGAAGACAGTGGAGAGAGAAGAAACCACCGGAGGGAGAAGACTCGAGGAAGAAGACCGGAGTAAGAGGACACCTTGAAGCCACAATAGGGGACATTCTTCATTTTTAATAAACAGAAACTGTCTCTTGTTTTTTTTAACACTACACTTCTTTATTTTTGTTGCATGGGTAGAGGTACAATGTACCTCATACTCAGTCACATAGGTGGGGGGACGGGATCTGGGGGCCCCATTCTTAAAGGGGCTTCCAGATTCTGATAAGCCAACCACCCGCAGACCCCCACAATCAAAGCCCAGGGTTGTTGGGAAGAGGTCTTTGTCCCCATCAACATAGGGACAAGGTGCTTTGGGGCGGGGGGCCAGAACCCTCCCTGCCCCAAAGCACCCCCCCTCATGTTGAGGGCATGCTCTCGCTTATCCCCTCCCTTTCTTGACCTGCCGGGCTGCATGCTCGGATAAGGGTCTGGTATGGATTTTGTGGGGACCCATGCCATTTTTTAAAAACATTTTGGTGTGGGGGCTCCCTTCAAATCGATACCAGACCCAAAGGACCTGTATGGACCTGGGGGGACCCCACGCCTTTATTTTCACATTTTTTTTGCCGGCAATTCTTTACATTTAGCTGTCAGCGGGGAATCCCGCTGACAGCTGATGACTCATCAGTTGTTAAGGACGCTGCGGCCAGCTTCCCAGCCTACTCCTTAGCAACCAACTATATACAGTGTGTTTAAAGAAAAAAAAAACCAGCAAAATGCATTAAAACTGCATGCAAAAGCGCATGAAAAACGAGGGTTTAAAAATGCAAAACGTGCCTGAAAAACGCATCAACGCAGCCCACATAGATGTAAACCTAGACTTCAAATCAAGCTCAGTGAGTATAGTGGTGAAAGAAGACTGGATGTTGGCTGTGGGGCACTGAGTCACTGGAGCAGGCACAGAGGAGAACACCCGGTTGAACAGGTGCGTATGGCTAGCTCCACCAGGTGTAAATAGAGACCATTAATCATTTATAGCAAATTTCATATTTTACTTACTTAAAAAAATTGAAAATATTTTTAAAATAGTTTTAGTTCTGGACATAATAACATAAAAATATGTGCATAAGCTCAATTTATTCTCTTTAAGAGGTCACTTTGTACCTCTTTGACTGTTTATATGAAAATTCAGCCACTCTTTGGATTTGACCTTTTGGCCCAGCAATTCATTTCTCAAGTGAGTGTTATCTCCATAGAGTGGCGGAGCTGAAGTCATCCAAATGGCCTTTAACCTTTGCTGAATCCATCAATCACATTAACTAGTGCCTAATCTTAATCTCTAACATCAGATGCAGTATGATCTGAAAAACCAATAATTACTCATGTAAGGTCCCGGTTTTGTAAACAGAGGTGTTCATATAATCCTGGACTCCGAATGCTAAACCTAACCGTGGGCTGGAATTTAGATATTTTTAAATACTAAACTACCAATGTAACATGTTGTGGGGCAAATCATAATCTGCAATTCTAATGCCCCCTACACACGGTCGGACTTTGTTCGGACATTCCGACAACAAAATCCTAGGATTTTTTCCGACGGATGTTGGCTCAAACTTGTCTTGCATACACACGGTCACACAAAGTTGTCGGAAAATCCGATCGTTCTAAACGCGGTGACGTAAAACACGTACGTCGGGACTATAAACGGGGCAGTAGCCAATAGCTTTCATCTCTTTATTTATTCTGAGCATGCGTGGCACTTTGTCCGTCGGATTTGTGTACACACGATCGGAAATTCCGACAACGGATTTTGTTGTCGGAAAATTTTATATCCTGCTCTCAAACTTTGTGTATTGGAAAATCCGATGGAAAATGTCCGATGAAGCCCCCACATGGTCGGAATTTCTGACAACACGCTCTGATCGGACATTTTCCATCGGAAAATCTGACCGTGTGTACGGGGCATTAGACATAAGCAGTTTCCATTATAGAACCCTCCTTTTCATAATGCTAGTTCCCTGGCTCCCATCATGAATCAATGGCTCCAGTAATTTCTGAACCACAAACCCATAAACAAGTATGAGATGTGCAAATTTTGTAAAATTTCACCCACCATCTGCAAAATCCAGCTTGCAATCCATTTCACATTTCAGCTCTGAAATCCATTTCACGGGGGTTTTTTTTCTCAGACATTAGGTGCAGGAACTCCCCCTTTCCAGTCACCCCTTGTCTCCACCCCCTACCCAACTCCTGCACCATACCTTGGTGCCGCCCCCTACCCACCTCCCAGTACTGCCCCTTTTGGAGAATACAGAACCAAGTACCAAGTAACAGAACCAAGTAACAATTGTGGTACTAATTTGTATGGAATTTGGTAATGATAACAAGTAAAGCTGTAAAAAAAATCCCATGAAGCCAACAACAACAGATCCCCCTGGAAACAATGGGGCAACCGCAACAAAAATAACAGATCTCCCTGCAGCCAGCACCAATAGACTCTCCAGCAGCCAGCAACAATAGATTACTCATAACAAAATCCCCCCTCCCCCAGCAACAATAGATCCCCAGCAGCAACAACAGATTTCACACTTCTGTAGTCTACTACTGGCTGCTTGGCAACCTCGCTTGATACTGCCTCCTATTTGGTGAACGACCTATAAATAGCAGACTAGCAAAATTACTGTAAATCCTTTACATAGGAAATGGTGTTGTCTGCTGCAAGGGTGAAATAACAGTTATATGAATTTTCTATTCGGGGGAGGTTAACAAATTCCTGTGCATAGCGGATATACAGCAGGTAAAATAAGTAATGAACACGTCACCAAAAGAAATAAGTACAGAAAAGAAGCTATGTGTAATAAAATGGAATGACACAGGGAAAATGTATTGAACACATGAAGAAAGGGAGGTGCAAAAAGGTATGGAAGGCCAAGACACCAGCTGAAATCTATCAGTAATAAGAAAGCAATCCTGCCCCTTTTCAGTGCAAATTAATATCAGCTGGTTCAGTCTCAACTGATGGCCTAGAAAATGGTGTCCCATTACCAAGGTGTCACACAAGGAACATCTCATGATGGGTAAAAGCAAAGAGCTCTTTCAAGACCTTCACAACCTTATTGTTGTAAAACATACTGATGGCATTGGTTACAGAAGGATTTCTAAACATCTGAATGTTCCAGTGAGCACCTCTGGGGCCATAATCCGGAAGTGAAAAGAACATCATTTCACCATAAACCAGCCACAAACAGGTGCTCCTCGCAAGATTTCTGACAGAGAAGTGAAAAGAATTATCTGAAGAGTTGTCCAACAGCCAAGGATAACTTATGGAGAGCTTCAGAATGACTTGGAATTAGCAGGTACAATTGTTTCAAAGAAAACAATAAGTAATGCACTCAACCGTCATGCCCTGTATGCACGCTCACCACGTAATACTACATTGCTGAAGGAAAAGCATGTTGAAGCTTGTTTAAAGTTTGCAGCACAACATGTAGACAAGCCTGGGAAATACTGGGAGAATATAGTCTGGTCAGATGAGACCAAAACTGAACTCTTTGGATGCCATAATACGCATCATGTTTGGAGGTCAAAACACCCCAAAAACACCATAACAACAGTGAAGTTTGGAGGTGGGGACATCATGGTGTGGGGCTGTTTTTCAGCATACAGTACTGGACTTCATATCGTTGAAGGAAGGATGGATGGAAAAATGTACCAAGATATTCTTGATTAAAATCTGCTGCCATCTACCAGGATGATGAAGATGAAACAAGGGTGGATATTTAAGCAAGACAATGATCCCAAACACAAAGCCAAGGAAACTCTCAATTGGTTTCAAAGAAAGAAAATGAAGCTGCTAGAATGGTCCAGCCAATCACCTGACTTGAATCCAATAGAAAATCTATGGAAAGAACTAAAGATCAGAGTTCAAAGAATAGGCCCACGTGACCTTCAAGATTTGAAGTCTGTGTGGAAGAATGGTCCAAAAATTCATTCCATTTTATCACACAGAACTTAATTTCTGAACTTATTTGTTTTGGTTTCTTTGTATGTATGGATTGCATGGGTTATTACCGACATGTGAAAATTCCATGTCAATAGCACCTTAGAAATACATTTACCTGAAAAAATGGTGACATGTTAGTTGGCTTACCCGCTGTATCTAGGAATGGACAAATCTACTACTATCCCAGGCTGAATCTTGGTTCTGGGTTATTGTCCCATATTTGTTCCCATGATGTGTAGAAATATAGTAATATAGGCTTGTCCCCATTTGCAGCTTTTCCCTCACCTACTGTTCTGGGGACAACTGTTTGGGATTTCCCTTTGCTTTCTGTCTTGGTGACAATGGTCACCAGGACTAAAAAAGATAATATGTCTTTCTACCAGGAACACAGAGAGCAATGAACGGTAGGTAGAAACTATCCCTTCCCTGGTCCATCCAATGATTAAAAGAAAATAACTTTTGCCATGGATATACTTTTAATGCACAGTTCACAGCAGGAGGTACGACCAAGAGCACATCCGCTTTTTTTGCACATTCTCGCACATCTTATTTAGGGCAGAACATTATTTTCAATGGGCTGCCCTATGCACAAGAAACACAAAAAAAGGTGCCTGCACCATTTAACAAATTTTGCTGCACCAAAAGGCATAGTACTGTGGTAGCATAGTACTGAGGTACCATACATTTTGGCACACATGATGTGCACTTGTTTGCAAGATACATAAAGGCACCAATAGGAATAGGCACTGATGCAAATCTGCAAAGAGGCAGCACATTTGTGTGCAATTTTGCACCTGTTACCACAACACACTGGTGTGAATGAAGCCTAATGCCGCGTACACGCGGTCGGAATTTCCGACAACAAATGTTCGACGTGTGCTTGTTGTCGGAAAATCCGTCCGCGTGTATGCTCCATCGGACATTTGCTGTCAGAATTTCCGACCACAAATGTTTGAGAGCTGGCTATTGAACTTAATTTTTCTTGGCTCGGCGTATGTCTTGTACGTCACCGCGTTCTTGACGTTCGGAACTTCCGACAACATTTATGTGACCGTGTGTATGCAAGATAAGTTTGAGCCAACATCCGTCGGAAATAAATCCACGGTTTTGTTGTCGGAATGTCTGATCGTGTGTACGCGGCATTAGGGTAGTAAAAAACTTGTAGTTTAGCCGTGTTTTTATCTCCCCCCCCCCAACTACTCCCTCTAAGCTACAAAGGCAGCCATACAGGGAAATACACATACTGCACCAAAAATAATCTCTGCTTTTACGTTTGGCAGGCAGTACCACCTGCTGAACACAACCCATTCAAGTGAATGGGGCCACACCATGCTTGTGGCATGGTAGTGCAGGCTTTTAGGAGTTTAAAACAAGCAGTGAGGAGGCAACATAACACCTCCTTACTGCCTGTCAAACTCCCTCTTCAGAGGGCCAATGCAAGAGTAAACATGTCCTAAGACTGCTCTAATGCTTTGTGTTTTATAATATATTTCTAGAATTTAACTGCATCTAACTAGATACAACTTATTGCAAATAATGCATATAAACAAACTTACAGATATCAGCTTATGCGCTGTGGATTTCCCACCAGGGAATCCAGAGACCCCCCCAAGTCATATTTTAGTCACATTAAACTCCCCCCATACGCCACCCCCCCTGTCTACTGCATTCAACAGCTGGCCCCTTGTGCAATTAATGTCAGGCATCTGGCAGTCCGGGCTGCAATTAAAAGTCTCAGTGGGAGGGAGGAAGATGGGACTTTATTCTGTCTCAGACTAATAGAAGGAATCACAATTACCTGCACAACACATTGCAATGACTGAATTACCATGAAAGCAGCAATGTATAGAACAGGATGGAGTCTTGTTGGCCAGGCCCCAATCTATGGAAAGGCCACATACACCTAAAGTGGTAAAAATCTGGGATTTGGGTAGGCTACTTTGCTGTGTTTTATTATATTTGTAAAGGATAAGTGCAGTCTGCCCCCTCCAAGATTTTGATTACCAATTATACCCTCCTACAACCCCTCTCTACACAGACACTGCTCAATATCTTACGAGCCTTACCCATTCAAGCCTGCTGTGGTCTGGAAAGCCCAATGATCAATTTGTCAGGCTTCCACTGTGGAAAGGCCTTTTCTTGGAGTAAATGGAGACCAAATTGCACCTGCACAGGAACAACTCCGCTATAGATGATCAGGGGTGTTTTACAACATTGCAATATTGGTGGGCCCAGGGGCATCCAACCCATCTTATTACTCCCTCAACACTAAAAACGTGACTATGACAACAAAAATGGATGGATGGGGTTATATGGTTAGGGGGAGAAATTGGCAAGAAAAAGGTTAAAATGTAAGATTATAGTGTTGGAATGTAAGGTCTTACCAAATTAGCAGTTCATGTTAAAATGGGAAGAGAAGTGCAGAAAATGTGGTGTTGGCTGTTGGTTGGAAGGTCATTACAGGAGGATCAACCATAGAGAGAAATGACCCCACCCTTATTTAATGTTAAGGATAGGATGGTAATATGGTTCTCACAGCAGCTTTACAGGTTGAAGAGTATTTGGAAGTCTGTTTGTAGGTGGGGTGCAGCGCGATGCGGCGGGAATAACACACTCAGTCCCAATGCAATGAAAGAACTTGTATTGAAAGAATGCAGAGACAGTTCATAAATAACCTGGTGGGAAGGCAGCTCAACTTGGAACACTCACAGTTTCAACAGCTTGTAGAGAGCAGGATGCATCAGAACTGACAGCGCCTGCAGAGGGGGGAAGAATGCAGCCCGGGGCTATCTCTTGCTCAAACAGGCTGGTGTCCAGAGCACCCTAAGCTTTCCCTGATCTGGTTCTGTCCCTACTGGGCGGGGTACCTGTTCCTACTCTACCAACTCACAAATGCATGCCAAGCCTGGGAGCCAGGGCCTTAAAAAGGCTCTGCCTGACCCAAGATGGCCACCAGAGTCACATGGGGTGGCAGTATTCAATGGGATAGCTTCCCTAGTGACCCAGGAAACCATAGAGGAACCCTGTTCCTCCTGACTTTCTCTCTAACTGCAATGGCACTGCAGAAGAGCGCCACCTCATCTGCAGTGGAGAAAATAGACTGCACCTGCCCACAAGTGGAATAGTTGGGATTGCTATAATGAAGGAATATCTGTTGGTATGGTAATCTTCCCTAGATGGTTGTTGATGGGCCCAATAGGGACTTGCCTACTTGGCCTAAAGTACACAATTTGAAACTGTCCTCAAGACGGTGTGAAGCTGCTGGGGATAGAGGTGGATCTGAATTAAACCCATAGACACACAAAGGCGGCTCAAGAGCGAGCATGCACAAGTCCACCTAGAGCATGCAGCTTGCTCTGGGGGGACTTGGTAAGGGGGAGGGGCCAGCAGCACCAGCAAGGGACACGAGAAGCGGAGGATAGGGGCTGCTCTGTGCAAAACCATTGCACAGAGCAGGTAAGTTTGATAAGTTGTAAGTTGATGTGTTTATTATTTTATTATTTTATTTATTTTTATTTTATATGGACAGTCTTGGTTTAAGGAGGTATGTCAAGCATAAAAGAGCATTTGAAACAGAATAGCATGAATGCTTGCATGTAAATGTGGTCACATTACTGAGATCTTATATCCATTGATGGGGAGAGCTGTTATGCCGGGTACACACGAGCGGACTTCTCTTCGGACTGAACCCCGAAGGACTTTTCGACGGAGTTCCAACTAAACGGACTTGCCTACACACGATCACACCAAAGTCCAATCATTGCGAACGTGATGACGTATGACCGGACTAGAATAAGGATGTTCATAGCCAGTAGCCAATACCTGCCCTTGCGTCATTTTTGGTCCGTCAGACTTGCATACAGACAAACTGATTTTTCGATAGGAATCGAGTCTGTCGGAAAGATTTGAAATTTGAAAAGATCCGATGAAGCCCACACGCGATCGAATTGTCTGATGGATTTGTTCCGTCGGACCTTTAATGCCGAAAAGTCCGGTCGTGTGTATGCAGCATTAGATATTCTTTAACATAATATCACCAATACATGAAACAAATGCTTTTGCTTACTTCTCAAACTTAGTGCCATTGGGCTAAAGGTAGCTCATCCAGAGCTAAAAACAGCTTGAGTCTGATTGGAGACAGATGGGCCAGGTAGATGCTCCTTTTTGCCCAAATGTTAAAGCAATCCTGTTGGAGATATACTGTACATATAAGAGTTTAGCTGGATATAAACAATGTTATTATTTGGTGTCATGCGAAAAATTTATAGAACATCTGTACAGCTATATTTTCACTATATACACACTTACACAGTCTTTGTTTCTTGCTTAGGAATAAAGAAGAGCAGGGTCACCATCCCTGTCATTTTTATTATCTAACTTTCCTACCCTAGAAGTAAGAAAAAATCTTTACAGAAGGAGATTGCATATTTAGACAGTTGCCATCAGGACATGTGATCCTATTGGGACATTTAACCTCACAGATATCTATAAGGTAAGATATATTTAAAAAAATAGGTTTGGTATGTGAAAACAGACATTTAGTGGGATTTTCTAAAATTTATGCAAAAAAACAAAAAAAAACAAAAGATGAGCCAGTAATGGAGGGGACCACATCCAATATATAATATTCAAAAATGTAAGTAAAAAAACATGACAGACTTTTTAGGGACCCAGGACGACATTTAACAAAAAATCGATACAATTGTATTAATATAATTTTAAAATACATTTTTAAAAAATCAAGTAGCTCAAATCTAATTTCATCCAGCCTCAGTTGTATAGATGTAGCACAGACCCCAGAGTGGGCTGGCTGTTTGATCCCAAGTTCAATTTCCTGATATGCACATGACAGCCAGGAACACAGTAGTTCACAGTCACTCGAGTCAGAATACAGGCCAGGCAGGACTTTTTGCTGATTTACCTTGGGTGGGGTGTGGGTAAACCTTGGGATACTCCAAAAACTAGCAGGAATGCAATAGAGGACACTTGTAACTAATCTGCTTTGTTAGGGTGCAACCATCCTCTTGAATTCTGAATTTAAAAGAACTGCAATGCAGGGCACCCCTTGGCAGAGGTATAACTTGAGTCAAGAAAACTGTAGTGAATTTTCCCAAAGCTGGCAAGGACCATCTCCCTGGGTCCTGTAATGCTACTTGTAGTACCAGCCAGCCTCAAAACAGAGGGTCGTGACCCCCACAGAATTTATTGAACGCTGGTTCCTTGGCATCTTTCGTAAGGATGCCTTTACACCTCACTTCTCGTTGGAGCAAGCTCACCGTACACCCACCAGACCGTTGCCACCAAGCACTTCCCCTAGGCCCATGTTGGCCCGTCTACTCAACTATTATGCCCGAGAGACATTTTTACGCATAGCTTGTGAATGTAGAAATATTCAATACAATGGTGCCAGGGTTCCATTCTATCCAGACTTTTCAGCTGAGGTGCAGAGGAGTAGGGCAAAGTTCACAGATGTTTGCAAGCGCCTGCAACGCCTCCAGGCTACTTATGTCATGTTATACCCAGCCAGACTTCGCATCACTGCTGGTGGACAAGCACATTTCTTCAACTTTACAGCTTCGGCCTCGAATTGGATTGACACCCATGAAGTGGATCTGAGATGCCGACCCGATGTAGCAGATGGTGACTGAGTAATACCAGCCAGCCCCTGTACTGGATGCCTCTGGCCTGGATCCTCTGCAGCACTTCCTGAACTGGATGAGGGTACCCAAGCTCTAGCTCGGACTCCAAAAAGGATTTCTTCTGCCCTGTAGCTGACAGCCCAGCGGGCCTCAGCCCTCAAGCTGGGCCTTCTTCGCCCAGGAACAAGAGAGTGCTGTTTCAGGCTCTATTTATACACTTCTCAACCCCCTGCTGGTCACTCTCCTAACCAGGGATTGGCTGGGGCTGTAGGAATATTCAGGTCAGGCTCTACTTCTCCCACCTACTACATCCCAGAACTCAGTGTAATGCAGGGGGGAGTAGTTGAGCCTGCACCAGCAAAACCCAGAACAGCCAAAGCAATTGAGTGCTGCTTCCCTGCTACAAGGAAACTAAAAACTAAATTTACATAGCAACCTATGGAGGGCGCTACATAGATCTCAGCATCAAGCACCCCTCAGCTGTAATGACACTCCTTTATTTATTTCCGAATCAAGTAATTATATGTAGTGTTTATGACTTGGCTAATGAGGCGATGGACAAGAGATCTTTCTTAATGCATTTCTCGAATACAAAAACCACTTCTTCGGTAGTACAAGTGAGGCTATCTCTAACATAAGTACAACATTATGTAAGTTTATGTGCTTGTACATACAGTATATATATGAATAACAGTAAAACTACATAAAGTATTAAAGAAGACACATACTTTGATGGCTTAACCAGAAAGAGATTTTCTGAAATTTGACAGTTTTTTAAAGCTGTGGCCAGGCTATTGACATTCAAATATTTACATATTCTTCTTAAGCAGTAAATAAACTTTAAAATAGACCCTCACCAACCTCTGTAGTCAAAGTCACAGTTAAGAAATTCATCCTCAAAGATTACAATAAAAGTACTGTAGTTGTTCAAGTAGGGGCTCAGAACAGAATGAAAAATTTACATTTTTACTGAGAACTGGGAGTAGAGATATAACTATATTTCCGGAGCTACAATGCTGCTCTTTGGGTCTTATCTGCAGCCACTCTGCCCCCCACCCTCCCTCCTCTTTTGCCAATCACAGAGCACTTTGTGACCTGGAAAGTGTATGTGTGCCACTCAGGCTCATTAAGGAGGGGGTGTGTAGACAGTACATCCACAGCTGCTGTTAGAGTGCTGACAGGGGATGGAGCCCGTCCTGGCTCCTGTAGGGTTCAAGGGAAAAGAGGGATGGCCCCTGGAAGTCGCACAACTAAGATGTCCTAGAAAGGTGAATGGAGTGGCAACCTTAGCCTGGATTCCAACCAGGCCACGCCCCCAATGTGTTTCACGCCACCCCCCAGAGCTTAGTCATGGGGATCACCATGACTAACCTCTGTGGGGCGGAGTGAAACGCGTTGGGGTCATGACCTGGTTGGAGTCCAGGCTGAGGTTGCCACTCCATTCACCTCTCTAGGACACCTTAGATGTGCGACTTCCAGGGGCCATACCTCTTTTCCCTTGAACACAGAGCACTTTGTATTAGGCGAACCCATTTACAAAATAGAAGATTTCCTGTTTCTGGATGCCTAGCAAAAAAAAGGTGTCCCTGGAATTCTTTTTTTTTACGTTGGCAACTAGGGTAAGGGTTTGTTTTAAAGAATATTTATGTCCATAGCCAGGCAGTAAAAACTCAAAATGTGTTCCCACTAAAATACACTATACTTTCCCATCATGATAGTTAGGAGTCAGAGGGGGGCATGCTGTTGACATTTATGACATATTCAAGAGAAAGAGTTGTGGTCAAACACAGTTTTTAAATTCTTTGACATGTAGATGACTTGCAAAGGCCTACAACTGAATACACTTCTTTTAGGGTCAAGAAGTTTAATAGCAAAACATTTTGCCATATTTGCAGCACTGTTGCAGGCATTCCCCCGCCATTGCTCACTTGCCAAACTATTTTAACTTAAAGTATATTCGGGAGTCGGGGTACAGATGTTACTGGACCTTGCAGGGCCCTTTTCTGAAGGCAACATTGTAACACTAGTTTCACAATGTTGCCTTCAGAAAGGGACCTTACAAGTCCCAAAACATCAGTTTCTTATGCCTTATGTGACTCTTGTCTTCACAGCAAACATGTGAAACACATGTGTTTGGAGTAATGATGAATTTGCATTTGGTTCTGGCACAGCACCATCCATGGCATTAACTTTGACCATCCATCATTACAAGATTGAATACTGTGAAGAGTATGGCTTCCATATGGACTTAATAAGGTCTACCTTCAGGACTGACACATTTTTGCCAGACCTCTTAGTAAATTCGATGCAACTCAGGAAACCACTCCTGTGCTTCTTAAAGCTGATAAAGATGGTTGATGCCAAATCGTCTAAAAATTCCCACAGAAACATTTTCACCGACAGACTCAGAAATGTTTTTCCGCAGATGGCATTGCTGTGTATTCTGACATTGCACTGAGATGATGTTATGTGGCCAGTACAGATATAAATAGGGCTTAGCGCAGCTCTCCTCTAAGTGACGGTAATGACGATTTGCAAGAATCATCAAGACGCCGCTCTGGCTAATACCCCTGCAATTTAATAGCTTTTGATGGACCAGCTGTCCTCATCCAAATACATCCTTTTAGCTTTGCATTTTCCCATGTCCAGAATCGACATCACCTATGATTTCAGCACTTCGTCTTTTATTGCTTGTCACTTCCCCAACTCCTGTCGCCAAACCTTTCGGTCAATTTTGCAAATTAAGGCATTTTAAGAAGTCATTAGGGAGACATTCTGTCATATCTTCCCGTGTATACCCCGTCACCCTGGACGGCGCATTAATCAGGCTATTCTTGACAATTTAAATGATGTTCGTGAGGGTCCTGTGCTATTATTAACATGTCTAGCTGAGATGCGGTTTAATATTCTGTTTAAGAATGTAAAAGGCATTAGAGAGAAGTGACTATAGTCCCTGTAACCCTCCCTTCTCATCTACAAGACCGTTGTGTTACATTCATTCTGTAATCCTACAGGCTGAGCTCATGTCAGGGGATCTCAGAACGTCTTTATTAGAGAGACTAGAAAGCAAAGGATTCTGCAACTATGTGTTCCAATCCAATACAATATGCCTTTTTTATACAGTATGTGTTATCCGATCCTGTTGATAGCAGCAAAAAGACTACTCACTTGCTTCTAAAGCATTGCTTCTTTGACAGTAGAGATAGAGATCCTGTAGAAGCAGGTGATTGATTTATTTGCTGACAACAGGATCAAAAGTGTGACACCTTAGAGAAAGTGATACTGACCAATAATATCTATACTACCCCCTCTGATAGGAAAACGTATTGGAAACATGTATTTTGGTGAGTGGGGTCTTTGAAGGTGGTTAGTTGGTATAAAAAAGAAATTGTCTGCAATCCATCTTGGATATGGTGTCCTCTCTTAAGTATGAAAATAAGGATTTTCAATAATATATATTAATAAGCAACAAGCGTCATAGCCTGATGTTTCAGGACCTCACAGGATCCACTCTGCCTTGAAAAAGGATTTTGAAATGCTGGCACTATATCAAGGTGTGCTGGTGCTCATTCCCCTATGATTGTACGGTAGTGCAACCTACTAATTCAAGTCTGTAAGGTGTGCAACAGATACAGTAAAGATTCTCTTTGGTGTGGTCAACTTTAAGTGACCTGGATTATTGATGGTATAGTGGGCAGTTTTGGAAAATCATCCCAAAAGCAGTTTGATGCAATCAAATGTACAGAATTGGATTCCAAGGTAAATGTTTAATTGTTTGGTTTATTGTGCCCTCAAGGACCTATAACTCAACCCTGTTTTCATGTTTTATTGTTAAGATATGTTTTTTGAGGCTTGTAATAAAAGGCTGATATGGCCATTAAATTCAATTTTAAGGGGAACTCTACTCACCTCCCCTCCCCTCCAGCGATGTGACACCCGTGAGCTTCTATTGCTGGCCAGCAACATAAGCTCACATGTAGAGAAACTTCCAACGTGGAACTGTCTCCCATGTTTTTTTATGTATTTGATACTGCTAATCCATTGAGATGTTGTCAAGTCATTCTAAGTTGTTTTATGCTCATATTGCATGGGGACAATATCACTATAAAATGGGAGCCTTCTGAAGAGGTATCTTTGCTTGGTCCTTTTCTGGGTACAGGATCTTCAGACATCGTGATTGGCTGTGCCGAGATGACACAAATTATGTGCATGCACAGGAGCTCATTCATCTCAGCAGATGCCAAGGTTGTACACTGAGCTGTGTTGTGTGGTGTGTTGGGAAAGGTGTTTAATGTAAACTTAAGAGGAATTGTACAGCAAGGTAATACAACACATAGTTACATAGTAGGTGAGGTTGAAAAAAGATACAAGTCCATCAAGTCCAACCGGTGTGTGTGATCAATCTCCATGACATACAGAGCATACATACTGTATATGTGATACAGCACAGTCATATGTGTTGTTTCTTGTTGATTTCTAGTTTTTATATGTTCTCTTTTGGTCTTCACTTGCTCCCATAAGTTCCGTGGTGTGAGATTTGGTGGCTCTGGTGGGATTCTGGACCGAGTTAACCAATTTTCCACTTTTCAGTGAGTTTTGGTACTCCGGTCTTGTGATGACATGCTTGATGCTCAACATCTATGCTTTTAAAACAATTATGACTTTTTCTGTACTGTCATAAACTTCTTGTTATTGTATTTTGTGTTCATTTTTATTCTCAGATATTTTGGCTGCTACATCTCCTCAGGAAGTGGCCCTGTGCCGTGAAAAACATGTAGAAAAACTTCAGAAGTGGATTAGTCTCCCATGCTTTTATATGTTTTTATTTGATACTGCTAATCCATTGAAATGTTGTCAAGTAACTCTAAGTTGTTTTATGCTCATATTGCATAAATGGGGGCCTTTTGAGGAGGAATCATATATGTACATGCTTTTAATTAGATTTTGTTATAATACAAATATTTTTATACAATTCTACAATATTGTCAATGACAAAGAGTCATCCTTGGGGGGGAACCAAGAAAGTCTTGTTTTTCGTCACCTTAGAATTTTTGCATAGAATTTTGGATGTGGCACCCCAACATCTAAATACACTGGAACTTTCACTAGCATATTAGTTGTGGTGTGGTCTTTGTTGGAATTAGGAGGTATGGTTCGAGGTGAAGATGGCCATACAGTGGGGTAAACTGGTTCCATCTACCATAGTCATGTAATTAAAAAATGCATTGCATGCTATCGTCTATTTGCCATTAGACAGAGACATTAGACAGATATGAAAAAATGCCCCTTTTATAATGAACAAACAAAAATCTCCAGCTCCACAGAGCAATTTTTTAACCTGGTCAACCTGTTTTGAGGATCCTTTTACTAAAATTACTTAAAATGTATGACTTTGAATAACACACTTTTCCTAAAACAAGTATCTGGTGTGTGTGGGTAGCTGTATGGCTAAATAGTGCCATTTTATCACTCTGCTGTCAAATAGAAGAAAAGCCTTCCATTGTAGCAACAGGCTCAGGTAGAGGCGTGGGAAACAGCAATCTCCAACTCTTCCACGGTGACGTTAACATGTGGCCGCCACATTCTAACAGAAACTGTCCTCAACAGGAACTCATTGTATGTGAGAACTCTAGTTAGGCCTCCACCACCTTGTTTGCTCTGCTTGTACACAGGACGCGGATCTTGTTATTAATGTGTAAACAGAAATTTCTAAAATCGAATTACTAATAAACGGTGGCGTTATCTATTCTGATATCACCTGATTGTATAAGAAATATACTGTATACAATTATCCACATTCAATATACACGCGTAAACATATTTTTTTTAACGTGCTAGGTGCTCAAAGTGTATACAATTTGGTGGGGTTTTTTCTTCAATTGAAACCAAAAATTGAACATGCCTCATTTGAATCCAAAAATTACAACTTAAGCAAAACTTGATTCCATTCTTTTTAACTCTTCTGTGTTCATTCCAACCACTGTTCATTTAAGGCCAGGTTTATATATGTGTGGCCCTGGGTTCATGCCTGGGGTCTTGTGCGTGTCTGTTTACCGGTTCAGGTGCGATTCAGGTTCAAATTTTTGCCTGAATTCGCACCTGAACTAATTCGCACATACAGTGAGGGAAAAAGTATTTGATCCCCTGCTGATTTTGTACGTTTGCCCACTGACAAAGAAATGATCAGTCTATAATTTTATAATAGTAGGTGTATTTTAACAGCGAGAGACAGAATAACAAAAAAAAATCCAGAAAAACGCATTTCAAAAAAGTTATACATTGATTTGCATTTTAATGAGTGAAAAAAGTATTTGACCCCTACACAAAACATGACTTAGTACATGGTGGCAAAACCCTTGTTGGCAATCAGAGGTCAGATGTTTCTTGTAGCTGGCCACCAGGTTTGCACACATCTCAGGAGGGATTCTGTTCCACTCCTCTTTGCAGATCCTCATTTAGTCATTAAGGTTTCAAAGCTGACATTTGGTAACTTGAACCTTCAGCTCCCTCCACTTTTTTTCTATGGGATTTAGGTTTGGAGACTGTCTAGGCCACTCCAGGACCTTAATGTGCTTCTTCTTGTGCCACTGCTTTGTTGCCTTGGCCATGTGTTTTGGGTTATTGTCATGCTGGAATACCCATCCATGACCCATTTTCAATACCCTGGCTGAGGAAAGGAGGTGCTCACCCAAGATTTGACACTACATGGCCCCGTCCATCGTCCCTTTGATGTGGCGAAGTTGTCCTGTCCCCTTAGCACAAAAACACTCCCAAAGCATAATGTTTCCACCTCCATGTTTGCCAGTGAGGATGGTGTTCTTGGGATCATAGGCAGCATTCCTCCTCCTCCAAATACGGTGAGTTGAGTTGATACCAAAGAGCTTGATTTTGGTCTCATCTGACCACAACACTTTCACGCAGTTCTACGCTGAATCATTCAGATGTTCATTATCAAGCTTCAGATGGGCCTGTACATGTGCTTTCTTGAGCAGGGGGACCTTGCGGGCACTGCAGGATTTCAGTCCTTCATGGCGTAGTGTGTTACCAATTGTTTTCTTAGTGACTATGGTCCCAGCTGCCTTAGGATAATTGACAAGATTCTCCTGTGTAGTTCTGGGCTGATTCCTCACTGTTCTCATGATCATAGAAACTCCACGAGGTGAGATCTTCCATGGAGCCCCAGACTGAGGGAGAGTGACAGTTATTTTGTGTTTCTTTCATTTGCAAATAATTGCACCAACTGTTGTCATCTTCTCACCAAGCTGCCTGGTGATGGTCTTGTAGCCAATTCCAGCCTTGTGTAGGTCTGCAGATCCCTGACATCCTTGGACAGCTCTTTGGTATTGGCCACATTGGAGAGATTGGAATCTGATTGATTGATTGCTTCTGTGGACAGGTGTCTTTTATACAGGTAACAAGCTGAGATTAGGAGCACTCCCTTTAAGAGATTTATAGGGGATCAAATACTTATTTCACTCATTAAATGCAAATCAATTTAAAACTCTTTTGAAAGGTGTTTTTATGGATATTGTTGTTGTTATTCTGTCTCTCACTATTAAAATAAACCTACCATTAAAATTATAGACTGATCATTTCTTTTTCAGTGGGCAAATGTATAAAATCAGCAGGGGATCAAATCATTTTTTTCCCTCACTGTATGTGAACCCGGCCTAAATGAATTTACCTGTTGGATAGGTGCAGTGTGGTAGGCAGTAAACACACAGAGTCCAGATTTGCAAAGAAAGTTGTATAAAATAGTAGTCAACAGCACAAACAGGCCCAACGGGAAGCTCATCCTCTGGTGTCACTTAGGGCCCTTTCACACTGGGGCAGTTTACAGGTGCTATTGCGCAAATAATAGCACCTGCAAACTGACCCAAAAGTGCCGCTGCTTTGTCTCCAGTGTGGAGGGCTTTCACACTGGAGCGGTGTGCTAACAGGATGGTAAAAAAAGTCCTGCTAGCAGCATCTTCGGAGCGGTGAAGGAGCGGAGTGTTTACCGCTCCTTCACCGCTCCTGCCCATTGAAATCAATGGGACAGCGCGGCTATACCACCGGTGGTTTTTAACCCTTTCTCGGCCGCTAGCGGGGGTTAAAACCGCCCCGCTAGTGGCCGAATACCGACGGTAAAGCGCCACTTACAATAGCGGCGCTTTACTGCCGATGCCACCCCCGCCCCAGTGTGAAAGGGCCCTTACAGGCATGCAGTGAATTGATAACGGTCAGAGGACTCAGGAATGCCAATAGTATCTGCCACGAGGAGCAAAGTGCAGCCTGGCCTGTCCGATAAAAATGGGAAGCTTCCTGAATAGGTAGATGTAAGCCCTGCTTTCTCCCTACGTCTCCAGAACCTTTCCCTATTACTGCCACTGTCCCTGCTTGATGGGGAACATTTTCCTAACCTGTCCACTCACATAAAGCACACCAAACTCAGGTGTCAGAGTCTTAAAAAGGCTCTTCCTGATCCAAGATGGTGGCCAGGGTCATATGGGGTATGTGCATTCAACTAGATCACTATCCGAGTGACCAAAGAAATCATAGAGAAACATAGCTTCTCTCCTCTCCCCTCTGCATTGCTGCTGCTGATGAGTGCCACCTGCAGTAGAGAATATAGACTGCACCTGCCTACACACCTTCTCCACCTTGTGTATCACACCACCCTCGCATGTGCTCTCACCTTAAAAGTAGGATCTTTAACTTTAGAAGGTCTATAATCATGTTTCTTCTTCAGGGGACCTCAGTCACCTTACACTTCGATGCAGATCTCCTGACTCCCCAGGCAATATTGCTCAAGATAAAACACACAGCATTCTTACATTGAGTTAAATATAAAATAAATAAAATATTTTTAAATTAAAACCGCAAATAAAACTTAACAATGACGTTGATAAGTTCACCAACACCCATGTACTAAGGTAAAACAGTTTGCAGCTGCCCTGCCGTTCTTGCTCATTGTGTATCCTATCCTCAGTTGGCATAAAGATCTCCTTCACTTACAATCACATCACCTTCACTCTAGTAATCTAATGTGTTTCATTTCCTTAAAGTGTTACTAAACCCAGGACCCTGCATGCACTATATCTGGTCTTCCACAGTACACAGAACATGGAAATGAATTATTTTAGTAAATATAAACTGCTAAATACCTTTTCTCATCAGCAGTATATAGTAGTCTTGTGACTTCTGTCAGTGTCCTGGTTCTGTAGTTATGTCATGCTGTATAACACTGGTCTGTCGGGGTAGGTGAGAGAAAAAGTCTCTTTTCCTACTCACAAACTCTTTAATGTCCTTCTGTTGGGCCACTGACAAGGTTTCAGTTATAGGTACCTCAGTTGTCACGAGGGCCCTGTCCTTTTGGGAGGTTGGCACTGCCAGTAAAGTCTCTCTGTCCTTCTAAGGTTTAAAGAGATTAACGTGATATATTTGCTCTGGTTTCCTTTTCCCTGGCTAGTAAACTTTGTAGTTTGTACTCTTTCCATAATTTCAAAGGGACCTCGGCACTTTGCAAGGAATTTACACTCAACTGTGGGGACTAGTACCAGCACTCTATCACCAAGGTTGAAGATTCTGGTCTTGGCACCCCAATTAGTAACCCTTCTCTGGGTCTCCTGGGCTTGCTCCATATGTTCCCATACAAGCGGCATGACAGCAGCAATCCTATCTTGCATCAGTGAGATATGCTCAATGACGCTTCTATATGGCGTGGTCTCTCCCTCCCATGTTTCTTTTGTGACATCTAGCAATCCCCTGGGATGTCTACCAGACAGTAGTTCAAACAGGGAATAACATGTAGAGGCCTGAGGTACCTCTCGTATAGCAAACATAAGGTACGGCAGCAAAAAAATCCCAATTTCTCCCATCTTTGTCCACCACCATTTTAACATGCTTTTGAGCGTCTTGTTAAATCTCTCTACAAGACCATCAGTTTGGAAGTGGTAGACAGAAGTACAGAGATGGGAGATTTTGAACAACTTGCACAATTCTTTAGTGAGTCTGGACATAAATGGTGTGCTTTGATCCGTTAATACCTATTTTGGAATACCCACACGACTAAATACCCGGACAAGCTCTTTGGCAATAGTCTTAGCTGAGGTATTCCGCAAGGGAATGGCTTCAGGATACCATGTGGCATAGTCCAGTATTACCAGGATGTGCTGATGGCCCCGGGCAGACTTTACTACTGGTCCCACCAGATCCATGTCAATTCTTTCAAAAGGCACTTCAAATATCGATACCAACGGACTGTGAAAATGGGGTGATGGTGCAGAAAAATGACACTCTGGGCATGACTCACAATATTCTTTGACATTTGCATGTAACCCAGGCAAAAAGAATCTCTGGGTTATTCTGTTCTTAGTTTTCTCTATACCCAGGTGTCCACCCATTATATGACCATGGGCTAAATCTAATACCATCTGATGATAGGGTTTGGGAACCACTTGTTGCTCTACCTCCTCCTCCCCTTGCTTTACCACTTGATACAGCAAGTTATTTTTAGGAGCCATGTAGGGAAATGACACCCCTACATTAGGTTCAATAGATTTGCCATCAATCCTTTTAATATTTTCTCTGGCTCTAATAATTGTGGAGTCTCTCAGTTTTTCCGTACAAAAATCATCTTTCCTGACTCCTAATGCTGCATGCACATGAGCGGACTTCTTGTCAGACTGAACTCCGAAGGACTTTTCGACGGAGTTCCGATGAAACGGACTTGCCTACACACGATCCCACCAAAGTCCGATTGTTTCGAACGTGATGATGTACGACCGGACTAGAAAAGGAAGTTCAATAGCCAGTAGCCAATAGCTGCCCTTGCGTCGTTTTCGGGCCATCGGACTAGCATACAGATGAACGTTTTTTTCAATAGGAATCGAGTTCGTCGGAAAGATTTGAAACATGTTCTATTTCTAGGGTCCGTCAGAATTTGACAGAAAAGGTCCGATGAAGCCCACACACGATCGGAATGTCCGACGGATGTGTGTACGCGGCATTAGTCCGGCACCACATTCTGTCCACTCTCACTAATAGAGTCAGAGATAATTTCTTGTTCATTAACCTCAAGCTGGGGGCAGGATTCCAGCTCCTCCTGCTCCCCAGCCATTACAGAAAAGGGAAAAGGATCTACCCCTCCGTTGGACACACCAACAGTTTCCCTTTAAATTTTGCAATCAAAAGGGTCCGGAGTGAGTTCCAGTGTTTCCTCAGCAACTCGTTCTGTCTTCCCAAAAACTCCAAAAGTGTGGAAAATCTCTCCCCACAAGGGCTTCATGACGTAGTGAGGGTACCACCCCCACTGAATGTGTTATAGTGCCCCAATGGGTATCAAACTCAACCACAGCAGTCTGGTAGTCACGTGTGTCACCATGTATACAATTTACCCCAATAGTGCTAGGGTGTAACTTTGCAGGATTTACAAAATCACCTTTGACTAATGTCACAACACTACCAGAATCTAGCAGAGCAGTGACTGGCTTTCCATCCATTGAAATCATACACATTTTTTTTCCATGCGTCCCTGACATTACACAGTACATGCCACCTGTGCAAAAAGAGACATGCATTTTTTCAAATAAGCAATATCACATTGCATTGGTTTATCGTTTAGGGAACAGTTAGCAGCAATATGACCTAACACATGGCAGTGATAACGTTTTATGTGTTCTGTACCCAGTCCTCTAAACGGCCTCAGAGACCTTCCTGACCCATTTGGCCAGTCTCCAGGTCCTGAGTATAGTCTCGTTATCTGTGGCAACAGTCTTGTAATTTTTCCCAACGCCCTTGAAACTTGGAATAGTCTTATTGGATCCTCCAGGCGCTTTTTCACCCCTAGAAACATTGAGGTGGGGCACGGATGGGTTCAACAAGTCCTCAGCAGCAGAATATCTTTCCACCAGGTCCACCAGCTGGTTTGCAGTCTTAGGGTCCCCATGGCTGACCCACTTCCTCAAAGTGGCAGAGAGTGTATGTAAATAATGGTCCATGACCACACACTCCACACTCTTAGGTATGGACAGAATCTCTGGCTGCAGCCACTTCTTGGTGAGGTGAATTAAGTCAAATATTTGGGAGCAGGGTTTGTCAGTACAGTAGGACCACTAATGCACCCATTGAGCCTGGACTGCAATGTTAGCGCCTAGGCATGCAAATATCTACACCTTCAATGACTTATAATCCTGGGCAGCATCTGGTTCCAAGTCAAAATAGGCCTTTAGAGTTCTCCTGTCAGAAAGAGCGCTAGCAGTCCTGCCCATTGCTCTTTTTTCCATCCTTCTCAAACAGCGACTCTTTCAAAAGTCGCTAGGTAAGCTTCCACGTCATCTGCAGTTGTCATCTTCTGCAGATAATAGCTGGCACGCACCATTTTCTGTTCCACTGGCAAAGGACCTGCGGACCCATTCTTTAATTTCACCAGAGCCTCCTGCTGAGCTGCAGTGGCCTCTGCAATCTAGCAGTTGGCTTCCTGCTGCTAGCAATTGGTTTCCTGCTGGGTTGCAGTGGCCTGCAGCAGGGCTTTTAACACATCCCCCATCTTTCCACTTGTTCAGGAAGATGCCTACTGAAAATCCACTATATGTGGGGGTTAATATAAAAAGAGGGTGGGTTTGAGACTTTGAATGAGGCATATGGTCAAACGAGCGTATGCCTCCATCCCTATTGATTAATAAGAAGAGGGAGGTTGAGACTTTGAGTGAGATGTGTGTTTGCACAATTGAAAATTATTCCACAATATTACAAATGTTTATTCAAAGATGGCACATGAGACATGGTACATTGCAAATATGATGAGCTGATGTGCATAACTGACAACAATTAAAATTCCATTATTACACAAGATGAATGAAATCCATGTATAGGATGGGATGTAAACTCATAATTGGTAAAAAAACTGCATTTAAAATCTTGACACGTTTCATGGATAAAGCTCCACTTCTTCAGAAGCACATGCAGAATGCATATCTACAATAAAATATAAAAGATATTCCAAATTACTTAAATCAATAAAATGAGGATGGGGGGGGGGGGGGGAGGCAGACACCCCAAAAATTACTTACATATCAGCTCTGAAATAGGTCATGAAATGCTGAGAAATGGAAGTTGAGGAAGGCTGGAAAATGTCCCTGTCGGTAGCTGAGGGGATGTGAATCTGCGGGCAGCCAAGTCGGACAACACCACACTCAAGGGGAGAAAGGGAGAAATAAAGTGTGTCCATGGTGAAATGCATGATGGTGCCTGGGAGCAGCTCCAATATCTAGATTAATGGAAACATTTGTGTAATCAATGAGGTGTGACTTGCAAGGAGCATACAGCCTAAAACTAGTGAGGTCAATGTGAAGGATAGAGAGAGGGAAAGCAGAAAAAAGTTTGTTTGGAAACCACCAGAGAACCTCACACCAAAAAAGACAAAAAGTGATACAGTGCAAATATCCTGGGATCGCGACAGACCAATCCTGTCCAGAGAATCAGGAACTACCTAAAGTGACCAAGGGACAAAAAGAACCCAGAGGGAAGTGAAAGACCAAGGAACAAAAAGAACCCAGAGGAAAGTGGAAGGGTGGGTACCTGGCGACCCTGGTGGTGGTGCTAAGGCTAACACGTGTGTTCCAAAGGGTGTGCAGCATGACATCTTTCAATTAATCTAGATATTGGAGCTGCTCCCAGGCACCATCATGCATTTCACCCTGGACACCCTTCATTTCTCCTTTCCTCCCCTTGAGTGTGGTGTTGTCCGCCTTGGCTGCCCGCAGATTCATGTCCCCTCAGCTCCCGACAGGGACATTTTCCAACCTTCAACTTCCAGTTCTCACCATTATATGACCTATTTCAGAGCTGATATGTAAGTAATTTTTGGGGTGTCTGGCTCCCCCCCCCCCTTATCCTCATTTTATTGATTTAAGTAATTTGGAATATCTTTCATATTTTTTATAGATATGCATTCTGCATTTGCTTCTGAAGAAGTGGAATGTTATCCACGAAACGCGTCAAGCTTTTAAATGAAGTTTTTTACCAATTATGCATTTACATCCCATCCTATACATGGATTTCATTCATTATGTGTAATAATGGAATTTTAATTGTTGTGAAATTATGCACATCAGCTCATCATATTTGCAATGTACCATGTCTCATGTGCAATTTATGGATAAACTTTTGTAATATTGTGGAATAATTTTCAATTGTGCAAACACACACCCCACTCAAAGTCCCAACCCCCCTCTTCTTATCCATATGTGGGGGGTTAGCTCAATGGGGATCACCTTCCCTGGGAAATAGGATAGTCCAAATGGCAGGTTTTCTTAAAATCTGACTTATAGCCAGTTTTATTTTGCATGAAAATCAAATATACAAAACAGAAAATAAAATCCTCGCCATGCAGGCACTAACTAAACAGTTCAGGATCCTACCTCACAGATGAAGGGCTTCTCCCAGTCACCCACAAGACAATACAAACCTTTTTTCTGTCTCTCACAAAGCAGACATCACATCAGTAGCTCTCTCTCTCTCTCAGGTATAGCTTCCTGAGTCCCAGGCAAAGAGCAATTCTTTGCTCCAGTCCTGCTTATACCACCTGTTGGTGGACACAAGTGGACAGTAAAATCTGGTCCAGAACCAACCCTGCCAAGGTGGCTGGTAAAACCCGGACCGGATTCCACCTTAGTTCTCTGCAAATGAATGCATGTGAGGTGAAACATAACGTCCATCAATCACCTCGCCTTTCATAATGTCACAATACTATATACTGTATATATTGTTTTGAATATAAACCATAATTGGGGAAGTTTGGCACACCCTAGTGATCATTGCTGTAGTTTTCACCTCCCTAACTACAGACCAGATATTGCAAGTTGGTGACACAGCAGTGTAACTAACTTTACTGTAGTTATATAACACTTCAGCATCGATACTCTCGCCTTTTTTTTACTTTGTGCTCTGCTTGGAGTTCTACTTTAACTCATTCTACTCCAGCCTGGCATCACACTGACCAAACGCCATCAGTCACAGGGTGACGCTAATGTTGAAGAGCTAAGTGGTGGTGGCTCCATCAGGCATTGCATAAACGCCCCATTAGACACGAGAGCTACAAGATTACCAGACTTAGCGGGCAGTAAGGAGCCAGCCCTGCGTAATGAACAATCCTGTGTGGCTATTATTACCCAAGCCGCGGGTGCCTGTATTTGGGGAGACTGATCTCTCACCAGCCTAATTACAGATATTTACTAATGCAATAATGCAAGGTTTATAGGTTTATCTTCATGGAGGACAGTGGTGTGAAATGTGAAATTTTACATAAACTCTGCAGGATATTAATATGTAATTGCATATATATATATAGTATAAATATATGTACATATATACAAAATATATATATATATATATATATATATATATATATATATATATATATATATATATATATATATATATATATATAAATATATATATATATTTGTACACACACACACTGTATTACATGTGGCATAAAGATTTGTTAAACAGGGATGGATATCACTCCTTTAAAATATAATTTTAATTTAAACATAGTAACATAATTTCTCTAAAATTATGTTACACTTTAAATATATATATATATATACACACATGTTACATTGAGATGGCTCCACATGCTACAATCTGATTGTACAATTTCAACACAAAGTACCAAGCATGAGGATGCACCCAAATAAATTCATTCAGGCTGTATCCAATCAGGTAGTCGACTGCACAGTTGCTGGTTAATCTAAATCAGATTAAGCAATAAGGTTGCAACATACTGTATGTGGCCAGTTTTAGATTTACCAACAATTAGTTCGAAGAAAGCAAATTGTTGGCTTGGCAGGTTCACACACTACATAGCTGGTAAATCCCATGGCGGTCCTGATAAGATTTTACAAAGAACAGTGATGCTAAATTGTAATAGCTGGACAACTGGGGAGCAAAGGCTGACCTGCTCTCTGTAGTCTAATCCAACAGAATAGCTACTGTAGCTCAAATTGATGAAAAAGTTAATACTGGTTGTGATAGAAAGGTGTCAAAACACACAGGGGGTTATTTACTAAAACTGGGAAGTGCCAAATCTGGTGCAGCTCTGCATATAAATCAATCAGCTTATAGGTTTTATTGTCAAAGCTTAATTGAACAAACTGAAGTTATAAGCTGATTGGCTACTATGCCCACCTGCACCATATTCTGAGTGCTCTGGTTTTAGTAAATCTATCCCTGTACAGTGCGTCACAGTTTGTTGTGTATATGGGGATGTGTAGCCAAAAAGTCAATAGCGCCTACAATGGGCACATGAGCATCAGATTTGGACTACAGAGTAATGGAAGATGGTGGCCTGGTCTAATGAATTTAGGAATGGTTTGAGGGACACAACGAGCTCAGGCTGTTGACTTCACCTCCAAATTCTGCAGATCTCAATCCAATAGAGCATCTGTGGGAAAAACAAGTCCGATCCATGGAGGCCCCACCTTACAACTTACAGGACTCAGATTGCTAATGGCTTGGTGCTAGATACCACAGCGTACTTTCAGAGGTCTAGTGGAGTCTATGCCTCGGCCAGTTATGGTGGAGTGTCACATATGTGAAATATAATGTGTATTTAGAGATTAGAGAACAGTAATGTCTTGTCTATAAAATATAACTTTTAATTTCATTAGAATTCTGATGTCACATTTTTACAGCGATAAGAATATGACACTATTGACTCTTTATATTTGGGATAGGTGAGCATTGAAAAGATCTTTTCATTTTTCATTGACACCTTAATTCTGGGATTGCAGAAATGTACTGCTTCTCAAACAATGTTTACGACTGATGCTTGATATTGTCATTAAAATCTTTTGCACAACTGGACCCCATTAGCTGGACCTACTCCTAGTATTACCAGTACACTACTACTGCCTATGACTCGATCCCTGTGCCAGGACTCAGCACTGCTACATAGTTTTTACAGCTCCATCCTACTTGCCTTTGGCACTTTGAAATATGTTTTGCTGATGTACATTTGTCAAATCCCTCCATGTAGTTCCACATTTCACTGCAGGCTCTGTGTCTGCTAAGTTGGAGATGTTTTGAATTGCGGTGATTTGTCTCATCCTGACTATAATCTTAGCTTTTTTGGAGGGTCCATTGGACAACTTTCACCCTTTTCTCTTCTCCCTCTCTGAGCAGGATCAGCCCCTGATTCAGTGTTTAATCAATCATCCTAGCACTAAGCGCACCCCGCTGAGAATTTAATATCTTTTGGCATGAGCCACTGGTTCTGGCAGCATGTGATCAGGACTCATGCCGGCAAACATATGGACAAGCTGGGGTGAGTGACAGGCTCCCTTTTGGCTTTTCCGCCCCACGCTCGATGGGCTCCGTTATCAAACCGGACGCAACAAGATGGGGGGCTGCGGATTCACCCCATCAGGCCTAGAGAGGGGGAAGAAGCAGGGAAGCAAGCGGAATTAAAAAAGCAAACAAATAGATGGCTTTCCTAATGATCATAAAGAAGATAGATACTGGGTAGGGCAGGAGAGGAAAGAGATTTAAAGGGGGTTTCTGTCTTCACAAAGTTTTAATTTAACTAACTGCACATGATCTCCTGTCATTTCATCTGAATAATTAAGTTTTTCTGTTTTTCTTCTTTTAGTGGTTTTGTTGTGTACTGTTAACAGGTGTGGTGCTGCATGTTCTATATGTGTGTGTATACACATTGTGGGAAGTTTAATACTTGTGCAGCTGTGTATGGTAGCCAATCAGCTTCAAACTTCAGCTTATTCAATTAAGCTTTGATAATAAAACATGAAAGCTAATTGCTTTCTGCGCAGAGCTGCACCAGATCTTGCATGCTCCAGTTTTAGTAAATCCCCCTTCCCCACCCATTAAATGGACAGCTTACAATCTCCCAAGGTGCCACATCCTTAGTTATTTGAAACAAAACATATACAGTGCATAGGGGGATTTTTAAGGCACCAAAAATACAAATACATTTTTTAAAAAGAGTCAATTTTATTACAAAGCTTCTTAAAAACATTCATGAAAATATTACAGTTGATCCTGCTAGATCATTTAGACCAGTGGTCTCTAAACTGCGGCCCCTTATCCGGCCCTTAGGGCACTATTCCATCTACTGACACCAGTAATAGTACATAATTCCTGTCACTGACACCAACAATGGGGTGCTATTCCTCCCGCTGACACCACCGATAGGGCCCCATTGTTGGTATCAAAGTAAGGAATTTTTCCGCAATGTTGGCGTCATTGGGAACAGACGATAGGGCACTATTCCTTGCAACGACACCAAAGATGGCGGATTGTTTACTTCCACTGATGCCTGGACATTTTCTACTGTTCCTAAAGTAAACTGGCCCTTTGTAACTTAGACTAACCACCTAACTCACCATCAAATTTTAACAGATGATCACATGTGGATCTCAATGTGTCTGAATTAACAAAGTATCCTTCAGGAGTATAATGGTGGTTCTTCTGTAATGTCAATAGATATATATATATATCAATAGATATATAAATTCTGATATTTAATTCAATAAGAGTGAATATTGCATAGCCACTTTGGTATATGCACACAAACAACTAACATCACATATGTTAGTTATTTTTATCAATTAACAGAATGGAAAGTAAATGAACAGAAAATAAATCCAAATCAAATCTTTATTTGGTGTAACCGCCCTTTGCCTTCAAGGGCATTATTTCTTCTAGGTACACTTGCACACAGTTTTTGAAGGAACTCGGCAGGTAGGTTTCCAAACATCTTGGAGAATGAACCACAGATCTTCTGTGGATATAGTCTGTGTTAGATCCTTCTGTCTCTTCATGTAATCCCAGACAGTCTTGATGATGTTGAGATCTGAGCTCTGTAATATCTGCCTGTATTTCTCAGTATTGAGGACACCATTGATTCTGACCAAATCTCCAACTCTATTTGCAGAAATGCAGCCCCAAACTTGCAAGGAACCTCCACCATTCTTCACTGTTGCCTGCAGACACTCAATATTGTAGCGCTCTCCAGCCCTTTGGCAAACAAACTGCCTCCTGCTACAGCCAAATATTTTAAAATTTGACTTATTAGTCCAGAGCACCTGCTGCCATTTTTCTGCACTCTGTTTTCTGATTATGTCCATAGTTGAGTGACTTAGCCTTTTTCCCAAGTCGGAGGTATGTCTTTTTCGCTGTCAATTCTTCCATGATGACCACTTCTGACCAGACTTCTCTGGACAGTAGATGGGAGTCCCAATGGATTCTGCCAGTTCTGTGCCAATGGCACTGCTGGACATCTTTCAAAATAGAAAGGAAGTAAGCATGATGTCTTTCATTTGCTGCATTAAGTTTCCTTGGCCGACTACTGTGTCTACGGTCCTCAATGTTGCTTGTTTCTTTGTGCGTCTTCAAAAGGACTTGAACAGCATATCTTGTGAACAGCATATCTTGAAACCCCAGTCTGCTTTCAAATCTTTGCTTTGGAAGAGACCTTGCTGTAGTATAAATACCTTGTGTCTTGCTTTGCTCAGTCTTGCCATGGTGTATGACCTGTGACATGAAACTGTCTTCCAAAACCTCACTTTATTAGCAGAGTTTTGCTGTTCCTCACCCAGTTTTATGCCTCCCACACAGCCATTTTCTTTTTCAGTTAATGACTGTGTTTCAACCTGCATATGAAATTGATGATCATTAGCACCTGCTTGGTATAATTGGTTAATCATACATTTAAATTTAATCCTACAAAATCCCTGACTATGTGCAAGTGTACAAAGGGGCAAGTGTAAGAAGTGATGCTGGTTTAAAACCAAAGGGTAGTCACACCAAATATTTATATGATATAGATTTTTCTTCTGTTTGCTCACTATGCATTTTGTAAATTGATAAAAATAAACAATATATATTTTTAAAGCATTCTTACTAATAGCATTTATTCACACCTGCCTTAAACGTTTGCACAGTACTATATATATACAGTATTTTTTCTTACGCTCCTTGTGTTGTACCCTGCTTGGACCTGGATTGAGAGCTTCTATTATTTATTCTCTTTTGGACCATTGAATATATCACTTAAAATGTTATATCTGTTCAGTAAGTGCAAAAAATACCTACCCTATCCTCTGTTCTGTGCACACTTCTTGTGTTATCTTAAGGAGAGAAATTAGTCCTCCTAGTTCTTATTTTGGAACTACAGAATAATTAGTCTAGATGTTGTAGAAGATAGGATAGGGACAGAGTAGTTAAAGAAAAGTAGGCAGGGTTGATACCACTCAATCCAAACAAATGCTTTGTGTTTTCAGCCTACAAGAGGGCTTGGGAGCTAAATGCATTCCTGATAGATAACAGGTACTTTTTTCCTGATATACACTTAATCTTAAAAATTAAAAAAAAAAATACTAACTGGCAGGCCCTGCAATTGAAGAGATAATGTACTCACTCACTCTGAGCCTTATTTTAAAGAGTACCTCCACTTTTTTGAGAAAAAAAAAACATTCCCCTCTGGGGGATTTATGTACATTGCAGGGATTTTAACAAACTTAAGGTAAGGGGGGACTCTACTAGGGACACCTGATGTAAGGAGGGACTCTTCTGGGGGCTCCTGATGTAAGGCAAGACTCTGCTGGGGGCACCTGATGTAAGGAGAGATTCTAATGGGGACATCTGATGTAAGGAGGGACTCTACTGGGAGCACTTATATAAGGAGGGACTCTGCTGGGAATGCCTGGTTTAAGGAGGGACTCTACTGGGGGCATCTGATGTAAGGAGGGACTCTACTGGAAATGCCTGGTGTAAGGAGGGACTCTGCTGGGGACACTTGATGTAAGGAGGGACTCTACTGGAAATTCCTGGTGTAAGGAGGGACTCTGCTGGGAATGCCTGATGTAAGGAGGGACTCTGCTGGGAATGCCTGGTGTAAGGAGGGACTCTGCTGGGAATGCCTGGTGTAAGGAGGGACTCTGCTGGGGACACCTGATGGCATCTCGTGGCAGGCGATGTGGCAAGTGGTACACTCAGGGCTCCCACTGATTCTGCATTATGGTGAGTTGAACAATTTAATTTTATATTACAATGTAATAATAGAAATAGCGCTTCAATCATTCTGACACCATACCAACCATGGTGCCGTGATGATTGAAGCGCTAACACCAGGGGAACCCCTTGTTGGAAATGCATACACCCACTCAGGATGCTTCTTTTGATTAGTTAAAGTGGTTGTAAAGGCCAAAGGTGCTTTATGCATGAAAGAAAAAACCTTCAGTCTGCAGCTCCCCCCCTAATGCTTACCTAAGCCTGATCTTGATGTGCACGAGACCCGAGGCTGTCCCGGTCTCTCCCTAGTGATTGGCTGAGATGCAGCCATTGGCTCCCGCTGCTGTCACTCACATCCACTGAGGCGGGAGCAGGGGGCAGGGCTGAGCCGCTCGGGAGCAGGCACACATGAGTGCCCCCCACAGCAAGCGGCTTTCTATGGGGGCACGTGGCAAGGGGGAAGAACCCAGAGCACCAGTGGGGACCTGAGAAGAGGAGGATCAAGGGTTCTCTGTGGAAAAAACACTGCACAGAGCAGATAGCTATAACATGTTTGTTATTCTTTTAAGTGAAACTGTTTCCTTTACAATCACTTTAAGGTCGTTCTATTTCCTACTGTTTTATACCAGTTAAAATGTGGTTACATTTAGTTAATTGCCATATTATATGTTGTTGTACATTCTATTTGGTCAGGCCTGTTCAAACGTTTTCAGATGCCTGTTACTATTCATACATTGTCTAACTGTTACTATTCATACATTGTCTAACTTTCCTTGCCATTATACATTTATTTAGTGGATATAAACATGATAAACATGATTCATGAAATTCAAGCAGTTTTCTTATCTCTCTTCATATCCCTAAAGCCTCGTACACGGTACGTATGTTGGTAGGGGATTGTACGTTGACAGACTGTTGTCCTAAAATCTTACCGTTAGTACGTTCCTTTTGACAACTGTTGTCCAATTTTCCACCAACAAATGTTGGATGACAGGCTAGTAAATTTTCAGCGACAGCGGTTTGACGTCAGATTTTCGTATACTCAGTACACAAGTCTGTCACACAAAAGTCGAAAGTACAAACACGCATGCTCGGAATCAATGCTCACCAAACACAAAATTAGCAGAAGGGGCCAAAAGGGTGGCGCTCAAGAGCTGAAATTCCTCGTAGTACGTCACTACATTTGTGTTTGTCGCATGACAATGTGTACCGTTAGTATGCAAGACAAGATCCTGGCACATGCCCTTTTGACAAAAATCAGACGCTCAGTTGGCCAACAATTATACAGTGTGTACAAGGCTTAAGTCCTGTGGCTTTCTCCTGCTCCGTTCTTCTGTTATCAGGAAGATAACTTCTGACAAGTTCTTTGTCAACTGTGATAAAACCAGGCTGAATTTTGTGTCAGGGTGGGTGCTCTAAATAGAATTGCAGAGAGCTGGTCTATTCATAGCACAGCTCTCCAATCAGCTGTCTCACAGTGTATGGCAAGAATCCGCACCCACAGGTGAATCAGGAAGATAAAATTCTAACTGGATGTGCACTTTCTAAACAGTATATAAAGCTGAAGACAGCAGGTATGCATGTAATGCCCTGTACACACGGTCGGACTTTCCGACAGAATATGTGCGATCAGGGCTTGTTGTCGGAAATTCCGACTGTGTGTGGGCTCCATCAGACTTTTTCCATCGGAATTTGCCACACACAAAGTTTGAGAGCAGGCTATAAAATTTTCCGACAACAAAATCGGTTTGCGAAAATTCCGACCCGTGTGTGGACAATTCCGACGCACAAAGTGCCATGCATGCTCAGAATAAATTAAGAGACGAAAGCTATTGGCTACTGCCCCGTTTATAGTCCCGACGTACGTGTTTTACGTCACCACTTTCAGAACGATCGGATTTTCCAACAACTTTGTGCGACCGTGTGTATGCAAGACAAGTTTGAGCCAACATCCGCTGGAAAAAATCCATGGATTTTGTTGTCGGAATGTCCAGTCAATGTCTGATCGTGTGTACGGGGCATAAGACGTATGTAGGAGGATTTGTTTCATCCCTGTGTATCATCTGAGGCTGTTCACTTCACTGGGTATATGTGAGGGTTTACATCCACTTTAATCTACCATCAAGTTGCTTGTGGACTATTCTCTGTGCATCAGGCTCGGTTCACACTGGTGTGAGACCCCAAGTCGCGTGACATGTGAAATCCCATGTTAGTCAATGAGAGCTGTCTTAATTATCACTACTGAAGTCTACTACCTCAAGACGACTTCTATCCGACTTGTGCACATATACTTTAATAGAAGTTGCCTTCAAGTCGGATCCTTATCTTAATTGATGTGATTTGGATCTGACATTACAGGAAGATTGCCCAGGCATTCCCTGAAGTTTCTCCAAAGTCACTTCAAAGTTGCTTCAAGTCACACTGAAGTCGCACTTTCAGGTCGAGGCAGTGTGAACTGAGCCCTATAGAGTGGTAGCATACCAAAGCTTAAGTTACACAGGTGTGAGCAGCCTTCAAACTTATAACCAGGTGTGTCAGTGGGGACCGAGCAGTTTAAAGAGTAGTGGCAGAACAGAATAGCTATCATATCAAGTGGCTCCTGCTGGGGTAAACGCTACACATAATAAGTAATTGTGTCTGATTCTAGGCTGAGAAATACATTCACCCCAAATAGCAGCACTCATGATCTACAGTTCAGAAGTGTGCAACTTTTACAACCAAGCCAGTCATGGTAACTCCCATATTCTCACATGTTCTCTTTAAAGTTTACTGAATAGATTTCCTTAAAAATTAAAGGAAGTATGTTAGAAAAGCTGTATATTGCTGTAGTTGAACTGACATCACAAGAAAAATGCATAGTGACATGTCTGCTTGAAACGGGCACCACTTCTGGTAGTAGAGCAATGGCAGCACCCAGATGGGAAAGTTGGCCAACCTCAACCTCAACCCCACTCCTCATCCGTGGTGGTCCAGCTGAAGAACCCGAATCCTTGTGACTCTCCAATGCGATGTGGGACTTCCACCCTGTGGGGGAGCCATCTGGGAGGTTGTTATGTAATAAATGGACTCAATCGGACCGGGATGAAAATGAGAAAAAATGGAGGGACTCCACATGGTGTAGGTCAAAAACAACCCAGAAAGGTATTTATTTTAAAAGTGACAGTATATCAATAGTAATTGAGTACAAGTATGTGGGGAGCAAGCGTAGCAGGACCGACGCGTTTCATCCTAAAGGACTTCAACTGGGGCATTGCATTGCTCCCCCACATTGCTTGTACTAACTCTGTCCACCTGGTAATTTTGGGTGAACTCGCACCACCTTTGTGTGTCCCATCTAATCCTGTTACATTCTCCATGTATAAAACAAACAAAAAATGATGCAGCAGGGATGGTGGGAACTCCTAATAATGGCCACAGTAGGTATTCAGTACCATGAACTTAGCACATAGAACTTGCCAATAGAGTCCCTGAGACAAAGAATAAACTGTCAGGTGTTTTAACACTTTAGTATCCACCAAACAGTGAAATATCAATGTTGTGTGAACTGACCCATCAAATTCAAGTCCTGATGTGTACGCCAACCTTGGCTGCTATAATTAAGTGAAGATCAGAGATCAATGTCTGCAGTCTCTACCATAATAGATGGTTCACACCTCCGACAGATGCGGCTCGCAGCAGGGATCCGGTGAGCCCCCGTTCTCCGTTTCAGGGACGAATCAGGGGTGAATTTTGCCTGAATTTGGCCCTGAAATGGAGCCAAAGACGCACAGTACTCCTGTGCAAGCCGTTCCGCAGCCACAATGGAGATATGTGAACCGTCTCCATAGAGAGCCAGTCACAATCATCGTCTTGCGAATTGGATGTGGGTTGCATCCAATTCGTATAGATGTGAACTCAGCATCAGGGTTCAATCAGAGATCAAGCCTGATTTAAAAAGGAAAGTTGAGACTTCATAAAGTGCTCAGAATGTGCAGTCACACTAAACTGTTAAAGATCATGGAAGATATTGATAGCACTGTGTATGTTTTAATTGTACATTGCTGCACAAATGTCTTCCATTATACAAATGAGCAGAAAACAACAATTTGGTAGACATAAACCACATGTATTCTGTGCTATATATAAATATTGAGAACCAAGGGTCAATGTGACAGGGCTGTGCCAGCGATGATCACCAGATGAAAATAGACATCAATAACTGTTTTTTTTTTTTTTTTTTGTAAAACTGGCAATGCATTAAGAGGTTTAATGAGACTATATTCAGCTTCCAAGAACCACTTGGTTGTAATTTGTGGGATTTATCACAAGTGGGCCACTGGAGGGCAGCAAAACCCCATATTTTTGCCATTAATCTTCCCATTGAAAGGTGCTGTTTTCCTAGAAAGGGGCATATCATACTGTAAAACTTGTGTGGCCTTAACCTTCCCCTCTCTAGGTCCACTCGGTGGTCTTTAAGATGTATCCAATTTGGATGTGTAAAGTGACAGCAATATAATATTAGAAATTTGAAAATGGGAAAAAAATCACTAAAGTAGAACTCTGACCCAAACTACTTTTTCTTGTTGTTCCCATGGGGGAGTAGGAGAACTACCCTAACTTCCTGTCCTAGTGACAGCTGTCATCTTTTGGAGTCATTTGGACAAGAATAAGAGGGGATCTCCACCACCAAGTCACAAAAAGTAATGGAAACCTATCAGCTGTTCTAACCTTTCCTTAGTATATCTTATGCAAGATAAATAGTATAGTTCTAGTATAGAAATGGGATATGGTTTGGTCTTGCAACTTTTTACATTTGTGGGGTAGGAGGGACTTCACCGCACCTTTCACCTACTAGCTGATTTAGGTTTTTGTCTTTTTCTACAAAAAAATGTTTTACGGTAATATTGCAAAAAATTAACATCTGTGTTTGTGTGCTTCACCATTCAGTCTTATCCTTTGCAAAATATTCATTTATGCAGAAAAAAATGCAGAACAGATGCCGCCAATGGTAAATTTTCCCTCTCTTCCATTTTCAATTATAATACTAACATTTTACATTGTCACTTTTTGTTCTGATGACAATGGTGACCAGGACAACCAGAGAGCGTTATCTTCCCAGCGGGAACACAGACAGCAATAAAAATCCAACAGAGGTTCTAACCCTTCCCAAACCAAAATAGTTTTGGTTTCACATACACTCACTGGCCACTTTATTAGGTGCACTTTGCTAGTGCCAGATTGAACCCTCTTTTGCCTTCAGAACTAGAAGGAAAAAAGGGAGCCACCATATATTCAAACGTCAACGGCACTCAGTCCCAAAAAATGTCTGCATAAAAACCATTTGCCCGTGGGACTTTAACAGAGTGGTGCTCATTAACAGGTACAACAGGGTTAAATAAAAAGGACAAATTTTATTAAAGTGGAAGTCCATGCAAAAACTAAAATCCCTGCATCTATAGACACCAGGGATCTAACACTAACCTCTCTATCCCTGTAAAGAAAAGAGGAGTATACTTACTGTACCCTTTTGGAAGCCGATCTGACCCGCTTCTTCCCGATCTCCAGTGATGGAAGCTCTTCAGAGGACACAGACAACAACAGCTGTGAAATGAATGGGAAGTGACGTCACCCATAGACTTACTATAGACTTACTATGGGGCTTCCGTTGTCCTCCGTCTCCTCTGCACCCACCTACACAGAGAAGTCACGGCTGACAGCTCAGCGTGGGATCCGGTTGGAGTGTGTCAGATCGGCTTCCAAAAAGGTAAGTATACTAGTTTTTTCTGTATAGGATGTGGTGTCTATAGATGCAGGGATTTTAGATTTTGCATAGACGTCCACTTTAAGGTTAACGAAAAACAAAAAATACACATGACATTTACATTTCCACAGAAATATGGAACAGAATAAAATACAATTGTTCACCAATGTACATTCTGAATACCAGCATAATTAGTAGATCATTGCTGAATTACTGAAGCTGTAATCTCTATGCATTTCGCGGGACAACGCCCACTTCATCAGGAGACAAAGTGGGTTTAAGTGTACATATAGCGGTGAAATCAAAAATAAAATCTGCAGGATCAAAACCATATATTGATGGCTACGTAGAGCAATAATATTTGGATCCTAATGCCATGGACCAGCACAGCAGAGGTCCCCCCCCGGGAGCTGAGGGTGGGTGGACAGCCAGGCGGCGGGGCACATATGGAGGGCCGCCCACTGCAGACCCCCTTTCAAGCACAGATGTCAGTAAAAGGGAAGGAACCCACCAGCATGGAGGGACGCTGGATCCCCAGAAAGTCAGATTTGGCAGATTTTATTTTTGATTTCATCTCTAAATGTACACTTAAACCTACTTTGTCTGTCTCCTGATGAAGTGGGCATTGTCCCACGAAATGCATAGAGATTACAGTTTCAGTAATTCCACAATAATCTACTAATTATGTTGGTATTCAGAATGTACCGTATATTGGTGAACAATTGGATTTAATTCTGTTCCATATTCATGTGGAAATGTCATGTGTATTTTTTGTTTTTCGTGAACCTTAATAAAATTTGTACTTTTTATAAAACCCTGTTGTACCTGTTAATGAGCACCACTCTGTTAAAGTCCCATGGGCAAACGGTTTTTGGGTTTTGCCTTCAGAACTGACTTAATTCTTTGTGGAATAAATTTACCAAGGTGTTGGAAACATTCCTCAGAGATTTTGGTCCATAGTGACATGATAGAATCACGCAGTTGCTGCAGATTTGTCGGCTGCACATCCATGATACGAATCCCAAAGGTTCTCTATTGGATTGAGATCTGGTGACTGTGGAGGCCATTGTAGTACAGTGATCTCATTGTCATGTTCAAGAAACCAGTGGTGAGATGATTTGAGCTTTGTAACATGGTGCATTATCCTGCTGGAAGGAGCCATCAGAAGATGGGTACACTGTAGTCATAAATGGATGGACATGGTCAGCAACAATACTCAGATAGACCGTGGCATTTAAATTATGCTCACTTGGTACTAAGGGGCCGAAGTGTGCCAAGAAAATATCCCAATCTTCTATTGTCCAATTTTGGTGAGCCTGTGTGAATTGTAGCCTCATATTCCTGTTCTTAGCTAACAGGAGTGGCACCAGCTGGCAGGTGTGGTCATCTGCTGCTGTAGCCCATCGGCTTCAAGGTGCAATGTGCTGTGTGCTCAGAGATGGTATTCTGCATACCTTGATTGTAACGAGTGGTTATTTGAGTTACTGTTGCCTTTCTATCATCTCAAACCAGTCTGCTCATTCTTCTCTGACCTTTTATATCAACAAGGCATTTTCGTCCACACAAATGCCGCCCATGGGATATTTTCTCTTTTTTCAGATCATTCTCTGTAAACCCTAGAGGTGGTTGTGCATGAAAATCCCAGTAGATCAGCAGTTATTGAAAGACTCAGACCAACCCATCTGCACCAACAACTGTTATGGATCAGAACCACAAACGTCTCAGGTTAGATGTCTGCTGCTGTTTCTAATTATAAAGTGTAGATGTGCATGCACGCCGGGAGTAACCACACTGACATCTGCTCAGCTCGATTACTTCCTCATCTCTGTTTATTGCAGGGCGGTGCTCAACATTTTATACACAAAGGAGTATACGTCACTACAATGTAAATGTGGTCATAATCTAAAAGGCACATTTTATTGGCTGAGATACAAGAAGAATGCAGAAACTTGATGCTGGAGGCTTGGTTGTTGCTGGTTCTTCTCTTTACTTCCTCATACCTCCAGTGCGTAGGCAGCAGGGTGTAGGCGCCATCTTTGGTTCCAAAGCAGATCTAAGCTGTTTACTATATAATAAGTAAGGAGTTGCATAGAAACATGTATACACATAAGAAAATAGGCATTTTTATGATTATCATTATGTTCATTACATTCCTTAACACAACTATGCCAAGTTCAAAGTCACTTAAAACCCCTTTCTTCCCTATTTTGATGCTCGGTTTGAACTTCAGCAATTCATCTTTACCACGTCTAGATGCCTAAATGCATTGAGTTGCTACCATGTGATTGGCTGATTAGCAATTTGTGTTACCAAGCAGTTCAACAGGTGTACCTAATAAAGTGACACTCGTTATGAAAGAAACACGATGCCGCCACTGCCAACCTCCTTCTGAGAATCTAGATACCTGGCTTTTTCGTGATTCATTTGTTTCTGACCCAGGGCAAGCATGCAGCAAGCAAAGGCAGAGTGATCTGGAGACTTATTTCAGGTCAGTGAAAGGTGGAGGGTCAGTATGACAGTGGGGCAACTTGCATTGTCAGAAAGAGCTTTCAGTAATGACAGCCCACATATTTATCTCAGGACAGGTCCCCTTTAAAGCAGCTCAGCTTAGATTTACGTCTCTGCTCTGTGCTGTGATAATGTGACTGTTTTGCGCATGCGTAGGTGTGACATCCTTGCGGCCCCGCTAACCAAGCAGCCAAAGAGATAGAACCCAAAAAGAAAACCTGGAAAAGATGGCAGTGCCCGTGTCTGACGGAAGCACTGAGTGCACAGCGCTGAAGGAGATCTCTTGCCAGGTAAGCCTGCCATAATGTGCTAACATGCTGTGCATACTAACGCATTATGGTTAAAAGCTTCTGGGGCCCAATTAAAAAAACATTTTGCAGAGGTTTAATTTCACTTTAGCTGAACACGCTGAAGATAGAAGCTGATTGGCCGCCATGCACAGCTGCTCCAGATTCTGTCTGCTCCGGTTTTGACATATTCCCCTCAGTACAAAAAAAAAAAGTTACAATGTACAGTGTGAGTGATCATTGAGGAGAGAAGACTGAGAAAATAGGTCCTCCTACCTGCAGCAAACTGCTGACATCTTTTCATGTGTGTGCACAGCCTATTGCATTAGGGTGTGTGCCCCCCTCAGCTCAAACACACATGCGTGTGTGTTAGAGTTGCCACCTCATCCCTTTAAACTTGAACATCTTTGAATTACACGGGTTCTGAGCCTAATTAAATGCAGATAAGGCACCAAGTGAGTTTAATTACCACCTAATCAGCTACAGAACCTGTGTAATTAATATGTGTTCGTGTTTTAGGCTCGGTTCAACACTGCTGCGCTGTGAATTTGTTCTGTTTTTTGTCCTGTGTGAGGTGCGAATTTACCGTGATTTTACCGCAAATGTCAGGAGTTGGACATAGCTGCGATTGATAGTCTAGCCAATGGAATCATAATGTAAAAAAAAAAAAAAAGGTGTTAACTTCCTGTGTACTTCCTGGTTTTTGTGGGAAGTAGTGTGGTGGAATTCGCACATATGTGAACCATCAATGTGATTCAAGAACGATTTACATTGATGTCTATGGAGACTAAATTTGCAACGCAACACAGAAAACTCGCACAAGACCCTTTTTTTTTATCGCATCGCATTCGTAGAAGAATCGCAACGCATGTATGTGAACGACCGTCATTGAAAACAATGACTTTAGGGATGACATGCGAATTTAAAGTGTTTTTGACGCATCGCATTCGTTATGAACTCGCATCAGTGTGAACCGGGCCTAAAGGGATGAGGTGGCAATCTTAGTGTGTGTGCATGTGTATATATATATACTGACAGTGTCAGTAGAGCAATGGACGGTGTCAGTAGGGCAGAGATTGGTGCCAGGAGGGCAGTGGACAGTGTCAGTAGTTTTTATTTTTGTTTTATTTTTTACAATTCTATTTTATTTATTTTTAATTTTTTTTAGGAGCCCTGTTAGGGGGCTTTGGTGCAATATCAGGGGTCTAAATAGGGGGAATCTGTATCACACAGCATCATTAGGATGTGCACAGGCACGCCTGGAACACCCTGTGCGTACGCCTATGCGTTTTTTTTGGCCTAGGCAAAGTCACTGGACTGCAATTCCAGAATGGCTTATTTCATAAAAAGTGACATTAAAAAAAAAACTGAAGCTGCATAAGTGTGACATGTCAGGAATTTTTACTAAGGAGTCCACTTTAGTCGCTGACCCTATTCATATACCCAACAAATTGTAAAATTATCAAAGAATCCCACTGAGAATCCCAGATTTAAAAAGTGCCCTATTTTTGAAATCCACTTTCCTTCCCTAATGTGGACTCCCTAATGCTTCACCTTATTCCAATCTGCATGCTCAGCTCCCCCAGACCGAGAAACACAGGCCGTCCAGCTGATTTCTATTCATCCAATTTTGTTTCTATTTGAATTTTCATGAAGCGCTCCTGTTGCCAGATAATACGGTGTTCTAATACTTATCTTTCCCGATTATGCAGAACACAGCGAGTTAATGTCACTCAGGAAGAGGAGGAAGATTGATGATCCTATAAGTATTCCTTATAATTATGATGGCTGCAGTGGGGCCCCCAACGATCTCTGTGCCGTGTTTTTTTTTTTTTATTAGAACATTACAAACAAGTCGTTGTTTATGAGCATCTGTTAAGTGAAAATCCCATTAGGGGACATTTTAGTGCTGATGTTCCTGCTGGTGGCAGCGGGGACGCATTCAGCGCATTTCATCACGCAACGACTGCTGGAGCATTTGGAAATAAAGCGTGCTTCTTGATTGCACTTTTTTTTTTTTTCCTCTGAACATTATGCTTAATGTGTAAGTCCAACCCAAACTGCTATTTCTATGTATTGTAGGTGCCAAAATGTTGAACCAACTACCAGATTTGATCTTTTTGGAGGCTATATTGAGATCTTGGGGTCGCGACACCTGCAGTGTCCATTATGAAGAGCTCCCACCCTAACTGCAGGTTCTTATATTTATTTTATTCTCTCGAATTTGTAGCAGTAGGAGCCGAAATCCCCCTTTTTTTTCTAGGTGGACAGGAAAGGAGTTGGGAATTATGAGTGGAGGCCTGGAATTGTTGACCTCCCCGTTTGAACATACTGGTTCCCTGGCAGTGGTCATGATTCATTGCCCTCATTACTTTGAACGTCACTGATAAGGAACCACTATGCAGATCACTTATCTGATCTTTGTGTTTGTTGTGGGTAATGTCTCAACAAATGTTGGTGGTAAAGACAGCCAGGCAACCTGCATTTTTAGGCTCAGCAGTGAAAATCTCTATTTTTCTGTTAGTATATGTTGCCTTTTGTTCCAGTAATTAACTCTGCCTTTATGGGACATATTTAAAGGAGGATTGCAGTGATCATGTAGGAGATATAGGGGGTTATTTACTAAAGGCAAATCCACTTTGCACTACAAGTGCACTTGGAAGTGCAGTCGCTGTAGATCCGGGGGGGACATGGAAGGAAAATAAAAAACAGCATTTTAGCTTGCACATGATTGGATGATAAAAATCAGCAGGGCTTCCCTGATTTCAGATCTACCCCTCAGATTTACAGCGACTGCACTTCCAAGTGCACTTTCAAGTGCACTTTGCACTTGTAGTGCAAAGTGGATTTGCCTTTAGTAAATAACCCCCAAAGTACAGGTAGGCAGCATTTGTCAATTGTCTCAGAACTCCTCAGAAGCATCAGAGATGCTCATGATCACACAGGAAGATTTTTCAATTTATGGGAAGAAATAGCATAGGAGATGATATTAGCTCATCCTGGTGGATAGGACTGTTACATATGTGGACATATGTATTTTTATATATTATATATATATATATATATATATATATATATATATATATATATATATATATATATATATAATTTTTTTTTTTTTTTGCTTGACATACTGTATTATCTCACTTTCTACCAGTGTCAGATTCCAACTGAGTACATGGTTTATCACACCCTTCCAAAAGTTGCTGTATTTCACTAGGGGGACAAGATAAAATACTACAAATGTTACATTATTATTATTATACAGGATTTATATAGCGCCAACAGTTTGCGCAGCGCTTTACAACATGAGGGCAGACAGTACACTTACAATACAAATCAATACGGGAGGGATCAGAGGGTCCTGCTCGTTAGAGCTTACAATCTAGATAGGAAGGGTCAAGTAGAAACAAAAGGTAATAACTGTGGAGGATGAGCTGATGGAGAAAATGAAAATACAGTTGTTAGGTGTGGGTAGGTTAGGCTTCTCTGAAGAGAAGGGTTTTCAGGGATCGTCTAAAAGCTAATAAAGTAGGACATAAGTGGACAGATTGGGGTAAGGCATTCCATAGGATGGGAGAGGCTTTGGAAAAGTCCTGGAGGTGAGCATGGGAGGAGGTGATGAGGGAGCTAGAGAGCAGAAGTTCTTGAGAGGAACGAAGAGAACGAGTAGGTTGGTATTTAGAGACTAAGCTAGTGATGTAGCTGGGGACGAAATTGTGGATGGCTTTGTTACATGTAATCATTTCTAATTCCATCTATCGCTCTTATGCCCTGGAGCTACCTCTCTTTATAAACCATGTTCCCTGAGATATGTGTGATCCAATATAGTCTCAATCAGCACTTCCCTGAAATACGCAATGGTAATGTGAACATATAAACATGGTAATCAATTTTTTTTATCTATCTCTTTATCTATCTGTCCGTCACCTCTTCCTTCTTTTCCTTCTCTTCTCTCCTTATTTCATATTTCTCTTATCTCTTTATTTCATATTTCTCTTATCTCTTTCTCTGCACTCTTTCTCCTTCTTTACTATCTTTTTTTTTCTCCTTTTCCTCTCTCCCTTCCTTCTCCTTTCTCTTTCTTCCCTTCTCTTCTCTCTTTCTTGTTTTCCTCACAATAGTTGTGCACCTCTAACAGAAAATAAAGGTAAATCCACTTGTTAACCCAATTGAGTCCTTTACCATATTCAGAGCCAACAAAATCCATATTTTAGATAGAGTTCCTTGAAAAAGTATTCACACCCCTTGAAATTTTCCACATTTTGTCATGTTACAACCAAAAACGTGAATGTTTTTTACAACTAAATATCTGAAAGGTGTGGCGTGCATTTGTATTCAGCCCCCCTTACTCTGATATCCCTAAATAAAATCTAGTGGAACCAATTGCTTTCAGAATTCACCTAATAACTAAATAGAGTCCACCTGTGTGTAATTTAATCTCAGTATAAATACATTTGTTCCATGAAGCCCTCGGAGGTTTGTTAGAGAACCTTAGTGAACAAACAACATAATGAAGGCAAAGGAAAACACCAGACAGATCAGGGATAAAGTTGTGGAGAAGTTTAAAGTAGGGTTAGGTTATAAAAAACATCTCATGGAGCACTGTTCAATCCATCATCCGAAAATGGAAAGAGTATGGCACAACTGCAAGCCTACCAAGATATGCTAAAGGAGCGCATTAATCAGAGAAGCGGAAATGGAGAAATCCCTCAAAGGGTGGGACTATAGCGGCACTGATCAATAAGGTCAAGGAGGTAGTAAAAAATATATAACATTTTATTGCAAACTATACATATACAAGACATCCAGTGAAAATGGTATATGACAACCATACATTGAAATTGAAAAGAATGGATACAAACTCATTAATCAGAGACGAAGCCAAGAGGATACTCTGGAGGAGCTGCAGAGATCCACAGCTCAGGTGGGAGATTCTGTCCTAAGGACAACTATAATGCCCTGTACACACGGTCAGATTTTCCGACGGAAAATGTGTGATAGGACCTTGTTGTCGGAAATTCCGACCGTGTGTGGGCTCCATCACACATTTTCCATCGGAATTTCTGACACACAAGTTTGAGAGCAGGCTATAAAATTTTCCGACAACAAAATCCGTTGTCGGAAATTTCGATCGTGTGTACACAAATCCGACGCACAAAGTGCCACGCATGCTCAGAATAAATTAAGAGACGAAAGCTATTGGCTACTGCCCCGTTTATAGTCCCCACGTACGTGTTTTACGTCACCGCGTAAAGAACGATCGGATTTTCCGACAACTTTGTGTGACCGTGTGCATGCAAGACAAGTTGAGCCGACATCCGTCGGAAAAAAAAACATGGATTTTGTTCTTGGAATGTCCGATCAATGTCCGACCGTGTGTACAGGGCATTAGTCGTGCTCTCCACAAAACTGGCCTTTATGGAAGAGTGGCAGAAAGAAAGCCATTGTTGAAAGAAAGCCATAAGAAGTCCCATTTGCAGTTTGCCAGAAGCCATGTGGGGACACAGCAAACATGATGCTCCTATGGTGTTTCGATGAAGCTTTATTGATGCTTCAGTGATGCGCTTTTGTAGCTTTATTGAAGCTTGGCAGATGTCCTGTGTGTGTGTGTGTGTGTGTGGATATCTCATACCCGCAATTTCTCCAAAACAAGGGGAAGCTAAAGCTGAATTAATGCCCCTCAAAAGCTGCAGGTGCTTCAAGTGAGCTTCAAGCGAACTTTGCCATAGACTTCTAGGGAGGCTTTGAAGACGCTTTGAAGCACCACTAAAGCGACATGGGGTATAATTTTTGAAGCAAAACCGAAGCGAAGCAAAACAAAACAAAAGCAAGGTGTAAACAGGACTGTAAGCTAATCAATTTATTTAGTGACTGGAGCTTTGACTGACGTTCAGGGAGCTTTAACAAAGCCTGTCTGAAGCCTTGTTTTGAAGCAAGTGTAAACTAGCCCTTACTCTTCTCTTTCTCTAATCACTCTTTTTCTCTAAATTTGTTTTCTTTTTCTCCTCTCTTTCCTTCTTTCTCTACTATGTTTCTTCTCTTTTTCTTTACCTCTCTCTTTCTCTTCTCTTTTTCTTCTCACTCTTCTCTTTTTCTCTCCTTTCTCTTCTCGTTATCTCTTTCTTTTTTTCTTTCCCTGTATTTTCTCTCTTATCCCTCCTCTTTCTTTTTATTATTATACAGAATTTATATAGTGCCAACAGTCTGCGCAGTGCTTTGCAACATGTGGGCAGACAGTACACTTACAATACAATTCGGTACAGGAGGAATCAGAGGGCCCTGCTCGTTAGAGCTTACAATCTAGGAGGGAGGGTCAAGTGAAATAAAAGGTAATAGCTGTGGGGGAGGAGCTGATGGAGAAAATAAAAGTACAGTTGTTAGGTGGGGGCAGGTGCCATCGATCTTGACAGAGAGATTAGGAGAAGGGGCATGTGTGAGGAGGAACAATTATGAGCTCTGTTTTGGATAGATTGAGTTTGAAGAAGTGGTGTGACATCCAGACTGATATGTCTGTTAGTACATAAGAGATAGATGGAGAGACTGAGGGAGTGAGCAGAGGGGTAGAGAGAAAACTTTGGGTGTTGTCGGCATAGAGATGGTATGACCCAAGGAGGAGGTGTACAGTAGATTGCGAATAGGAGAAGTCCAAGAACAGAACCTTGGGGGACCCCAAGCTTAATTTATCTTTGTTTTCTCACAATAGCTGTGCACCTCATTGACAAAAGTTAAAAGAAAGCAACACTTGTTAATTAAATTGTCTCTTTTACTATATTCAGGGCCAACAAGTGGCTTACAAAAGCCATATTTCAGATATAAAACGTTGTGTATTTCACAAGTATATTTATCTATTAAATATACTACCCATAAATTACATATAAAAATATGAACTGTTTGAAGCATGATTAAACTTGAAGGTGAAAGCAATAAAAACGTCTAACTAGACCAACATTGTGCCAATATAATTATGTATATAATGTATGGTTAATCCAAAATGTAATTTATCCAAGAAACCTTGTATTATACTAGAATACAGCAGAGAAGGGAAAAATTAGAGGTCCAAATGGATATCATAAATAAAGAACAGGGCATTGCTGAATAAATTGGTGAAGTCCTGGGGGACTAAAATGTAGCCTAGAGGAAGCAAAAGCCAGGGTCAAATACCAGTCATGTACAGTATATTTTCTTCAATGTACTAAAGAAATCTCCACGAATCGGAATTTACAAGGTAGAATATGGAAGAGGGGTGAACAAGTCATTTGACTTGTTGTGGTAGTGGGGACAGAACATATAAATTCATCCCCGATTCATCCCCGATTCAGACTATTGCTTACTGCACGTAATGGTACATCAAACCTACTACATATTAAATGTCTTTTCTGTGGAAAAACTGCTGGAGATGTGACAGTGAAGTATGTGAAGAGGACAGAGGAGAAAATCTGTGTTATTCCTGCTGGAAAAAGTATTCGTGAGCGGTGTGAGTGGGCCGGGGACCGCTAGAACAAAGCACGCTTTGCCGTGTATATATTAAGATTTGCATTGTTTTGTCACTGCGGCCATCTGGACGGGGGCTCTTATAAACACAATTTCATCTTCACCAGCCGTGGGATAATTATATACTTGACAAATCCTGTGAATAATGAATTTTCCAGGAAAAGGAGGTCTTGTAGGAGCTCGAAAAGTGAGAAAGGAGAATTAATAAAAAGCAGCCTGAGAGCAGCGAGAGGCAGGTTGTTGGAGTTGGTGAATGAGGCCAGGCCCCAGGATGGCAAGTTTGGGTCTCCTATGACTAAAGCTGACCACACACACTGCAGTCTGATTGTTCAATTTTTGTTTAGAGGGAGGTTTAACAAAATGAATGCTTAGGTAGGCAGTGGCCCTATATAGTTGGTAAATGAAAGATAAAAAAGTGTCAAAAAGTAAAAACCACAACAGACAGTTTTTGACAATTTTTTTCAATCACGCCACTGCCACCTTGCCTTTGGCCAATCATGGCGCTCCCAGCAGATCGCGCTGTGATTGGCCAAAGCATGCAGGTCAGGTGCTACCTGCTAATTGGGGTATAAAAGAGTAGCAACACACTGATAAGTCGTTAACACTGCTTACTGTGCTTTCTCCTTCTGTCAGCACACACACTGTACAATCAGCAGAACCTAAGGCTGATATCAACACAGATTCAGGTACTTATGCTGGTTGTATGTAAAAATATAATTAGCTAATTATGAAATATCGCATATGAACATTTTGTGTTTTCACTTGCTTGCCAGGCCATTCTTAGCTACTTCGCTTTAAAAGTCTGTTTACAGAGCTTAATTGATTGAATTTATTCACAGAACTGAATAAGTTATGCCGCGTACACACGAGCGGACTTTACGGCAGACTTTGCCCGGCGGACTGGATTTCGTCGGACAATTCGATCGTGTGTGGGCTCCAGCGGACTTTGTTTTCTCAAAAGTTGGACGGACTTAGATTTGAAACATGTTTTAAATCAATCCGTTGAAATCGAGTCCGGTCGAAAAGTCCGCTCGTCTGTATGCTAGTTCGACGGACAAAAAGCCACATTAGGGCAGCTATTGGCTACTGGCTATGAACTTCCTTGTTTTAGTCCGGTCGTACGTCATCACGTATGAATTCGACGGACTTTGGTGGATTGTGTGTAGGCAAGTCCGTTCATTCAGAAAGTCCGTTGTAAAGTCCGTAGAAAAGTCCGCCGGGCAAAGTCTGCCGTAAAGTCCGCTCGTGTGTACGCGGCATGAGAGGAGTGATTTCTCCTTTCCATGCATGTCGACTTGTATGCAGGTTTTAATACTTATGCCGCGTACACATGGTCGGACTTTCCGACGTAAAATGTGCAATCGGAGCTTGTTGTCGGAAATTCCAACCATGTGTAGGCTCCATCGGAATTTCCATTGCACAAAATTTGAGATCTGGTTCTAAAATTTTCCGACAACAAAATCTGTTTGTGCAAATTCCGATTGTGTGTACACAATTCCGATGTACAAAGTGCCACGCATGCTCGGAATCAAGCAGAAGAGCCTCACTGGCTATTGAACTTCATTTTTCTCGGCTCATCGTACATGTTGTACATCAGCGCGTTCTTGACGTTTGGAAATTCTGACAACTTTGTGTGACCGTGTGTATGCAGGACAAGTTTGAGCCAACATGCATCAGAAAAAATCCATGGATTTTGATGTCGGAATGTCCGATCAATGTCCGATCGTGTGTACGGGGCATTAGAGTGATAGTTGGAGGGAAACAGTTAACCTGGTTTCCTTCACTTTTTGCTGAGCTCAGCCTCTCTCCCTGTGCTAATAATAAAAGGGGGAGGGCTCTGCCCAGACAGAAAATTGGCTGCATGGGAAGGAAAGATACAGACAAGCCACAGCATGTAATCTCCAGATACTTACAGAGAAGAAAGAAGGAGGAGCTAATCCTCCTCATAGAGCAAATCTGCCTGCTGTCACATCCACCAGGTAGGGGGATTGCTGGGAACGGCGGTCTTCCATGAAGACACCAGTTCTGAAGATATGCCACAATGGACTCTGCCTTGTATGTACTCTATTCTGTGTGGGTATGCTGGGGCAGCCAGAGTTACAGATTAGTTTAGGGACAGGCTGTTGCCTTTTTTGTTTAATTGGCATGCCAAGTTATTTCGGTAAAGTTTTTGAAACTTTTCCTTTGCCTGGTCTGAAATTAATCAAGGAGCGTAATGCAAGTAACCAGCATACATGGTCTACAGTAGGCATGAGCTTCGTGTTCGACTCGAACATCGTCTGTTCGGTCGTTCACCGAATTGTGAACGATATGGGCCGTTCGCGCCAAATTCGAGTGGCGCGCCACGGCCCATAATTCACTGCGGCATCGCAGTGCATTGCTGGCTGATGATTGGCCAAGCATGCACTATGACCCGCATGCTTGGCCAATCACAGCGCCGTCTGTACAGAGAGCTGTAATTGCCAAAGCCAGGGTGGCTTTGGCCAATTTTGGCTCAGGGGGTTTAGTACACGCCCCACACTATATAAGGCCGCCTGCACGTCGGCCCTGTGTAGTGTGTTCCGACGTTGAGAGACAGAGAGACAGTATCATTTGATTTAAGTTAGATAGATTAGGCAGGACAGTCAGTCAGTTATCTGCACTTACAGTGTATTGTGTGTATATATATATATATATATATATATACACATACACATACATACATCCCAGGTGTTGTGTGTATATATATATATATATACACACACACACACACACACACACACACACACACATACATACAGTATTTACAGTTAGCGTAGTGCGTACTCTGCACAGTGTTCAGCTAAAGCTACCTGTAGAAGATTGGTGGTGTTTTTCTGATCCTATCACTACCGCAGGCAGCTACATTACTTACAAGTTAGTGTAGTGCGACCTCTGCACAGTGTTCAGCTAAAACTACAAGTTAGTGTAGTGCGACCTCTGCACAGTGTTCAGCTAAAGCTACCTGTAGAAGATTGGTGGTGTTCTCATACTAATAATACTACAGGCAGGCAGTTGATTTTGCTAGCTGCAGTATCAGTATATATATATATATATATATCCCAGCTTAGTGCAGCTACATCTAACTGCAGGCCATTAGTTTGTCTGGAAGGCCAACAAGGAGAGGCAGATAGTCACAAGCCAATAAAAGAGGGCAAGCAGGCTCTGTGTCTAGGGTGTGATTATAAGGTAAAGTTGCGGACCTTATCTTGCCGTCGCAGAGAGAGCAGAGGATGAAACATCTTCGGGAGGCCTTGCAGAAAGGTCTGTGCAACGCGTTCCCAGAGACTGGGAGGTTACAAACTCCTGTTCCTGGACAATGTGTTGCTGAAGCTTCGGTCAGTCAAAGAAGGAGCAGCGGAGAAGGTGGCCGTCTGACCGATGCGTTCAGACAATTTTTTAGTCCGCAGCCCCAAGGTATGATCTGTTCCAGCAACCATCGCCAGCGTCTGACTTGGACACCTTTCCCACCGAAAATCCTCTGGGTTACTGGGTCTTGAGGATGGATCACTGGCCAGAGCTTGCACAGTATGCAATTGAGCTACTGGCCTGTCCTGCATCCAGCGTTCTTTCGGAACGCACATTCAGTGCTGCTGGAGGTTTTGTAACCGATCACAGGGTGCGCCTGTCCACCGACTCGGTCGATCGACTGACCTTCATAAAAATGAATCAGTCTTGGATCACCACCAGCTACCAAGCACCTGATGCTGATGTATCCAAATAATTTTTTTTGAAATGTCAGATCCCTTCAAGACTGCCTATGCTGATGCTGAGTGACTATCCTGTTATGCTGAGTGACTATCCTCTTCCTCCTCAATGATCATGCTGATAGCTTGTAAGAATATTTTTGGTTCTGGGAGCCGCCACCAGTGGCTAAGGCCCAATTTTTCAGCCCCTGTTTAACAGGGGTGTGTAATTACAATTTTTGATGCACTACTTTGCAGCAGGGCTCGTTCCTGCGCTCCAACTAGAGTATCTGTGAGGGGTTGCAGTGTTGTGGCGCCAGCACCAGTGCTTAAGGCCCAATTTTTCAGCCCCTGTTTAGCAGGGGCGTGTAATTACAATTTTTGATGCAATATTTTACAGGAGGGCTCATTCCTGCGCTCCAACTAGAGTATCTGTGAGGGGTTGCAGTGTTGTGGCACCAGTGCCCAAGGCCCAATTTTTCTGCCCCTGTTCAACAGGGACATGTAATTACAATTCTTGATCTAATATTTGACAGCAGGGCCCGTTCCTGCGCCCACCAAGAGTAACTGTGAGGGCTTACAGTGTTGTGGCAACACCAACACCTAAGGCCCCAATTTCTGCAGCGTCTATAGGGCAGGCCCCTACTTTCAAACATCCAACTTACAAACGACTCCTACTTGCAAATGGATGGAGACAACAGGAAGCCAGATGAAATCTACCCCTGGGAAGGGAAATTCTCTCCTGTAAGAGTTAATATGGGAAAAACGTGTCTCCTTTCCACTGATGCTTTATCACCAATCCTTGTTTCACAAAAAAACCCAAATTGTCAAAAAACATTTGTCATTGGGACAGAAAGTGAGGTAAAATCTTCTGAAGAGGTGCACAGACAGCAAAACAAACGTCACAGGGGTGATAACCCTTCCCTATGTTTTCCAAAAAGCTTAAAAATAGATTTTTTGGCTGGAGCTACACTTTAAAAATGTACCAGTTCAAAATTACAAACAGATTCTACTTAACAACAAACCTGCAGTCCCTGTCTTGTTTGCACTTCCATGCCATTTGTCTCACTGATTTTCATCCATATTACCGGGACCGGACATTGCATTAAAGCCGTAAGCAGTTTTAAATGACTTTTATTCCTTTAAAAATGTCATTTTGTGCAGGGACTGTTCTAAGCACAGGAAACACGTGCCCCCTTTATAGGCATATTATAGACACCCCCCAGGTACGATATTTAAAGGAATATTTCACTTTTTTTTTTTTTCACTTTAAGCATCATTAAAATCACTGCTCCCGAAAACCGGCCATTTTTAAAAACTTTTTTTGCATTGACATATCCCCTGGGGCAGGACCCGGGTCCCCAAACCCTTTTTAGGACAATACCATGCAAATTAGCCTTTAAAATTAGCACTTTTGATTTCGAACGTTCGCGTCCCATAGACTTCAATGGAGTTCTAAACTTTGCGCGAATTTTCGGTCCGTTCGCAGGTTCTGGTGCGAACCGAACCAGGGGTTGTTCGGCTCATCCCTAGTCTACAGCTCGGGTCAACTAAACATATTGGGTTATGAAGACATTAGTGTAATGCCGCGTACACACGGTCGGACTTTTCGACCAGACTTGTCCAACGGACCAAATCCGGCGGACAATTTGATCGTGTGTGGGCTTCACCGGACCTTCAGCGGACCTTTCCTGTCGCAAATCTGACGGACTTCAGATTTGGAACATGCTTCAAATCTTTACGTCGTAACTCCGCCGGACCCAGAAATCCACTCGTCTGTATGCTAGTCCGACGGACAAAAACCTAAGCTAGGGCAGCTATTGACTACTGGTTATCAACTTCCTTATTTTAGTCCGGTGTACGTCATCACATACGAATCCCTGTGATCGTATGTAGGCAAGTAGGTCATTAGAAAGTCTGTTGAAAGTCCGTCAAAAGTCCGTTGAAAGTCTGTCGGACGGGCTGTCGGACTTTTGTAGCTGAAAAGCCCGACCGTGTGTACGCGGCATAAGAGTTAATACAGTGTGAAGATACAAGTGGTTATCACTCCCCTGTGCACAAGAGTTAAGAGTAGTGTATGCATGGAGTCCGTGTTGGGTGCAAAGCAGGACCCCATTCCGTTACAGTGAGTGTGGTAGCAGAGATACGCTGGACAGGTGGAGAGGGCATAGGCTCAGCATGTCCAGGCCTGGATTTACTCCCTTTGCCACCGCCAAGGCCGGGCCCTTCAATGCCGCCCCCCCCCACACCACCAGAAAGAGCCCCCAGACATAATACGGTCAAAGACTGCAGACATGATACAAGAGATGGTCAGAGACTGCAATCATAGTACAGGAGATGGTCAGAGACTGCAGACATGATACAGGAGAGATGGTCAGAGACTGCAGTTCCTATGGACATTAGTAGATAATGGCCGATCGGCCCTCTCACCTGACCCAGCGATACAGCAATGCTTCCCCTGATCAGGAGTCAGCTCACTCTGAATTGCCCGTGGCGACTCCGCTGGGTAGCACCCAGATCTGTATTCCTGCAATGACCCCATTCCTTTCTCCACCAGGGATGGCGCTAGGCTGTGTGGCTTTCCCTCTGGTGGCGCAGGGCAGCGGGGTTCTCTCTCTGATGGTGTTCCCTCAGCACTGCCCTCTCCCTCTGGAGCCCTGGGTGTACTTTCCTGGTTGTAGACCCCCCCAGGACAAACTACCCCCTTCCATTAGTACAGACCCCCCCAGGACAAACCCCCCACCATTAGTACAGACCCCCCCAGGACAACCCCCCCCTCCCTTCATTAGTACAGACCCCACCAGGACAAACCCCCCTCCCTTAGTACAGACCCCCCAGGACAAACCCACCCCCCTCCCTTAGTACCGACCCCCCCAGGACAAACCCACCTCCCTTCATTATTACAGACCCCCCCAGGACAAACCCACCTCCCTTCATTAGTACAGACCCTCCAGGACAAACGCCCCTCTATTAGTACAACCCCCCCCAGGACAACCCCCCTCCATTAGAACAAACCCCCCCAGGTCTACCCCCCTCCATTAGTACAAACCCCCCCCAGGAAAACCCCCTCTCCATTAGTACAACCCCCCCCCAGTTCAACCCCCACCCCCTCCATTAGCACAGACCCCCCAAGGACAAACCGCCCCCCCTTCATTAGTACAGACCCCCCAGGACAAACCCCCCCTTCTTTAGTACAAACCCCCCAGGACAACCCCCCCCCCTTCATTAGTACAAACCCCCCAGGACAAAACCCCCCCTTCATTAGTACAAACCCCCCAGGACAAACCCCCCCTTCACTAGTACAGACATCCCAGGACAACCCCCCCTCCATTAGTACAACCCCCCCCAGGTCTACCCCCCTCTATTAGTACAAACCCCCCCAGGACAAACCCCCTCAATTAGTACAAACCCCCCCAGGAAAACCCCCTCTCCATTAGTACAACCCCCCCCCCCAGGTCAACCCCCACCCCCTCCATTAGCACAGACCCCCCAAGGACAAACCGCCCCTCCCTTCATTAGTACAAACCCCCCAGGACAAACCCCCCCTTCACTAGTACAGACATCCCAGGACAACCCCCCCTCCATTAGTACAGACCCCCACCAGGACAAACCCCCCCTTCACTAGTACAGACATCCCAGGACAACCCCCCCTCCATTAGTACAACCCCCCCAGGAAAAACCCCCCCTTCACTAGTACAGACATCCCAGGACAACCCCCCCTCCATTAGTACAACCCCCCCAGGACAAACCCCCCCTTCACTAGTACAGACATCCCAGGACAACCCCCCCTCCATTAGTACAACCCCCCCAGGACAAACCCCCCTTCACTAGTACAGACATCCCAGGACAACCCCCCCTTCCATTAGTACAACCCCCCCAGGACAAACCCACCCTTCACTAGTACAGACATCCCAGGACAACCCCCCCTCCATTAGTACAACCCCCAGGACAACCTCCCCTCCAAGTGTGTACAATAGATAGAACAGATGGAGACAGGCACAGGCTTGGGCGGGACTCGGGAGTGAGAGACAGAGGAGAACACGCCCCCCCCCCCCGCCGCACAGAGACCAGCCGCTCCGATCTTCGGCGGCTGCTCTCCTTCTCTGACAGGAGGAGGGAGGGGGGACGGGCTTGAGCAGCGAAAAAGACAGCGGTGGCAGCGGTGACCTGCGGAGGGAGCCGCCTCAGTCTGGACACAGAGAGGAGGAGGAGGGAGAGGAGCACTCTAGCGCTTCAGCGCCCCCACCTCTCTGGCGCCCGAGTGCACTGCATGCTGATGTTAGTGTGGGGGGGCGGCGCCGCCCCTGTGCCACTGCCGCCCCGAGGCCTGGCCTCGGTGGCCTTGTGGGAAATCCGGCCCTGAGCATGTCCCTCCTAAATGCATCAATGACCATGGTGGTGTATATTACATCAAGAGAGTTTATTAGAAATCAGTAATCTGTACAAGTAAAGGTGCCTCATGTGTAAGGCAGTGACCCTATTCACAGTGCCTAGCCTAGCCCAGAAAAACCCATGCTGGGGCAAGCCTCTCATGCAAACCTTGCTTGGCGCCCAACAAGGAGAGAAGCATGGAGGACGTCACAACCACCCCACAACCCCTGCCCTACTGAAGACTGTGTTCTGGCAGCTCCATACAGTCTCAGAGAGAGACAGTCTGAAAGCAAACAGCCTCCACTAGAATTTCTATTTAGAAAACCTACAATGATCTGTGACACTAATGTCATGGGTGTACCCTGAACTAATACATTATTGGTAAAAATAAATTAAAAGCTTTTATATAAATACAAAAGCAAATGCAGAAAAAAGTTATAAATCTAAAAAAAAAAAAGATCCCAAATTTTTATATATTTCAGTCAGCTACCTCTGCTCTGCCCCACCTTTCCAAATTACTTTACCATATTTTGGGTTTGGATGGAGTGTGAAAGAGTTATGCTGGCCATACACTATACGAAAAATCGGCCGAAAAATCGTATAGACACTTTGTTCGTTTTTCGGCAAGTTAATGGGCACAAATCGATAATCGTTTGTGACGTTTTTGTGGGAAAAAAACGAACGGGAAGTTTGGAAAATTTCTGCCGAACGTACGATAAATTGCAAGGTTAATGTGTTTCCCGTCCGAACTGTCTGCACTAGGTATATGTAAAAAAACGAACAAAAAATTATTTATTCATGTCCACTGAACAATTTATCGGTCATTATATGATGGCACGATCGTTTGCGGTCACGGTCGAATGTTTGTTTTTCGAAAATGGGTTCGGACGATTTTCTGTATAGTGTATGGCCAGCATTAGATTTCCTGTCAGGCTTTTATTAGAGACGATTGTCTACCTAAATAGAAGGGGATGGAAAAGCCAAAACGTTACAGTTGTCACTGTTGAAAGAGGTAAGAAAAAAAACCTCCCAATGTGGAAACCTTTTCTAGGGGCAACTAAAAGCGGACTTAATTTCCCTTTGGAGATTTTCACTCGCTTCCTGTGTTTCTGAAACAGGAAGCTTAGAAAAAGCTTCCCTATTGGACAAGAGCAAAAAAATCTGCCAAGGATTTTAACTATTTTTGGTACAGATATATTTCAAAGATATTAAATATACAAAGCACTTCGCATTTAGAAACAATGGGAAGTTTTCCTTTTAGAAGATTTTGTTTGCTAGATATGGCATCAAGGGAAAAAGAAAAAGTTTGAATATTATTGCTGATTTCTTGACTATGGATGATATGTCTCCTGCAGAAAAAAATGTGATTTGCAAGAAACTGATTTAGTGTGACAAAGAGGGCATCACATTAACAGTGCAATCTTTGGAAAAATAGCTGCTAAAACACTTAGCAGATTTCAGCCTGAGATATCAGACACACCAGCGAAACGTGAGAAAAGCCAAGCATAAAATGGCGTCTTGCTGTTTGTCCATGTACCCCCAATGGCCCTAGCAGAGAACATGAGGAGAAAATTAGCTTTGGAAAATGATCCTTATCCGTAACCAGTGTGAGGACCATTACGTTTATCGTTACATCGTAAAGTATTTCAGTCCATTCAAGTTTTTCTGTTTTATTTCCTAATTTTAGTGAAGTTATTTTTGCATACCCACTCAGAGGCCTGACGTCAGCATGAAGCCATCTTGAAGTGGAAGCTATACTGTTTTGGGCCTAGCTATGGCCATTATGATGTATATCAAGAATTGGGGCCTGGGCGGTGAAACGAAACACTACAGATCAAATCCTCCAATAGAAAATTCTTGAGCTTCATGTTTTTAGCGATAATAATTTCATGCATTGCTAGTTGCCATCTTGGTCCAGGCATAGCTGTAGCCACAGCAGCAGATGGCTGAGCTTAGAGCAAAACACTGGACATTACAGTACATTTATGTCATGACTTTGACGTTTGATACCAGGGTTATGGCAGCAGCTAGCTTCGCCACGAGATCACTTTTAGAGGTGGCCCCTCCCGCCGCTTTCCGGTCATTTCTGGGTTTACCGGAGCCGCTGAAAAACCGAAAGCGATCCGTCAGATGGATAGGCAGGAAGTTGAGTGAGGGCAAGATGGCCCCCACTCGGCTCTATGCTGTTGGAGGACCGGACCAGCCTCCGTCACTTCTGGTCTTAAAGAAGTTTTGTTTTTTTAAGTCAAATGTAAAAAAAAAAAAAATGTTTTTTCTTTTGCTTTTAAAGGTAAATGGAGATCTGGGGTCTTCTTGTCCCCAGATCTCTGAATAAAGAGGACCTGTCATGCTTGTTTCTATTACAAAGGGTGTTTACATTCCTTGTAATAGGAATAAAAGTGATAAAAAAAAGTAAAAAAAAAGAGAAAAAACATTTAAAGCACCCCATCCCTCCGTGCTCGCGTTCAGAAGCGAAATGATACATCACACCCGCACATGTGTGGTTTGAACCCGCAGTGTTCAAACCACACATGTGAGGTATCACCATGATCATTAGAGTGGGAGCAATAATTCTAGCACTAGACCTCCTCTGTAACTCTAAACTGGTAACCTGTAAAAAAAAATGTAAGCGTCGCGTATAGATATTTTTAGGGTCCGTAGTTTGCCACTGTTCCATGAGCACGCGCAATTTTAAAGCATGCACTGTTAGGTATCTATTTATTTCGCATAACATCATCTTTTACATTATACAAAAGAATTGGGCTAACTTTAAAGGTTTGTTTTTTTAATTCATTAAAGTGTATTTTTTCCCAAAAAATTGCCTTTGAAAGACCGCTGTGCAAATACACTGTGACAGTGCAACAATCACCATTTTATTCTTTAGGGTCTCTACTAAAAAAAAATATATACAGTTGTGCTCATAAGTTTACATACCCTGGCAGAATTTATGATTTCTTGGCCATTTTTCTGAGAATACGAATGATAACACAAAAACCTTTCTTCCACTCATGATTAGTGTTTGGCTGAAGCCATTTATTATCAGTCAACTGTATTTACTCTTTTTAAATCATAATCACAACAGAAACTACCCAAATGACCCTGATCAAAAGTTTACATACCCTGGTGATTTTGGCCTGATAACAATCACACAAGTTGACACAAAGGGATTTGAATGGCTATTAAAAATGTAACCGTCCTCACCTGTGATCTGTTTGCTTGTAATTAGTGTGTGTGTATAAAAGGTCAATGAGTTTCTGGGCTCCTGACAGACCCTTGTATCTTTCATCCAGTGCTGCACTGACATTTCTGGATTCTGAGTCATCGGGAAAGCAAAAGAATTGTCAAAGGATCTGCGGGAAAAGGTAGTTTAACTGTATAAAACAGGAAAGGGATATAAAAAGATATCCAAGGAATTGAGAATGCCAGTCAGCAGTGTTCAAACTCTAATCAAGATGGAAAATGTGGGGTTCTGTTGAAACCAAACCACGGTCAGGTAGACCCTTCCAAAATATAAGCCACCACTGCCAGGGAAATCGTTCGGGATGCAAAGAAGAACCCACAAATAACTTCAGGTGAAATACAGGACTCTCTGAAAACATGTGGTGTGGATGTTTCAAGATGCACAATAAGGAGGCGCTTGAAGAAAGATGGGCTGCATGGTTGAGTCCCCAGAAGAAAGCCATTACTATGCAAATGCCACAAAGTATCCCACTTACAATATGCCAAACAGCACAGAGACAAGCCTCAAATCTTCTGGCACAAAATCATTTGGAGTGATGACCAAAAACCCTAAACGCTTCATTTGGAGAGGAGTCAACAAGGCCTATGATGGTACACCATTCCTACTGTGAAACATGGAGGTGGATCGCTGTTGTTTTGGGGAATGTGTGAGCTACAAAGGCACAGGAAATTTGGTCAGAACTGATGGCAAAATGCAGTATGTTATTAAAAAATACTGGCGGAACATTTGCATTCATCAGCCAGGAAACTGCGTATGGGACGTACTTGGACATTCCAACATGACAATGATTCAAAACACAAGGCCAAGTCAACCTGTCATTAGCTACAACAGAATAAAGTGAAGGTTTGGAGTGGCCACCTCAGTCTTCTGACCTCAATATCATTGAGCAACTCTGGGGAGATTTCAAACGTGCAGTTCATGCAAGACAGACCAAGAATTTACAGGAATTGGAGGCTAATTGCCAAGAGGAAAGGCTAGCTTTAACATCTTAGAAGATAAAGAGCCTCATCCACAAATACCTCAAAAGACTTCAAGCTGTCATTGATGTTAAAGGAGGCAATACACTGTATTAGGAACTGAGGTATGTAAACTTTTGATCAGGGTCATTTTGGGTAGTTTCTGTTAAGATCATGATTTAAAAAGAGTAAACACAGTCAATTCATAATAAATGGCTTCAGCCAAACACTACGAATAAGTGAAGTATATGGCGCTAACTAAAGTGCAGAAATGAATCGATATGTATATAGATACTAAATAGAACCGCTCACACACCTAACAAGTAAGCATGTAGAACAGAATAGGCAAGTGCAAGTGAAAATAAAAATAACAAATCTTCTCTACTCTTCTCTAGATCACTGGTAAAGTGTACCAATGCCACAGATCCAAACAGCAATCTAAAATAACATCCAGTGTGTATATAACGTGCATCAAGTGAAAAAATATATGACAATCCTAGTCTAATGATATAATGACATAAAAAAAAAAACGTGAAACATAAAAATTTCTGAATAAATCCACTGTTCTCCTGGAGTATAAAAGGTGAAATTCAAAAAACAAAGTGCAGCAAGTGATAAACACTAATATGAATAAGTTCACATATATAAGTTCATGAATTAAATCCGTGTGCAAAAAAAAAAAAATTGTGCAAAAATAACTTTCGATCGATTTCAAATTCCTCCAATCACATACAGTGGGGACCGAAAGTATTCAGACCCCCTTAAATGTTTCACTCTTTGTTATATTGCAGCCATTTGCTAAAATCATTTAAGTTCATTTTTTTCCTCATTAATGTACACACAGCACCCATATTGACAGAAAAACACAGAATTGTTGACATTTTTGCAGTAGAAATGTTTTTGTAAACTTGGCCAGATCTGTGCCTTCCCACAATTCTGTGTCTGAGCTCTTCAAGCAGTTCCCTTGACCTCATGATTCTCATTTGCTCTGACATGCACTGTGAGCTGTAAGGTCTTATATAGACAGGTGTGTGGCTTTCCTAATCAAGTCCAATCAGTATAATGAAACACAGCTGGACTCAAATGAAGGTGTAGAACCATCTCAAGGATGATCAGAAGAAATGGACAGCACCTGAGTTAAATATATGAGTGTCACAGCAAAGGGTCTGAATACTTAGGTCCATGTAATATTTCAGTTTTTCTTTTTGAATAAATCTGCAAAAATGTCAACAATCCTGTGTTTTTCTGTCAATATGGGGTGCTGTGTGTACATTAATGAGGAAAAAAATGAACATAAATGATTTTAGCAAATGGCTGCAATATAACAAAGAGTGAAAAATTTAAGGGGGTCTGAATACTTTCCGTCCCCACTGTATATAATATCCGTGGTGCGCCACACGATTCCCCCAGCCCCTCACCTCAGATGGAGACCCCTACGGGTCGAGTCAAGCCTTCAGTATGGAAACAGCAGATCCCAGCACAATGATCAATTTCCAACGATTGTCCCAACAATAGCGGATTTTTGGGGGTGACTCCAGGCTTAACCTATGCGGTGAGGACATGAAATAAAAGAGGGTGGCTCCATCGTGTAGTATTTCCCAAAAGAGTTTTATTAAAACAAAGAGTAACTTACTAAATAATGAAGAAACTCCTGCGCTGTCAGAAATACCTATGCTAAGGGGCACTGCTGCAACACCTAAATGGCTGATCCAAACAGACAAAAGTGGTGTGAATAAAGTAAAGTAAAGTACACAATCACCACTTACTTTATTCAAATAGTAACTTACTGTTTAAAATCAGATAATCCAGCAAACAGCAGAGTACCTCCGGTCTCGGCCGCTCTTTACAACTGTATAATGTTTTGGGGTTCCAAGTCATTTTCTAGCAAGAAATACTCCTCATTTAACTTGTAAACAAAAAGTTCCAGAAAAGGCCTGGTCAGCAAGTGGTTACAAACTGAGGGGTTTTGTCAAAATTGACTTTGCAGTGAAAGTACCGATTTTGCGGTCAGTCACCAAATTGGAAACTTGTTTTTTGAGTTGCTTAAGTAAAATTTTCATGAAAAAGAAATGGTCTACTCTTTTTTAATTTTTCTTTATTTATAGGGTGTGGGGGTTTTGGGTGTAGGTAAGGTAGTTTAGTACATTTTTTTTATATGAAAAATATAAACATAAAATAATGAGGCTAATGGGGGCAGTTTTTGGCACAAGAACAAGTCCAGAATAGTTGAAATCATAATGAGTATTTTACACTAGCTGATGCCACAGGTGCCTTTGAGCACATCCAAGCTGCCGTACCTTATAGATCCTTGCCAGCAGGTGATGGTACATCTAAAGGGGGTGCACCCAACATCAGAGGAGACAGGGCCTTGCCAGGGAGTGCTAGGACATCAGTACTGAGCCAGGTAGCAAGTCCTTTGCAGTGTGTGGAAGATAAAAACCAACAAGTGGTTTAATACAGATTTTTAAGTAGCAGGGTTGACCCAATGCACTACAACTATTTTTGGATTAAGAAACATAAGCCATGGGCAGGTAAACCATATTCCAAGTTTGCATTTCAAGGCTTAGTTTTTAATCTTGACAGCTGTATACCTTTAACCCAAATACATTACTGGTTAGGAAGATCTAGGAAAGAATGTCACCCACTGCGCTGAGAGCCTGGAGAAGAAAGACGTGAAATGTTAGACAATGGAAAAGTGTTGCTTTGTTTGAGCTTCATTCTCACCCTCTCCGGTTGTTTAGGTTATTAGAAGCGGCTCTCCTTTAGCTCGCCGTGTTTTGGCATTGTTAAAAGATAGTTTGACATACTCAGATCACCCTTTAGCGGTTTGATCTGTGTGCTTCTGGCATGGGCGGCATCTGGACCACACGCGATGGTATCACGCACTGCTGTGTGCTCTGTCATGTTGCAGACCATGTGAGCCTTAAATAGCAACATCGCTCAGAAGTTCACAAAAGAAAAATTCATTTTTTTCCAAGCACCCAGAAAGCCCACTATATATCTGTCAAAGTTTTTTTTTTTTTTCCTGTTCAGTCACCATTGTTGGCCCCAGCAAGGATGGAATGAAATTTTGAATATTTATATTTAGGCGCTTTAGGCTTATTAAGAAAGAGGAATATGATTTATTCCACAATCAATTCTGGACCAAACACTCAACAGAAACTTTGCTGCGTGAATAAGTCACAATCTTATTATAGGTCATATGCAGTTCCTATGTTTATGTATTATGTTTAGTATTGATCTGCATTTGAAGCATGCACTTAAAGGTTTAATCTGTGCTTGTTTTTTTTTTGTTTTTTTTACTTATCTTTTCAGATTTCATCTGGCAAGTCCGCTGAAGAGAACAGGGTTCTGTTCATCTTCACATCTTCTCCAGCACTAAACTATCCTCAATGAAGGGAAATAAGTTGACTGATACTGGGCGTCATTCAGCCCAGAAAATTGAGGTCATCCAGTGGCTAAAAGGTGTTACTGCAGGGAACAGCACCCGAGGGAATGTGAGTATTGCTGCCAGAGTTGCTTTTATTAATTTCAAACTTCCTGGGGCACTTTTAAAAAAAAAGCCCCAATTTGGGCTTTAAATCTGCAGTTTTTTGATTACTTTAGAGGTGTTGTGTAGATGATCATTGAAGCCACGTTTGACCTGCTTTATGTGTCTTTGAATATAGCAGGCCCGGCTCAGGAGGGAGGAGCCTGGTAATGGCTCTGTGCACGGCGTGAGGATCCTGAGAGCCCTCTCCCTGCAGCTGAGAGGAATGATCGGCCTGATGAGAAGGTGTAGGTAGCTTCCCTCCCCGCCCCCCCTGCTCATCACTCACCGAGCTGTCTTGTGGTGTAAGCCAGAGGAAGTTTGTACCTGCGTCTGACTGCAACAAGCTGTAGTGAGTGTCCCTTTTTTTTCCCAACTTCAACAACAACTAAAAGATAAGTACCGTTTTTTTTTTTGTTTTTTTTTTGGCTTTTTTTCTATTGCAATTGTCTGGAAGTGAAAAGGCAAAGGAAAAGTAATAGAACAAAAGAAAGGGAAAGGGAATGAACATATTGAAATAAAACGAAATAAAATGGAATAAAAAGCGAAAGTAAATGAAAGTAAATGAAGGCGAAAGAGCTGAAAAAGTAGAATCAAGGGAGCTAAGAAAAACAATAAAAACAGGGGGGGAACAGGGGAGAGGGAGAAGGTGAATGAGAGACAAGCCAACGGAAGAGTTGTCTCCCAGCCCCCACCTGCTTGCTGCTGCTGCTGCTGCAGTATCTCCCTTTCTTGTGATCCTTTTTCTTTTTTTGGTCTTTTTTTGTTTTTGTTTTTTGCAAATGGTATTAACTATAGGCTCGATAGTATAAACTATAGAATAAGAAGAAATTTCATAGTAACAAAATGTGGAACATATAAGCTCATACTGGAGCTATACTGCTGAATATATAAATCATCTTGCTGAATACTTGAATTAGATTGCATTATACCGCCAAAACATTTGAATTATTTTTATGAGCATCTGGGCCCTCATGCACATGGGCTGTTGGGAGAACGTTGTGAAAACGCCAGTGTCTTTGCAGTGACTTATTTATTTATTTATTTTTATTTTTATTTTTTTTCAGCGTTTTTGCAATAGCGTCTTTGAGCGTTTTTGAGCATTTTTTTTTTTTTTTTTTTTCTCCTCCTCTTTTGGCTCTTTTCTTCTATTGCAATTGTCTTGAAGTGAACAAGCAGGGGAAAAGGCGAAAGAGCTGAAAAAGTAGAATCAAGTGAGCTAAGAAAAACAATAAAAACAGGGGGGGGGGAACAGGGGAGAAGAGAAGGAGAAGGTAAAAGAAAGACAAGCCAACGGAAGAGTTGTCTCCCAGCCCCCACCTGCCTGCTGCTGCTGCTGCTGCAGTATCTCCCTTTCTTGTGAATTTTTTTTTTTTTTTTTTTTTTTTTTTTTTTTTTTTGCAAATGGTACTAATTATAGGCTTGATAGTACAAACTATAGAATAAGAAGAAATTTCATAGTAACAAAAATGTGGAACATATAAGCTCATACTGAAACTATACTGCTGAATATATAAATCATCTTGCTGAATACTTGAATTAGATTGCATTATATCGCTAAAATATTTGAATTATTTTGCTGAGCACCTGGGCCCCCATGCACACGGGCTGCTGGAAAAGCGCTGTGAAGACGCCGGTGTCTTTGCAGTGACTTTTTTTTTTTTTTTTTTTTCTTTTTTTAACTTTTTCCAGCTTTTTTTCAGCATTTTTGCAATAGCGTTTTTGAGCGCTTTTTTTTTTTTTTTTTTTTTTTTTTTTTCAGCTTAAATACGCTTAAACAATTGAACAGCAACAAGGAATGCTTAATGTACTTAAGGTAGTAACATAACTTCTGGAAAACGGGGACTACTCATATCTCATTAATTATTTCTATTATTGGATTGTGGGGAGGATGCCGGGTATGAGAACGAAATAAAAGAAATATTAGTAAAAATAAGTCAATTTAAAAAGGCTGGGAGATTTTTTCATCATTAAGAGACCCCAATCAAGGGGTATTCTGGAAGGCAGCTTTGAAGTTCTTATAAATCCAGCCATAGAAACAAACATGAAGGGGAAAACAACAAGAAGTGCGGGAGCAATACCAAAATCACCTAGGACCAGCCTAGGCCCAAGTCCAGGCCCTATGAACAGGTATATACAGCAAGGAATCGGAGAAGGAGAGAAACAAGTAGGCTCAAAGGGCAGACAAATGGATACAAAAGAGAAGGACAACAAGGATAAAAAAGGCCAGTATAAAGTACAAACAGAAACCAGCCACCTCTCAGAACCCAGAATGGAGCCAGAAATGGGAGAGGAAGACAGAGGAAAGGAGGAAGGACAACAAGGGCCACAGTTGCCAACAAAACAGGATATGGAAAAAATGTTCACGGCACTAGAGAATTCCCTAAAAGCAGAGATGTCAATACTCCATAAAGACATGGGATATATGTTAAACAGAGTGGAAGAAGTAGAGATCAAAGTGGACCTACATCAAAAAAACATAAAGTAACTAGAAGACGAAATAAAGAAATTAAAATGGGAACAACAGGAACAATCATATAAAATAGAAGAGCAAGAAAATAGAGATAAAAAGAAAAACCTGAGAATACGTGGGTTACCGGAAACAGAACAAGCAGAAAATCTAATAGAAAAAATGAACAATCTCTTCAACCAAATCTTGGGAAAGGAAACAACTAACACAATAGGAATAAAAAGTGTCTTTCGAGTAAAAAAACCTCAAAGGTTCGCAAGGGAAACACCTAGAGATGTAATCGTACGCTTTGAAAAATGGGAAGAAAAAAAACAGATCTGGATAAACCTAAAGAGGAAAACACAAATAGAGTTTGCGGGAGGTAAATTACAAATATTTCAAGACCTATCTCAAGAAACGCTGAAAAAACGACGGATACTAAAGCCATTATTAGAAATCCTCCGGGAGCAAGAAATTCAATACAACTGGGGTTTTCCAGCATGTCTAATAGCAAGGAAAAACGGAATAAGTGCGAGGCTAAGACATGTAGAGGAGATTCCGGACTTTTGCAACAAACTAGAAATCCCCTCCCCAGAACTGGAAAAATATGCAAATAGTCAGGAGCGAATAACGGCAAGAGATGACCTACAGTGGCAAGTAAATTCAAGGATCAGACATCAAGATGTGGACTCTCGGGGAAATTAATATCTGAGAAAATATCACACAACGGTGCAAGGGGCCTTAGAGTGGAAAGGGGGGGGGGGCTGGGGTTGATGGGATGGGAAAAAAGGAAAGTGAAAGGATTGGTAAAACACAACAAAAATGCAGGGAGAGGGAGACAGGGACTCACGGAGTGGACAGGGGGTCGCCCTATTAGTGCTTAGGCAGGGGGGGAATAGGGTGTCTTACAGAGCTCCGCCTCACAATAAATAGAGCAGAGGGGGCAGAGCGTGCCCCACAAAACAAAGTAAAATGCTCTCAGCTCTAGAGAATATGGGGGTAAAAAACCCATATCAGAAAAAAGGGAGGGGGAGGGTGGGAGGAGGGAGGGGAGGGGGAGGGAGGGTGGGGAGGGAGAGGTCTGAGTCACATGAGTGGTTACATAGGCACACCTATTCTGAGACAAGAGATGAGGAGACCCCGTGCGTCCGCTGGGTGTCCCCTCCATCCGGTCTCCTAGGGGGACCGCGTGGGGGGGAGGGCCGGAGGACGGGCGGGGAAGAAAAGGCACAAGAATGGAAAACGTAAACAGCATAAAAATAATCTCTTACAATGTCCGAGGACTAAATTCCCCAGGGAAGAGAAACATCATCCTCCGAGAACTTGAAAAAAGTAAAGCAGAAATAATTTTCCTACAGGAGACGCATATAACCCAAAACTCAAGTGCCAAAATTTATTCAAGAAACATACCAACATGGTATCAAGGAGACTCGCCAATAAGAAGGGCCAAAGGAGTAGCCATCGGTATAGGGAAAAATGTACGTTTTCTAATAGATCAAAGGAAAATAGACCCGGAGGGTCGATATCTTTTTATTACAGGAACTATATACGGGGTAAAATATACATTGGCCAATGTCTACTGTCCTAATAAGAACCCTAAAAAATATTTGATAGATATAATTAAAATACTAATGGAATTCAAGCAAGGAAAATTAATACTAGCTGGAGACTTCAACTTCAGCATGGATAATAAAATGGACAGTACCTCAAGAGTAAGGGACAAAGAGGTAAATCAACTAAAGAAATTAAAAAGAACATTATATGAACAGCAACTAATAGACCCTTGGAGAATTCAGCACCCCAGCACAAAGGACTACACATTCTATTCAACAGTACACAAAATTTACTCCAGATTAGATTACATCATGGTCGAACATAGAAACTTGGAAGAAATAGAAGAAACAAAAATAGGCATAATAACCGCCTCAGACCACAGCCCAGTAATCTTGAGAATGAAAATAAAAGGAGAAGTCCTTGAAAGGGGTCCATGGAGAATCAACGAAACTTTATTAGAAGACAGTGAGACCGAAAAAAGCATCATAGAAGAAATTAAAAGATATTTTGAAGAAAACGATACACCAGAGGTATCGAAAGCAACAATATGGGAGGCGCATAAATCTGTTATTAGGGGCAAGTTAATAGCCATAGGGGCAAGAAAAAAACAGGAAAGGAAAACAAACATGCAGCAAATAATTAAAGAAATTTATGAATTGGAACGAAAACACAAAAATCAAGTAAACAACAAAATCTTCGGCCTACTATCTCAAAAGAGAGAGCAATTAAAAGACTGGATGGAACAAGAAGAAAGGAAGGACTACAACAGAGTAGTACAAGAAAAATATAAATGGGGTAATAAACCAGGAAAATACCTAGCAAATCTGGTAAAAAAAAAGAAGTCTTTGAATTACATTGAGAAGATCAAAAATGAAAAAGGAGAAGTGGTAAATAAAACTACAGATATAGCGATAACATTTCAAAAATACTTCAGCTCCCTTTATGCAATAAAAGGACAGGAAAGTTGGAAAGAAGCGAATATAAGAACAAAGAAGATACAAGAATATTTAAAAAAAGCAAACTTACCAAAACTAAAAATAGACCAACTAGAAGAATTGGAAAAAAATATTACGCATGAAGAGGTAAAACTGGCATTAAAGGAAACTCCCGTAGGAAAAAGCCCAGGACCAGACGGGTTTACGGTCAAATACTATAAAAAATTTGAAGAACAACTGACTCCAAAACTATTAGAATATATGAATTCCTTAGGGGAAGATGAAGAAATAAGAAGTGAATCGTTATTAGCTCATATTACAATACTACCAAAAGAAGGGAAAGACAAAGTTAACTGCTCAAGTTACAGGCCAATAGCCCTATTGAACGCTGATACGAAGCTGTACTCCAAGATCCTGGCCACTAGGATAAAAAAACTAATTCCACTGTGGATCAACCCGGACCAAACTGGTTTTGTCCCGGGGAGAGAGGGGCGGGACAACAGCCTAAAATCATTATTGATGTTGCACAAGAAGGTGCAGAATGAGACCCCAGTTCTATTCCTGTCATTGGATGCAGAAAAAGCATTTGACAGGGTAGACTGGGGTTTCATGATGGATACATTGCGGCACTTGGGTATTGGGACAAAAATGATGAAGTGGATAACAAATTTGTATAATGGCCCGACAGCAGTCGTAAAAGTAAATGGTAGACTCTCTCCAAAAATTAAGATGCAGAATGGAACACGGCAAGGCTGTCCATTGTCTCCACTATTATATGTATTGGCCTTAGAACCACTATTAGCAACACTCCGCAATAACAAAGAGGTAGAAGGAGCGAAACTAGGAGGAAAAGAGCATAAGATCGCTGCCTACGCGGACGACATCTTGATGTATGTATCCAACCCAAGAGTGTCACTCCCAAACATACTGAAAGAAATTAAAAAATACGGAGAACTGTCAAACTTCAAACTTAATCCAATAAAAACGGAAATATTAAACATAGGTCTAGAGAAAAAGGAAGTTCAGTTTTTACAAAAAGAATTCCCATTCACTTGGGTAAAAGAACTAAATTACCTTGGAATTAAAATAACTCCTAGAGTCGAAAAAATTTATCAGGCAAACTTTATTCCACTGATCATTGAGGTCAAAGAAGAAATGAAAAAGTTAAGAATACAGCCACTTTCATGGATTGGAAGAATAAATATGTTTAAGATGACGATATTACCTAAAATAAACTACAGATTACAGATGTTACCAGTAAAAATCCCGCAGAGCTTTTTTAAAATAATTAAAACAATCCTGCTAAAATACATATGGCTTAATAAAAAACCAAGAATTAAATACACGCTGATCACAAGGAAAAAGGAGCATGGGGGTCTTGCCCTCCCAGATATAAGTAGGTACTATAAAGCCATAGTTTTAACACGAATGTTAGAGTGGACAAATGAGAAAAATGAAAAAAAATGGGTGGAAATGGAAAACACAATAAGTGGAGCCACACTACATAAGAATATTTGGATTCCACGGAAATATAGACTATTGGACACCGACACGCACGAAATAACAAAAAATGTATTTAAAATTTGGGACACCATTCACTTAAAGAATGAATGGAAATATAATTCACCACTATTAGCACTCACAGGATCGAATCTCTTCACCCCTGGGAGGGAAATATTTGAAATCCAAGGAATAGGTAACCCACGACTGAAAGATATCACTAGAAATGGCAAAATAAGAACACGAGTAGAAATAGAGGAAAGGAATGGATGGAAGATGAATGAATGGAATTATACTCAACTAAGGCACCTAGTAAGCACAATACCACACCCACTGAGAGATGAAACAAAATTAACTGCACTGGAAAAGCTATGTAGCAATGAAACACCATTAAAAAACGGAACATCAAAAATTTATAGTATACTGACAGATTTGGAAGCACAAGAAAGACCAGAATATATAAATCAATGGGAAAAAGAAATGAATTTAAAAATAGATAACCAAAAAGTGGAAAAAATGATAGAAATGGGATATAATAAGGCTTGGGACATGAAGACCATAGAAATGAATTATAAACTAGTATCAAGATGGTATATGACCCCAGTAAGAATACACAGATTCCATCAAGATAGAACCTCCTTGTGTTGGAGAAAATGTGGCCAAATAGCAACGATCACACACATATGGTGGGAATGCCCAATAATAATGGAGTACTGGAAGGAAGTGTTAAATAACATAAAGGAAATAACTGGAGAAGAAATAGAACAAAATATTTGGATTTGCCTCTTCCATATCTACAATAAACCTAAGAAACAATATAGAAAATCAATAATACCTAACCTCCTGAATGCGGCCAAGGCCTTAATTCCCAAGAATTGGCTACAAAGTGGAAAACCAGACATTAGAGACTGGCTAAAGGAAATAGATTATCACTACAAAATGGAAGGAGGAGAGAAAGGGGATAATAGTAGATGGGAAAGTTGGAAAAACTACAAAGTCTCGGATATTTATTTAGATAGGATAAAAGAAAGAACAGGTGCAGAGCCAAGTGGATAAATAAATAACATAAAGGAACGGACCAGACACAGGGGAGGGGGAGGGGGGGAGGGGGGGGATGAGGGGGAGGGGGAGGGGGGGCGGGGGGGATGAGGGGGAGGGGGAGGGGGGGCGGGGGGAAATAAGAGGGACTGAGAGGGACTAAGATAATAATAGGGTTTATAATTATAGAAGGCGTTTTGTCGCCGGTTTTTAAAAATATTTAAGAATATCCTAGAAAGGAAAAATAATAAAGATGTGACGGAAACAATCCACAATGATGTGAAAAAGGAGAAGAGATAAAGTTTGACACAAAGTTGAAATAATGTCTCTCGGTAAACTTTTGCTGAAGTGGATAAAAAAAAAAAGAAAAAAAAGAAAAAAAAAAAAAAAAGAAAAAAAATGAATATAGCAGGCCCTATTGTGAACCATTCATGTTGCAGGCAAAGCAGGTCAAACTTAGCTTTAGTTACATGTTTTCACTTGAATGCAAAATGCAAAGCTCATTAACAAAGTCCATCAACACAAGCCCTCATACTAACTGCTAGTCCTTAAAGAGGTTGTAAACCTCCATTTTCAAGTTGTACCTATAGGTAAGCCTATAATAAGGCTTACCTATAGGTACAGTAAATGTCTCCTAATATCTAAAAATAATCTCCTATAATAAGGCTTACCTATAGGTACAGTAAATATCTCCTAAACATGCGCCGTTTAGGAGATATTTACTTTGTACTGCGCCGATGATGTCATTGGCGCATGCGCTGTGAAGAAACAGTCCTCCGTGCCATTTCTTCACGAGTTAGTGCTGTGACTGGTGGTTCCCATGCGCGGGAGTGACATCATGCGAATCTGGCAAGTCACAGAGTCGGAGTCCGTGGGCCGGAAGGAAGAGGGGCGAACATGGATGTGGCCTCCAGCAGGGACAGCGCAGGCTTCATTTTTAGGTAAGTGTAGCACCCTGATGTTTAGGCAGGGTTGCTCCTAAATTCTGAGCCACGTTGGCTAGTGTTTCACTCTGAAAAGTGACCTGTGATCTTCTACGGACAGACTGAGGACATTTTTGCAAAGGGACCTATGTCCTAAAGTGCAGTCCCTTGCACCATGGCCTGGCTGCTTGCTATCTGAATACAGCTGTGTCTCCTTGTCCCCGGAGTTATCCCTAAAGAAGAAGGGAAACTGCTGGGAAGTATTGTTCACCCCAAGTGAAAATACGATGGACTGTGACTAGTCAAGGACACTGGGGGGGGGGTGTAGTTAGGTAGGATAAGCTGCAAAGGGGCAAATTCTTACCATTCGTGTGGATAATGGACATATATAGAACATTAACAAAAAGTTTTGATTAGTTAAAAAGGGGGTGGCATTCTCAGCTGAGAATGGGACCCTCTTTCATTATGTACAGGATATAACTGCTTTATGGGATGTACTTACACTGCTATGCTGTTCTTGGCTGAGGACTATTCCAAACCACTTAATCACGTATGTACATATTGCACCATATTATTATAGGATAGGATGCCTTTGCATTGCTGTTTATTTCTCTCTCTTTGTACTGCATCAGTACATCTTCCTTGGACAAGGAGAGACAGGGATTCAACCTAACAACAACACTAACCCTTTTATATATTTTTTTCATCATTGTATATATTAGATCGATAGTTAGGAAGTAAGGTCATTGCTTATGTCTGCCTTTAAATATTTGGGTGGCACCTCACCTTTAAAATTGTACATAATTTTTGATATTTACCTGTCATATATGACCTACCATTTCTCATGTATTTGATACTCATGTTTGTTTTATGTGGTACACCACATGTACTGTTGTCATTGTTATTCTTTCCTTGTTTCCCCACCCATTCCAGTTTTTGCCAGGACATGTGCTCTCAGGCTTGAGAGCTCAAATTATTTATTTTTTTCTGCAAACTCCGAGACGTAGTTTTGTAGGCTGGGGGAGGATGTAGCACCCTGATGTTTAGGCAGGGTTGCTCCTAAATTTACCTGTCAGGTGTAGTTACCTTGGCTCATTGTTAGGGATCAATTGAGTTCCTCCTAAGTCTGGAATTACTGCACTTCTCTCTTCTGCCGCTAGGTGGCCAGGTACCTGGTGACATTAGATAAGACAAGGGCAAAGCAAGGACAATAGATTAGGAGTATATGGGGTACCTCAGCCAATGGGCAGGGGTATTTTAAATCCTTTGGCCTGCTGGGAGAACCTATATATTTGGGTGGAGTCAGGTGATCATTGTTCTGTGCCACCTGGATGGCTGTCTGGGTGGACGTGTGTTGTATTGCCCGGGCTGCTAGGCAGAGCAGCCTTGTGTGTCAAGCCAGGGACCAAGCAGGTCAGTGGGGTGAAGCTTAAGAAATATCTGGAGTGCCAAGCTAGGGACCCAGCAGAGAAGCAGGGTTGACGCTTGAGGAAGATTGGAAAAGCTCAAGGGATTCGGTGGCAGTAAATCAGTAAGTCTAGTGAGAGAGACTGGGAGCTCAGCAGGCTCAGAGTCTACAAGAAGTGACTGTAGAGAAAGTAAAGGTGTTTGTTACAACTTGTGTTAGGAACTGTTCTAAGACTGTTGCCATAAGAGACGGCATTCCTAGGCATGCAGATGGGGTGTCTTGCTGGATGCCTTTCCCTGCATCGCTGTATACCTGTAGAAGTCTCGGAGTCTGCTAAATAATATTGCAACTACCTAAGGGTGTCCTGGCCCTAACTCTCTCTCCCAAAGTTCTGTTCAAGAGAAATAAAATCTCTTTGCATTCAAGAAGTGTCTGGCACCCATGAATCTATCTTGCATTGCACCCACTATGCCTTACAACCCACTCTATACAGAAGGATGTCAGCAGCTCTTGGCTCTGGAGGTTCTCATTAGACTAAAAGAGGCCTGGGATCTTGCTACAAAAGTGTCACATTATGTGGTAGTACATACTAGCACATTATGCTTTTACTTTGCAGGGAACAAAAAAGGCAGTAAAACCCATCAGGGTTTACTTCCTCTTTAATGAAGCAAAGTGGGTTGAATGATGCTGGATGTCATTCAACCCCAAAGATTGAGGACATCCAGTGGCTGAAAGGTGTTACTACAGGGAACAGCATTGGAGCGAATGTGAGTATTGTCGTCAGAGCTACTTTTAATAATTTTACACGTCCTGGGGCACCTTTAAAAATAAGTCCCAATTTGGGCTTGAAATCTCCAGATTTTTATTACTTTGGAGGTGTTGTGCAGATGACCATTTTGAGGCCGGGGTTCACATATGTGCAGCCGCTGGTTCATGCCTGGGATCTGTGTCTGATCACCGGTTCAGGTGCGAATCGGGTCTGAATTTTAACCACAATTCGCACCAGAATCGGACCCAAAGACGCACAGGACCCTTTTTGAATGCGGACCACAGCTGCCCCGGTGCTGTGTGAACCGACTCCATTGAGAGCCGGTCACACACGCCTGTCATGCAAATTGTATGCGGGGAAGCCTGCATCCAATTTGCATATGTGTGAACCCAGCCTGAAGCTGCGTTTGACCTGCTTCATGCTTCTTTGAATATAGTAGGCCATATTATGACCCATTCACATTGCAGGCAAAGCAGTGTCTTTGAGTAGTCTTGCATTTAAATGCACAATGCAACGCTCATTAACAAAGTCCATCAACACAAGCCCTCATACTAATGCTACTTTTTAAAGCAGTTATATACCCCGCTTTTACATTTTTACCTACAGTTAACCCTATAATAAGGCTTACCTGTAGGTAAAATGAAGATCTCCTCAACCTGTATGGTTTAGGACATATTCACCTTGCATGCAGCGGCTGATGACAACGGCGCATGCGCTCTGAAGGTCTGGCGGATACTTCTGGAAAATCAGAGCTCCTTGCTGGAAAGAGGACTCCCGCACACATGCGTGGCAGTGACGTCATTGCGGCTCCGGCCACTCACACCGATGGAACATGTCAGCTCCCTCAGCGATGACTGGGAGGTGATGCCGGCGCTTCATTCTAAGGTAAGTATTTCATAATGAGCTAGTATGCAGTGCATACTAGCTCATTATGCCTTTGCCTTACAGGTTTTTTTTTGTTTTATTTTTTGCGGGCATACAACCGCTTTAAAATATACAGACCACCAAACAAGAGAAAGTAGACACTGTTTCATGGTTCTTGGACTATAGTGAACTTTCTGGCTTCTGTCACATACCCTCCAACTTTCTGGGGAAAATTAAAATGAGGGAACACCTTGTAACAGAATATTGAGGCAACACATATATCCTTGTCATTAAAAGGACCATGATAAATTAAAGCACGAGAATGATCACTTAAACCTACCGGGGAGTTTTCCCCTCTACTTTTCCTTTATAATAGCATATAAAAATCATCTGCAGGGTGAATTACATTTTTAGGGCCATGTATACAACTTTGGCAGCTAAATGGTAAATAAATATATACACCAGAGTTAAAAAGAACATTCCAAAAAAAAAAGACAGTGCCGTCAAATGAAGGTTGGTTGGTAACTATGCTCTCAATATCTCCCTATTTAGCCACAAATATTAGGAAGTGCCCAGAAGAGGGAAAGATAATAAAGATGGTCAAACACTAGTAGAATTGTGTTGGAAAATTTCCCTCCCTAAGAATGTTTATTTGACTTTCGAATTGTTAGTGGGGTCATATCAATGTTTGTTTGACTGCAGTGATGAGAAAATTCGAAGGAGCTGTTTCTCAAACAAATACTAACAGTGAATATGGTTTTCATTTGGTAAAGTCCATTCATTCCAAACTGAATGTTGAAAGCAAATATTTTTTGAAGTACTTGTGAATGACATTCATCATGTCATTAAATGTACTGATGAGAATTTTCATGTTCGTACGAATATTTATAGTGTATGGCCAGCTTAAGAAAAAATTACCACAATTTGTAAATTTTGAAGCTTGGTGCTTTGCCATCTTGCCCTGCCACCCTAGTCATTGGCCAATATTGTAAACACAGAAAATGATGATTCTAGCCTAAAATTCTGATTTGAATAACACAGCATTGGTCCTTCTCCTTATCTAAAAAAAAGAACTTTAAAAAGATTATAGCTCCATTCTAAGACAATGGATGTGCAGTATATTTGGCATAGCAGCTCCTGTGGGTGTCAGGCCCGCTGTACGATGAACTCCTGTGTTGGATTCGTGAGGTTAGGCTAGGTCGCCAATCGATCGTAACAACTTCCCATCTTCTCCTCCTAATCTATCATTTCATCACATCAGCAGGAAACCATATGGAAAACAGATCTGTAGTGTACAAATTCCTCAATCTCCCGCTAGTGTTTACACAGCGATGAGCCCATCTGCAACCCCAGGAAAATCCCAGCTCTGATTTCTCTCTCCAGTTTATGACACATTTATAATTTATTATCACGCAGCTCGCAAGATCTTGTATACAGAGTGTTGGAAAACGGACATTACACATGTTCAAATAAATAAAGGAATAAATCAGGAGATTAAGAGAAATGTGGGTGAGCCAAACGTGGGTGAGCCTTGCCCAGCAGGGTGTGTCGAGGAATTGTAATTATGTCATTGTGTCTCCTGCACTGATTGCACAATTGGCAGAAAACGTGGTGCAATGTGTACAGCGCCATTTAATTGGGTTCGAGACAGGTGGTATAGACAATTTGAACCTATTTTGAGGTTCCGTGCAATGCCAAAGATTCATAAGGAATGTACAGGTTAGAAACAGATAACTTTTGGCTGGCCTTCAACACTGATGCTCTGAAGTGAACTCAGTAAACACAGAATGAACAATGTTACAGCTCAGACACTAGTAGCCATCCTCTTTCTCATTTTTTCTCTCTGAAAATTGTAATGCTTCCTGAAGCCTCTTCGTTTTTACTTTGTGTTACATTGTATGCTGTGCCATTGCAAGCAATAAGGGGTCATTCACACAAGCAGCTACGGGCTGTAAAATCAGGCTGTTGAGATACAGTTTTACAGCTCCCTGACCACCTGCCTCTACACTGACTGGCAGCCGCTCAGGGCTGTACACTTTGGGTACAATGTCGTATGACCGCGCAATTGTCAGTTAAACCGATGCAGTGTCGTATTGCAAAAAGTGGCCTGGTCAGACAGGGGGTAAATTCTTTCGGGGGTGAAGTGGTTAAATATCGTGCCTGGGGGTCCCCTTAGTCTGCCTGTAAAGTGGCACATCTTTGCGATGTGTAGAAAATGCCGCAGCAATAATGACATTTCTAAAGGAAAAAAATTTAATCCAAACTTGCTCGCGGCTGTAATGTATTGCTGGCTCCCGCCAATATAGATGAAAAATCAATTAGAAAAAAAATGGCATACGGTCCCCCCCCCCCCCCCCTACTCCATACCACGCCCTTCAAATTTTTTTTTTTACATAGGGTCCCCCCCAAATTCCATACCAGACCCTTATCCGAGCATGCAGCCTGGAGGTCAGGAACGGGACCTGAACCGAGCATGCAGCCTGGAGGTCAGGAAAGGTGCCTAAACCGTACCAGGCCATGCCCTTAACATGGGAAGGGTGCTTTGGGGTCCCCCCAAAGCACCTTGTCCCCATGTTGATGGGGACAAGAACCTCTTCCCGACAACCCTGGCCATTGGTCGTTGGGGGCTGCGGGCAGGGGACTTATTAGAATCTTGAAGCCCTCTTTAAAAAAGGGGCCCCTAAATCCCGCCCCCCATGTGAAAATTACCGGCCAGGGTTGTCGGGAGGAGGCCCTTGTCCCCATCAACATAGGGACAAGGTGCTTTGGGGGGGACCCCAAATTACCCTCCCCATGTTGAGGACATGTGGTCTGGTACAGTTCTGGAGGGGGGGGGGTCGCTCGCTCGTCCCCCTCTATTCTGACCTCCAGGTTACATGCTCGGATAAGGGCCTGGTATGGATTTTGGGGGGAACCCCACACCAAATTTTTTGTAAACAATAGTTTTTAGGGTATTTTTTCTTAATTTGATGCTTAGGGAAAATTCACATTTAATTGACATATTTCATGGCTTGCCTAGTCCACAAAATAATTAGAAGTGCCTTGAATTTTAGCTTTGGAGCAGGGTTTTTTTTTTTTGGGGGGGGGGGGGGGCGTTTTCTCCCCCCCCCCCCATTACACTTTCTACTCAAGGACTTACACAACCAAATACTTTTGTATGCAACTAGATTTAATAGAGATTTGAAGGGGTAAATTCAAATCGTTTGCACTTATAAAATATGTATTTCCAGTTTACACAAAAATCAAACTTAAAGCAAAATACAATCAACTTTTTATTTCAACATTAGTATAAACATCCCCCTCTATTCTGACCTCCAGGTTACATGCTCGGATAAGGGCCTGGTATGGATTTTGGGGGGAACCCCACACCAAATTTTTTGTAAACAATAGTTTTTAGGGTATTTTTTCTTAATTTGATGCTTAGAGAAAATTCACATTTAATTGACATATTTCATGGCTTGCCTAGTCCACAAAATAATTAGAAGTGCCTTGAATTTTAGCTTTGGAGCAGGGTTTTTTTTTTTTGGGGGGGGGGGGGCGTTTTCTCCCCCCCCCCATTACACTTTCTACTTAAGGACTTACACAACCAAATACTTTTGTATGCAACTAGATTTAATAGAGATTTGAAGGGGTAAATTCAAATCGCTTGCACTTATAAAATATGTATTTCCAGTTTACAAAAATCAAACTTAAAGCAAAATACAATCAACTTTTTATTTCAACATTAGTATAAACATCTGGTACATTAATGTACTTGGGCCAAAAAAAAAAAAAAAAAAGGGGCATGGAAATGATGCTCCAGCATTTGAAAATATACAGAGAGGGAAAAAAGTATTTGATCGGCTGCTGATTTTGTACGTTTGCCCACTGACAAAGAAATTATCAGTCTATAATTTTAATGGTCAGTTTATTATAACAGTGAGAGACAGAATAACAACAAAAATATCCAGAAAAACGCATTTCAAAAAACATAAAATGAGTTTGCATTTTAATGAGTGAAATAAGTATTTGATCTCCTATCAATCAGCAAGATTTATGGCTCCCAGGTACCTTCTATACAGGTAACGAGCTGAGATTAGGTGCACTCTCTAAGGTAGTGCTCCTAATCTCAGCTTGTTACCTGTATAAAAGACACCTGTCCATAGAAGCAATCAATCGATCAGATTCCAATCTTTCCACCATGGCCAAGACCAAAGAGCTGCCCAAGGATGTCAGGAACAAGATTGTAGACCTACACAAGGATGGAATGGGCTACAAGAGCTTTGCCAAACAGCTTGGTGAGAGGGTGACAACAGTTGGTGCGATTATTTGCAGATGGAAGAAACACGGTTCCAGGTAGCTGCCTTGCAAACCTTAAACATGGTCACCTGTTGATGAAAATTCCAGGATGCCCTAATTGTCCATGCCATCATGAAGTTCTACAAAGTTGCTGTTGCTGCATCCTCAGATGCGTGTTTTGGCTGCAAGGGGTCACAGGTGGCAGTTCAATGGTTTTTCATTCTGATAGTATTGGGTGTTTTTTTTCTGGTTTTCCCACACATCAATGGTCACTGCTTTGAGATGTTCCTACAGTCAAGATTCCCTGCTGGGCTGTGTCCTTCAATGAACAGAAGAGAAAATGGGATTTTTTTGTACTCACCGTAAAGTCCCTTTCTCTGCGTACATTGAAGGACACAACTCCTGTCCTTCTGTTTAACAGATTTGGCTGTCAACAATGGTAATCTTTAGGCGGTGCTTTTGCGCCTACTGTCCTACCCCTGGAGGTGGCACTATAACCCTATGGTCAAGATTCCTTGCCCAACTGTGTCTTTCATTGAATGCAGAGAAATTATTTTACAATGAGTGCAAAAAAAAAACACAAGACAAGCCTGCTCTTGTGTGAATGAGGCCTACTGATTTGTATTGATTTCTATAATTATCTATTCAAACAAAAGACCAATATACAGTGGGGACGGAAAGTATTCAGACTCCCTTAAATTTTTCACTCTTTGTTATATTGCAGCCATTTGCTAAAATCATTTAAGATCATTTTTTTCCTCATTAATGTACACACAGCACCCCATATTGACAGAAAAACACAGAATTGTTGACATTTTTGCAGATTTATTTAACAAGAAAAAATGAAATATCACATGGTCCCAGGGGGGGACTGATAACTCATGGGGCCCCCGGGCAATAGGAGATTATGGGGCCCCCCAGACAATCAGAGATTATGGGGCCACACAGTATACACACACACAGTATACAATCACACGGTATACACATACATGTACACACTGTATACACAGACAGATGTAAAAAAAACACAGATTTATACATACTGTCCCTGGTTTTACTGAGGCTGGCAACCCTGATGGGGCCCCCTAGTGGCCCAGGGCCCTCGGGCAGTGCCCGAGTGGCTCAATGGTCAGTCCGCCCCTGCATGGTCCTAAGTATTCAGACCCTTTGCTCAGTATTTAGTAGAAGCACCCTTTTGATCTAATACAGCCATGAGTCTTTTTGGGAAAGATGCAACAAGTTTTTCACACTTGGATTTGGGGATCCTCTGCCATTCCTCCTTGCAGATCCTCTCCAGTTCTGTCAGATTGGATGGTAAACGTTGGTGGACAGCCATTTTTTAGCTCTCTCCAGAGATGCTCAATTGGGTTTATGTCAGGGCTCTGGCTGGGCCATTTAAGAACAGTCACGGAGTTGTTGTGAAGCCACTTCTTCGTTATTTTAGCGGTGTGCTTAGCTTAGGGTCATTGTCTTGTTGGAAGGTAAACCTTTGGCCCAGTCTGAGGTCCTGAGCACTCTAGAGAAGATTTTGGTCCAGGATATCCCTGTACTTGGCCGCATTCATCTTTCCCTCGATTGCAAACAGTGGTCCTGTCCCTGCAGCTGAAAAACACCCCCACAGCCTGATGCTGCCACGACCATGCTTCACTGTTGGGACTGTATTGGACAGGTGATGGGCAGTGCTTGGTTTTCTCCACACACACCGCTTAGAATTAAGGCCAAAAAGTTCTATCTAGGTCCCATCAGATCAGAGAATCTTATTTCTCACCATCTTGGAGTCCTTCAGGTGTTTTTTAGCAAACTCCATGCGGGCTCTCATGTGTCTTGCACTGAGGAGAGGCTTCCGTCGAGCCACTCTACCATACAGCCCAGACTGGTGGAGGGCTGCAGTGATGGTTGACTTTCTACAACTTTCTCCCATCTCCTGACTGGATCTCTGAAGTTCAGCCACAGTGATCTTTGGGTTCTTCTTTACCTCTCTCACCAAGGCTCTTCTCCCCCGATAGCTCAGTTTGGCCGGATGGCCAGCTCTAGGAAGTGTTCTGGTTGTCCCAAATGTCTTCCATTTAAGGATTATGGAGGCCACTGTGCTCTTAGGAACCTTAAGTGTAGCAGAAATTTTTTTTTGTAACCTTAGCCAGATCTGTGCCTTGGCACAATTCTGTCTCTGAGCTCTTCTGGCAGTTCCTTTGAACTCATGATTCTCATTTGCTCTGACATGCACTGTGAGCTGTAAGGTCTTATATAGACAGGTGTGTGGCTTTCCTAATCAAGTCCAATCAGTATAATCAAACACAGCTGGACTCAAATGAAGGTGTAGAACCATTTTAAGGATGATCAGAAGAAATGGACAGCACCTGAGTTAAATATATGAGTGTCACAGCAAAGGGTCTGAATACTTAGGACCATGTGAAATGAAAAAATGTCAACAATTATGTGTTTTTCTGTCAATATGGGGTGCTGTGTGTACATTAATGAGGAAAAAAATGAACTTAAATTATTTTAACAAATGGCTGCAATATAACAAAGAGTGAAAAATGTAAGGGGGTCTGAATACTTTCCGTCCCCACTGTACCTATATTCAAAAAAATATATTTATAACTGAGTTATACAAACTATAAACAATGTATATCTATAATAATATTATGAAAACTTTATGACTACAAACCATATAATTAAAGAGGTATTGATATAGAAAGATTGGAGATATTGACAGACATGTAAAAAAATTCTTCATAATATTGTTTAATTAGTTTTATATGATTAAAAATTGTTTTGTATTCAGTACACAACATTAAAACTCTATGGAAGTCCCTGAGAAACCAATATAAAAGAGATCCAAATGTGACTGCTAAACAGCCAAGTGGATCTGTGGCTCGAAAAATGAAGGCTACCATCTACTGTACTATGAGCAATTGCAATTAAAGATCATTGAAATTAGGCTGTGATGGTTCACCATTTCATTTTAGAATCCGTTGTTCTTTCCTTTCTTTCTGAGTTGCTGTTGTCTCTCCAACAGGTACAGTATGGCTGTTTTAATTTGTTCTCTTGTTTAAATTCTCTCCAAATGTTCCCTTTTTGGTTGGATTTTTTTTTTAATTAGGGTTGCATACTCTTGAAATAAAACACATTTTTTTGAAAATCTTGCTGTGTTAGGCTATTTCATTTGGCAACTATTCTCTGACAAAATACATGTAATTGGTATATGTGATTGTTTTGAAGTTGCAATCATGTGCTTATCAAATAAAACAAACATATTTACTTGTACATGATTACACAATTTAAGTGACAACATACGATATTTGAGGGGAATTTATAAGGAAAATTGTTCTCTTTTTCTAAGCTGTTTGGGGGAAAAAATGAAAGAAAGAAGCTGATTGGTTGCTATGGGCAAGGACATCAGCTGAGGTAGAACTTGTCTCAGTTTTTAATAACTCGCCTATTGTGTCTGCATTAGTTCTCATTTTGTTTTTTTCACTTGATTTTCACCTGGTTATCCTATCAGTAACACACTTCTTGTCTTATGATGAAAACCCACAACTTTGTTTTATTAAAGCGGAACTTCCCCTTTTGGGTGAAGTTCCGTTTTAAAAAAACAAAGAGTTTGTGCAGGAAAAAGTGCAAATATCCTTTGTTATTTTTTACTTCCAATGGGATTAGTTCTCATTTAGTTTTTTTTTTTTTTGCACTTGATTTTTACCTGGTTATCTTGTCAGTAAAACTTCTTGCCCTATGATGAAAACCCTCACTCACTGTTCTAAATCTATGGAAGAGCAGAAAAATGTGTTAGGACTACCAAACATCTCACCCTCTCCCTATCGCTTCTCTCTGCTTATCTCCATAAGTTCGCTATATGTCTTTTGTAGAAGAAGGCACAGCTGTGTTCATTATAAACATAAAATTTTGTGGTTGTTATGCTCTGTACACACGACCAGTTTTGCCGTCGGAATAAACTCTGAAGGTTTTTCCGATGGAATTCCGCTCAAGCTGTCTTGCATACACATGGTCACACCAAATTCTGACCGTCAAGAACGCAGTGACGTACAACACGTATGACGGGACAACACGTACGACATCTCATACTTGCTTCAGAGCATGCCTCATTTTTGGTACGTCGGAACAGCATACAGACGAGCGGTTTTCCCAATAGGAAAAACGTCGGAAAACTATAGAACGTTCTCTAAGTCCGTCTGAATTTTCGAAGTAAAAAGTCAGATGGGGCATACACATGGTCGGAATATACGATGAAAAGCTCCCATCAGACTTTTTCTTCGGATATTCCGACCATGTGTACGGGGCATTACACTTCCCTTCAAACATGATTAGTGGGTCATAGTGAACTAAGTTTTTTCCATTTCGGTAACTTTGCATTATGAACATTCACTTTACAAGGTGAAATGTGATGACACAATCCCATTGGGAGTAAAAATCATAAAGCACATTTGCACTTTTTACTGCACAAACTCTTTTTTTTATTAAGAGAAAATTGTCTTAAGAGATAAGGGAAGAAAAAAAACAAAAACAAAAAAAAAAGTAAAAAAAAAAAACAAAAAACAAAAGTGGGAATTTTAAACTTTTGAATATTGCCATAGAAGTTCTCCATCAGGTGACAGGAAGTACCAGTAATTGGCAAACTTCTCCCTAACATTCCAAGGCTGTTCAGTGCTTTGTACAGGGGGCCAAGAAACATCCTCCAGATCATGGACATGGGAGTCCTCAAAACTGTACCCCTCCCTCTGGTGCACAAAATTGTAAAGAGCACAAGCGCTCATGACAATTGTGTCAATATTGTCTGAATCTATTTGAAGGGCAATTTTAAAAATTCTACACTTATTGCCTACTATATTAAAAGGTGCATTCTACAAATTGGCGAGCAAATGTGAGCTGATAATCAAAAATCTTTCTTTTTTTATCCAGGCCTCGTTTTGGAAAAGGCTTTATTATGGACGTCAACAGGGCATGTGCCTCATCAACCACTATCACCTAAGAAAATTGATCACCATTTTCAGTTAAAGGCCTTGTCTTGAAATGGTAAACACTCCTTCAATTATTTTCTTTCCCGTGAGAGATTTTCTAAAAGCTTGGGAGTCAGGTAAACTTTCACAGGCAGTAAGGATGGGTGAACAGTTCGGCCCGAGTATGAGTTCGGGCCGAACATTGGCTGTTCGGAAGTTCTCTGAACAACCGAATTATAGGGTCGTTCGACCATTTGTTCGGCCCGACGAGCGACCACAATGCACTGCGCTGCAGCACAGTGCATTGAAAGCCCTGATTGGCCATGAAAGCTTCGCCCAATCAGGGCACAGAGCACTGTCAGAGCCATGATTGGACGCTGTCATGATGGCTGTATCCAATCATGGCTCATTGCTCTTAATCCTGCCCCACACTATAAAAGTATTCTTTCCACAACGGCCATTTGTAGTATGATAGTGGCATGGAGAGAGATAGAACAGTGCTCTGTTCAGTGCTATTAGACAGTAATGTCCCATACACACGATCAGACATTGAGCGGACATTCCGACAACAAAATCAATGGATTTTTTCCGAGCATGCGTGGAACTTCGTGCGTCGGAATTGTGTACACACGATCGGCATTTCCGACAACGGATTTTGTTGTCGGAAAATTTGAGATCCAGATCTCAAATTGTGCGAAGGGAAATCAGATGGAAAATGTCCGATGGAGCCTACACGGTCAGAATTTCCGACAAAAAGCTCACATCGAACATTTTCCATTGGAAAATCCGACCGTGTGTACGGGGCATTAGTGTGCTATAGTGTTCTATTCTGATTCTATTGTCAGTGTAGAATATCAGTTTAGTGTGCATCTAGGGATAGTTCAGTGTGAGTGTAGTGCAAACATTTATCTTTACATTAGTGTGAATGTAGGGAAAGTTCAGTCGTTGTGAGTGAAGTGCAACCATTCATCTTTACATTAGTGTCAATGAAGGGAGAGTTCAGTCATTGTGAGTGTGGTGACCACCAATCATCTTTACATTAGTGTAAATGTAGGGATAGTTCAGTCAGTGTGAGTGTAGTGATTGTTTAACACAGTATATTTTATTGCATTACTGCAAGTTTAACGCTGTATATTTCATTGTGTTACTGCAAGTTTAACGCCATATATTTTATTGCGTTACTGCAAGTTTAACGCCATATACTTCTGTGCGTTACTGCAAGTTTAATGCTGTATATTTCATTGCGTTACTGCAATTTTAACGCCGTATATTTCATTGCGTTACTGCAAGTTCAACGCTGTATATTTCATTACGTTACTGCAAGTTTAACGCTGTATATTTCATTGTGTTACTGAAAGTTTAACGCCATATAGTTCTGTGCGTTACTGCAAGTCTAACACCATATAGTTCTGTGCGTTACTGCAAGTTTAACGCTGTATTTTTCATTGAGTTACTGCAAGTTTAACGCTATGTATTTGATTGCGTTACTGCAATTTTAACGCCATATATTTCATGGGGTTACTGAAAGTTTAGCGCCATATAGTTATGTGTGTTACTGCAAGTTTAACGCTGTATATTTCATTGCGTTACTGCAAGTTTAACGCTATAGATTGTATTGCGTTACTGCAATTTTAATGCCATATATTTCATTGCATTACTGAAAGTTTAACGCCATATAGTTCTGTGTGTTACTGCAAGTTTAACGCCATATATTTCATTGTGTTACTGCAAGTTTAACGCCGTATATTTTATTGCATTACTGCAAGTTTAACGCCATATAGCTCTGTGCGTTACTGCAAGTTTAATGCCGTATATTTCATTGTGTTACTGCAAGTTTAACACCATATATTTCATTGCGCTTCTGCAAGTTTAACGCCATATAGTTCTCTGCGTTACTGCAAGTTTAAAGCCATATAGTTCTGTGCGTTACTGCAAGTTTAACGCCATATAGTTCTGTGCGTTACTGTAATTTTAATGCCTTATATTTAATAGCGTTACTGCAAGTTTAACGCTGTATAGTTCTGTGCGTTACTGCAAGTTTAACGCTGTATATTTCATTGCGATACTGCAAGTTTAATGCCATATATTTCTGTGCGTTACTGCACATTTGAAGCAGTATATTGCAGAAAATTATAGCGCAGGGGTAAACAACCTCGGCCCTCCAGCTGTGGTGAAACTACAAATCCCATTATGCCTCTGCCTCTAGGAGTCATGTCTGTGATTGTTAGGGTTTTGTAATATCTCATGGGACTTGTAGGGTCAAAACAGCTGGAGGGCCGAGGTTGCCTAACCCTGTTATAGTGTATCAATGGGATTGTGTCTGTGTCGTGAATACTCAAATTAAAGTGCACCAAACACCACTTTCCATTGATTAAAGTGCATCCATGTACACATTTACACATCTTTATTACATTTTGCTAATAAGCACCCCCACTCCCCCCCCCCCATCATGTCTGGGAGGACAGCAAGGAGAGGCAGACGTTCCCAGGGCACTGTAAGGAGGCCAGCAGTGTATGTGTCCAGAGGCAAAGGTGGACATGGTCAGTCCTCAGGCAGGGCATTATTTTCTCTGTTTAGTGATGTTGCCCGTGCTATCCAGCCACAGCATGCAGAGGAGGTGGTGGACTGGCTTACTAAACCGTCCTGATCCTCCTTATCCTCCGTCACCCAAGCAGAGACTAATACGCAGTCCCCTGCAGCTGCCAGAGTGGAAAAACCTACCTCCTTGTCCACAGCTATTCCTGCCATAGCCCCAGCATCAGGCATGGAGGAGTCATTTGAACACAGCATCAGCCACTTGCTCCTTGATGATGCACAGCCATTACTCGATTCAGATGTTGGTTCTGACTCTGAGGTTGAGGAAGGCAGAACATGAGCCTACAGAGAGGGGAGAACACTGGTACACAAATTGGCAGTCATGTTGCCCCAGCCTCGGCATATTGCCAAGTTGTCTCCAGTGGCAATGAGGATGGAGGGGATAATGATGATGTCACTGACTCGACTTGGGTGCGGGATAGAGCAGAGGAGGAAAGTGAGAGTGAGGCACAACCCCAACGAGGTAGCCATCATGGAAGAGTAGCGAGCAGCCACCCTATTCCATCACATTGTGGAGCTGTTATCTCCCAGCCCCCCTCCCACAGCTCAGCTGTCTGGGCCTTTTTTAGTACATGTGCAGCTGATCGCACTGTTGCTATTTGCAAACTTTGTCTCAAGCTCATCAAGTGTGGCAAAAACACCAACCATTTGGGTACCACATGCTTGACAAGACATGTAACCTCCCACCATTCTGCCCAAAAAGCACCTAAAAGACACACACTCAGCAGCCTCCACTAACAGGGATGATGGTATAGCGCAGGGTGTCCCAGGTCCTTGTGGCACATCTGAAAATTCTGCCCCCTTTCATGAATTTGCAGAATGTGCTGTACCACAATGCCAGGTTCCCAGTCGCTATTTCTTTTCACATTCCTGCCTGAATCACATGCAGTTTCCTGCACTGCTCCTGTGGGAACTCAGTATAGAAAGACAAACATGCGCCATTTAGGTGCAGCAATGGGCAACAAATAACACATTAAAAGTACACATCTGTAATATGTCAAACCCAAATCTGCATGGTCATAGCGTCCACCAATGATGGAAAGCTATGGCCGCTTGCGGTGCTTACAGGGCTGGAGATGTTGGAAGTTCTGGGTCTCCTGTAAACCAACTTGGAGCGCACATGTGGGTATAGGGGTGGAAGTGATGTCAACTTGGGGGGCAGACCACCTATACATCTCTTCCAGCCCTGTGAGTTTTCCATCATTGGCAGGTCACGCGGGATGGGGGCACTATGACCATGCTGATTTGGATTTGGCATATTACAGATATAGTATATACTTTTCGCCTCAGTCTCCACTATTCTCCCCTGAAAGTCGTGCGATTTTGCTACAATTTTTTGCCACGATTTTCATGTGACTTGAAGCAATGCCTGTGTATTCTTGAGGTCTATGGACCGCAAGTCACATCAAAGTCAGACCAAAGTAGTGCAGGGACTTCTTTGAAGTTGCTGCGACTTGAAGGCACACAGATATGAACGGTACTCATTGGAAATTATGGGGTACAACTTGTCATGCCGCTTTGCAGTCCCAAGTCGCAGGAAAAGTTGCACAATTGGAAACTGAGCCTTAACATGTGAGCCGTTATAACATTTTTTAATAAACTGTTTGCCCATTGCTGCAGTTAGTTGACGCTTCCCTGTCTGTTCCCTGACATTGGTTCATTCAATCCAAAATCATCTTCAGCTGGACCAAGCTGATCACCAGAAAGATAATGAAGTAATTCATGATATTGGCATAAAAAGACAGTCAAATCTGTCAACAAAGCAACAAAACAGAGCAAAAAGCTCCACGGGAATCACCAAAAACTGCAGATCACATGCCACAAACTAACCACACCTCAAAGCAAATCTCTTTGCTTACATGACTCTATAAATTGTATTCCTTATAGGAAAAAAAGGGGCAATTTGAAAGAAAAAATACCATAAGATCATTTAGTTGGAAGAGAAAATACCAGCTACAGCTTATATATTGTGTGAAAAAATCTCCGAACCTAATGAGCAAATGCTGTTTTTAACACAGAATAAATGAACATGCAGTTTAGCCGGATGAACATATGCTAATATATTAAATTTATTATATTATATTAACTTTTGGTAGTGGTTTATTCACAAGGTGGAGGAACTAAATTTGATGTTGATACACAAGAACTTTTGCACATATAAGATTGCTGTGAAGGCATCACACTGGTGCCATATTGAAGACATATGGTCTGATTTATCTAGCGCAACACTTTTTTTATTTTACCTGTTTATGTGATAATATCTCACGTCAGTGGTGCTGCTAATTTACAATAATTAGTTTGAACTTATTTCACGAGCGCAGTTTTTTTCTTGTTTCTCAAATATTATAAATAGACCTCTTAAAAGATTGTTGACCCCTGCTTTAGAAAAACATAGGTAGCCTCAGTTTAAAATTAAAATATAAGTCTTAATAATGTAAAATTACAAAACAGAATATGTAACAATTATATGTGTTTGAGTAGAGTTCTTCTTTCAATAAAATATAAAAAGTTTTCCGAGGCATGAACCGCTACAGTCCTGGACAGGATAACCTTTATGTGTGGTACAGGAGCCCTCTAGTGGTTCATGTGTAATTCAGCGCTCTAGTATATGTCAGTGTAGGCTGAATGAACAAATTCAAAGTATTCAAGAACAGTGTATATTCAACTAGAGCATTATTTCCCTTGTCTTTAATGGGAAAATAAAGCATATTTTTAAAAAGGTTATCGTACTTTGAGTTAGTTCAATATTTCCTTTCTTTTTCTATTTTCTTCCTTCTATGTAATGGTTGTTGGGGAGGAAATGAGGACACAATTAGCAAAAATAACAATGTTCCATTTAGACAACATTTAGAACCTCTATTACAATTTTATAGTCAATATGGTACAGCAAAAGGTAAGCACTCTACTGCAATCCAGAGGGGCAAAACCATAAAACAATGGAAAACTGATTCTTATACAAAGAAGCCTTATTTGATCTTTGGAATCTTATCAAGTAGGTTTTGAGGTTTATAGCACATCAGGGCTATGAAAAAATGTATATAGAGATTATTATCAGAACTGATATACAAAAAAAAAAAAGAAAAAAAAACAACCAAAGAAAAAACAAAATGTAGAATTAAATTATACAGTATACTGTTAAATAGCTGCTGTACATATAAACAAAGCATGTAACATATCCTGTGGACATTGATGGATGTCATCAAACTGCTAACAGAACCTAAAGCGCAGTGCACATATAAATTATACCTAGAAACAAAATTTTTTTTTAAACATTATTAATTACAATATTCACATCAAACTAATGACATTTACATGTACATCTATTAAAACATTGAAGAATTGTACATCCCCATTGAACAAGAATTATTTTATGGTGCCAAAGCTAAAATGACTATTGCTTTTATTCTGTGATTGGTTGTATCAGCTAATAAGTGGCTAAGCTAATTTTGCTTTTTCCTTTTATTTTTTTAGTGGTACCCCAGAAGGAGCTGCTTGAATAATTGTGTCCGGGTCTCCCTCTGATTATCCTGCAGCCAGTTACACAGTATTTTCCCACAGCCAGGTGCACACAGTCTTTCGCTCATTGTCTCCAAAGACCAGCCTAGGGGATTTGTTTTATTAGGAGAACTTGGATAGGAGAAGGGAATTAGTAGGATACTTCAAATTAACTATTCACAGGCGAGGACAACTTCTCAAAAGAACTGTGTAGCAGACTGTCAGCAGCACTGTACAGCAGGCTGAATAGGGTGAAACAAGTCCCTTTTTAGGCAGAGAGAATTTGCCGGACTTTGGTTCTTCAAGACACTAGCCAGTGTCCCCTTTAGCTCACACACCCGGTATGCTGACTTCTAGGACCAAGAGGGGGATTTTAGCAACATTCAGTCTAATGCTCCGTACACATGATTGGACATTGATCGGACATTTCGACAACAAAATCCATGGATTTTTTCCAATGGATGTTGGCTCAAACTTGTCTTGCGGTCACACAAATCTTGTCGGAAATTCCGTTCGTCAAGAATGCGGTGACGTACAACACGTATGACGAGCCGAGAAAAATGAAGTTTAATAGCCAGTGTGGCTCTTCTGCTTGATTCTGAGCATGCATGGAACTTTGTGCGTCGGAATTGTGTACGCACGATCGGAATTTACGCGAACGGATTTTGTTGTCGGAAAATCCGAGAACCAGATCTCAAATTTTGTGCAACGGAAATTCCGATGGAAACTGTCGATGTAGCCTACACACGGTCGGAATTTCCAACAACAAGCTCCGATCGCACATTTTACGCCGGAAAGTCCGATCGTGTGTACGCGGCATCAGGGATCCCTTTAGGGGGTCTGTACTCACAAATGTCCAAGGACAGCTGCTAGCCTCCTTCCAACTTCCAAGCGACACTTTATACCAGTGATACCAGACAGGATCCGTGGACATCCTCCCTCAGTCAGCTTGCAAGAGAACCATGGGATGTAGCTTTCAGGCTTCAGGCCCTTATGACAGCCTGTGCTGGGGAGAGGCGGCAGCAGCCTCCTCCCCACCTGAACCTCTCTGCTCAGAGGTGGGCTGGACTGGAACCCTGAGCCCATGTGCTCTTACAATATAAATGCAGTCACCCAGCATGCAATGGGTACCTCCCCTGCAAAATGGCCAGGGTTGTATCTACATCGATGCTTTCACCTGCTGGGTTTCCTCCCATTGTCCAATATGAATCACTATTGGATCAGTGTGAAATCTCCAAGACAGCATGAATCAGCATCAAAGCACACTGAGCAGACCTCACTCATCAATCACTGCTCTCTGTTAAGCAGACAGCACCTAAATTTGCCTGTCTGCTTCTCTGTTAACTAGAAAAGCCAAAAACTATATACGCTTCCTAGCACCTGTCTAGGAGGGTGCTACACCTTGATAACTGTCTTGGTTAACACATCAAGCACAATGGTAACATGCAAACAACAGAATATCTTTACCAACTGCCGATCGCTGCACGCCGATATACGTCGGCACAATGGCAGCGGTGGGCAAATGGGCAAGCCTGTACGTCCCCTATAATTGGCGGGGTTAGCGGGCGCGCGCCCGGTGCATACAGCGTGACCTTGCCTGCGGGACCCGCAGACTCGATGTCCACCCGTCTCCCGGCGATCGTGTCATGGAGCCGCAGAACGGGGAAGTGCCTTTGTAAACAAGGCATTTCCCCGTTCTGCTTTGTGACATGACAGAGATCACTGCTCCCTGTCATCGGGAGCAGTGATCGCTGTCATGTGAGTTGTAGCCTATCTCCCCCACAGTTAGAATCACTCCCTAGGACACACTTAACACCTTGATTGCCCCCTAGTGTATAACCCCTTCCCTGCCAGTGTCATTTACATAGTAATCAGTGCATTTTTATAGCACTGATTGCTGTATAAATGACAATGGTACCAAAATAGTGTCAAAAGTGCGATGTGTCCGCCATAATGTCGCAGTCACGATAAAAATCGCAGATCGTCGCCATTACTAATAAAAAAAAATAATAATAAAAATGCCATAAAACTATCCCCTATTTTGTAGACGCTATAACTTTTGTGCAAACCAATCAATATATGCTTATTGCGATTTTTTTACCAAAAATATGTAGAAGAATACATATCGGCCTAAACTGAGGAAAAAATTAGTTTTTTTATATATTTTTGAGGAATATTTATTATACCAAAAAATAAAAAAAATATTGCTTTTTTGTCAAAATTGTCGCTCTTTTTTTGTTTATAGCACAAAAAATAAAAATTGCAGAGGTGATCAAACACCATCAAAAGTATGCTCTATTTGTGGGAAAAAAAGGACGTCAATTTGTTTGGGTGCAACGTCGCACGACCACGCTATTGTCAGTTAAAGTGGCGCAGTGTCAAATCGTAAAAAAAGTGCTCTGGTCAGTAAGGGGGTAAAATCTTCCAGAGCTGAAGTGGTTAAAGGGTAACTCCACTTTCATGGGGGGGGGATAGCAAATAAAGAGAAAATAATATAGCTTATACAATTGCGACGCAAGTCATATTGTAATTGAATGTTATTAAAAATTAACTTTCCTTTTCATTCTGCAGCTCTGTGATTTTCTGTAAAATGCAATGCAATATGGCTACCTGGAGGTGTTCTCTATACAGAATGTGTACAGAATGCCCCACAGAAACATAATTTCCTGCTTGTGTGATTGGCTCACTGGTTTTCCTAGAAGTCTGCACTAAGATACAGATCAGATTTTAGTCATCCCCTGCAACAAAATGTAATTTTTGGTGAGATACTCCCAATAAGAAATCACGTCTAAGGCTGGGTTCACACTGGTCCGACAAATGCTCCGACATTGGGAGCTCATGTCGCATGACGTGTGAAATTCAATGTTTCCCTATGGGAGCCGTCCTAACTGGTCCGACACAAGTCGTTACGACTTTAGAAATGCTCCCTGTACTACTTTGGTCCGACTTTGATCCTACTTCAGCCCATTGACTATCATTGAAGTTGGATCAAAGTCGGATCGCCGTCTCGCATGATCCGACTTCGGCATGCGACTTGAGCTCAGATGATCTTGAGGGGGAGCTCTGCGCCAAATTTTAAATAAAAAACCGGCATGGGTTTCCCTCCAAGAGCATACCAGGCCCTTGGGTCTGGTATGGACCTTAAGGGGAACCCCCTACGCCAAAAAAAACAGGGTGGGGGTCCCCCAAAATTTATACCAGACCCTTATCCGAGCACGCAGCCCGGCTGGTCAGGAATGGGGGTGGGGACGAGCGAGCACCCCTCCCGAACCGTACCAGGCTGCATACCCTCAACATGGGGGGGTGGGTGCTTTGGGGCAGGGGGCGCCCTGCGGGCCCCCCCACCCCAAAGCACCTTGTCCCCATGTTGATGAGGACAAGGGCCCCTTCGACAACCCTGGCCGTTGGTTGTCGGGGTCTGCGGGCGGGGGGCTTATCGGAATCTGGGAGCCCCCTTTAATAAGAGGGCCCCCAGATCCCGCCCCCCCACCCTATGTGAATGAGTATGGGGTACATGGTACCCCTACCCATTCACCTAGGGAAAAAGTGTCAATAAAAAAACACACTACACAGGTTTTTAAAGTAATTTATTAGACAGCTCCGGGGGTCTTCTTCCGACTTCGGGGGATTCCTGGCCACGAAAATTCTTTTCTGTAGCAACATGAGGTGAAATTGAAGGCTTGGTAGGCCGAATTTCGAAAATCAATGGTGGCATCATCGGATCACAAAAAAAAACCGAACTTTCTGATTTTGAAAAGAAAATTTGTTAGAAATGCGACCATGTATGGCCTGCTTTACAGGGAAATATGGGCTGAATACTGGGAGAGTTATGTTTCAGGTTTCAAGGCTTTACTCTGGGGAAGGGCAGGCAAACTATGACTGTAGAATTGTATGTTTAAAGTGGTACTAAACCCAGAAACTGTATATTGCAGCTTAAACAATATAGTGGCTACCTTAATTTTTTTGTTATGCTTTTGCTTCTTTATTTTCACCTGGTGATCTTTTTAGTATCATACTACCTGTGTTAGAGTGCCTCCACTCTAGATGATGGAGCAAGGAAGACACCCTTAGGTGCACTAGCAGATTGAGGCTCTGTTCACATATGCTGCAGCCGCGGGGTCCGGTGCTTCCCTGTTTACTGATGAGGTGCGAAACAGGTTCGAATTTTTGCCTGAATTCGCACCTGAATTGGACCAGAAAATGCATAGGACCCTTTCCAAATGCGGACCGCGGCCGCCCCCGAGCTGTGTGAACCAGCTCTATTGAGAGCCGGTCACACTCTCCTATCATGCGTTTTGGTTGTGGGGAAAACCCGCATCCAATTCCCATATGTGTGAACCCGGCTTTAGATGGACTTGACTAATGAATTAAAGCCAAACTCCAGCTAACAATTATTAAGCAATTACAGCAACAGTGTTTTTTTTCCTTTTGGGATAAGGGTTTTACATAAATGAATAAAAGCTAACCGTTGTAAACGCCATTGTTATATGGTTTGTCTCAACACTCTAACTGTCACATTTGCTGGACAGCCTGGTCTGGTAAAGGAAACATAGCAAACTTACTGGCTGGATCACCAGGCGAAAATAAAGGGAAAAAATAATAAAAAAGAAAATGAATACACTCATCACATTTAATAATTGGTAAGATGCAATATAATACATTCTTGTTTTTGGATTTATTACTGCTGGCCTTCCCCTCTTGTACTTGGAGAAAGACTCATAGGAATAGGCCAATGTGATTTAAGGGAAATAAGTCTATGAATATGTTACTGTGGGGCCAACTAGGTCTGTATCTGGGCAAAGGGACTGTTTTCCGTGGCATGTAGATGTGGGAGAGGAAAGTAGAAGAGGAAGTGGTGAAGGGGAACAGGGGGAGGAGTGGAGGGAGGAGGAGAAGGAGGTGAAGATAGAAGGAAAGAGGAGTAAAGGGAGGAGGGGATGGAGAAGGGAACAAAACCCTTCTGACCTGAAGAAGGGCCTCCTGGAAGCCAGGGTACCTCATGATGAACTGCTTCACCTCTAGGTTGAGGACATGTGCCAGGCAAGTAAAGTGTCATTTGTTTTCCTAGGCGAAGGGTGGTGCTACTGCTGCTGCCACACAAGTCTTTGCCTTTCATGGATAAGCCACCTTTCAGGCTGGAACCAGACAGCTGTCAGCAATTTACCCAATGTGGCTTCTGTCCCCAAGGTATACAAGACAACACAGCATCAACGTGTTTAGCTTGGGATGTTGCATATGCTCTGGGCTCTTAGGGGGGAACTGCTGGTTTTAAGGAGTCAGAGGATAAGGCTGGTGAGGAGGAGGGAGTAGAAGTTACTGCATTGTCACCATCAGATAAGACACAAGGCGATACCACAATCTTCATTATTGTGCCCTGTCCTGCATCCTTCCCAGACTCAGTGTATCATAAAAGATATGCAGCATCCCTGTCAATGCTTACTTTAAAACAAGTCCAAGGACATTTATACTCTGCCACTGACAATGTGGTTCAATGACTCAAACACATTACCTTCCACATGTTGGTAGAGGGCTGGAATTTACTTCTGGGTAAAATATGGTGGCTGGGTATCAGTCACTGTGAGGTAGCACAGACTCACAGATGGGGCTGATTCCATGAGCTGGAATTTGAGCAGTTGCAAAGTCAGCAGTTTTGCTAGGCTGTATTAAAGTGGTTGTAACCCTAAAAAAAAAGAAAAAAAAGATCCTGGTCTTTTAAGGCATGATCTATAGCACAGTGTTTGTATAATTGTATAATTTGTCCTTCTTATCTTGTAATATACCTGGTTGATCCTGCCTGTTCCTGTGTCCCCCAGTCTGTGCTGACCACGGTAATCATGGCTGCTGAGCCATGATTACCATGGTCAGGTTACGTGCCTCTGTCAGCCCGCTGCTCTGATGTGAGTCTTTCCCCTGTCCCTTCTCCCCCTCCCTCCCTGAATGTATGGACGGAGCGGGGGAGGAGGAAGCGTGAGAATGGCTCTTCTCCCCACCCCTCCCGCAGCTTTTCAGCTGCAATATGCATACATTTATCCTTTTTTTTTAAAGAAAAGGCCAAATACCTTTACCCACACCGCAGCTGTGCGGTCAAGTTATCCCCCTCTGCTGGCCGGCTGACGTCACAGGGGAATCTCAGCCCTTCCCGCTTCTCTCCATAATTCGGGGAAGAAGAGCGGAAGGAGATCATGTGACCGCACAGCTGTTGCGGAGAAAAGGTATTTAGGTATTTAGAAAAACATATACATAGTAGTTGATGGTAGCATAATCCAAAGGGGATACATGTACAGTCAATATGTGACTTTACAAACACTTTAAGATACTGAACATGGGGGTGATTTGAGGATATTTTTTTCTCCACTCCAGCAGCATATGTGTGTTAAAAAAGGACAACACTGCAAAACTCTGTGGACCCAGCTCTGGGGATAGCACATATGGGGCAATACAGCCAGATGTATTCGGATGGCAACTCCCTCCAGTCCTCTACAACTTGCCCCTGGACAAAATCCTACCTCATTGCTGTCCTGCCTCTCTTCTTTAATTGCACCCATGGACGCTATGCAACCTCGGAAGGTAATTTCCATTAGATTATATGGGGAGGGGTTGCAGCTGAAATAGCTTTCAAAAAGTTGGGCTCAGACCTCAGAACTTAGGCATTGTTAAAAAGTATCTTTAATTTGAGTTACGCTGCCATCTGAAGCTACACTTTCCATGCGACTGTACAATATTAGTGGCTGTTTTCTCTCATATAAACACTTTAATTTCTATTTCAAGATGAAACCATTCTTATTTTTCTTTCTTATATTGAGGCCTAACCATGTTGCTTACTTACTGCCCAGCCAATGTCCAATATTTGTGGCTATTGTCTATAAAATAACTCCCTTTAATATTTATTTCAGGATTTCAAGGTAAACCTACCTTGTTTCTCCCTTTTATATTATGGGCCTAACCAAGCTGCTTACATAATGTCCAGTCACAACAAAATGTGTGACTATTGGCTCTAAGACTATACACCATAGTTTTTATTGCAATATAAAGCCTGCCTTGTATCCTTCTATTTGCTGCCTATTCAAGTGTTCATGTACTGTCCTGATGCTAGCCAATTTAGCAAATGTGGGGTTGTGATTTTTAGGTATTTTTGTTCACTCTTTTTTTTTTTTACAATAGTTAAGCAGTGTGGTACTGTGAAAAAGAAGCTTACAAACTATACTTTTAACTTGTTTTACTTGTTTACTTGTTGTACCGATTGTGTGAAGATGTGGGCTTTACCTGTATTTTTAAGAGTAAAACTCTATTATAGCTTTTAGATCTATTGTAGCTACTACTTCCACTGGTCACTACAGACCTATTACCACTTAATTAAAAAAAAAAACAGGTATTGCAGCCAGAACTACCAAAAAAACCCTTTCAAATTGAAATGAATCAGATTTGGGTGCTGCCAAAGCCAAGCTAAATATAAAAGTTAAAAAATCAATTACCGTATATACTCGAGTATAAGTCGAGTTTTTCAGCACATTTTTTTGTGCTGAAAGTGCCCCCCTCGACTTATACTCGAGTCAAGCACTTTTCTGCAGCAAAAAATTTCATTTTCCGAACCGACTTTGGGGCCCCGTATGTCAGGGCCACTTGGTGCTAGGAACCCCAACTTTGGTGTGCAAACCCAGTGGTACAATAACATATCCAAAGCTGCAGTTCCTGGCCCCAAGTGGCCCCTAGATACGGGGGGCCCCAAAATCGGTTCGGAAAATGTCATTCTCTGCTGCAGAAAAGTGCTTGACATTTTCTGAACTGAATTTGGGGCCCCGTATCTCAGGGCCACTTAGTGCTAGGAACCCCAAATTTGGTGTGCAAACTCAGTGGAACTGGTATCATAACATATCTAAAGTTGGGGTTCCTAGCACCAAGTGGCCCTGAGATACGGCGCCCCAAAGCCGGTTTGGAAAATGTCATTCTCTGCTACAGAAAAGTGCTTGACATTTTCTGAACCAAATTTTGGGGCCCTGTATCTCTGGGCCACTTGGTGCTAGAAACCCCAGCTTTGGGTATTTTATGGTGCTGGTTCCCCTGGGTTTGCACACCAAATTTGGGGTTCCTAGTACTAAGTGGCCCTGAGATACGGGGCCCCAAAGTCGGTCAACTGTGTCCATCTGCAGCAATGTCATTTCAGGACCCTTTGGGTTCAGAGACCCCAAATTTTGGCTGCAGCTAGGGGGCATCTAGGAACCCTTAACTACCGTGTTTGAAGTTCGGGGGACCTATGGCTGCAAATGGGCACAGTGAGGCATGCAAATGGGCACAGTGAGGCTGCAAATGGGCATTGTTGACCCTCTTTTCCACTTACAGTAGCTGTGCATTTCTCACTCTCGTCTTATACTCGGGTCATCAAGTTTTTGCCATTTTTTTGTGGTAAATTAGGGCCTCGACTTATACTCGGATCGACTTATACTCGAGTATATACGGTAGACATCCAAAATATGTGATGCCAGAATACAACTGTTCATGAACGTTCATGAACACCACATACAACTGAAAGGCATATTCCAAGCATGTCATTTAAAGGATTAGTGTTTTTTTCATGTTACGCTTAAACCTGCATTAAAAGGAACCTCTTACCGCTTAAATGTTGCTCATACCGATTAAATGTAGCATGCTCAACTCCACGTGTCATTTTCTGACAATGGTTTGCCTATTAGCCTTGAAAATGGGCAGAGTTTAGATTTAAGAAGAAGAATGTTAATGAATGTTTAATGAATGTTAGATTTACTGTGTTATAAATTTGCTCTTAAATGTTAGGTGACTTGGCTTTGGAATGTCGAGTTTCACTAATAACTATTACTTTTTACTTTCAAAAAGATCACTTCAGAGACAGAGACTGCCCAGCATGTTAAATGTCAACTTTATCCCAGTGTGCTAAAAGATTAACAGATATTTTCCACTGTGACAAAGAAAAGCAAAAACTTTCTAGCATAGTTGGATAACAAATATACCATATGCTGAAAGACTTTTTAATCAAATGTACCGTACTAATACAGTATTCTTTCATAATATTCACTATGCCTCATACAAGAGAGCCTCGGCTTTATAGAGCAAACATGCAGCTTTCGCTGTTTACGATTTTTTTTTCTTTGCTTATTTTGCAGTGGCTAAGCGAGCATCCTAATATATCCCAATATTTTCTGTGCTTACTAAATAAATCATAAAAGGTGCGGTAATGTAGGTGGGGATCCTGAGAACTCTGTTATTAGCACATCATTAGGCTGTCTGACTTGGTGTGAAGGATGTGAGTAGCAGTTATCAGAAGTTGCAAATTGCGCGAATGTGATCCTCCTTTTCATTTTTCATCATGAGAGTTCGAAATTAGAAACCATGCATTGCTTGATCAGCTGTGAAGAGCTTCAGGATTCAGGATGTGAGCTTTGGTACTCATTACCATGGAGACCCAAACATCAGAGGTAAGTTCACATCTAAAGTGATGGCGCCCATGAAAAAATATTTCCTAAATCATCTGCCACAACTCTGTCAACATTTTATTGTTCTGAAATCTCAGATAAGAGAGTTTGATTATACTGGAACCCCAAGGGTACTGTTCTGGGAATCCCAGTGGTTCTGTGTCCCTGAGGGTCATTACAGTGAGGGAAAAATGTATTTGTTCCCCAGATAATTTTGTATGTTAGCCCTCTGACAAAGAAATGATCAGTCTATAATTGTAATTGCCGGTTTATTTTAACAGTGAGAGACAGAATATCAACAAAAATATTCAGAAAAACACATTTCAAAAAAGTTATAAATTGATTTGCATTTTAATGAGTGAAATAAGTACTTGGCCCCCTTCACAAAATATGACTTAGTACTTGGTGGCAAAACCCTTGTTGACAATCACAGAGGTCAGACGTTGCATTAAGTCATTAAGGTGTCGAGGCTGACATTTGGTATCTCGAACCTTCAGCTCCCGCCACAAATTTTCTATGGGATTTGGGTCTGGAGACTGGCTAGGTCACTCCAGAACCTTAGTGTGTTTCTTCTTGAGCCACTCCTTTCTTGCCTTGGCCTTGTGTTTTGGGTCATTGCCATGCTGGAATACCCATCAGCGACCCATTTTTAATGCCCTGGCTAAGGGAAGGAGGTTCTCACCCAAGATTTGACAGTACACGGCCCCGTCCATCGTCCCTTTGATTCAGTGAAGTTGTCCTGTCCCCTTAGCAGAAAAACACCCCCAAAGCATAATGTTTCCACCTCCATGTTTGACAGTGGGGATGGTGTTCTTGGGGTCATAGGTAGCATTCCTCCTCTAAACACGGCAAGTTGAGTTGATGCCAAAGAGCTTGATTTTGGTCTCATCTGACCACAACACTTTCACCCAGTTCAGACGGGGCTGTATATGTGCTTTCTTGAGCAGGGGGACCTTGCGGGTGGTGCAGGATTTCAGTCCTTCATGGCGTAGTGTGTTACCAATTGTTTTCTTGGTGACTATGGTCTCAGCAGCCTTGAGATCATTGACAAGATTTTCCAGTGTAGTTCTGGGCTGATTCCTCACCGTTCTCATGACCATTAAAACTCCCCGAGGTGAGATCTTGCATTGAGCCCCAGACCGAGGGAGATTGACAGTTATTTTGTGTTTCTTCCATTTGCGAATAATCGCACCAACTGTTGTCACCCTCTCGCCAAGCTGCTTGGCGGTGGTCTTGTAGCCCATTCCAGCCTTGTGTAGGTCTACAATCCTGTCCCTGACATCCTTGGACAGCTCTTTGGTCTTTGCCACGGTGGAGAGATTGGAATCTGATGGATTGATTACTTCTGTCGACAGGTGTCTTTTATATAGGTAACAAGCTGAGATTAGGAGCACTCCCTTTAAGAGAGTGCTCATTACCTGTATAGAAGACACCTGAGAGCCAGAAATCTTGCTGATTGATAGGGGATCAAATACTTATTTCATTCATTAAAATGCAAATCAATTTATAACTTTTTTTAAATGTATTTTTCTGGATATTTTTGTTGTTATTCTGTCTCTCACTGTTAAAATAAACCTACCATTAAAATTATAGATGGATCATTTTATTTGTCAGTGGGCAAACATACAAAATCAGCAGGGGATCGAATACTTTTTTCCCTTACTGTATGTCACTGGTCTGGGACCCCGAGCATTGTAATGTCACTGCTCTGAAACCCCCAAGTGTTAACAAGTCATTGTCCTGGTGTGTCAGTGTGTCATTGTTCTAGGACAGTGTTGGTGAACCTTGGCACCCCAGATGTTTTGGAACTAGAGTTCCCATGATGCTCATGCACTCTGCAGTGTAGTTGAGCATCATGAGAAATGTAGTTCCAAAACATCTGGGGTGCCAAGGTTCGTCATCACTGTTCTAGGACCTCCAAGAGTCAGTGTGTAATTTTCCTCAAGTTTCAGTATTTAAAAATCCCAAGAAATTCTTTAAGTATGTAAACAGTAAATAAGGGAGGACAAACCATATTGGCCCCATAAAGAATGAGGAAGGACATCTGGTTACAAAGGATGGGGAGATGGGGAAGGTATTGAATTTATTCTTCTCCTCAGTCTTCACAAGTGAATCGGGGGGCTTCAGTAACCAAAACTGCAGTGTTTATCCTCATGACACAACACAGGAAGCACCTCCATGGTTAACAGAGGACAGAATTAAAATTAGACTTGAGAAACTTAACATTAATAAATCACCGGGACCAGATGGCTTGCATCCGAGGGTACTTAGGGAACTCAGTCAAGTGATTGCCAGACCGTTGTTCCTAATTTTTACAGACAGCCTACTGACTGGAATGGTACCAGCTGATTGGAAAAAAGCCAATATAGCACCAATATTTAAAAAGGGACCAAAATACATCCCTGGGAATTACAGACCAGTTAGCCTAACATCAATAGTATGTAAACTCTTGGAGGGTATGATAAGGGACTATATACAAGATTTTAGTAATGAGAACGGTATCATTAGCAGTAATCAGCATGGATTCATGAAGAATCGTTCTTGCCAAACCAATCTACTAACCTTCTATGAGGAGGTGAGTTGCCATCTAGATAAAGGAAGGCCCGTAGACGTGGTGGATCTAGATTTTGCAAAAGCATTTGACACAGTTCCCCATAAATGTTTACTGTACAAAATAAGGTCAGTTGGCATGGACCATAGGGTGAGTACATGGATTGAAAACTTGCTACAAGGGCGAGTTCAGGGGCTGGTGATAAATGGGGAGTACTCGGAATGGTCAGGGGTGGGTAGTGGGGTTCCCCAGGGTTCTGTTCTGGGACAAATCCTATTTAATTTGTTCATAAACGACCTGGAGGATGGTATTAAACAGTTCAATCTCTGTATTTGCAGATGATACTAAGCAAACAGGGCAATAACTTCTCCGCAGGATGTGGAAACCTTTCAAAAAGATCTGAACAAATTAATGGGGTGGGCAACTACATGGCAAATGAGGTTCAATGTAGAAAAATGTAAAATAATGCATTTGGGTGGCAAAAATATGAATGCAATCTATACACTGGGGGAGCACCTCTGGGGGAATCTAGCATGGAAAAGGACCTGGGGGTCCTAGTAGATGATAGGCTCAGCAATGGCATGCAATGCCAAGCTGCTGCTAACAAAGCAAACAGAATATTGGCATGCATTAAGAAGGGGATCAACTCCAGAGTTAAACGATAATTCTCCCGCTCTACAAGACTCTGGTCCGGCCGCACCTAGAGTATGCGGTCCAGTTCTGGGCACCAGTCCTCAGGAAGGATGTACTGGAAATGGAGCGAGTACAAAGAAGGGCAACAAAGCTAATAAAGGGTCTGGAGGATCTTAGTTATGAGGAAAGGTTGCGAGCACTGAACTTATTCTCTCTGGAGAAGAGACGCTTGAGAGGGGATATAATTTCAATATACAAATACAGTACTGGTGACCCTACAAAAGAAATAAAACTTTTTTGCAGAAGAGAGTTTAACAAGACTCGTGGCCACTCATTAGAATTAGAAGAAAAGAGGTTTAACCTTAAACTACGTAGAGGGTTCTTTACTGTAAGAGCGGCAAGGATGTGGAATTCCCTTCCACAGGCGGTGGTCTCAGCAGGGAGCATCCATAGCTTCAAGAAACTATTAGATAAGCACCTGAATGACCGCAACATACAGGGATATACAATGTAATACTGACACATAATCACACATAGGTTGGACTTGATGGACTTGTGTCTTTTTTCATCCTCACCTACTATGTAACTATGTAATTGTTCTGGGACCCCCCGAGTGTGAATGTTTCATTGTTCTTGAATCCTTAAAGCTGGCCATAGATGGATGGAAATTTGGCTGGTTCAGCAGGGACCAGTCAAATTTCAATCTATCTATGGCTGTTCCCATTCATGAGAAGTTGATCTAATGATTGACTTCTCACAAATGTGCTTGTTGGAAATTTTTTGTTTGATCAGTACTGCAGCCAATCAAAAGTGGAGGAGTCCCTGCTTTTTAGAAAACATTAACACAGCGGAGAGGATTTCTATATCTACCTCAGTTATGTGGATGAGAGAGCCCATTACGTTTTTTCGATCAGCCCATTGGCTGATCAAGAAAAAAAAACAACCTGTGTATGCCTACCTTTACGTGTTAGCATGTCAATGTTTTTGGACCCCCAAGTGTCAGTTTATCATTGTACTGGGAGCTCCAAGTGTAAGCATCTCCATGTACCGGAATCCCTAGTTGTCAGTATATCAATTTTAAGGGACTTCCTCATGTCAGTGTGTCATAGTCCTGGAACCCCAAGTGTCAGTGTGCCCTTGTTCGGAAACAATCAAGGCCTAGTGTATCACTGTTTAGTTCCCCCTAATTTTCATTGTTCTCAGACTCAGAAGTCAGAGTTTTAAAGCTGAAAATCACAGTGTTTCAATGCAGGGATATGCAATTAGCGGACTTCCAGCTGTTGTAGAACTACAATTCCCATGAGGCATAGCAAGACTCTGACAGCCACAAGCATGACACCCAGAGGCATGATGGGACTTGTAGTTTTGCAACAGCTGGAGGTCCGCTAATTGCATATCCCTGTTCTACAGTATACTCCCCTACTACAACATACCGTATATACTCGAGTATAAGTCGTTCCGAATATAAGTCGAGACCCTAATTTACCACAAAAAAATGGGAAAAACTTATTGGCCCGAGTATAAGACGAGGGTGAGAAATGCGCAGCTACTGTAAGTGGAAAAGATGGTCAGCAATGCCCATTTGCAGCATCACTGTGCCCATTTGCAGCCATAGGTCCCCTGAACTTCAAACTCGGTAGTTAAGGGTTCCTAGATGCCCCCTAGCTGCAGCCAAAATTTGGGGTCTCTGAACCCAAAGGGTCCCGAAATGACATTGCTGCAGATGGACACAGTTGACCGAATTTGGGGCTCCGTATCTCGGGGCCACTTAGTGCTAAGAACCCCAAATTTGGTGTGCAAACCCAGTGGAACTAGCTCCAAAAAATTTCCAAAGCTGGGGTTTCTAGCACCAAGTATCCCCGAGATACAGGGCCCCAAAAAATCAGTTCAGAAAATGTCCAGCACTTTTCTGCAGCAGAGAATGACATTTTCCGAACCGGGTTTGGGGCCCTGTATCTCAGGGCCACTTGGTGCTAGGAACCCCAGCTTTGGATATGTTATGGTACCAGTTCCACTGGGTTTGCATACCAAATGTGGGGTTCCTAGCACCAAGTGGCCCTGAGATATGGGGCCCCAAATTCGGTTCAGAAAATGTCAAGCACTTCTGCAGCAGAGAATTACATTTTCTGAACCGATTTTGGGGCCCCGTATGTCGGGGCCACTTAGTGCTAGGAACTTTAGCTTTGGATATGTTATGGCACCAGTTCCACTGGGTTTGCACACCAAATTTGGGGTTCCTAGCATCAAGTGGCCCTGAGATACAGGGCCCCAAAGTTGGTTCGGAAAATGAAATTTTTTGCTGCAGAAAAGTGCTTGACTCGAGTATAAGTCGAGGGGGGCACTTTCAGCACAAAAAAATGTGCTGAAAAATTCGACTTATACTCGAGTATATACGGTATCTGTTCTCCAACACACACTTGCAAAAAAAATAGTAACCAAGGACAACTTTAAGGGGGTCACGTTAGATCATAAACTTGTGTACGCACCCATATAATCTAAAAAAATTAAAATATTAATCTTAAAATCTTTCCCCTGCCATTAAGATCTTTTGTTGAAAAGTGCCCTCTTTGCATTTCATTCTGTTAATCTGCAGATCATTATTTACAGAGCTAACTAAAGATCTTATGAACTGTAGTTAACCTTAACTAATAATTCCCTAGACCAATCTATAATGATATATTTTACAGACCCCAGTCCTTCTGATACAGCTACCGGAATTGTAACTCAGACTTGTCTATAACAAGGGTTTACCACTGTGCAAGTACTAACCTGGGAACTTGAGGTTAGATTATTCCCACGGGTCTTTTTAAAAATTATTGGAAGTATTATCTATGACTTTTTTTTATCTAAACTTGTTCATTAATGCGAAAATCAAAATTACAAATCATGGGGCAAAAACTCAAAAAATGCAAACATGGTCAAGAGGTTCACACTTACTATTCAAGAAAATAATATAATAGGGAAAACATGTGCTAAGAAAATCTGATCATGACATGATTCTTACTGTTAGGTGGATGCAGTATCTCATAAAGTAGGTACCTGACTTTCTGAGACTTTAAAAGGATTTACATACGAGAGATCAATAAACTAGGAATACAGTTTTTGAAGTTTGCAAGTCAGAAGCTGACGTTTAGATAACTTCTGTAGAACATTTCTGAATGCATGTTGAGCCCTAAAGAGATGAGGCTAAAGCAGAAGAACCCTTGCCTGTTATCTAAGAAAATAAGGCCACAAAGGGGAACAAATCACCAATTCCATACCTAAAGTTTGGAGAATGTTGTCTGGTTTCATGAATATGGATTTCTACTGTAACATTCAGATAGTTGGGATTTGTCTCACTCAACACTAATCTTTGGAACCATTTTATCTTTTGTCAGTGGTTCAGGCTGATGGTGGTGTAATATTAATAATGGCCACTCAGTACCGTGTGGGCACTGTCTGAATTCCTGTGACCAATTCCAACAAAATAATGTACCATGTGACACAGTAGGCATTGCATTAACCTGGTTTCATAAACATGATGATGACACTGTATCTCAGTGGCCCTGTCACCAAATCTAAAACACTTTTGAGGTGAGGGGAATGGAAGATTCTCAGGTTGTGTGGTTTACAAAATTGAAGGAGATGTGTGATGCTACTAAGTTGGCATGAACCAAGATCTCTACTAACATTTCCAGCATGTCATTATATCAATGCCTTGAAAAAATGGCTGTTCTGAAGGCAAAAGGGTGTCCTTCCAGATACTAGTCAGGGCTACCTACTAAAGTGAGTCACTGTCCTGCACTGAGCCAATAAAGCCTGGAAAGTCTGAGAACTTGTCCTGCTGCCTTGCTCAGGGTCAGTCATATCACCCAACCAGCAATGGCAGTTCATTTTATGCCCTTGCTGGGTAACTTTAAATATATTAAAAAACTTTATCTGTACACAGTCTTTTTTTCCCACAAACAATATAGTATCATTTATGTGATAAAGATGGTGTGCATTCTTATTTTTAGACATTAACTCAGATACATATTCATACTTATCTCCTGGGGAGAAAGTTGCTCGTTCTCAGCTGTGAAAATATTCCTTAATGGCTTTAGTACTTAAGAGGGACGCATTGCGTGCATTCTGTAGCTGAGTCTGCCGGCTGCCACAACAGCCCTCAGCAAATCTTATAATAAGCAAATGATGCATATTAATGCCAGCTGTGTAATTGATGGACTTTTACCACTCCTTGGAGCTGTTTTCGAGAACTTGGTAAATGTGTAATGCCAATGTGAATTGTCTTAGAACTTGGGATTCACATTCTGTTCTCTTTTACATTACAACCTGCTAAAACAATGATATAATGGTGCAGAATAATCATGAATGATTATGCATATTATTTAAAGGGGTCGTGGATGGCTTAATGTAGACCTGTGATTAAAATTCATACTTGATGTACACGTGGCCCTCTTTTGGGGGTTATGACAAATGGGCCTCTCAAAATAGGATATTGTGCTAAACCTGTAGGTAAATAAAAGAACCAGAACCTTTGCTAAGTGAAAGAGTGGGTTTCATAATAAAGTTTACTGTGCCTTTACACAGGAGCAAAGAAACTAGCCTGTAACATTTTCCATACGTACATAGTATAGATACACACCAATACATAAAAGAATAATAATAGTACATACACTCAATGTACAGACAGCTAGTATCAGCAAAGGACTCAAAAAGAGTCCTGGTGGAATTGTGCACATACTGTATACCCAGGTATTTATAATTATTAATATGCGATAACTCCAGATGAATGTTGCAGAAAAGTCCAGTTGCAGGGGCTCCTGAGGATGATTACATTGTGACATTCATCTTGGTGTCAGAGACCTGAAGACAAGATCTGGGTAATGGGGAGATCCTACAGCCATTGTCCAACCAGCCTGGAACACAGCTTTTTCCTAGCAGAAACAATGGTGTGGCACTGGAACTCAGAATCAGACAATGTACTTTATTTATCAAGTGGCCATCAGATGCCTAACCTGGCTATGGCCTATGTTGGTTATTAGGCCCTGAGCTAAAACCAGCTTTAGAATTCCAGAGCAGAAGGGACAGGGTTACCTAGACTAACCAGAGCTACATTTAAACTTTATTGCAATAAACAAGTTCTCTCTACACATAGGAACAAGGCTTTTAAAACAAAAATGCACAATGCGAAATTTATATATTATAGAAAAAAAACATATCTGGCTGTACCTTTTTTTCCTTCATGACCTTGTCCAAAACAAGCCTATATAGCATATATAAATTATACTTACACCATTTGACAAAATTAAAGGAATGCGGGATCCCCTCATCCAATTCGCAATAGCAGGAGATTTTGACAGCCTTTTTATGAAGCCGGGTTCACATATCTTCGCAGCAGGTCAGGTGCATTTAGTGCATCTTTTGGTCCATTTCAGGTCTGAATTCAGCACACAAATTTGGGCTCTGAAACTGTGAACCAGCACGAAACGGGCCGCTGCTGTTAATCGCATGCGACTCATATGTGAATTGAGACTTAAAAAAAGGGTACATTTATAAATCACATTGCTGTGCTTTACAAATAAGTTTAGAGATTCACTTGTCTTGGGCTCCAAAGCAATGTAAGCCCTAGTTAAAATACCTTATTTACAGTGAGGGAAAAAAGTATTTAAACCCCTGCTGATTTTGTACGTTTGCCCACTGACAAAGAAATGATCAGCCTATAATTTTAATGGTAGGTTTATTTTAACAGAGAGACAGAATAACAACAAAAATATCCAGAAAAACGCATTTCAAATAAGTTATAAATTGATTTGCATTGTAATGAGTGAAATAATTATTTGATCGCCTATCAATCAGCAAGATTTATGGCTCCCAGGTGTCTTCTATACAGGTAACGAGCTGAGATTAGGTGCAGTATCTAAGCGAGAGTGCAAATAGTGTAGCTGCTGACTTACTGTCCAGGGAGCCCGCGATGTCGACACACAAAGCCGATCTTCGAAACGACTCACTGATGCTGCTGCCACCATTCCCGGTATAGGAACTAGTCAGTGAAGACTTGTTCCCTACTGCACATGCGCCAGTTGCGCTGCACGTTCTGAATGGTTCCTGCTGTCTTCTGGGACCTGTGTGTCTCCCAGAAGACAGGGGGAGGAGGAGGAGGGGCCGGACATGGTGTAGTTCGCCGCACAATGTGCTGCGCTCTTTTGCCAGAAGTGGGAGCAAATACCTGGACTTGACAGGTATCTGCTTCCCCCTCCCCCCAAATGTGACACCGGAGGGGGGGGGATCCGATCAGCGGAAGTTCCATTGCAGGGTGGAACTCCGCTTTAGTTTGCAGAATCTGTGTTGATTTACAATAGTTTCATGTGGGTATGGCCCAAAGGGGAGGGGGCATTTGCCAGTACTAATGACCAGGGCTGTAGGCCCTGAGTGGAGATAACCCCCATCCAGACATTGACAAAGTGGACCTAAAGTCAGTGGTGCCTGGAGGGCATTAGCTATCTTCGCCTAAGCAGACCTATGATCACAGCATCTGGCAGAATTAAATCTTCCAGCACCATCTTCCACTGCGGATCTGAGATGTCATGTGACCGAATGCAGTGGAAGTCTGGTTGATGTGAAAAGGTGAGTCACAATAAACTATTGACATCTATACCTACCATGAAAGATTCACTTGTTTGTGTTTGCCCCCAGGCTAAAGGTTTCCAATCCTTCCCTCGTGTGCCCAGTGTTGGATGACCTCTTGCTAACATTGTCCATAAAGCAAGTAGATAGATATTAACATTTTTTGGGTGGGTTTTACAGAACCGATTTCTTGGCGTACAGTATGTCGGTGAGGTTGTGCCTACTTTTTTGTTCCTGATACCTCCTGCATTATTTGGAATGTAATATTAGCACTGGGATTTTAGCTATTGCAGGACTAGGTTTAGGTGTTAGGGTTACATTTAGGAGTTAGGGTGCGAATTTGGTTTTAGGATTAAGAATGTAGGTTAGGGTTAACTTTTGAAATTTGTTATTGGGCAAGATTAATAATTAGAACTAGGTTTTGGGAGAAGGTTTAGTGTTGGGGTTTAGATTGAGGGTTAGGGGTGATGTTAAATGATAGATCTTGGTTGGGTTGAGGTTTATGGTTTGACTTAGTGGGGTTAAATGAAAGTTTATTTTAGACATAACTTTCGGCAGATAATCAAGAGTTGGGTTTGGAATAAGGTTCAGGTTTGGCACTACCATGGGTTTGAGGCGAATCTGCTTTAAGATTAGTGGTCCCAGAGAACTTATTCCCAAAATATACATGAATTACATTCTAATATCTTTCAAGAAGCTCCTCCCTCTTACTTATTTCACCCTTTACTGGGCTTAGTCGTGAAGAGGCTCCTTTGGTCAATACCATCGACCAGGATTCCCAGCTGGCGATTTATATTACTGCAGTTCATAATCTGTGATTTAGTGATGGGAATGCAGTGTGTACATACCAGCGGGCAATGGGTCATCATGATTTATGCTGCATTCATTTCTCTGGATGCAGCGATTGGTGTGGATTACATTGACAGACTGCTTAACCCCTTCCCGCCGACCATACGCACATCTGCGTACTCGGTTTTCCGGGTTTATACTGGGATGATGCCCGCAGCTGCAGGCATCATCCCGGTACCGTTGTTTAGAGCGGGCGATCGGCTATCCAAGTATAACAACCGATGCGGCTAAAACCGGAGGAGCGGGAGGGGACATCCCTGCCCTCCCGCCGCTCTTACCGGGCCTCCCGTGCGATCGGTAAGCCCGGTGTCCAATCGGCCACCTTCAGGGGCTGGGGGCAGGCTGGAACGAAGCTGTGGGTGGCTTCGTTCCAGCCTTCTCAATGTAAACGCGGAAGCGACGTCATGACGTCACTTCCCGTTTACTCGGCTGCCAATGGCGCCGGTTTTAAAAAAATATACAGTGTACAGAATCGCCGTTTTCGGCAATCTGAATACTGTGAAGTGCAAAGGAGGGATCGGGGGTCTTTTAGACCCCCGATCCCTCCAGAAAGAGTACCTGTCACCACCTCTTACTGTCACAAGGAATGTTTACATTCCTTGTGACAGCAATAAAATTAAAAAAAAAATATGTTTTTTTTAAACACAATTTACTAGTATAAAAAAAATAAAATAAATAAAAAATATATATATTTTTTTAAAGCGCCCCGTCCCCGCGAGCTCGCGCAGCGAAGAAAACGCATACGGAAGTCGCACCTGCATATGTAAATGGTGTTCAAATCACACATGTGAGGTATCACCGCAATCGTCAGAGCGAGAGCAATAATTCTAGCCCTAGACCTCCTCTGTAACTCTAACCTGGTAACCGTAAAAAAAATTTAAAGCGTCGCCTATGGAAATTCATAGGTACCGTAGTTTGTCGCCATTCCACGAGTGCGTGCAATTATAAAGGGTGACATGTTTGGTATCTATTTACTCGGCGTAACAACATCTTTCACATTATACAAAAAAATTGGGGTAACTTTACTGTTTGGATTTTTTAAAATTCATGAAAGTGTCCCTTTTCCAAAAATTTGCGTTTAAAACACCGCTACACAAATACCGTGTGATATAAAATATTGCAACAATCTCCATTTTATTCTCTAGATTCTCTGCTAAAAAATATATATAATGTTTGGGAACTCTAAGTAATTTTTTTGCAAAAAATACGGATTTTAACTTGTAAACACCACATTTCAAAAATAGGCTTAGTCATAAAAGGGATAATTGGTGTAGAATTACCTCTGGGGACATAACATTTTATTTTTAAAGCAGGTAAGTATGCATTTTTTTTTTTTAATTTTAAATCATTATTTAACCAAAAAGCAAAGATTTGTTATATTGTAGCTTACCAATTCTTAGATTTGATGCCTGCATTCATTTTCTTTTTTAAGCTTTTTTTTTCTATTTTCATTTGGTTATCTGGCCAGCTCGTCTATTGTTTTTCAAAAGCACAAGCTCTCCAGCAGAATGTAACAGTTTACGTGAATGAGACAAACTAACTCTGGCGGGGGTGCTTAAAATGATCAGCTTTTATTTATGCATGCAAAACCTTTAACCCAAAAGGAAAAAAACTGTTTACTATAACTGATTATAAAGTGTTTGGCTTTCACCTCACATTGTTAGTGTATTTAAATCTGGTAATACATTTAACACATCTGTGCTCCTTTATTCAGAGTGGTGTTTCACTATTACAGGAGGTGTATTACTGGCCAGATCATCAGGTGAAAACAGAGGGAAAATAAATAAAGAAAAGAAAACTGATGCAGCCACCTCATCTAATGGTAAGCTTATTAATGTGTTTGTTTATTTATCCTTAATATTTTGTGGGAATGGAAAACCAATACTAATGTACCCCAGTCAGTGGTGGCTGGTGCTTAATATTTGGGGGGGGGGGGGAGGGGCGGCAAACTGACGAGAATGTGGCGATCCCCCTCCCCGCAGGAGATGGGCGGAAATGCGGTGGTGATCAGAGGCCTCCTTACCTTAGGAAGGAGGCAGATCAGGCAGATGTGGATTAGGGCTGCAGCTCCTCACTCCGGGGCCATTGCTTTGCCTCCAGGCCAAACAGGAAGTGGGTCCTGACTGAGACCCGATTGGCTGGGAGTTCTAAGACTCCATGGGAGGTGGGTAGGGGGTGGAACCAAGGACTGGTGCTCAGAGGTAGGTAGGGGCAAAGACAATGGGTAACTCCCAAAAGGGGGAGTTCCTGCACCTATTCTCTGAAAAAAAAAGCCCTGTGTACAGCTATCCCCCAAACAAGTTATTTACAGGATTTGTGTATTTTAAATGTTGCTCTTGAAGCTGGATGAAAAGATTGTCTCCCTTCTTACAGTATTTTGTGTTTTGTTGTGTTTTTTGCTTTGGTACATGTTCCCCATGGCAGTGGTCAGCTTCCCGGCTTTTTTTACAGTACTTAGTCAAAAAAAATGGCCCACAAGTTTTTCCTCCCATATATTTCTTTGTTTACAAATGTTTTTTATTGTAGAAAAGGTCATGGTACAAAATATATACATTGAAGGAAAAGTACAGGTGGGTGAGCAATCTTTGATTACATATAGGTATATGGAATATCATGAGGGAGATAATAGGATTTATGACAGTGGATACATAAAACAATGGTAAGTAAGGTTTTGGTAGATATCAAAATGTAGTTTTTTAGTAAGCTTTTATGAATAGCATAACAGTATTAAATCTTAAACCAGTAGTGCTGATTCCCATGGTGTCCATTTTTATATATATATATATATATATATATATATATATATATATGCATTGTATCGTATAGTGTATGGTGTATCCGATAGTTTGATGTTTACCGGTTTAAATGAGCGCCAGTTGAATGCTATAGTCCAGTGGATAGAGCTAAATAATGTATGGATTAATCTAGAACTGGCTGTTGGGATATCTTGTGAATAACAGGCATAATTGAGGTGTTAAGGGAATTTTTCTGCCTATAATTCGTTCTATCATGGTACCAGCCTTGTGCCAAATATTTTTGAGGTGAATACAATCCCAAAACGTATGTAATAGTGTTCTTGTGTGGGGCAGCCTCTGAAACAGAGGGGGGATGTTGATGGGTAGAATGAGTTAATTTTGTCAGGGGTAACATAACATCTATAGAGTAGTTTTGTGGCTGATTCTCTGCTAGAAGTTGTCTTGGTGCACTTAGTAGGTTTCCAAATATAGAATCCCATTGTTCAGGTGAGAATGATTGGTCTAAATCAGATTCCCATTGGAGCATTTTCTGGCATGTTGAGTTCATTTAGACTTTTATAAATCCTGGATATTAAACCTCTATCCCGTGGGGAAGAAATACAAATTTGTTCGAAACGTGAAAAGGGGGAATGGAGGGTGATTGAGAAGTATTTTTGGTAGAAGTGTCTGATCTTTAGGTAGTTCTCATGTTCTGTGTGTGCTGTTATATTTTGATTGAAGATCAGTAAATTAATATAATTCATTGTTATGGGTGAGTGAATTTAGGTTTGTTGGTCGTGAAGTTGCCATATGATTAATGAGTTTTGGTTAATGTCCAGGATCGAGAAGTGGGGGTCTCCTAGGAAGGACGCTAGGGGAGGGATGTCCGAGGACATGTTAAACTTATTATGGTGTCTATTCCATAGTTGTAAGGAATGTGTTACAACCATATTTAATGGTCTAATTTTCTGTGGTAAGACAGACATGGTCCATAATAGACCTTGTAGGTGGTATGGAAGGACCGATTGTTGTTCAAATGAGAGCCACGGGATTTGCATGGCGGGGGCGTATCATTGTGCTAGTTGGGCAAATCTAGTTGAGAGATAATATAACCATAGGTTTGGGATATTTAGTCCTTCTTTCAGTTGAGGCCTAAACATCAGGGAGTAGCTAAATCTGGGTTTTTTGTTTTGCCAAATAAATTTATTGATATCTCTTTGGAGTGCATCTAATGTGTTTTTGGGTATAAACAGGGGAAGTGATCTGAAAAAAAAAAATTTGGGGTAATATAACCATTTTTATGGCTACAATTCTTCCCATGAATGAGATATGTTATGGTGACCATAATTTAAGTATATTTTAATGTTGTTAAATAATGGTGGGTAGTTAGCGTGAAATAGGGTTTTGTATGAGGGAGTAATATGGATTCCTAGGTGCCTCCCATATATTTCAATGGGGCTTGATAGTAAGCTCAGGTTTTGCAGATTTTAGGCAAGATACGTTGAACCCCTGGCTAATAGAACCCAGGGACCTTCACTTATTCTTAATGTAGGCTGAGGATTAGTGTAAGGGTTAAGGATAAGGGATCATTGTTAAGTTGAAGTAGGAATAGAGGTTAGGTAGCAGGTTACGCTGTAGTTTAGGCTTAGTATTAGCATGAGGGTTAGACTTTGAGTTGAGGTTTTGAGTTGTTAGGTATTTAGGTATGATTATTGCCATGCCAAAACATTCTATATGCTATACATAGCTTTACTAAACATCAGTTATACCATTTACTCCTGTTCAGGTAAGTGATACAAAAAATGTGTGTGCCAAAAACATTTGCACTATATTTTGGAGGAAAAACAACCATGCCCACTTTTTTTTTTTTTTTTTTTTTTTTTAAGTGGACTATACTTTTTCTCATTGCTTTTTATATCGCCATAATGACCAACGGATTCCATTACGCCTCTTTACCAACAAGTCCTCTGTCCCTTCCATCTCGTAAGCCCCACTAACTAGGACTCGATAACCAAAGGGACCCATCCTTTTCCAACTCAGTTTAGAGAAAGAGGGGACCCGTAAAAAGGAAGAAAAAGGACAAAAACACCAACAAAAAATACAAGAAGAGAGGTTTGTAAAAAATGAACTTGTGGGCTCCCCGTGCCCATCTTCTACTGACCCAGCCTGTATTGTGTACCAAATTACCTATGCCCTAATACCCCGATCCCCCCCCCCCACCTACTCCCTATATGTTTATCCTATGCCCTACTAAGCTATATATTTAACTAAAAATGTTCAAATCCAGAAACACTTTATTATAGCATCCTTTGCCTGCAAGGATACCAGTTGCCTATATACCTATATTAAGCCCATCCCTCAGTCTATTCCGTGTCTATGCAGATCCCACTATTAATGACTCTTCACTTTCTCTATCCACATCTTCCACATGCTTTCAAATTCCTGAAGATTGCCCCTTTTTATGTACTCCATTATGTACACCATGCCCACTTTAGAGGTTGAAAATCAAAGTATCCTAAATTGAAACGCTGGTGTCATAGGGTAACATACTATCTGTCAGGGATCTCATGCAGCAGGTGCTCATTCTTATGTGTGTTGCGCGTGCCCTGACCCCTAGAAGTCTAATAGTGACCTCCAGAATCAGGGAGAGCTGACATCCTTCCTTGTAGATTGGGTTACTAGGCATAGTGGGTGTAATGCAAGATGGAATGATTGGGCGCCAGTCACTTTTTATGTGCGAACAGAAGAGATTTATTGTCTCTTAACAAGAACTGGGGGAGAGAGGGTTAGGACCAGGACACCCTTAGGGAGATGCAATAGTAGGTGACGACTGCTTCCCTTTTACCTTTGGCCTTGATCCGTGATTGCTGTTGTCAACCGGAATGATCGTTCCCGATAGCAACAACTTGGTTCCCCGTCCGGCTGAACCTCTGCAACTAGGTTGGACTCCAGGCCTCCTGGATAGGCCTCAGGCAGCCTAGTAGCCAGGTACTCCCGGGATAGGCCTCAGGCTTCTGGCCTAGCAACCCGGGGAATTTTAACACATGTCCACCCAGACAGCCATCCAGGTGGCACAGAACAGTGATCACCTGACTCCGCCCAAATAAATAGGCTCTCCCAGCAGGCCAAAGGGCCAAAGACCCCTGTCCATTAACCGAGACAGCCCATCCACTCATAGTCTTGTTTCGCTACACCCTTGTCAATCCAATGTCACCGGCAACAATGCCACCCAGTAACAAAAGAGAGAAGTGCAGCAAACCCAGATTTAGGGAAAAGTTAGTGGATCATCTAGCAATTAGCCAGGACACTTACTACCCGGCATACTAAATTTGTGAGCAACCCTGCCTAAGCACCAGGGTGCTACATCCTCCCCCACCAAGGAAACTACATCTCGGAGTTTGAAACAAAAAAAAAGACTGTACTTTCAAGCCTGAGAGTGGATGTCCTGGCAAAACGTGGATAGGTGGGGTAACATGGAAAAAAAAGGTAACAATACATGTGGCCTACCACATGGAATGAATAACATCATACATGTACACAGGCAAGTGTCAGTTCACACAAAGGCAAATAAATAGCGGATAATATATACAGTTTTACATGTGGCATACCACCCAAACAAGTAAGGGAAATACAAAACAGTAGCCTTATATCCTATCTATCTACTATATACACCTGTAAAGAATAGAACATTTTGCATTGTTATGCACAGAGGCGTATCTAGTGAAAATGGCGCCTATGGCAAGCATTGAAACTGCGCCCCTGTTAAAACATTTGAAACCCATCTTTCAGATAACCTTAACAAAAAAAAGCTAACAAAACTACAAGTCAAGCTCTTTAATCTTTCAATTAACAAATTATGGATTGGTACTGATGAGCTGCACTAATGGGCACTGATAGGCAGCACTGATGAGCTGCACTGATAGGCAGCACTGATGAGCTGCACTGATGGGCAGTGGCACTAATAGGTGACACTGGCACTGACAGGTGGCACTGATGAGCTGCACTGATAAGCTGCACTGATAGGTTGCACTGATAGGTGACACTGGTACTGATAGGTGGCACTGGCACTGATGAGCTGCAATAATGAGCACTGATAGTGATAGGCCTAGGGGGCACTGACAGCCCCCTGCCTGCCCTCCCTCCCAAATAGTTAACCCACTTCAGCCAGAGCCAGTACACTGAGCTGCACTTATCTTCCCGACTTCCCGAGCCCCGTGCAGAGGCAGAGCTTACTTGTTCTTGTACTTGTATGGCGCTTCCTCCTCCTTGCTTTCAGCAGCGCCGGCGCAGCCCACACTCCTTTCCCACCAGCCTCTTGGGCTGGCCTCTGGTTGACGTCATGCCACCCGGGATGTCAAGGGGAGGAGCACGCTCAGCCTCAGCGCACTAGTACAGAGGCTATGAAGTGCAGCGTTCTCTGCATGGCAATGTATGTATCGGCCGTTGCCATTGGCCAGCTCACTGTCTTGTAAATACCCCCTCCGTGCGTGTGGGGCGTATATAAGGCACGTCCTTGAGCACAGTTCTCTTTGTTAAACACATGTAGATGCTGCAATCTGTAGCTGTACTTTGCTTACATGCACACACCTAAGGTAATTACCTAGCGATCCCATTATATTGTTGATTAGTATGTCACTTTCTTCTTGGTCTCTACTGTTTCTTGGTAGTTGAATTCTCTTATGGTGATTTATGTATATCTCTCTCACCATCTATTTTCGTTGGTGTTCATCATCATTCTCCTCACGTGGATTTTTTCTCACCCTTTTCACCCTTTTCATTTGAGCAGCTGGTCTAATTTTATTTTCACAATCTTCTTGATCTCTAATGGATATCTTTTTTATCCATTGTAGACCCCCTTGGCTGCTATCGCTCCTGCTCATCACTTTCATACAATATGGAGATATGTGCTGCCTGTGCGCCCAGCCGATACGGGGCTTTAGACCACCTCAGCTCCCGGGACAGACACCTTCTGGGCCCTGGCCCCATACTTACCATATGCTGCTGTGGTCTGCTGTATGTAGGTACCCAGGACTGACAATTCTGTTCTCTTCTGTTGTGCTCAACCAATATTAGACCTAACCATATTTAATTTTTTGTATATACTATGTAGCATCCGCCCCTGAGGAAGTGTTTTTACACGAAACACGTTGAGCTTTCAGTATGTAACATCATGTTTTAACAGAAATTATTTAGAACTACCACCTTTCATTTCTACTAACACAACCTACACTCAATTCATTCAATATTGCCACGTGCTGCCAAACTGATATGTGTTTATACATGCATTTTTACAGTATTACTATGTCTGCATTATCATGTGCTGTTATATGTATATATTTATGCATTATTCATGCTGTCCATGCCATTCATGCATGGTTTTTCATATGACATTACTCTTTTATAAGACATGTACCACTGTAACGTATTTACATTTATATGTTAATAAACATGTCCACATATCTTTTAAATCATAACCAGCCAATAGCCTCTGTCACGTACCTTACAGCGGAGCCCGAAATGATGAGGGTGGCCTTTTGCACGGTTCCGGTCCAAGCACCCCTGGTGGTGGGTACAGGGAGTGCGAGGGCAACGAAAGGGTGCAGGTGCCTGCAGGCAGGAGGCTGGAACTTGGAGATATAGGAACCTCTGCTGAGGAGATGTGGAAACTGATCACCAAACTTGTTCAGCGGGAGCCAGATCAGGATCAACTGCAGAATCAGGAACAGGCAGGAGTCGGCAACAGGCTGGCAGCGGGGTACCAAGTCAGAAGGCAAAACCGTAGTCAGGAACAGGCAGGGGTTGGCAACAGACGGGCAGCAGGGTACAGAATCAGGAAGCAGAGCCGTAATCATAAGTTCAAGCCAAGGTCAGTATTGCAAGTAGAGGCAGGTGCAGCAGGCAGGGGAGATCCAAGAGAATGGTCAGAAGATAGCCGGGTATTCAGGAACAAGGTCAATCAGGCAGAATAACAACAGGAACACAGGAACACAGGAACAAGCTGAAGACAATCCGGCACTGATGCTAGGCAGACTCTCTGTTTATATAGGGTGCTGTGTGCCAGGATTGGCGCCAGCGTACGTGCGTACGCGCATGCGCATTAGCAACTTAGCACATTGGCACATGCGCGTTAGTACATTAGCACTTTGGCACATTGGCGCATGTTCGTTAGCATATTAGTGCCTTGGCACTCGCGGACGCGCGTTAGCGCGCGTGCGCATTCGCATAGAGGTGCCATTGTGCATGCTCACCCTGGATCTCATTTGCCTCTGGCTATGGTTCCGTGCATGCACCTTTGCATTAGCAGAATGAGGATTTGCAGCTGCTGCATGGAGACGGGTGCTTGCTGTGTGAGTTCTCTGACAGCCTCATTCAAAGTCCCAAAATTCCCCCTTTTTATTTACTTGAACCTGGGATGGAGGCACATACATTTATGCGCCTCATCTAAAGTCCCAAACTCCCCTTTTATAAGGCTCACTGTCTTGGGCCTATAAATCAGTTGTCTGACGAGACTGCAAGGCAATGTAGTGTCTGGCGGCTGGCCAGTAAGTGTGTATAGATTAGAATGTTTGTATTGGGCCGATATTATGGTAGGGGCTTGGAGCTGCAGCCCTTACGTTAATCCGGCCCTAGGAAGAAGAGACCCGGGTAAGTCAGTGCCTTGCTGCCTGGGCCACTTACGAGCACCCCCTTCATATGGCGCCCATGGCACTTGCCTTATGTGCCATACCCTGGATACGCCACTGGTTATGCAAGTTGCGGTCACTGTCTCTCCTTAGCCAAGGAAGACGCGATGGGTTCCGGAACACCTGAAAGAGAATAAATAGACAGCATAGAAAAACATCCTATTCCTACAGTAATACAGTGCAATATATATATGTAAAATGTCAATGCCAGTCTCCACATAGACAAATTGGAAACACTCAGTACATTACCAAGTTAATTATTAAACTTCCTCTAACTAATATATGGCTATTCTTGGGTTTCTGTTGCAGGTGTGGGCTCCTCCCCCTCATCTCCCCTCCCCCCCCCCCTCCCGGGGGGTGCGCTAAGTGTGTCTCCTTGTAAGCCCCCTGAGGCTGGCTCTCCTGGGAGAGTGAGGGTGGCCCCCCGAGCCCTCAGGTGTTTCCATTGGCCCTCAGCACATATCCTGGACTAGAGAACACCCATTCCACCACTTAGCGGTAAAGACTCATTATCTTGGTTTAATCCAAGTGATGCACAATAATATATATATTTATCTATTTGAATTTAATTTATGTAATTCTTTTTTAGATCCAACTGTCCCCCTGAAGAGACCATATACAGGTCGAAACGCGTCGGGGCTTGCTATTTATGTAACATTATGTAACCTAACTATGTGTATTAATATGTGTTTGTTACTGCACTGGGGAATAAGATGTGTGTTACTGTACCAGATGATTCTCTATACTGTACTTCAAACCATGATATTGGATAAAACTTTTTATACATCCATTAAGAACTTCCTTTCATTATGTGCCTTGCTGTTTTAAAGCCCCATGGGGAAAATAATTCTTCTTTATATGTAAAATGTTGTTTACCCTCAGCCGAGAGAAGTAAGGCAATGCAAGATAAACACGATGACTTATGTCAATCTACATATATGTTAGCAATGACTATACCTAAACATATGCACAGCAGAAAATGGACCCCATCCCCTTGAGGGTGCAATTCCTATCAAACATTTGCATAATATGAATGGAACTCACTCAGGTTGGCACTCACGCCCCCTGGTGGTCAATATATCTGGAAAACACAGTCCTTGTGTAACTTTGATCCATTATCCAAGTTTAAGGTGAGAACTTGCCCTTTTTGCCACAGCCTTTCCTACCTAACACCCAGTGTCCTTGGAGCCCCAAAATCCATCAATCTTTCACTAGGTACAGCAACAACATTACTAAGCAGTTTCCCTTCTTCATAGGGAGAACTCAGTGGACAGAAAGCATGGCAGTATTCAAACAGCACTTTAGCCATGCCATCATGCAAGGGGCCATAATTCTTAAAAGCATTGATCATCAACAGATCCCCCTTACATTGGGAATCTCAGTCTGTCCTTGACACAGCTAGGAACTGAGATTATTGTTCCTTACTAATGAAGAACAGGACACACTGAAGTCTCTCAACTGCAAATCAGCATGTCACTTTTCTCAGAGAGGCACACTGGCAATTCTAGAACACAGGCCAGTATGACTCGGTTAGGGCACTCCCTGTAACTGCCAGGTTTCAGAATCCAGCAGCACAGCCACAGCAGGAATGTCCCCACAACAACTTGTTTTTGAAGGTAGAGCGACTTTCAGTAAAGCAACATGACTCCACCAAACACGTATTTGTAATCCAGGGTGATTTCGGTAACTTAGCACAGTTCAACAGAATTTACCAGTAATACCTAGGGTCTGGTAGCTGTAGAGGTTTTCCACTTGCATCCACAGTGGTGATATAATGCTGGAAGTCCTTCCTATTAGGCCTACTAATAATCACACAATCAGGATAGATATTACGGCCATGGTCCCAGGTTTGTGAGACAGAGGTATATTTTTAAGCACATCTTGGTGACAACTTTTTGAAGCCAATGTGAACTAGTGAAGAGGAATTTTAAGAAAGCTCCGAATGGCAACATCCACCCACTGAGCTTTCTTCACCTAAATTTCCTCTTTGAACTGAGCAGGTACATAAGGGTACAGATAACCATATTCTTCAGCCACTTTCTTGATAACAATACGCTGTAGCTTGGACAGCCTGGGGAGCGTTTTAGGGTCTCCGCATCCAGGTAGAACCCTGGAAGCAAGTTGGACCTGATATCCAGCGACAGTGTCAGGTTTGCAAGAAGACTTGGTAAATTGAATTGGCTTGGCTATAATAATAGTCCAACTTGCCCAGCGCTCCTCCTCAATAGAGTTGGTAAAGCATAGACGTGGTGGTGCACTGGCAGACAGTTCAATTTTAACACTAGCAGCTTTCACAGAAAGAACTTCATCCTCTTCTAAATCACACGGTTGCTCCCTTTCACTATCAGTCCACTTTCCAGTCCATGACAAAGTGTCTGAGAACAATTCAGAGATCCAATCGGATAAAATGTCTGAATCGAATATAGTGGAGCACTTCTCAACCGGGATCAGGTTGCACGTTGAGCTAACATCAACTGGCAAAACAACCTTGTCTCCCTTGTTGGTCACAGGTTTCACAGCCCCCACTGGCACAATACCTTCACATAATTCAGGCTTACCCGACTCTGGTATCCTTTCCCCAGGAGGTTTCATCATCAAGGAATGCAGGTGGGCCCGACCGCGGCCTCGAGGAATAACTGGAGCACTGGACCCTGGATCAGCCACAGAGATGAGAGGAGCAGCTTCTCGCACAAGCCGGGTGATGGTGGGGGGACTATCAAAGTTTCCCCAACTGGGATAGCAGCATTCCTGTCCCAGTCTGCCTGTAGTGTCCACAGGGGTTGAGCTGGTAAGGCTACCTCAAGCAAGGGTTCCCCACAGCGTCCACACATGATCCAAGGCCACAGATTTGTGGCCAAACCTGAACATTCCCCACAAATCAGCCCAATAGCTTCATAGCCTCTGGTAGTGTATAGTGCAAGGCTACCTTTAGGTGTGTATCTCACTCCGGTATCCGTCAGGAGGCCCTTCGATCCACTTAGACCAAGACCGACTCCAGGAACACTCTTCGTCCAATCTGCCATGGAAGCTCCAAACTGCACCATCTTCTTCATACAACAATTGCACTGTAATTCCAAAGTGGGTGATGGTGTTGCACGTGGTGTTACTTCCCCTTCCTCCTCTGCAGAGCAACAGCTCCTCCCCCTGCCAGCAGATTGGTTCACCTGTCCTCTGAGAACTTCAGCACCTGCCTCCTTTCTCCTGCAGAGCACCAAAACGTTATTGGAGTCTGTTTTAACCCTTGCGGCACTGGCGTAAAGTGACAAAAGACCAGGCTGACACTCTCCCATGAGCAATGAGACATGTTGGTTCTTCCCCACATTGTTGAAATAGATAATAACACAGTCTATGTGGAATAAAGACGTTACTTGCCACCTTCCCACGGAGCCAGAAGAAATCCAGATGTAGCTGTAGCCGGTTGCTAAGGATGACCACTGTAGGAATAATGCCTTTGCCCCATGTTGGACACCAAATTTAGCACTGGCCCTGACCCCTAGAAGACTAATAGTGACCTCCAGAATCAGGAAGAGCTGACATCCTTCCTTTGTGGAGTGGGTTATTAGGCATAGTGGCTGTAGTGCAAGATGGAATAATTGGGCGCCAGTCACTTTTTGGATGTAAACAGAGGAGATTTATTGTCTCTTAACAAGAACTGGGGGAGAGGGTTAGGGCCAGGACATCCTTAGGTAGATGCAATGATAATTGGCAGACTCCGAAACAAATTCAAAGGCAGACAGCTATACAGGTTGAGGGCCCTCCAGCAGGATATGACCACTGTATTTGTAGAACTGCTGTCTCCTATGGCAACTGAACTTGAAACAGTCAATAGAGATCCTTACACGTAACTCACAGTAACTTGGTATAGATATTCTCTTACATCTCACAGTGTCCCACTGTAGATATTCACTCACTGAGCTCCAAGTCTCTAACTAGACATCAAGATCCCAGTTGTCACTGGATCCTCTGAGCTCTTTCACAGCTAACCCGCTGCGTCGCTGGCTTGGTTCTTGCTGAAGCTTTCCCACTTCTTCACCGTCCCTGGCTAGTGAAAAAGGCTGCTCTGGTACTTCTTTCAGGCTTCCATAAACTGGCCTCTGATAACAGGTTGGGACAGGTCCCTTAGTGGCGACTGTTACCCTTTTACCTCTGGCCTTGATCCGTCATTGTCACTGGCAACCGGAATGATCATACCCGATAGCAACAACTTGGTTCCCCATCCGGCTGAACCTCTTCAACTTGGTTGGACTCCAGGCCAGAAGTCCCAACCCTGCACTGCTTCTCCTACTCCTGGATAGGCCTCAGGCAGCCTAGCAGCCAGGTACTCCCAGGATAGGCCTCAGGCTTCTGGACTAGCAACCCGGAGCATTTTAACACACGTCCACCCAGACAGCCATCCTCGTGGCACAGAACAGTGTTCACCTGACTCCGCCCAAATAAATAAGCTCTCTCAGCAGGCCAAGGGCCCAAAGACCGCTGCCCATTGGCCGAGACACTTACTGCCTGACATAATAAATTTGTGAGCAACCCTGCCTAAGCACCAGGGTGCTACATGTGTATGTGCATAATCATGAGCATAGAGGCCTAACAAGATGAGCAAGCACTAGAATGCGCCCGCAGATGAGCAATGGCACAAACGTGCAGGCACGTGCTAGTACACATAGGCGTGTGGACGCATCCACAGATTGTGGCACCTGTAGTCTATTTAGACTGAGAGTCTGCCTGGCCTCAGTGTCCTCTTGCAAGGTATGGTACATGTTAAGTTAAAGCGGTTGTATAGTCATTTTTTTTACTTTTACCTACAGGTAAGCCTATAATAAGGCTTACCTGTAGGTAAAAAAAATATCTCCTAAACCTGTACGGTTTAGGAGATATTCCCCTTGCTATGAGCCGCTGACTGCAGCGGCGCATGCGCACAGGAGATTCTCGGCTGAAGGCCCGGCATCGCGGCTCCAGCCACTCGCAGCGCTGGGGCCGCAATACCCGGAAGACACGCCGAGGCAACATGTCAGCTACCTCGATGTGGACCAGGTAAGATACCGACGCCTCGTTCTAAGGTAAGTATTTCATAATGAGCTAGTATGCGGTGCATACTAGCTCATTATGCCTTTTGCCTTACAGGGGTTAAAAAAAAAATAATGTCAGCGGGTATACAACCGCTTTAAAAGGCATGTGGTCTGGTACAGTACAGGAAGTGGGGTGCATGCTCACTGCCCTCCCTTTCCTGACCACCCAGGCTGTATGACTCAATGAGGATCTGGTTGGAAGATTAAGAGGTACATGCTGTATTTTCCCTGTCTTGGTCACTTGGATCACCCCTGCCTGTTTTGTCTGCTGCTCGCTTGTGTTACTGACCTTGGCATGGATTTCTGACTACATCTCTGCTTCCTGATTTGCTAACCCCTCTGCCAGCACGTTACCCACTTCTGCCTCTTCCTGATCTTGAACCTGATCCTGACCCTGCATCTGTCTGCCTGGCTGCTGCTGAGCAAGGCTTGTGACCAGACGCTATACTACTACTTGAAGGACTCCTGTGTCTCCAAGCCTCAGCTCACTACTACAGCTTCCAGGCACCTGCACCTACCACTGCCCTAGCAGTCCCTGTCTTCACTACCAGGGGTGCTTGAACGTGGGAATTGCACAAGAGGCCACCCTCGTCATCTCGGGCTCCACAGTCAAGTAATTGACACATTCTACTATGACACTATTGACTACTATGACAGTATGTCAAAATCTGTCAATTGTTTTTTGTCCACAAAGATCAAATGCAGACACAAGTAATCACATGTGCTTGTTTTTTTGTATCCTGAATTTCTCTGCAGAGTTGTCCTTTAACACAGATTATTAGGTAATTTAAATATCTTACAGTGACCCGTAACTACTGACCGAGCATAGACCTTTGCATAGAAAGTGTCAAGCAGAAGGAGACATTAGTCTATGGAATACACCCACACAGGGGAAAAGTTATACATTTATCAAGCTCTGCAGGAAAGACCAAAGCTGAGTCTCCCAATGCAAACTGTTCACTGAAAACTCATCCTCCTCACAGCATAAGAGCAAACAGAATCCAACAAAATGAGAAGGAAAATGTTATTTTAAAAAAAAGGCCATAAATTCTGTTTGCTTGGATTAGTGGGCCCCCTTGCCTTCCACTGAGCTTTTTAGACCATTCTAAGTTTACTGTTATTTTATCTTGGAAGGCTATCACATTAAAATGTAAATCAAAGTAGGCCCCTGATTTGAATTTCTGGAATTCCTTGATTAATAGCGTTGTGCCTTTTACAAAGCTAGTTACCTGTCTCGTGGGTGCCCATACATTTAATAAGGTATAGGACCTCTGGCTTGATTCCCCTTGCACTAATGAATCTTATATAACTCCAGTGTACCCTGGTTATTATCTGTGGTTTGGCCCTCTTTTGGTCCTGGGACAGAAATGCCTAATTCTCCCCACAATTGCCATTTTTGGGTGGGTGTTCCTCCTATTGTGTCTCCTCCAGATGGGTACCTTGGAGACAATTTACATGCTCTTTGATAATTCACTGATTGCTCCTGTGCATTGAGCTGAGCAGACACTGTTCTTTAGTGTCTTTTGAGGTTAGTGTTTTTTTTTCTTTTGTTGTTGTTATTGTGTATTCCGAGCTAGGGTATGCCCAAAGCTCTGTTTTGTACTACCTTTTCCTATGAAACTCAATAAAAAGAATCTTAAAAAAAAAAAAAAAAGACCATAGAGTACATGAATACATGAATACCAAAGCAGACTGCAGAATAAAAATGATATAATAAAAAATACTATAGACTGTAAATAAAATAATAAAGAAACATTGTAAACAAGTAGTTTTAAAGAATTGTCTTGTAGAGTAAAAAATAAAATATCACATATCCTATAGTATAAATTAGCAATTGCACAATTATTATTGAAGTCTTGTAAATATATAACTGAATACTAACATAGTAAGGGTGAACAAAAACAGCGCAAAGTCCATCAATCACTACCTATTCTAATTATAATTCTGCTCCAATAGCATTCATGCAGAAGGCAATATAAAACCTGAGTTAGGCAGCTGCCAATTCAGGCCCATGGTGGAGAAAAATATTCCTTGCTGTCAAGAGCAAATAAAATATTCCTTAGAGCAATCACTCCGCTGATGGAGAAATACTCATTAACTAACATTTGTATGACCAACAATCAGTGGAAGAGTAGGCTATGTGTGACCTTAAAGATGTGCCTTTGCCACCTGTCCTAGGCAGCACATTAGATTCTGGCGCTGGAGCTTTTTGGAAAAGGATGGGTTGGTCTTTGTTGTACAGCAGTGGTTCCCAGCACCAAGTACCCCCAACAGGGCATGTTTTGGGAATTTCCTTTAGAGTAAATACCAAACCATTGACACTGTTTTAAAGCACCTATGCAAGGTGAAGAAAATTCCAAAAACATAACCTGCTAAAGAGTATATTATTCTTTTCGGATTTGTACTATCCATGTAATATCAACCTGTTATTTAAACTCTGTATGTAAAATGATCTTCCAATAAAAACATTTGTAAACAAAAAAAATGTAATTCTTCTATCACAAGTTATGGGTAGTTATGCATACATTACCCATGCGGGCTGGTGTCTCTGGGATTCCTTGATCACTATGTCGTAGGTGCGCTGTAGTGATACTTCCGGCTGATGCTCTGCTATTATGCTCCAACATATGGATCACTCCTTTGCTTCGCATGTTGCTTCATCTTCCCTTGCCCGTACTCACAGTTAATGGAACCCAGAGGGTTAGTGCTACATTTGCATGGTGGGTTAGGGTTATGGTTACAGGGAGGCTTAATGTTAGTGCTAGAGCTACATGAAGGGCTAGTACTAATGTTACAGTGAGAGTTGGCATGAGGGTTAGAGCCCTTTCACACTGGGGCGGTTTGCAGGAGTTATTGCGCTAAAAATAGCGCCTGCAAACCGACCTAAAACTGCCTCTAATGTTTCTTCGGTGTGAAAGCCTGAGGGCTTTCACACTGAAGTGGTGCGCTGGCAGGAGAAAAAAAAAACTCCTGCAAACCGCATCTTTGGAGCGGTGAAGGAGCGGTTTATTCACCGCTCCTAAACCGCTCCTGCCCATTGAAATCAATGGGGCAGCGCGGCTATACCGCAGCTATAGCGGCGCTATGCGAGCGGTTTTAACCCTTTTTCGTCCGCCAGCGGGGGTTAAAACCGCACCGCTAGCGTCCGAATACTGCCGTAAAAACGACGGTAAAGCAGCACTAAAAATAGCGCTGTTTTACCGCCGACGCCCCCACCGCCCCAGTGTGAAAGGGGACTTAGTGTTAAGGTTAGGGAAGGTTAGTGCTGGGGATACAAGGATAGTTAGTGTGAAGGTTACAACCTCCTCCTGGCTGAATTTCAGAGTTCTCTGACTTACTGTTTCCTTCCTTTTCCAGTCCTAATACCAGGCCTGTGCTGGCCATCGGGGCTACCGGGAGTTTCCCGGTGGGCCGATTGGCAGCGGGCCACTACACTTCTCTGACTGTCAGTGTCTCTCTCCATTGTCATGAATGCCGGGCGGCTCCGCTCCTGCACTCGGCAGGCGGCGCCAGCGTCACACAAACACAGGCATCATCACGCTAGCTGCCACTATTCACTCCCCCAGGCACTCCCACTAACAATATAGCCTTGGGCGGCCTCTTTGTCCCGGCACCATGACGTCACCCACGGCCGGAGGGCGGAGGCGGCCCAGGGACATAGGAGGAGGCGGAGCCAGGGCGTAGCATTGCAAGCAAGCCTGCAAGACTGCAACCAAGAGGAGCCGAGGCCGAGCCAGCGCCACTGTGGAGGATGATTCGGAATTTCTTGCAGGCAGCCAGCAAGTACAGAGTACAGTGACAGACAGTCAGACCAAGTCTATAGTGTGATTCATCATTCAAGTAAGCACTAATAACTTTACTAATAATAATAGTAAGTAACTGAATATGCAGCATGGCGGGGGGGAGGGGGGGAGGGGTAAATCTGTACTGTAAATGTACTGCCACTGGTCATGGTTAAATTATTCATCAGTTACCATGGCCATCAGTTACCATGCCACAGTGGCATTAATATTAATTTAATGCCACTGGTCAATTATTAATTTAATACCACTGACCACGGTAACTGATGAATAATTTAATGCCACTAGTCAATTATTAATTTAATGCCACTGGTCAATTATTAATTTAATGCCACTGGCCACGGTAACTGATGAATAATTTAATGCCACTGGTCAATTATTAATTTAATGCCACTGGTCAATTATTAATTTAATGCCACTGGCCACGGTAACTGATGAATAATTTAATGCCACTAGTCAATTATTAATTTAATGCCACTGGTCAATTATTAATTTAATGCCACTGGTCAATTATTAATTTAATGCCACTGGTCAATTATTAATTTAATGCTACTGGTCACTTATTAATTTAATGCCACTGGTCAATTATTAATTAAATGCCACTGGCCACGGTAACTGATGAATAATTTAATGCCACTGGTCACGGTAACTGATTAGTAATTTAATGTCACTGGTCATGGTAATTGATGGATAATTTAATGCCACTGGTCACGATAACTGATTAGTAATTTAATGGCACTGGTCACGGTAATTGATGAATAATTTATTGCCACTGGACACGATGGTGTGTTTGCAAAATTAAAGTGGGCCGGTCTGGATGAAGTCCAGGGCCAAATTTTTGTCCCAGTCCAGCCCTGCTTAATACTACATATCCCATAATCCTTTGAGCCTCTGCAGCTTCAGGGTGGGCTTTTGGAGTCATTTGTACCAGTTCTGGGAGTTGATGTGGGTGGATCCTAGGGTTACTGTGGGTGTTTCTGGGCCTTCATGTGGGTGGTGAAAGGTGTAAATATGCCATACCGCCTCCTGTGTCATTCCTGTCTTGCAGCATGCCAAAGAACAAAGGTTTACATCAAGACTACAGAGGAAGGGCTATAGGATGTTATTATGAAGGTGTTTCCTTCATATGTAAATTAATCACTTCACAGAGAGCAGGGCTCAGGAGGGTGGGATCTGAGGGGTGGGACTCTAACTGTTCACACTGGTCAGAATATTAAACTGGGCAGGATCGAATTCTAATTGTGATCCATTCCATCCTGCCAAGCAGCACAGATATCTTTCATAGCAGGCTGTGTATGTGTGTGTATAAAGGTATTAGCTCCTTGAATAATACTGTGATCTGTGAGGAGGGATTTGGAAGGTTGGGACTCTTCCTGTAGGTGTGACTGGGTGGGACTGAATGCTAATTAGGATGTATTCAATCCCACCCACCATCAGAGCTGTGAAGGAAGTGACATCATTTGCAGAGTCTGAAAGACTACAGAGGGGAGTGTACAGACTCTGGCTGCTGAGGGAAGTGGCTGTGGAAGGGACAGAGTCTATCAACAGGATATACAGAGTATCACATGAAACAAAGCCACAACTAAACCCAGAATATCAGGGAATCTGCAGGCAACAAAGCAACATGATACAGAGGTATGATCTATGTTGCGATTGATCATTCCATTCAGTTCTAGTGAAAAAAAAAAGAAATTCAGCTTTAACCACTTCAGCCCCGGAGGATTTAACCCCTTCCTGACCAGAGCATTTTTTTTTATTCGGCACTGCGTCGCTTTAGCTGACAATTGCGCAGCCATGCAATGCTGTACCCAAACAAAATTAACGTCCTTTTTTTACCCTCAAATAGAGCTTTCTTTTGGTGGTATTTTATCACCTCTGTGGTTTTTATTTTTTGCGCTATAAACAAAAAAAGAGCGACAATTTTGAAAAAAAAGTAATATTTTTTATATTTTGCTATAATAAATATCCCCCAAAAATATTTAAAACAAATTTATTCCACAGTTTAGGCCAATATGTATTCTTCTACATATTTTTGGTAAAAAAATCGCAATAAGCGTATATTGATTGGTTTGCGCAAAAGTTATAGCGTCTACAAAATAAGGGATATATTTATGGCATTTTTATTATTATTTTTCTTTTACTAGTAATGGCGACGATCTGCGATTTTTATTGTGACTGCGACATTGCGGCGGACAGATCGGACACTTTTGACACTATTTTGGGACCATTGACATTTATACAGCGATCAGGGCTAAAAATAGCCACTGATTATTTTATAAATGACACTGGCAGGGAAGGGGTTAAACACTAGGGGGCGATCAAGGGGTTAACTGTGTTCCCTGGATGTGTTCTCTCTGGGGGGGGGGGTGGGCTCACTAGAACATGACAGAGATCACTGCTCCCGATGACAGAGAGCAGTAGATCCCTGTCATGTTGCTAGGTAGAACAGGGAAATGCCTTGTTTACATCGACACCTCCCCGTTCTGCCTCTCCTCACCACAATCGCGGGCCACCGGCGAACATCGAGTTTGCAGACCCGTGGACTTCTTTGACTGAACTTTCCAGAATAACTACCAAGCATCCTTCACATAAACAACCCATGCGGTTCTGACTTTCAAAAAAAAGAAAGAGAAAACCTGCGCTATCAAGCAAAAAATTAATATACCTGCAGCTGCAACAAAACCACAAATATCAATGAGGTGAAAAATTACATACAAAGAAAAAATTGTGCGCTTGCATTAGATATTTAAATCTATATTACTACATGATTATCATAGATAAACAAATAAATAAAAAAATAAATAAAAAACACCATCAAAGTTAATTGTGAGTGATTTAGAAAGTCGCTATGCTACAGAGCAAACAGCGACATGTAAGTCAAATACTAATATTGACCATTGCATACATATAAACTAACAATAAAATTATAAACTGGTGTGCAAAAAAGAAAAAACAAAAAAACAAAGGTTATTCCACCCAAGCGCAAAGTCATAAAGTTCAAAATTGCATCCTGAGTCGCAGGAAAAACGCATATCCATAGTTCATGAATTGCATTCCTTAGTGTGTATAAATATATATATATATAAATAAAAAACACTATCAAAGTTAATTGTGAATGAATTAGAAAGTCGCTATGCTACAGAGCAAACAGCGACATGTAAGTCAAATACTAATATTGACCATTGCATACATATAAACCAACAATAAAGTTATAAACTCTTTCTTTTTTGCACACCAGTTTATAACTTTAATGTTGGTTTTTATGTATGCAATGGTCAATATTAGTATTTGACTTACATGTCGCTGTTTGCTCTGTAGCATAGCGACTTTCTAATTCACTCACAATTAACTTTGATGGTGTTTTTTATTTATATATATATATATATATATATATATATATATATATATATATATTTATTTATTTATTTATACACACTAAGGAATGCAATTCATGAACTTTGGATATGCGTTTTTCCTGCGACTCAGGATGCAATTTTGAACTTTATGACTTTGCACTTGGGTGGAATAACCTTTGTTTTTTTGTTTTTTCTTTTTTGCACACCAGTTTATAACTTTATTGTTGGTTTATATGTATGCAATGGTCAATATAGGTTCTGACTTTCAACCTTCAATCAGGTAGGATCTAAACCCCCTACACATAGAATTCACATTTTAACCCTTTAACCTAACCCTTTAACCCTGTCCATTTTCTCTCTTCTGGGTTTCACTGGCATTCAGCTGCCATAGATCACTCTTCACAGAGAGACTCGTGTGTAAACGAGCCTTTAAAACGTTTTCAATTGTCCAGAAAAGTATCTGAGATGACTATTGGGGTTCCAAATGGTCTCATTGTCTACAGTGTGGTAGATTTCTAACATTTGTAGAAGGTGTCCTGACAGGTTTATTAGCTTCATGTGTGTCACATCAAGAGCTAAAAAATGGCGCCCTCTATCCAAAAAAATGTATACCCTTAAACATGCTGCCCTTTTATAAATATAAGCAATAAAATATAATCATTGCATTGGATGTGGAAGGTGGTCTTCATTTATTAGGGTCCTGGTTTAGCTAGTATGCTCTTTTACACAGGAAGCTGCGGGGGGCTCTAAAAACATACTATACTCTGGGTGTCCACCTACATGCTAACATTACAGCCTGACAAGCCTGCACACATGCAGCAGCTGTGGAAAGTTTGACTCAGGCTGCAGAGTATGACAGGCGGCTATGCGGCCACTCGGCAGGGGAGGGGCCAGGAGAACTGGTGGGGAACCCAAGAAGAGGAGGATCAACACTGCTCTGTGCAAAACCATTGCACAGGGCAGGTAAGCATGACATGTTTGTTATTTTTTCTAAATGAAAAGTTTGCCTTTAGAATCACTTTCATTTTCTATAACTAGTCCACTTGAAATTACTGTAAATGACTACTACTAACTCCAAGGAGGGAATAGGGGACTCAAAAGACACAGCTCTTTCTTGCAATACAGCTTATAAAATAATCAGATTGCACAGCACGTGCACTTATCACAGGATGCTCTTTTGCAATGCTCTGATTACCGTTTTTCTGACAACCAGTCATACAGTAGTTGAGATGTATGCTTTCCTTATCAGTGCTTACTTTCCAGCCCCCTCTTGTGTTTTCCGAGGGGAGCAAAATACCCCAATATGTAGATAAAATACATTTTCTATTTCCATTACATTACTGCTCTCATTTAACACTATCCTATATTATGCTTTGGAATGGATGGTAGCAGGTCCAACCCCTTTAAATAAATACAGTGCATTGAAAAAGTTTTCACACCCCTGGAAATTTTCCACATTTTGTCTTGTAACAACCAAAAACGTAAATGTATTTTATTAGGTATTTTTTTGATAGACCAACACAAAGTGGCACATAATTGTAAAGTGGAAGGAAAATGATAAATGGTTTTGCAACACACCTGGGTGGGCTCTGGATGCAATGCTCTGCGCCTCGAGCTCACCCTATTTTGAAGCCTATTAGAGCCTCTGTCTCTAATCACGTGCTTCAAAATACACACCAACCCCCCCCGCCAATCCCCAAAATTGTAATTCATGCACCGGGCATCCTGAAAGGGGCCAGGTGCATGGATAGGGAGGGTGGCAGGGGTGTTAGGGGAGGGCGCTCCTGTTCAGGGTGATGTGCAGTGTTAGTCTTCTGTCACACATAGTGTTTTGCTTTTAGGTCAAAAGGTTACATTTTGGTCTTATCTGACCAGAGCACCTTCTTCCACATGTTTACTGTGTCCCCCACATGGCTTCTCGCAAACTGCAAACGGGACTTCTTATGGCTTTCTTTCAACAATGGCTTTCTTCTTGCCACTCTTCCATAAAGGCCAGATTTGTGGAGTGCATGACTAATAGTTGTCCTGTGGACAGATTCTCCCACCTGAGCTGTGGATCTCTGCAGCTCCTCCAGAGTTACCATGGGCCTCTTGGCTGCTTCTCCGATTAATGCTTTCATTGCCTGGCCTGTCAGTTTAGGTGGACGGCCATGTCTTGGTAGGTTTGCAGTTGTGCCATACTCTTTCCATTTATGGATGATGGATTGAACAGTGCTTCGTATGAGGTTCAAAGCTTGGGATATTTTTTATAACCTAACACTGCTTTAAAGTTCTCCACAACTTTATCCCTGACCTGTCTGGTGCGTTCCTTGGCCTTCATGATGCTGTTTATTGACTAAGGTTCTCTAACAAACCTCTGAGGGCTTCACAGAACAGCTGTATTAATACTGAGATTAAATTACACACAGGTGAACTCTATTTACTAATTAGGTGACTTCTGAAGGCAATTGGTTCCACTAGATTTTAGTTAGGAGTATCAGAGTAAAGGAGGCTTAATACAAATGCACGCCACACTTTTCACATATTTATTTGTAAACAAAATTGAAAACCATTTATCATTTTGCTTCCACTTCACAATTATGTGCCACTTTGTGTTGGTCTATTACATAAAATCCCAATAAAATACATTTACGTTTTTGGTTGTAACATGACAAAATGTGGAAAATTTCAAGGGGTATGAATACTTTTTCAAGGCAATGAACGTTTGTCAATATTATTGTGTATCGCAAAGCTGCATAATGATTGACGTTATATATCTGAAATGCTACAGTAAACATAGCAATATAGTGAATTGTGGACACTGGCAAGGCACAAACAACGTGCGTCTGTAGATTATCTCTGGAAACATTAATAACGGGAGTAATAGAACAGAGCAACCTGCTGATGGAGCAGAAAACTTTGACCCCCTCTTTCTTGCCGTTATATACAGTACACACAACCCTTCACTCCTTGCATTTGGGCCAGTCGAATCTCATAGGTGAGTAATAGTTTGCCTGTACTGAAAACTATCGTGGTGGTGGTGGTGGGGGGGATTATAGACCCTCACATATTTGAAGTATTTATATATCTATATATATATAGATATATATATATATATATATATAGTTATATATCTATGTCTATAACTATATATGTATATCTATCTATATATTATAGATAGATAGATAGATAGATAGATAGATAGATAGATAGATAGATAGATAGATAGATAGATAGATAGATAGATAGATAGATAGATAGATAGATAGACTGTATATATATTAATATCATTATAATACATAATTTATATAATGCTGACCGTATCTGTGCAACATTTTACACATAGATATGTATGTATATATATATATATACTGTATTTATAGGGCTCTTTTCTTAAAATGACTTTGCTTTTGTTTTATTACAAATTGCCTTAAAATTTTGCCTATTTTTAAATATTTAAAAAAAAAATGACCTGAAAAGCAGTGATGCTAAAGAACCTCTGTTGGTCAAATGACTCACTTCTGTCCAAGAACTTTACTTTTGTAGCACTGATGCCTTTTTTCACATCACTTAACATATAAAAAAGGATGGAGCCAATCACCGCCAAACAAATGAAAATGAGATCTTTGATAGCCTAATGGTTGCAGTTCAACTATTAGAACTTTACTTAAAGGCCTATGATCTCAATATATATTTTAATCTGGTAACTGTATGTGGTTAATTTTCGGAATCATAGCATTCAGCATATGAATTCCTTTTATATCTCACATGCCTTCATTTATATTTTTTCACAATACATGAAGACCAAATCACCTAGCATAAGTAACATTTGCAGGGTTTGGACAAAATCTAACAATGTCAGAGGTGTTTATATACAGGTTCTCTTATTGCGGATGAGATAAAAAGGAAGAGGAGATTGGCTTATTAAAATTCAACTTCCTACAAGACCATCTTTATTTCAACTAGTGCCAATGCTGTTGTATTTTTAACCCTTTGAATTTTTTGAAGGCAGACTCCCCTATAGGCTAATCCCTTCTAACAGCAAAAGAAATGAGCGTTGTCTGTAGTATTGGTTGAGCTTGTATAATCCGCATGTTGATTGAACGTAGATTGCAATTCACCAGTTTTAAAGGAAAGGAGAGACCTGCTTGTGTACCTGATGGACTTCAGTATACTGTATTATGTATGTCTTTTGTGTAAGGGTCCTTGCACATGAGAATGATGTATGAATGCTGGATCTTCCTGGCACAAAATTCCTGCCCAAAAAAAAAACCTTAAGTATGGTCTATATAGCATGCGCATTTACACAATATACGTATGCGTGTAAAACTTCTTCTAGCTCCCACAATGCTAAATAAGATAGGGAGGTGTGATTTACACATGTATTTGCGTTTATTTTTACATAATACACATGTATTTGTACTTATTTTTACAAATTTGCTCTTATATATGTAAAAGACTCACTAGTAATGCAGATTTTACTGATTTAAACACAGCATTAGTTTACTGATATTTATGCACATGTGCGCATAGGCCTTTGAAAGCAATGGGCTGCAGTCAGATCAGTAAAAAAAAAAAAAAAAAAGACTAAAAATTTGATGTTTTTGGCACCTGTGTGCAAGAGCCCTTAAGATTCCTACAACTAGTCCTCAAGTTTTTTCAGACTCTTATGTCCTTTATCTTTATTGTTGAAAAGTTAAAAAATATCAGTATACAGTATGTGTGGGGAATTTGGAGTAGCCTTGAAGTAAATTTGAAATGGATTATTTGAGCATGGCTTGTAGCGATTGTATAGAGTATATGGTGCTGCAGGACCAGTCAATACAATTTTCCAGCATTCTGGATATTTACTGCATCCACAATTCTTTCAGGTTTTTTTTTTACAATAGGAAAAGAGCAGGTTTTCAAACCTGGGAACTCAGCACAGCGATGTAACCAATCAAGTCCTTGAGAGATTGGAAAAAATGTCAGTTAGTCTAAGTTACCAGCATCTACCAAAAAGACAGAATGTCATTCTTGGATGGGCTCACACTTTAATGACCCATTTAGGATGGAATAATAACTACAAAGTTATAAAATCTTATATAGTTCAGACATTATATGAATATCCTATTCTAGAACAATGGCTCTCAACCACTGGGCCCCGGCTTCCTGTCTGCTCTAGAGCGGGGATAGTCCTAAGCAATTCAGAGCATGCAAGCAGAGGTCCAGTGCTGAGACATTTTGAACACCATTGTGCTGGGGGTGTGAGCTTGTAGTATCTTAGGAATTGGATGGAACTTGGTGTTGGGCTGTTGGGAGGCCCTTACTTTTGGGGCATGGAAGGTTTTGAAAGAATTTATGGGACCCTGGTTGAGAAACACGGTTCTAGAAGGTTGGCTATATAGAATCACACTTGCCCTGGTAAATTGCCAATTCAGAAGATCGGGTAATTGTTTTTCTTTTTTACTGTTCATGGTTGTCTTTGCATTGCAGTAATCTTTCATGTATAATAAAATAAAGCACAATAAACTGTTACAATAATGTTAAAATAATTACCTGGATTACAGGCAAACAGTGACATCACCTTCAGAAGAGTCAGTTTTTAGCCTGGAAAGTCAGCAACTAAATACAGCTATTTTATAAAAACTTTATATAAATAATATAAATATATTTTTTAAAAATCTTAATTAAAGATAAATGGATGGACCCAATCAACAAACCTTTTCTCTCATGGTCACTTTGAGAATGGCTCTCCTATTTAAAGAGTACATGTCATCAAGGAACAGAACCCAAGGCAGTCAACCGTTTAGCACAACATAGGGCAGTAGCTACTGTTTTTACCGCACGTAAACATGATGCACAATAAAAATGTCATTGTTGTGTGTAATTTTCTGAATGTCATATAGCTCTCTGCAGTGTGGTTTCAATCTAACCAAGCATTGTACCTGCCACCAACAAGGATTCCACTGCCATATAATTAGTATATGCCCTGACAACAATGAGACCATCCTACTGTACAAATATTTTGAGCCGTTTGCAATTTTTTTTGGGGGGGGCACTTGTCTGTACATAAAATACATTTTGAGGTAACACTCCTGTTTCCACAGTTTGGCAAACTGATTGTAGAATTTCTGCACAGTTTCTTTAAGAACGACTGAAACTAAGTACCTTGAGGGCCTCCAAGCCCTATCTAAAGAATCTGTTCAATTTGTATCCAGTCAGGCAAGCCTCACACCATATAGCTGTTTGTAGAGCTAAGGGAGCTTGTACAATAAAATTGTAACCTGTATGGTCAGCTTTAAAGGATATCTAAACCTAAGAACAAAAATGTAATTTATTGTTTACCAGTCCTTAGAGGTGGTATTTGCATTAGTTCTCTGCAAGTAGAAAACATACTTATTGATCTTTCCAGAATTCCTGTGTTCTTGTAATTTTCTGTGCACTGATCTGAAATTTTGAAAAAGTCATTGACCTTTTAGTTATCTTCTGTGAACTACACCCCCTTCCCTATGTAATGGAGATGAAGTAATGGGGTGGTGCTTGTAATATAAATCAAGAGAGCAGCCTAGGGTGACAATGCTGCTCTCCTATAGATAAAGTGTAGTGGATGAGCACAGTAACCCTAGGGCAGAAAATGTGTTATTTACAGCATCACCAGGTGAAAATAAAGGCAAAAACTAATACAGTCACCTCATGTAAGGTGAGCTGTAATATATTACATTTTTTGGGCTTGGATACTCTTTAAGCTTTGGGCCAGCTTCCATATAAAATGCTGAAACATTGTATAACAATAGTGATCAAAATAACCACAATATCCAGCCCTTCTCGGCCTTTTGGCTGTGATCTTAGTGTCGTGATTGAAGGGTTTGACTGAAGGCACCAGTTCCACTCGGCCTTGGGGTGTTTCCTTTATTGGTACACCCCATGCTGCTATTGGGTGGGACGCTGCCATGAGGGGGCGATTGGGGGGCTTGCTCCACCATGGCGGGTTGAGGTCTTTTCGATTCGCTGCGATTTCTGGTTAAGCCAGATGCAAGAACGATGGTGATGTTAAGAACGGTCGTTGTGGAGCTTCTGATGGATGTTTTTGATGTCAAGGTAAGAGACATAATGTGTCTGCAGGATTTCCCCCAGCAGGGAACTTACGATATTACTTTTGGTTCTTCCAAGGTATGCTTGTATTTTTGAAGAAGCAAAGGTAAAGAAAAGTGAGATCTTGGAGCTGTTTGAGGTTCAACCTCTTTTCATGCAGGAGGAGAAGGTGATTACGGTCCATCTTTATAATCCCTTCGCGGATCCAGCTTTAGTGTGGGCTTTTCTAAAAACATACTGTGAAGACCTAAGGGGATGAGAAAAAGTGTTAAACAAGTTTGGTATTTGGTCAGGAAAGTATAGGTTTTTTGGGCCTTTTAGGAAAGATGAGGGATGTATTGGTGGAGTGAGGAGACCCCCAGCTGTCTTTACTATTGGAGGGGAGAGGGGATTCCTTTTCTATCCTGGACAGCCAAAATACTGTCGAAGATGTTTCAAATATGGGCATGTAAGCACTGACTGTGATGAGGGAGTAGTGTGTCACTTCTGTAATACGGCTGGACATGCTGCATGTGACTGTATTGAATCCAGAGTGTGTGAAATTTGTAAAAGAGAAGGCCATTTTGCGAGACAGTGTGATAAATATCGCGAAGCAAAAGAAACTTTTGCGGATATCGTGTCACGTGACAAGATTCAAAGGAGGCTTGATGCTAAAGGAAAGTATTGGCCAAGGCGTGATGGTGGTGTGGGGAGAGGGACTGGAGGGGGACCCGCGGAAGTAAATAATGATGCGGCCCCATCTGGTGTACCTCGACCAGCCACGGCTGATGAGGCTGAGCCTGGAAATTATGGTGTTCCGGTTGATGGAGTAGGTAGTGCTTCAGCTTCTGCTGTTGGAGCGGAGGCTGGAGTGGCCTGCTCTGGGACTGGGGACCCGTCACTAGGTGTGGAAGAAAGGGCGGTACCTGGAGAAGAAGAGGAGGAATTTATGCAGCAGGATGATGTATCAGAAGAAGGTGGAATGGCTAGTGGGGCAGAAACCTCGGTATCAGGGAGGAGTGTGTTCCGGTTGATTGGAGATTTGTCAGATAGCGAGGAAGAGATGGATGAAGCAGAAGGAGAGGAAGAGGAAGAATATCTGGAGTGTGGACAGCGCTTTGTGTCTCCGACAGTGGAGGGGGTGGAGTTGTCTGGTTAATCGAGCCAGAATTAAAGAAGTGGATTCTGAGAGTGGGGAGGAGTCACTTCATATTGCCCTATCTTTGGACTCTCAGTTAGAGTCCGCCAGTTCTCCTGGTCCTAAGAGATGGCAGAAGGGAAGTAAGCAAGGAAGAGAGGATAAGAGTATGGAATGACTTTACTAAAAAGATTTACTATGGCTGGAAAAAAAAATTTCTCCTTCCTTATGGCTTTAACCGTCTGTTCTATAAATGTGAGGAGTGTGCGGTCTGGTTGGCGGCGAGCTGCTGTTTTTGACAGTCTGTCAGAATGAAAGGCAGACATTTTGTGCCTGCAAGAATGTGGAGTGGAGAGAGTTCCGGATTCTCAGGAATGGAGACATGGGGGGAGTGCATGGTCTCCGGCTTGTGTAACAAGATGTGAAGGTGTGGGAGTGCTTATTAAAAATCCGCAGGTAGTGATGGTAGCACAAGAGGTGATTGTGCCGGGAGGACTGTTACTGGTTGTGCTAGAGTATGCAGGGTGTAGATTCAGACTCTTTAATTGCTACACTCCTGCAGATAAACGAGAAATAAATGAATTTCTCAGCATTCTGAAACTACACTTACCTGGAAGGACTCCTACGATTATAGCAGGAGATTTTAACTGTATTAGAAAAGCAAGTGATAGAAGGGGTGGTGAGAGGAAGGTAGGCTGGATTCCTCATCCAGGTTATTAAATGAGATAGTGGCCGATTTTAGGCTAAAGGATGTAGCAATGGAAAGGGAAGGGAGTGATACCTCTCATACTTACCTTTCTGATCGTGGTACGGTCAGCTCGAGGATTGATTTCCTTTTCTTATCCGAGTTTGTGACAGTTAAGAACTATAGTACTAGGCCTTTTGTATTTTCTGACCAAAAAATGGTTTTTGGTACTTTTGTGTTGGAGGAGGGGGTTGTCTTCAGGAGAGGGTTGTGGAAACTTAACACCATGATTTTGGAGGAGGAGGAGGTGTGTGACATGTTTGAAGTTTTTTTTTGCACATTTGGTGAGAAGGAAAAAGAAGTTTGAAGAAATATTACAGTGGTGGGACTGGGCCAAAGTACAGATAAGTGGTTTCTTCAGGAAAGCAGGAGTGGAAAAAGCAAGCTGAAGGAGAGAGAGAGAGAAAAGGCCCTAGTGGAGAGATTACAGTGCTATAAATGGAGGAAGGAGAACAGTGCTCCAGGTTCTTTTTTAAAAAAGCTATGGGGGCGAAGAAAGTGATAAAGAGTGTTCTCACAGGAAATGGGAAAGTGAGTGGGGAGGAAGTGGTGGAGGAGGTGAGGCTTTGTTATGAGAAATTGTATGAAGAACAATCAGGGACCACTAAAGCAGAAATGATGGAGCATTGTGAGGTCCTGAGAGGGAGTTTGGGAAGAGAGGATGCAGGAAGCCTTGTTAAATATTGTCACGGAAGAGGAGGTGGAGGGGAACTTGAGAAGGATGCCAAAAAATAAAACTCCGGGGAAAGATGGGCTCCCTGTAGAGTTTTATGTTAGGTTCTGGGCAATATTAAAGGATCATTTGGTGGAGGTGGTAAAATATTGTGTGGAGACTGGGAACTTGTCGTCATCAATGAAGGAGGGTGTGGTTACCTTGTTGTACAAAAAGGGAGAGGATTGTGACTTAAAGAACTGGCGACCAATAACTCTGCTGAATGTGGACTATAAAATAATATCCAATCTGTTAGCGAGTCGATTTAGTCTGGTTGTTGGAAGCCTGGTGGGAGAGTGGCAGACATGTGCAGTCCCTGGGAGGAGGATTACGGACAATTTGACATTATTGAGGGACTTGATTTGTTATGCCCAGTCTAACAATCTCCAATTGGCTGTATCTGGTATTGATATTGAAAAGGCCTATGACAGGATGGCTCATCCCTTCCTGTTCGGGGTCTTGGAGCATATGGGCTTCCCGGACAAGTTCCTGGTGGCCCTTAAAGGATTATATGCCGGTATGACTAGTCAGGTGCTGGTTAATGGTAAAGTGTCTGATCCCTTTGGAGTGAATTCTGGAGATGCCCCCTGTCATCTGTTATTTTTATCTGTGTTATGGAGGCCCTTTTGCGACACGTGCAAAAGGATAAAGGTTTTCGGGGTTTCTTTATTCCAGGGGGGTATGGCGCAAGAGTAAAGTCCATGTGCTGCATGGATGACGTTACGCTCCTTTGTTCCTCTTCAGTGGATTTGAGAAGAGCAGAACTGCAATTAAGATTGGGAGTATGTCTGGCCCACAAGTCAATTGGAGTAAAAGTCAAGTGTGTGTGTTGAGTGGGACTTGTAGTACAGCACAAGCTCGTTTAAAAACCACAGAAGTAATTGAGATTTTGGGTGTCCAGTTTCAGAGGGATACAATGAATCAGTGCAACACCCAAAGGGTGGTAGGGAAAATATCCTAGAAACTAGAGTTTTGGAGGTTGAGACGCTTGACTCTCTCTGGGAAAGTGTTGGTAATAAAGGCAGTGATATTGCCCCTTCTCTTATACACCAGTTTAATATTTCCGCCAAGTATGAGGATTATTCAGAAGATTACTAGGCTACTTTTTGTTTTCTTTTGGGAAGCAAAAATGGAGAGGGTGTCCCATATCATCGTGATGAAAGAAGTGAAACTTGGAGGGTACAACTTCCCAGATGTTCAGAGATTTATTGGAATCCAGTTATGGATAAGTCACTTTAAGATCTTTTCTGCTAATGGGAATGCTGCTAAACTGATGAGATATCTTGCTGGATGGCCTATGCTTAAATGGGGGTGGTGTGAAAAAGAACTCAGGAGACCCTTTGGCTCTGGTACCTTCACCTGTATACCTACGATTGTACCAGTTCTCTTTACAAAATAAATTGAGTGAGTTGGGAGTCGGTGCAACATCAAAAGTAAGTCTTGTAAAGTGGATGAGGAGGGAGGAGGTGGTAACTAATATTCTGGGATTGAGATCTGCTTCGGCAGAGAAATGTTGGGGGAGCTTTTTGATAAAAGGAGTAACCAATAAACAAAAAGAGGTTTCCTGGGTGGCTTTACAGGGCTGTTTGCTTACAAAGTCCTTTTTGAAAGCAAGGGATCTGGTCAAAAATGATAGATGCCCTAAGGGAAGTATGTGGGGGGGGGGTGGGTGGAAACTGCAGCCCATGTCTTTTGGGAATGTGAGTTTGCAAAAAAAGTGTGCAGAAGAGTGGAGAGTTTTGTGAGTGGTGTGATGGAGGTAGAAAATATGAGTTTTGTGTGGTGGTTTTTTGGTTTGGTGGGAGGAGGGTTGCAACAACGACAAAAGGCCTGGATTTTCTTTGCTATCCTTAAATAAGTACTGTAGGATGCTAGGTGTTTAAGTTGGAAGAAAAATTATAATATTTCAAAAAAAGACTGTGTGAATCTATGCCTGGCTAAATTATATGTCATGCTGTTGTATGATAGAAGGTGGATGGGGGTGGAGGATGCAAACCTGTACAGGAAGTATGATAAATGGAGGGAAGAGTTTAGTGGGGGGGGGGGGGGTAGAGTCTTTTTTACTTACCGTTTTTACTTACCTTTTATGAAAAAATGATGTCCAGATGATGCAAGGAACGCTGCTCAGTGAAGGTATTGTGAGTTCATGCTAAGGTAGTGATTCAGTCTGATGGAAAAAAAAAAAAAATCTGTTCTTATCAGTTGCCAGGCGGTGGCGATTGCTTCCGTCCCTGATCTACGGCGAGGTGGTATCAGGGGTGGCGGAGGGTATGCAAAACCTGCTGGTGTAAAGGTAACCTGGAGCGATTTGTAGCTGAAAGGGAAGCCTTCTGATGGGGATGGAGAACCATTGGGTCTGGCCAGAGGGTCGGGTCCCTGGCCTTCTGGCCTAGATTGGGGTAGCTCTAGCTCCGGTCAATTTTTCGGGAGAGAACACTGGCTCCCCTTTCCCACTGGGGGAGCGGTTAATATTTCCCGAATGTAATTAGGAGGGATGGGAGCAACGGTGAGGCCTGATGGTAAAGGGCTCTCACCAAGCTTCCAGAACTTCAGGCCTTCCTGGCTGGGGTGGGGGCTGCTGTGGTCTGGGTTGGTGGTCAGGGTTGCACGAAAAGCCAGTGGTGAATGTGCCCCTGAAGTGGCAGTTCAGGGGTGCCGTACAGTCAGTGTTCAGGCACTTGATTTATGGCATCATGGTCACTTCACCACAACACACGTTTTTCGCACCTGCCTCTTTTGGCTAGGACCAGGGGAAATTTTTTATTCCTGGCGGAGGGCCGGCCATTGTATTGCACAATGGTCACTTTTCACTCTCTCCCACTTCCTTCTCCCCTACTTTCTTTTTATTTATTCCCCATTGTTTGTCACTTTTTTGTATTTTTTTGTTTGGTGTTGTCACAGTTTGTCACAGTGTGATGAGTAGGGTGTGGGTCCTCGGACCTACTCTGAAAGTCTTGGGAGGGGATGGACATAGGCCTTCTGGCTTGGCTCGGCCTCTCTCATGGGATCTCCCTTTGGGGGAGTCTCACCTAGTACTTGGGTGGGTCTGTTTTGACAGACCTTCCAGAGAACGGGGGTCCATCTGGCTTTGGCTAGATGGACCCATGTGAAGTACCTAAGTCCCCGTCTGGAGCCTAACACCCCGGGGGATCAGGGTAAGGTCCTTCCCTAGTGGAGGACAGTGTAACACCGTTGCACGTTTTTGTGTTTCACTCTTTATGTGTGTACACTTTTTTTGGCACTGGGTGGAAGTTTTTGGGTGTGTTTTGCACGCCACTGGCTTTTCAAATTATAAAAAAAAAAATCCAGCCCTTCTCACCCAATATACAGTACTTACCCTGTATAAGTAACTCTGTTCACAGAAAGAAAAGCTATAAAGTAAATCACTCTTCTAGGAATTTAATGTTCCTTCCTGTACTTTGTGCAAGTGTGAAGCAATCATCTGAAACACTCTTCTCTTACCTGCTGAACATATACTATTTACAATCTATTATACCCGTGACTGAATAAACATAATTTATAGTGGTAATAACTAAAGAAATACCAAGATAACGGCCAAAAAAAAATATTTTTAGAGTCAGAGCTAAAGGTGATACAGACAGTACTTGAAAGTTTAAAAACTGTAATATGAAATCTGAAGATGAGTATAAATTAAAAAATAATTCAATATTTATTTTTAATATAATATAAAAAAAATGTTGCTACAATGTAAAATAGTAAGTGTACAGCTTGTATAACAGGGTAAATTTGCTGTACCCTCAAAACAACTCAACACACAGCCATTAATGTCTAAACCGCTGGCAACAAAAGTGAGTAGAACCCTAAGTGAAAAAGTCCAAATTAGGTCCAGTTAGGCATTTTCCCTCCCCGGGTTCTTGTGACTCGTTAGTGTTACAAGGTCTCAGGTGTGAATGGGGAGCAGGTGTGTTCAATTTGGTGTTATAGCTCTCACTCTCTCATACTAGTCACTGGAAGTTCAACATGGCACCTCATGGCAAAGAACTCTCTGAGGATCTGAAAAAAAGAATTGTTGCTCTACATAAAGATGGCCTAGGCTATAAGAAGATTGCCAAGACCCTGAAACTGAGCTGCAGCACGATGGCCAAGACCATACAGCGGTTTAACAGGACAGGTTCCACTCAAAACAGGCCTCGCCATGGTCGACCAAAGAAGTTGAGTGCTCATGCTCAGCATCATATCCAGAAGGTTGTCTTTGGGAAATAGACGTATAAATGCTGCCAGCATTGCTGCAGAGGTTGAAGGGGTGGGGGGTCAGCCTGTGGGGCATCCTCAAACGGAAAGTGGAAGAGCGCAAGGTCTCTAAGATCCACCAGCTCAATGATGTCGTCATGGAGGAGTGGAAGAGGACTCCAGTGGCAACCTGTGAAGCTCTGGTGAACTCCATGCCAAGAGCGTTAAGGCAGTGCTAAAAAAATGATGGTGGCCACACAAAATATTGACACTTTGGGCCCAATTTGGACATTTTCACTTAGGGGTATACTCAATTTTGTTGCTAGCGGTTTAGACATTAATGGCTGTGTGTTGAGTTATTTTGAAGGAACAGCAAATTTACTGTTATACAAGCTGTACACTCACTACTTTACATTGTAGCAAAGTGTCATTTCTTCAGTGTTGTCCCATGAAAAGATATTATAAAATATTTACAAAAATGTGAAATACTGTATATACAGTATGACATGTTTCACTTAGTAAATTAGTATTAAAGGATCATTTAAGATGTAGTTTCTTTCCGAGCAAATGCGTCCATTCCCATAGAGAGCATTCAGTATGACACAGTTTTAATTCAGATTTTTTTCTGATTTGTCATAATATACTATACTTTATATGTATGATTCCCGCTCAGTGCAGCTCACCTTTTTAACACATGATATGTTTGAGTGTGCGGCTTCCCCATTGCACATTGAATATGGGGGCGGGGTCACTTGTTCGGCCCTGCCAAAATTCATTGAACTACTTGTTTTTTTTCAATGGATACAGGGAATTCTTAAATTGTAAAAGATGGAGATCATAACATCACTCCTCTTTCTCCCATCCACATCCAATCAGTGAACGCCTTTATAAAAACCATTGGGGGAAAAAAAGAAGTTCTATATGAATGGTGGTGGTGCCAAATGAGCTACCCCCTGTGGTCAGTTTTAAGTAGGGAAGCCACCCATAATCTGAGAAGGACCCAAAGGATTAGCTCACCAACTACTACAGTGATTCCTGGCTTCCCCAGCTGTCCATCAGCTCTATAAGTAATGTGTACTTATGTTGTGCCCAGCTGGACCAATGTATGTATGCAATACAAATAATTCCTGAAGTTCAGCTTTAACCCATAAACTTTATACTCTATAAATGACCTTTCATTAGCCAAAATCCTATTGTCTATATTTCTTTATTAAAGGAAACTTCTTGTAACAATGCAATCATATGCCATAATATATCACTGACTTTTTTTTTTTTTTTACATATTGGATTATGGGCTTCTTACAGCTGTTTACATGCCTCCCAACTTTTTGAAATGAGAATGAGGTACACCTATTAGCCAAAGTATGTAGGCATAGGACGCACCTGCTGCCTGCTTTAAAGAAGAATTGTACAAAAAATGGTTGCTTAAACCCACAAGTGCTTATTTATTTATTTATTTCAGGTTCTTATATAGCGCCATCAATTCACACAGCCCTTTACACATATATTGTATATTCACATCAGTCCCTGCCCTCAATGAGCTTACAATCTTTTACCACTACTATTCCTTTATACTGGCTTTTGGAATTTACAAATGCAGCAATTTAGAAGTTGGATGAAGGGTTTAGCACCTTAAAACACTTTTAGATAGATACTGTAAGTAATGCATTTTATATACAGTTATATAGATCAGAGCAAAATTAGGGACAAATGAGGAGGAAAGAGGGGCAGAGGCCCTTTGTTCCCGAATGAGGGACAGTCCCTCAAAATCAGGGACAGTTGAGAGCTATGTGTTTTAATACATAAGATACTTCCATATTAATAGATCATTTTTATCTTCCCACCAGAACAACAGGAGAACATCTGAGAGCATTGCCTCAAACATGCCATTCACCAGCAACAACCCACAGGTACCCCTCTCTGACATTAAACTGGGCATCGATGACACGCCAGTAAAGGTTCCATTAGATGAGACTCCAAAAGGTAAGGCTGAACAATACTTAATCACTAATGTTTATATACTCTCAGCCATAGGTCCTGTTTAAAGATTAGGCCAAGAAATCTAAATCTCAAGATCATGTGTTGGAATATGACACTTACTTCTGTGCTCCTGATCCAGGGATCGTCATCTTTAAAATGTCAACCCAAGGCCCTTGCAGGCCTTTTGCTCACTGCCCTATACAGGTCCAAAATTTGTTGTTGGCCCCCAAGATGTCCTTTGGTATTTTTCCAAGTGAGCATCTCACAGGCACAAAAACAACTCAAGACAGAGGATTAATATTATTATTTTAATTAACATATTCAATTTCATATGTTTTTCAGCTCACAGAAAATAGATATAGAGATAGAGATAGACATATAAACTAAGACTATGCAGTATATAACATAGAATACATAGTACAGAGGTCAAGAGTGTGTAATGCACAACATAGCTTATAGACTGTAACTGTTAGGAGTATGTCATGTACAACATAGCTTGTGGAGTGCTTCAGGCAAGAGTATAATATAATGTAATATGCAAAATGCCATATACATTACAATGCAGTGGTCAATACAATATAACATACAATGCGGCAGATATAGTGGAGGGGTCAGGTCTATTTAATATACAACAGACCTCATATAGTGCTTGGGTCAAGAGTATGTGACATACAATATAGCATATAGGGTACCATGGTCAGGATTATGTAATGTACAACACAAAGTATAGATTTGAATGTTAGAGACTATGTAATGCACAGCATATGGGTTGCATGAGTCATGTGTATGTACAACTTGGCATCTACAGTACAGCTTTTTGGACTATGTAAATTACAATGTAGAAAATTTAGGGCAGTAGTTGGGAGTATGTAACATACAGCATAGCGTATGGAGTGCAGGGGTTATGAATAAATAAAATAGTGCCCCTCACATTGCTGGTCAGTGGCAAGTAAAAATGTCCCAATATTGGTGGTCAAGTGGAGAAGGAATGCCCTGGTGGTCAATAGAAGGAACAAAAGGTGGTTAACAGGAGGGAAAAATGATATGGCATTGATTCAAAATACTAACCACAACGTACAAGGCCATCCAGAACATCGCCCCCAGCTACATCATCAACCTCATCTGCAGATATAATCCAAATCATCTTCTCCACTCCTCCCAAGACCCCCTGCTGTCTAGCTCCCTTGTTACCTCCTCCTATGCTCGCCTCCAGGACTTCTCCAGAGCCTCTCCCATCCTCTGGAACTCCCTGCCCCTGTTTGTCCATTCAGCCCCTACCCTCACTTATTCAGGGAAGCCTTTTCACACATCCACATAGAATCTGTACCTAAGTCACCTTCATCAGATCATCCCCCGCAGCTTTTACCTTTTGTACCACCTCCCCCTCCCTTTAGATTGTAAGCTCCATGAGCAGGGCCCTCCTGTCCCTTCTGTATTGAACTGTATTGTAATTGTACTGTCCCCCCTCTACATTGTAACGCACTAAACAAACTGTTGACACTATATAAATTCTGTATAATAATATAATAATAATAATAATTGATAGTCAATGCAAAGATAAAATGCTTGAGTGTTGGTGTGAGTAGAGTTAGAGGGAGAAAGACTGCTCCAGCCTAAGAAGTCAGTGGGAGGAAAAGAAGCTTTGGCATAGGGGGAAGGAAGCATTCCCTGGTGTCAGTGAATAACTATTCCTCCCCCCGACCCCCTTATCGATGGTGGTCAAGGTGGACCAATCCTGCCTAAGTGCTATTATCTGTGATTAATTACCTTAACATATGTTCCAGGACCCGTTTTGCTGCATCACTCAGCCACCTCTTAGTGAGGTCACAGCCAAAACTATATAGACACTGTTGGGCAGTAGATCACTCTGCCCAACAGTGCTAGCATAGATCCAGTGCCAGATAATAGAATGAGTGTTCTAAATAAAGAGAAAATCTGGATGCAACCATTTTCATCTCGATATTTTGAACAGCAAGCCCCAATACTTCTAAATGTTGGAGAATGTAATTTTGCAGCATTATGATGTTTTTCTATAGATTCCTCATACACAACGTCTATGGATCTGCCCCATGAAGAGTCAAATGAAGATATGGATCCCTGGGCCTTGCCTGAACTTCAGCCATCTGGTCCCTCCTGGAAAGGTGGGTTTTGAATGAGATTATTTAAAGTTTATTTTGCCTAGTTCACATTGGGTATACACAGCAAAATCCAAAACGTTTTATTAGTTTTGGATAGAGAAGGACATTAAATAAAACCCTTGTCAAGTGTTTGTGTGCATGTGTTTTTTTGTGTATTTAATTTGGGGAGATTTCCCATCACCTCCTGTCCCAGAAACACAACAGAAATTGAGAGGAGATCTCTCCAAATTGAGGATCTTCTATTAGACCATTGCCACTGGAACAGGTTTTTATGTGGAAAGATTTCATCTTACCTTTTGTTCCACTAAAACTGTAAATTTCTAAAGTTCCCTTCACCTTTTCTCCCAGGGACAATGATGATCAGGACAAATAAAGTCAGTGAATCTTCACAGCAAGGACAACATTAAAGCCCTGAGAGGGGTTCTACCCCTTTCATGCTCAAGCCAAAAAAAATTGAACTTTAGAAATACTTAAAATACTAAATGAGTGATATAATATTTTATCTTCTCTGCAGAGATGAACAATAAAGAGAGAGTGAAAAGAGTTATGATGGCGCTGGTCAAAAGTTTCCTACTCCTAGGGTTCCTCTATTTGTTCATCTGCTCTTTGGATGTTCTGAGTTCAGCTTTCCAGCTAGTTGGAAGTAAGTAAACTGTGCAAAATAAAAAGTCTAGTCTTAAGGGTTACAAAAAGCTGCAAAGTGATTCAGCTTTTTTTGCAATGGGTTTTTTACTGAGATATGAGGATGTACTGTGTATTCAGACATTTTCTAAAGCGTATGAACTTAAAAAATAGTAGAGTGAGAGAACTAGTGCAATTTTTAAGAAAAGTTGAAATGTATACAATATGTCGAGGTGCTAGTGATATTACGTCACTGAAGATTTCAAAAAGTAACTCCACTTTAACACTCGCATCCTATGGTCCTGTGAATTGTTTAATGTGCACTATATCCCATCTAGGGATGAGCTGCCAGTTCAGTCTTGCATCATCATCATCTATATCAACAGAGTGCTTCAACCTCTAAATATTGAGTTTTCATCCACCTTATGCTTTTTTGCAGGTAAACTCACCGGTGATATTTTTAGTGACAATGACATTTTAGCAAACCCAATTGCTGGTCTGGTCATTGGTGTCCTGGTTACGGTTCTGGTGCAAAGTTCAAGTACTTCATCTTCCATTATTGTCAGCATGGTGTCCTCTGGAAGTAAGTATTTATACAGATTACATACCCAAAACTTAAGGTAAAAAAGGACTAGAACAAGAAGCAGCTATATCATTTATAAGTGTTTTGAATTTATCTATTGTAAGATCTGCAAAACAATATGTTAAGTGTTAGTATCTTTACCACTATTCCAACTTAAAGTATAACTCCTTGTTAAATATATTTATTGAGTTTTCACAAAAGAAAAAATAAAAATAAAAGGATATAATACATGGATACATAGCATACATTCAAGACGTTTTACAATATAATAAAAATATTAGAGTTATCAAACAACCTTGTTTACTATATGTATGCTGAAAATAAAAGATGGAAGAAACGATTTATTAATCTAGTAATCAGGCTAAGTATCCAGAGCACTATAAAAGCAAAAATAAAAAAGGGAAAGAGGGAAAGATAGAGATAAAAAGAAGATTTTCTCGGAATGGTGTCCCGGCCCACGATAGATTTACACAAATAGTACATATTTAAGTAGTAGTATGGTTTACAACCTATTGAGGTAACAACAAAGATTGGTCAAAATCGGTGGGAAGGTAGTGTTTAACCCATGGTTGCCAAATTTTGCGAAATTGATTAATTTTATTTTCTTCAATAGCTGTCATCTTAGCATATACAAGTGCTCTGTTCATTCTGTGTTTGGCTTCAGCAAGAATTACATTTTGGGACTTCCATGCCTTGGCAATCGTTTGCTTTGCTGCAGTACTAAGTTGAATGAACAATTGAAATTGAGTATGTGTGAGTATAGAGGGCTTAAGGTTTAGGAGAGCCGTAGCAGGGTCTGGAGGAATACTGATTTCCAAAGCTTTAGAAGCCATAAAAAATACATTCTTCCAGAATTCCTGAACTACAGGACATTGCCACCATATGTGGAAATGTGTACCTGACGTGTCACATCCTCTAAAGCAATTAGGTGAGTACGTGGGGACGTATTTAGCTATTCTAGCTGGTACCAGGTACCAACGTGCTAGAACCTTGTAATTTGTTTCTACAGCAAAACAGTTTGTAGAGGAAGTTTTGGTGGCTAACCATATATTAGACCAATCTTGCTTGTCAAACTCTCGATTTATATCCTGTGCCCATTTAGTAGCGTATGGGGGTAGAGACTCGCTAGAAATCATATTAAGTTGGTTGTATAATATTGAAATAAGTCCTCTAATGTGAGGGTCGCTTATACAAATCCGCTCAAATTGAGTCATTTGATTAAGGGTTGAGCCTGTACTTAGTAATGGTTCATAGAAATTTGTATTTTGTAAATATCGGAATATTTCTGTTTTAGGTAACCAAAAGGTCTCACATAGTACAGGAAAGGTGTAAATGGCTTTAGCAGAGGATAGATTGTATAAGCGAGTTAGGTTCTTAGATGACCATACAGAGAATGATCTTGGAAATTTCCAAGCAGGATAGAAGGCTGGATTATTAAGGAATGAAAGCAAGGGATTATGTGGTGATTGAAGATTATGCGCAGATTTATGTTTATCCCAAATTGCTAGGGTCTGTTTCGTGATAGGATTAGAAAGATGTACTCTATCCGCAGGACAAAGCCAAAACATATTTGCTACTGAGATAGGGTCACTTTCCACCATTTCAATAGATACCCATATAGGAGTTTCAACATAAGTATGATATTTGGGAATAATTGCCATCTGTGCGGCGTAGTAGTAAGAAGAAAAGTTGGGTAGTCCCAAACCTCCATTTGATTTACTAAGATAAAGCGTGGATTTAGTTATGCGAGGTTTGGTGGTACCCCAAATGAAGGACATAACTCTACGTTGAGTGAGTCTAAGAAAATAAGATGGTAAAGATATAGGGAGTACCCTGAATAAATATAAGAGTTTCGGCAGTATTGTCATCTTTACCGCATTATTCCTTCCCAACCATGACAATGAAAGGTGAGCCCATTGTTTCAATAAGCCAGAGATTTGTTTTAGGAGGGGCAGGTCATTAGCCACGAATATGTCTTTAAGGGAAATTGTGAGATTTATTCCTAGGTATGGAAGTTGCTTTCAAGAAGATCTCTCTGTTGTTGATCTAGATTAGAAAGTGTGATATTAGAAAATAGGTATCTGTTTTAGTAATATCGAAATTCGGAGCAGAAGAATATAATTTAGATAGATTAGAGTGAAAAATCTCAAGAATTTTCACTGGGTTACTAGTGTACGCTTCCCGGGATACTTTTAATCTGATAGGAGTATGTATGTGTTGTAAATTCTTTAGAATTCTAGCCATAGGTGTATCTGGCTTATTTGCTTTACCATATTGAATATATTGTCGTTTACGTATAACCTTATCTGCAGGATCGGTCAAAAAAAGATCCAGGTCAAGACGGGCTTTTTCTAATTTAGAATTATTAGTGGGAGTTGGGGAGGTTTGAAAAGTCTGGTGGCAGTCATTAAAGGTAGATTCAAGTTTTGCAAACAAAAGTTTGCGTTCTCTTTTAAGGGCAGTTGCTTGTTGTATTAATCTACCCCTAATAACTACTTTGTGTGCCTCCCATAATGTAATAGCAGAGACATCACCTGTATCATTAGATATTAGATAATCAGAGATTGCTTTTTCAATATCAATACGATGAGAAGGATGAGTCAGTATTGAGTCGTTTATACACCAGGTGGTGTCATGAGATCTAGGGACTGTGGAAGCAATGGTAGTGAATACTGCACAATGATCTGTACAAGGAAGAGGAATGATTTTGGCTGATATGATTTCTGGTAGCATACTTGACGGAATAAGAATATGATCTATTCGTGAAAAGGAGTTATGTGGGTAGGAGTAGCGAGTAAAGCGTCTACTGATAGGGTTCATTTCTCGCCAAGTATCTACCAGGCCATGAGTGGTAAGAAGATGCTGAAAAGTTAGGTTTATTGAGCTTGTAGGAGGTCCAGAAGGAGATTTATCCAAGAACGGGAAAATAGTTGCATTGGAATCCCCACAGATAACAACGGTACCAAACTTATGTACATCTATAAGTTGAAAAAGGTGCGATAAAAAAGCTGTTGGGCGTTTATTGGGGGCATAGTAAGACACAATATAATAGGATTATCAGAAATAAATCCTGTTAGGAGTATATATCGTCCTTCGGGGTCTGTTAATTGTGATACAAGGTTAAACGGAGTGGAACGGTGAAAACAAATGAGGGTTCCGTGCTGTTTAACCGTAGCAGAAGCAGTATAGAATTGTGGATATGATGAAGAAAGAAATTTGGGGTAAACTTTATCAGTGAAATGAGTTTCCTGCAAACATATGATATTAGCTTTCTTCATTGCAAAAAGAGCGAAGTGCCTTGGTTCGCTTATGTGGAGTATTAAACCCTTGTACATTTAATGACAAGATATTTATAGGAGCCATAAATCAACAAGTGTGAATATTATATCATGACAAGTAAAGTACTCACCGAGAGCCAGGAACACCAATCTGAGAGTTAGAAGGGAGAAGTAGAAGAAAGGAGCAATAAGACAAAAGAAAAAAAAAAAGAGATTCCATCGAACCCAATATGAAGATAATTTAGCAGTATGTAGAGGCTAAATAATTGGGTGTGGGAACATTCAGGAGAGTATTAAGAACTCCCTGAGAGGATCCGGGACCACTAACAAGGACCCCCATAATAATGGTGGGAGTCCTCAAGTGGTATGAGGGGCAGCAAGAAATTCCTTAGGGATAATTAACATCGGAGAACCACAGGAACTATTCCATTGCTATCATGGAAAGTGACATTGAAATTATTTTTAAAAATATATATTAAAATAATGAAGCTAAAGTTCAAAAACTGAGAGAAAAAAAAATATTTTTTATACTTATTACAGTACCATGTAGCCAAAGCTAATTTCAGTCATGAATATGGCAGATTAAATAACTCAGCCAGCATACAGTGCTGGAAAATGTCAAGAGAGAGAATAATTTATTGGAACTAGATTATCGGTCCAATGAATCCTCGAATGTTCATATCGACCTCGCTTATTAAGGTTTTGTTGGGATGATGTGGAAAAGCTGGATATTGGGTCCTTATGCTGTGTGGAAGGAGAGGCTGGGCATCTGTGACACTGGTTCTTGGATAAGACTGCTTCAGCTAAACCCATTTCATTGAGGGCCGACTGCAAGTCCTCTGAAGAGCGACAGACATATTTAGTTTCCAGATGTGTAAATCTGAGACAAAAAGGAAATCCCCAGTGATAGGTGATTTGATTTTGCTGAAGTATCTGCAGCGGGGATAAATCTGTGAAAAGTTGGTATGTATTGCCTTGAAAGCTGAGGGACCATTAATTTTACGTGGGGCTAGAGCCCTATGCACTCTATCCATTTCAAGTCTGTCAATAGGGGTACCAGGTAGTAATTCCTGAAAGAGGGCCATGACAGTAGCCTGCAGGTCTAAAACAAATTCAGGGATTCCCCTGATTCGCAGGTTCGATCTGCGATCCCTATTCTCTTGGTCTTCTAAACGTGCCTGTAGTGTAAGGTTTTCCTCTTTAAGTATCATCAATTCAGACGTATAGTTCTATGTAAAATTTTCCATTTCATCAACCCTCAGTTCTAAATCAGCTGTTCTCTGACCTAGCTCTCTTATCTCTTTAGTTAATTTATCTGTTATGAGATCTGAAGTTTGCTTGAGGGCTTTCTGAAGCATATATTCAAATTTTTTGAATATGTCAGGTTGTGTAGTTGTTTATAAGTCACAAATGTCATATTCCGGCTCAGACTCACCATTAGCAGTTTGTGTCTTCTGGCTATGAGGCAGAGACTTTTTAATATGTGTACTGCTGCGCTGTGAGGGAGAGGATGCCGCCGCCATTCCAGCCGCCAGTCTGGGTGCCGTTTCCTTCGCTTTTCCAGATTTAAGTTTTGATTTAGGTCCTTTCAGGACCATTATGTATGTAGCTGATAGTGCTGGGTAGAGTTTTCTACCGTTTTGAGCAGTTTGTGGAGCCTCTGGGACCTGTAGTTCTCCGGTGTTATCTCCGGAGCTTTAAGGTAGCATAACCGTTACCTCAGGCTGCCGCGCATGCGCCCCCACTTAAAGTATAACTCAAGCCTCAAAACTTTTTTTTTCCAGTTTTAGTCACTGTTTGTACTGGGGAATGTTGTTACAGGGATTAAAAGTAAGAGGGAGTCCCAAATTTTCCCATTTTGATAAGTGTTCAGATGATAACTGTCAAAGGTGTGATTTACCCAAATTGGGGACATTTTGGGGGGTTTTTTCACTTATAGTGGTGTTTTTGGGAACAGAAAATGCAGTGAAGACACAGACCTCCTGCACTACTAAATTGTACATATGTGAATCTGAAGACTCCACTAGAGACTAAGTAACACAAAAGCACTCTTGAAGGTTTTCTGAATTATCAGCCTTCTAGAGGATCCTCCATTGGAATATAAGAACAAGGTTGTCCTCCAGCCGAAATAGGAAGTTTGACTAGAGGTTAGGGAGAGAAATAAAAGTTTGCCATTCAAGTCCATAAAATACTAAAGAATATTTTTAGGGAAGGTACCCTTAACATTAGATGATGAACTTCAAACAAAGCTAAGGATGTCCTAGATACAAGAAGATATTCACATATGACTGCTTTCAAAGAAAAGCCAGTCAAAAAAAGATCCTGCATGGTGAGATCATGAATACATATCTGAAGGCTATCCTTTGTCTTTAGAAAGTTTACAGGGAACTTGATAGATATAAAACACTGAAGCTACCGTTTTTAGCTTGCTTTTAGGGTCAGTAGTAATTTTTATTAGGTCAATAAGCCATAGTACAAGATCGATGGTCATAGGTAATAAAGTAAGGATAGGTAACATTTTGCGGTGGCAGCTCCCATATTTTTTCATCACAGATGGGATTGTTTGGTTTCACAATTTTCATGGTATATTGCTTCTATGTGCAAAATAATGTCTTCTTCTCTCCTGTAGTACTAAATGTGAAGGCATCTATACCCATCGTTATGGGAGTGAACGTCGGAACCTCAGTGACCAGCACATTAGTGTCCTTGGCACAGTCAGGAGATCGCAATGAGTTTCGAAGGTAAAATTCATTCCATTTTCCGGATACAATAAATAAATCTTTGTGGCTGGTTCCACTATGTTCAAGACTTGCAGATCAACACAGTAGATAATATTTTCACCTGATGGAGCACAACCTAACAAGATGCTAAAGATGGGATTTTACAACTACACTGTGATACACAAAGTTATAGGGAGCTAATAGACATTCTTCTTTTTAGGTACAAAGCTGGATGTATAAAATGTTAGAATGTTGGATAACTGGAGTAGCATCTGTGTAACAATTTGAATTGATTGGTTGTAGGGCCTTTGGTGGTTCAGCTGTGCATGGAATGTTCAACTGGTTGACAGTGATTGTACTACTTCCTATTGAGCTGGGAACAGGCTACCTCTTATACCTGTCCGAAGCTATCATCAAAAGCTTCAACATCCATGCTGGAGGCCAAGCCCCGGATATCCTGAAAGTCATCACCCGGCCCTTCACCGATCTCATTATCAAGGTGAGAGACAGTCTATCTATCTATCTATCTATCTATCTATCTATCTATCTATCTATCTATCTATCTATCTATCTATCTATCTATCTATCTATCTATCTATCTATGCTGTGTGAGCATATATGAACCACACTATCTGAATTCAACATTCCTATTGATGCCCTCTAGTTGGACAGCTCTGTAATCACTGGAAACGCTATTGGTGATCCTGAAAGTGCAAATAAAAGTCTGATCAAGAGATGGTGTGAGACAGAAAAGAAAAATGTAAGTGTCCAATTCCAGTGATGTTTTTGATTGAAGATCAAAGCTGCCCTCTATTTTAAATCACAATTGTTCACTGTCCACATTATGGCGATATTGTATCAAATATTGCAGAGGATGACCAAGCAGGTTTATTAGATTTTGCACACATATTACCCTTTAAACTGATTGTAAACCCTTACATATACTCACTGAAGTGGCTGGCCTCAGGTGGTACACAGAGATTAACCAAATCCTCTTACATAAGTTGTACCTGTTTATCTCCAGTCTTCTTTTCTCTACATCCATTTAAAGTCTGAGCTGTCAGAAAAAAGGGGGAGGAGAGTTGAGGTCACACTCTGCAGAGTTCAGTGAGGAGAGCTCTGAGAGCTGATTGGGGGGGAAGAGAAACGCCCCCTTCCACAAAGCACACAGGAACAGAGCTGAGGCTGTCAATCAGCTGGAGCTCCTTCCCCTGTCACCATTTTTCTCTTGGTGTCAGGAAAACTTGTCAGAAGTGACTCATGCAGGTAAGAGAGGAATGAGGCAGCAGACAGAAATGACACTTAGTGCTCTAGCTTTAGACACTTTGGAGGGATATGCTTTGTTCATATTTCAGGTCTGAGGTTTATAACCACTTTAATGATATTGTTGGAAAGTATGTTTGTGTAGACCTGGAGAAAAAAAAAAACACTTCAAGAAATTCTTTTCTTTGATTCAATTTTTCAAGGTGACCGAGTACTTCCCAGTTAATAACCTGACTGACTGCAGCACAGTTTCCTGCATCACCAACATACTCGGAACTTTCGTAGAAATTAACACCACAGTAGAAGAAAACATAAAGAGATGTAAGTGTGAGATCAGAGCCTTCTGGTTGCTAGAAAATGCCCCAAAGCTTATATAGACAGTAAAGAGTAAGTCATTATGCACATAAACGCTTAGCAGCTCCTGTGTGCTAAAGCATAAAATCTCTAGTGTTTACTCACACCCAAGGAACTGCACATGCCACAAACAGACGCCAATACAAGTGAATGGCTGTACAAAACCACACCATTTTTTTGTGGGGAAGTGCCGTACACGCATCCGTAGGTAAACGCAGGTTGATGCAGAAGCCATTGGTGTTTACCAGACCATGGCTGGGTACAACCATTGACTTGTACTTGCGACTGTACACAGCACGCGTGGCACCCCTAGTGCATAAAAGACCCAGAGATTTTATGCCTGAGCATACAGGCGCTGCTAAGCGTGTATGTGCATGGAGCCTAACTATACTGTGCAAGACTTTCTGTGATAAATTACATGTATCATTATCATGATATCACTAACAGATGGAATCCGGCTATTTATTTTAAATAGAAGGTACAGTTTATGAGGCAATTCCAGACAATGTTTTAACAGCTTACATCAATATTGTCATCCCTTGAACAGTGAACATCAAGAAAGCCATTTTGTAAGATAACCCTATATACATGATAGTACAGCTTAGTTATTAACTGGAATGAGGTCTTTAAAGGGGTCTTATTTCACTAAAAAAGCTAAATGTTCTTAACCATTAGAGGCACCTTTCTATGAAATTGTAAATATTACTTTGAAATAGTGCAAATGTTATTTAGTGTGAAGGAATATCCAGAAGTTTACAGACTGCTCTGCACAAATAACCTAGAAATTTTAGGCTTTGTACTCCATGGTCATCAAGAAGTGAATAGGGTCTGCACGAGACACACAGTATAGCATGTTAGTGCTACCTTGTATATTTATGATTAATCTCTTTTTCCTCAACCAGGCATTCATATTTTTTCACACATCAATCTCCCGGACATAGCAGTGGGTTTCATCCTCCTGACCGCATCATTGTTGGTGCTTTGCACATGCCTCATCCTCATCGTCAAAATTCTTAACTCTGTCCTGAAGGGTCAGATTGCACAAGTCATCAAGAAGATAATTAATGCAGGTGAAAAAAATTGAATCACAACTATACTTAAATAATTAGCACTGGGCACTTTCCTTGGCTGCAGACTTTAGCCTTCATTGACACTAGTGGGGCCTACATGATGTCTAGACCATATATAGACATCATGTTGTCACATAATGGATGTTATCCTTTTCTACAAGCTCCGTCTATTGTATCATGTGATTAATAGAGTTAAAAACTATTGCTAGAATGTGCTATTGGAGGCAGATTTATGTGTAAAGGTAATAATCAACTATTCAGGCCACCAAACCAATAAAATGAAATATTGCTTAATGTTTTCCAAGGAGACTTCTGACTCCTCTCAACGTTCTCTACAACCTACAGTGCTGTTACTGAATTTAGCCAGCAACAGCCAGAGGTGGTCAGAAGAGGCAAACAAAGAGAAATTTGTTAATGTGGGGGTAGGTCATAAGGCACCTTCGAGTGCCCCTATGGTACATACACCCTTCGCACCAGATCTGATATTCTCTGTAACATTTCAAAAGGATATTCAAGCCAAACAATGTGACTACTTCCTTCAGAGTTTGGTTTCAAGTGGAATGAAAAGCTATTTTTTTTTCTTTTTAAGGATTACAATGACTGTCTTTTTTTTTTTTTTGCCATCTGTGTCCCATTGGGGAGATTTCCCTTCATTTCCTATCCCATAGCCAAAACAGTAAGTGAGAGGAAGTCTATCCAAAGTGATAGATAGATAGATCAAAAGATGATGTCCCCCTAGAATTTTCCCTCTATTCCTGTCCTAATGACAACCCTAAATTTGGGATTTTCTTTCACTCTTACTTTCAGTGATAATTGTGAATATGACAAACAGAGAGGGTAAACCTCCGTGACAGGGGCACAGACAGCAGTGTAAGCCTGACAGGAGCTCTAATCCATCTCCACTCTGTCCAAAACATAAAAAAAAAGTTTTGCCTACAAGTACTAATGCAATGTGGTTTCATTTATTTCCAAATGGCACCCCAAGCACTAAAGTAACACAATGGCGAGTGTCTTTTTTTTCTTGTACATTGACAAAATGAATGAGCTACCTGAATGCATAATGCAATATACTATGCATTATCGCAAGCGATGCATCAGAGAAAAAAGGTGTGAATGAGCCCTTTGTACCAGGAGACTCCAGACAGGGGTAAATTTTAAATGTTGTTGTCTGTAAAGATTTATTATTATTAGAATATAGAACAAAATTATTTCAAAACACAATAAAGTGAATACAAATGGCAAATCACAAAAAACATGAGCATTTTCAAAATGTAAGTGTAAGGCCTGGTTCACACCTATGCATTTTTTAGTGCATTTTCAGTTTTTCAGAAACACACTACAGTCCATTTAACATGGTTTCCTATGGGTCATGTTCACATCTGTGCATTTTATGAAAAGGGCCAGGGACTTTTTTCTGTTTTTTGGTTCTATAGACATCAACGGATCAAAAGCGTGTATTGAAAAATGCAAAATGCAACTGCAATATGCAAACTGCAACCTGCATAGGTGTGAGTCAGGCCTTAACCGCTTGCCGACCGCCGCATGTACGTATACGTCGGCAGAATGGCATGGCTGGGCAAATGGGCGTACCTGTACGTCCCTTTGAATTTGCCGCCTTGCCATCACGTGCGCGCAGCCGGCAGCGTGCGTGCGCTCCTGCCACGAGCTTCCTGAGTAGGATCGCGGGTCCCGCGGACGCGATGTCCGCGGGGATACTCACGATCGCCTCATGGAGAGGAAGAACGGGGAGATGCTAATGTAAACAAGCATCTCCCCATTCTGCCTAGTGACACTGTCACTGATCATAGCTCCCTGTGATCGGGAGCTATGATTAGTGATGTGTCACACACAGCCCCCCCCCCACAGTTAGAATCACTCCCTAGGACACACTTAACCCCTCCCTAGCCCCCTAGTGGTTAACCCCTTCACTGCCAGTGTCATGTTTACAGTAATCAGTGCAATTTTTTAGCACTGATCGCTGTAAAAATGACAATGGTCCCAAAAATGTGTCAAAATTGTCCGATGTTTCAGCCATAATGTCGCAGTCACGATAAAAATCGCAAATCGCTGCCATTACTAATAAAAAAAAGTTATTAATAAAAATGCCATAAAACTATCCCCTATTTTGTAGACGCTATAACTTTTGCGCAAACCAATCAATAAACGCTTATTGCGATTTTTTTTACCAAAAATATGTAGAAGAATACGTATCAGCATAAACTGAGGAAAAAAAATGTTTTTTTTATATATTTTTTGGGGGATATTTATTATAGCAAAAAGTAAAAAATAACGAGTTTTTTTCAAAATTGTCGCTCTATTTTTATTCATAGCGCAAAAAATAAAAAGCACAGAGGTGATCAAATACCACCAAAAGAAAGCTCTATTTGCGGGAAAAAAAGGATGTCAATTTTGTTTGGGAGCCAGGTCGCACGACCGCGCAATTGTCAGTTAAAGCAATGCAGTGCCGAATCACAAAAAGTGCTCTGGTCTTTGACCAGCGAAATGGTCCAGGGCTTAAGTGGTTAGACTATTAATAGACTATTATCTAAGTCAGAACTGGGCAGGGGTGCTGAGGATGATGGTAGAAGCTGACTCAACACAGAACATCTACATATATTCTGCTACAAACATATGCTTGTGGATATAAATTGTAGGTAAGGTACTATATCGTCACTTCCTACAGCATCCAATTAGAATCTTCCTTTCAGTCTCTAGCCTGTACTAAAAGAAGGCAAATTAAATCTGAATGGTTAGCATATGTTTTGAAAAATATACTAAATTTTATAATTTGTTATGACTAAGTGCAATATCTTTGTATCACTTAGATGTCATTAAAGCGGTAGTAAACTGCCAAAAAAGTTAAAAAAATCAGCCCCCCTGCAGGTTTAAGTCACCACATACTAGCACATTATTACAGACTTACCTGCACACTGAGCCTTCCAGCACAGCAATTTCACAGCTCCCAAGTGCTTCCATCTTCACCTGGTCTTCCTTGCTGGTTTGTGGGCGGCACGGGTATCCATTCAGAGCGCATGCTCTGGTGAGGCCGCCAGCTGCATCCCATTTGAATGTATCCTAAACAGTGCAGGTTTAGAAGATACAGTATTCACTGTACCTACAGGTAAGCCTTATTATAGGCTTACCCGTAGGTACAAGTTGAAAAGTGGACTTTACTTCCACTTTAAGATGTTACTATTTTATTGTGCTGCTAATATCTGTTTCATAACTAAAGAAAAACATCCACAGGCAAATAAAAAGCATTGCACAATAAATAATGTTATACATATTCATGGTGCAATACACATGTATTTGGGAGCTGCCGTCATAACTGGTGAAATTAGTACAAGTATTGCCACAAATAGTTTTCTAAATAATGTTAAACACAATGTTATAATTTGCTTCAAAATCTCACTTAAATCTATCACGTTAACTTATTAAAATACCAATAAACTTTATAATGCAGTATACTGTTCATGTGTTTATTTAGGCATAAATATAATTATGAATTATGTGCACACAGACTTCCCGTTCCCATTCAGCTGGCTCACTGGATATTTGGCAATCCTCATTGGTGCTGTAATGACATTCGTGGTCCAGAGTAGTTCCGTGTTCACTGCCGCTATCGTACCTCTGATGGGTGAGTGGTTATCATTAAAAGACATTTATCCTTCCGAGCATTTGTACTTGTTCAAGTATTCCTTTAAAATGCCGCTTCTAACAAAAATACCAATCATGCTGTACTGTAGCTACTAGGGGTTGGCACTATCAATGTTAATGCTATTTCAGACCTGGCCTACAGTATATCTAAAGCTAAAATTTGGGTTTATATTTTCATGTCATATTTTCATGTCATGTCATTGTTGGATTTAATTTTTGTTATCTCTGTGTCAATGCAATTATGTTATTACATAAAGTGTATACATACAGTGTATATATATATATATTAATATATATATATATATATATTAATATATATATATATATATTAATATATATATATATATATATATATATATACACACATACATACACACATGCGCGTATAGATGTGTCAATAAAAAAAGAAAAGACCTATACTATAGAGAAATAAAGGACCTAGCTCACACGCTATTTGAAAAAAAAGGCCCCTCTCAATCCAGAACATAGATTTCCCACTGCAAAGTACTCACATATAATAGAACCCATGATCTTGCAATATGATGTGGTTGCCACGATATAAAATATTGCAATGTAAAACATGGCCAGAATATAAAATCATACAGCGTCCAAATATAATATATAGTAGTACCTCAATGCGGTACAATGCTACAACAGAATACGAGACATTGTAACAATGCCCCAATATGAAACATTTCCACTAATCATACCTGCTGGTCTAGTGGAGGAAAAATACATACATAAAATAAAATAAATAATGATCATTTATGCCTGTTCCTGAATTTCTATCTTCACCACTGTGACAGTGTTTACTGGGTGCACTGTCACAATGGCAACACAGCAGTCATGCCGGTGTATGGGGCTGTCTAATGATTCCTTTCATCTGCCACAAATACAGAGAGATCTCACTCTTTGTCCCAACTCCTTGTAAAGGATCAGGGTTTCCAGGGACGCCAGAGTAATGCACATGGTCGGACTTTTCGGCTACAAAAGTCCGACGGACGCCAACGGACTAAGTCCGGCGGACAACCCAATCGTGTGTGGGCTTCCCCGGACTTTCAGCGGACTTTTCCAGCCGCAAATCTGACGGACTTTAGATTTGGAACATGATTCAAATCTTTACGTCGTAACTCCGCTGGACCCAGAAATTCGCTTGTCTGTATGCTAGTCCGACGGACAAAAACTGACGCTAGGGCAGCTATTGGCTACTGGCTATCAACTTCCTTATTTTAGTCTGGTGTACGTCATCACGTACGAATCCGTCGGACTTTTGTGTGATCGTGTGTAGGCAAGTCCGGTTGTTAGAAAGTCTATTGAAAGTCCACCAACAGTCCGTCGAAAGTCTGTCGGACGGGCTGTCGGACTTTTGTAGCTGAAAAGTCCGACCGTGTGTACGTGGCATAACAAGCATGTGGGATCTCGCTACATCGCTGCCATTGGATCAGCGCTGTCATTAGACAACCCCATACAGCCACTCACAGGGCACAGGAATGTGATATACATTTTGATATTTGGGGAGTCCAGATCACTAGCCAGTTGTGTTTGTAAGAGCAAACAGTCTTTATTTTCCAAAGGGCAAATGAAAAACAGCTTTTTTTAGCATAAAACAAACAAAATAGTTCATAAACTTCTGGTACAAAAACAAAAATTTGTCTCACCAGCATAAAAAACCTGTCCCACAACAGGGTGTAAAGTTCCCACTTGTTTCAGGGGTCCAGTGAAAATGTCTTTACAGTCCTACAACTGAGTCCTGTTTCACACAACACCTCAAGGAAACCTGCTGGTTGATTCCTTTCTTTTCAGCCCTTTCTCACAGGTGGGTAACCCCTTTCAGGGCCAAAGTACCTGTAGTCAGGGCTGGAGGCTCCTTCCCACTTAAGATCTCTTCAGCCTTTGAATTCCAGGACTTAAAGAATATGTTAACCCAGCATTTCATATGCCTGATATAGTATGTGCCCACTATACCATGTACTTGTATGAAAAATATCTGGTTCTCTTTGTAACACTTCCTTTGTGTGATATCCCCTGGAGTTCCTGCCAGTCCCTCTGCTTTCCTATTAAAAAATGACCACACTAGGCAGGCAAACACAACGTGGGTCAGTTCTTAGCTGTGCTGGGAACTCAGTGTGCTCTCCTCCAATGATCAGACTTGTCCTGACACCCCCCCCCCCTACTGCACAGCCATTCACTGGGAAGCTCAGTGTGCTGCTGCTTCTCCTCCTCCCCCTCCAGCTCTTTTGCAGCTGAGAACAGAGAGAATGTGATCACTTATAAGAAAGGAAAAAAAAAATTAATTTATAATTTTGTTATATGTATACACAAATGTTTTGCCTTTCATTTCTATTTTAAACTGAATGGGTTGTTTTACAAAGTGATTGTTTACGATCACTTTAATAACTCCAGGAAGATTGCAGATCAGCTTTCCCCTTTCTAAACAGATTACCTTGAAATCTTTCACCCCGTACAGGTGAAAATCCCTGAGTCTCTACACTGTCTCTTTCATTGTCCCCATTAAAGGGACCACAACCCAAACAATGAAGACACATATTTCTCATTCAGGGCCCAACCTGCAAATATTAATTATTTTTATGTTGCTAAACTTACTTTTGATAGGTACAACTGTCTAGGAATTGTTTTATGATAATTGTCTAATTTTTGCAGGTGTTGGTGTCATCAGCATGAAAAGAGCCTATCCTCTGTTTCTTGGATCTAATATTGGTACCACCACTACAGCTGTGTTAGCGGCCTTAGCCAGCCCTGCATCTTCCCTAAGTGAATCAGTGCAGGTATGATGTCTTGTAATTCCTTGCTTGCTTTGAGGAATTTAAAAGGCTGTGAATAAAAATAATTATTGCACTTACCCTAGATCAAACACAAAGAAAGGAGCAGCTACACAAGAATGTGACAAAAATTCAAAAAGTAGTGAAGGTAAGTGTGTAGCGCTAAATATTCGAAACAGTGAAATGTGTGTAAATCACTAAATAATAAATAGTAATTAATAATATGCACCCTGCTGGGTGAAATAATGAAACAGTAAGTCCACAAGTGAGGCAAATACAGTGGAAATGTCCATCATAAAAGGATGAAGAATATCACGGTGAAGATGTCATAAAGCCGTATGAACCATCCCATGGAAATTTCTTTCAAACAAATGTTATGACTTAAACACGCTTACCGGAACTGTTGGACCCGACTGTCAGCGAAACAGATCAATCAAGCATGGATAATCCCAATCGGCAGATGGACCAGGCTGTCACGGGAATCCTGAAGAATATGGGGTACACCTCGCAATTATCCCAATGGTGTTAACCACAGATGGAGCCAATGGACAGCTATAGGCCGATCAGATGTTGGTGTCCCAATCGTGTAGATGAATCGAACAGCCAAGGGTATCCACGAGAAATCCAAAAGCAGCAAATGGATTCTGGTATAGAGTACCCCTGAAAGGGGTAATAAGGACCCAATAGAGGAACCCAAAAAAACTTTCATCCACAGAACATGGAAAGAAAAAGAAAAAATAGGGGCTCCAATGGTGCAGGTCAAAAAAATGGGTTTTAATTGATAAACACCGACATACATGAATAAAAGTGATCACAGTTCAGTAAAAGCAATATGGGGAGTGGTGTACCTGGCCCGGTACACCACTCCCCATATTACTTTTATTGAACTGTGATCACTTTTATTCATGTATGTTGGTTTTTATCAATTAAAACCCATTTTTTTTACCAAGAGGGTCCAAGAGTTCCAGTAAGCGTGTTTAAGTCCATACCATTTGTTTGAAAGAAATTGCCATGGGATGGTTCATACGGCTTTATGACATCTTCACTGTGATATTCTTCATCCTTTTATGATGGACATTTCCACTGTATTTGCCTCACTTGTGGACTTATTGTTTCACTATTTCACCCAGTATGGTGCATATTATTAATTATTATTTATTATTTAGTGATTTACACACATTTCACTGTTTTGAATATTTAGCGCTACACACTTACCTTCACGAATTTAAAAGGCTGCCAACATTTTATATAACTGCTCTTTCTCACAAGGCAAGTCTATTAGTCAGCCAGAATATTTGTTTCCCTGCAGCTCTCCTTCTTCTGTCTTCCACATAACTACTGCATAGTGTAATTGGTGGAGTTTAAAGGGGGGAACTAGTGAGGACTGCGGGGGACACAGGAGATCAACACTCTGGGGGTTATTTACTAAAGGCAAATCCACTTTGCACTGCAAGTGCACTTAGAAGTGAAGTTGCTGCATATCCGAGGGGGACATGCAAGGAAAATAAAAAAAAGAAGTTTAGCTTGCACATGATTGGATGATAAAATCAGCAGAGCTTCCCCTTATTTCAGATCTTCCCCCAGATCTACAGCGACTGCACTTTCAAGTGCACTTGTAGTGTAGAGTGAATTTGCCTTTAGTAAATAACCCCCTCTGAAAGTGGTTGTAAACCCTTCTTCCTGACTTTTAACTATAGGTAAGCCTAGAATAAGGCTTACCTATAGGTAATGGAAATATCTCCTAAATGTGTGCCGTTTAGGAGATATTTCACTTGTAGTGCGCCACATATGTGGTCAATGGAGCAGAGGACGGGGTCAGTGGGTCAGATGATGAGGCGCCACTGGTGGGCACTGATGAGGAGGCACTGATAAAGCTGCACTGTTATGCGACACTGATGGGCACCGATTGGCAGCACTGATGGGCACTGATGAGGAGGCACCGATTGGCAGCACTGATGGGCACTGATGAGGAGGCACCGATTGGCAGCACTGAGGGGCACTGATAGGCGTCACTGATGGACACTGAGGAGGAGGCACCCATTGCCAACACTGATGACCACTGATAGACGGTAATGATGGGTACCGATGAGGAGGCACCGAATGGAAGCACTGATGGGCACTAATAGGCGGCACTGATGGGCATTGATATCCGGCAAGTGTGTATAGATCGTGATCAGCTGTAAATGGACACAGCTGATCATGTGGTTAGGAGCAGCTGTGACCTGCTCTTTACCCTGATCTGTGATCAGCTGTGTTCAAAGGGTACAGCGATCACAGATCGCTCTGGGTACTGTAGCAGTCATTCGACTGGGGAGTGACGCCGCTCCCCTGAACAATGCCGGCAGATACGCCCCTGGTGAAGAGTCATATCAAACATGATTTTAAGGTAAAAAAAATGTTCAGTTGCTCCAGAGCTTATTAAATGAGACAAAGCTTCACTTTGCAAAGAATACCCAATCACATGCAAGGCAAAAAAAAACAGCATTTTGCTTTCACATGATTGAATGATAGAAGTCAGCAGAGCTTCACCTCATTTAATAAGCTCTGGAGCAACTGCACTTTATAGAGCGGGACTGCACTTGAAAAGTGCACAGTCTATTTGCCTTTAGAAAATTAACCCCACAGTGTCACTAAATTCCAAAAAACAAATCTTTTTAAATTCTACAGATAAAGTAAAGATTTTGGTGGTCACTACAACCAGAAAATCTCAAGCTGTTGTGGGACAGCATGTCCCAGCATGGCGTTCCAGACAGTAAGACTATATGGTCAAGAAAAGACCTCTCAGACCATGCTGGGATTGAATGTCCATGGCGACTGGGGATTTGCTGGCTTACTATCACTGGCTGAGTGAGTTTTTTCTTAAGCCTGGTACACACAGGTAGTTTCTTTTTTATTCAACCCAGCGGGCTAAACAAAAAAAAAACTGAGGAGCTTGCTATATTAACTTTGCAATAGTACAGTGATCTCCCCGCTGAGCTATTGTATTCTGACAGGGGGACCATTGGCTGTAAGCGCTGATCGGATAATGGTCGGCTAGTGGTTTTCCAGCATACCTGTTTGACAGAAGCTGGACAGGCTATTGTGCATACTGGCCAAATGTCGGACGGTTTCTGTTAAACCGGTCGATACCAGACAATATGTGGCCTTTAAATTAATTATCTACTAGATGTATATCAATGCACAACTCGGTTCTTTGCTGGCCAAAAATGATCATGATACAGCCAACCACTAGTTCTTCTGTGTCAGATGAGCTGCAGACTGAGCTGTATTGTCTTTGATCCACCTTGTATAAGACAGTGAACTACTTTATAATATATCCATCGCATGATAAGCAGTCTGTACTACTTTTTATTACATACTACTGTTCTCAGAGAATTCAGAAAATATGGCCTGACATTTGTTGATTATACAATACTTTCAACGTTAGAGAGGTATTAACCCCCCGACCAATAAAAAAGTTATAAATTGCAGCTTATCAATCCTTAAATGTGGTGGCTGTATTAGCTTTTTTTCTTTATTTTTTCTTTAATTTTACCTGGTAATCCAGACAGTAACTCACTTTCTATCATAGAGGGGCTCCTCTATCTACAAAGGAGCACTAAAGTCACCAGTCAGCAGCATTGTCTGGAGAGGGTAGTGCTGGGAGGACTAATAGACTAATAGATTTAGATGGACTTTACATAAGTGACTACAAATTAAAGTCTAACCTCAGCTAAAAATTTTAAACAATTACAGAAACGTTTTTTTTTCTTTTTGGGATAAAGGTTTTACATGCATAAAAGCTGACTGTTGTAAGAACCACTGTGAGTGTTAAATTGTTTGTCTTAACCATATGACTGCATCATATACTGCAGGTATTAATGTTGTAAAATATAAAGTAATGCAACTTACTCGCTAGGGGGAGAACCTCTGGGGGACTCCATAATGGAAAAAGATGTGGGGGTCCTAGTAGATCACAGGCTCAGCAATAGCATACAATTCCAAGCTGCAGTAAGCAGAATATTAGCATGCATTAAAAAGGGAATTTACTAAGAGATAAAACTATAATTCTACCACTTTACAAAACTCTGGTGCGGACGCATCTTGAGTATGCCGTCCAGTTCTGGTCACCAGTCCTCAGGAAGGATGTGCTGGAACTGGAGAGAGTCCAGAAAAGGGTAACAAATCTAATAAGAGGACTGGAGGACCTCAGTTACAAGGAACGACTACAAGCATTAAACTTTACATACTTGAGAGGAGACATGATAGCGATATACAAATACCTCAATGGTAATTCTAGCATAGAAAAAAAACGATTCAGTTTCTGGGAGCTTAAGAAGACAGGCAGCCACTAAGTGAAATTGGAGAAGAGGAGGTTTAATCTTAAACTGAATAGGGGTTTTTTTTTACTGTCAGAGAGGTAGGATGTGGAACTACCTTCTACAATCAGTGGTGTCAGCCAGGAGTGTCGATAGCTAAAAAAAAACCTCATAGATGGGCATCATGGAGAACGCATTATACAGGGGTATGGGAAATGGTATTGACATAAACACACACATCCACACCCACATAGGTTGAACTGGATGGAATGGTGTCTTTATTCAACCTTACCAACTATGTAACTATGTATATTAGTGATTTTGCCTTTATTGCCACCTTAAACTTATGGAAAAATAAAAAATATTAATCTTTTTTTAAGTATTGAGTATTCAGACCTCGCGCTTTGAAATCACGGGCAGAATCATTGGCAAATCTGTCCGCGATTCAAAATACTTTGGTGTGAATGCAGCCTAAATCGTAATTCACCTAACTCCCCACATTAATTAATTATCCCATGAGCAATTCAAAACCTACAATTTTTTGGTAGTCATTCTCAAAGAAATTATTCAATTGCAATGTTATTATCAACTTTATGGCTACCAAACAAAGTATGTTACAATTTGTAGTTCCAAAGACTCCTGTGTGAACTTTAGTACAGGAGATAATGGCATGGATATGTCCCCAATAAACCTTCAAGTACTGAACACTGATCAGATATTAGCCTACAAGACAGATAACATCGATGAAAGGAATTCTGCAGTTTTATCTTATTATCTCAATAATTATTTCACCCTCTTCTTCTTTATTCTAGGTGGCATTCATTCACCTTTTCTTCAATCTCACTGGCATTCTCCTCTGGTATGTTATCCCATACCTTCGAATACCGATCCACATAGCCAAAAAATTTGGAGATATTACAGCAAAATACCGCTGGTTTGCAGTTCTTTACCTCCTCTTGAGCTTCCTTATCCTACCCCTGGCTGTTTTTGGCCTGTCTATGGCTGGATGGATTGTGCTAGCCGCTGTCGGAGGGCCAATTCTGGTTGTCATTATTGCAGTTATAATCATCAATATTCTTCAGAAGAGGTTGCCAAAATATTTACCATCCTTCCTGAGGAACTGGGATTTCCTACCTCTTTGGCTACACTCTTTGGCACCCTGTGACAATTTTTTCTTCACCATGTGTGGATGCTGTTGTAAGAAGTGCTCTCAGCACAGAGAAGAGGAAGAAAAATCAAAAGAACCTCTTCCCCTGAAGGACTCTCTATCCCTTGAGACTTACTGCTATGACAATCCGGACTTTGTTCAATCCCAGGAGCTATGAGGGTGCAGCCTTACACCCACGTGGATCTATCAGGACTCAAACTCCCTCTTTTCACCAGCCCTACCCTCAACTATTTATGTGAAAGAAAACACTTTATTTTGATATTAATTCATGATATTTTTTTGTACATAATATGGTGCTCTGTTCCAGGACAAAAGGGCCAAAAAGTCAACTGTAACCTATGATTCGATCAGATCATGTTAAACTGGTATATTCTCTTAAAACTCCACAAGGGGCCAGCTGTGATAATTAAAGGTTTTGATTGCAGTCTGCGCAGGACTGGCACGAGAGCCATTTTTTCCTTCCTGCAGAAAGTAGTCTTTGTTTTGTTTTTTTTAAAGCCACCTAAATTGAGTTAGGGGAAAGCTCCTAGATGGAAGTCATATTGGTCAATCTCAAACTAACTGAGCCAGTAATCTCAGGTTTTTCTGAAGATTTTGGGTAATAATGACTATAATGACTATATTAGCCTCTGGTTATTGAACAAGTAATGTTCCAAAAACAGAGGAATTCAGTCAAAAGGTAATATGAGCTGAGGGTCTCTGTAAAAATAGATCATGTTGATGTGTATGAAGACCTTAACTTCTGATTGCATACTCCACTTCTGTGCTAATCAGTGGTGGATACAAAATAGCCTTCCAATGGTATGCTTATAAAATTTTGTTGATGTAGAACAAATTTATCCATTTGTGCTCAGCATGTAAGAGGTAATTTATTGTCAGTGTTTTAGCAGTTCACTAACTTTTTGCACAGTATACTACACCTGTCACTCTAAGAGCCTTAGAGTGACATAGATTGCTTTCAAACTTTACATAAATAAAAACAACACTGGAAAAAAAAGCTATATGAATGTTTCTCAATTATTTATGTCTATAGAGCAGAATGGAGATTTATAAAAGCAATTAAATATGCAGCTATAATATATACAGTATAAGGCCCCTTTCATACTAACGGACTAGCGAACTGCCTGTCAGTTTTTTAGGAGGACCTGATCGGACCATCCTTTGCTCTCTATGGAGCGACGGATTTCAGTGGACATGTGTCCACTGACACCCGCCAGCATCCGATCCGGTCTGCTAAAAACAGAGGATGGGGATCCATTCCCCATCTATCCAGCATAGTGTTGCCAACCGCCCATATAGGTAGAAGCAGCCTGTAAAAACAGGGCACTTTTCTCCCTGCCCATAAATACCCATAGCAGGAGAAAAGTGCCAGTGAAAAATGTCTGCGACCAGCTTGGCCCAGTTCTGCACATGTGCAGTTCCGGAGATGCCTGAGACGATCCTGTGTATTCGCCAGGGGGTAGGGGTGGGATCCAGGGGGCTGTGCAGCACGCCTATTCACAATGAGGTGAGTGATGTCATGGCGCATTTCCTGCCACACCGCCGCCAGCCTATAAAATGCCAGGGGCCGAGTAGGGGGAACGGAGGAGCCTCGTGGTGGAGTTTGGTCAGCTGTAGTGATAATTACGGGGTATGCAAAAGCTGTTTCACTCCATGTATTAGGATGACGTATGGTCGTTCTGTGGTGTGCCCACAATCGTCTGTCATCTACTGTACACAGCTCCTTCACTAATCTACATAGCAATGGTACCAATGACAGACTCAGTGTACAGTTTTCTGGAAGATTACACAGGCAGGAAGGGTCAGTACAATTCAATGATGTATAGCATTGTAATATAATAACGTGCAATACCTTTGTACCATCTAGGTTCACATCTCTGCGGTTGGGGAATGCACGCAAAATCGTCCACATTCCCCACCTGCAGAGAAACGAGCTGCACTTTAGCAGAGGCACATGTGATTCAGTGCGGCGAAATTTCAAAAATAGGGTTGAGGACTCAGTTCCCTATGTTTCTCGTGAGTAGGGCAGCCCGTTGAAATAAATGGGCTGCAGTGTTGCCAACCATCTGTATTTTTACTGGCAGCTAGTACAAAATGGGCACTTTTCTCCTGCCAGTAAATGCCAGTAGCTAGAAAAGGTTGCCAGTAAAAGATATGGCTGTAGCGCTTCAAAGCCAGCCGAGACCATCCGAGTTTTTGCTACAGTGTGTTTGGGCAGCACTGGTGGGGGGGCGGGTCTGGTGTAGGCAGTGCCTGAGTGTGTCGTATGATGTCATAGTACAAAGGAAGCCAAGAGGAGCTGCTGGAGCCTCGTGTGCGTGTCTATGTGATGGGAGCAAGGCAAGCCGGGAGCTGGACTGTCAGTGCTGTTTGGACTGGAGTGGATGAAGGGACCACCTAGCGTGGAGAGAGACTGTCACTATGACACGTGTCGTGTCAGTGATATGTGCTTCTGCACACTGCTGCCAGTGTCACCGTGAGAGTCAATTTCATGTGTGTGTGCACCTGCCCATTCTAATTTCTTGCCCTCCTGAGTCTTGTCCCACATCTACTTACTTATTATATTGAAAATAAATTAAGAAAAATGTTTTTTGCTTTAATATCTACTCAACATCACATTGCTATTGCATATTGTACTTGTTTGTAGCATAAAAACTGAAATTTGCACTAAAACTGTCATTTTTGGAAATGCCAGTAAAAACTTGTCTGCGCCATTAAATGTTGGGTGTCGTGTCAGTAAATTTCGATCTTGTGGGTTGGCAACACTGGTCCAGCGGATTGGATTGGTTAACAGTCGGATGGAAATGGACAAGCAGTCCACTTCCATCCGATCGCCCCATTGGGCAGAGCGGGCTGTGTCCCTGTCCACCCTGCATAGCAGAGCGGACACGGACCTGTCATTCACCAGCGGGGATCAGCGGAAAGATCCCTTGCTGAGCAGGCAGATCTGCTTGGCGGAGTCTGTCTCGTCTGCAAGGGGCCTTAGTAAAAAAACATTTAATTCTGTTTAGCCAAACTAGTCCGACTGTGTGTACGTGGCATTAGAGAAATTTTGGCACTTGGAATTGCTGCATATACAGTTAAGTACATTGCATAAAAGCTATACAGTACATGACTAAATGAAATGATGATCTTTCTATATTTGCTTGGAGTTATATATGGAGATCTACACAGTTCTGCCACACATCACAGCTAGTATTGTAACCTGAATTTTGTGATGAAAACACATCTATCTCACTTTCCAGCCAGCCCCTTCCCCTTTTTCCTGAAATTGGATAGTAAATAAGCAGCAATAGACTGATGAGGTAATCTCTCTGTATTCTTCTCCTGTCAGCATGTTTCTTTTCAGTACAATACAGCACACCTGGCTGGACCGAAATACTGCTTTCCCTCTTACCCTGTACATAATGCTGTTGTATAAAAAAAAATGATTTATTTATTTATTACAGATACTTATATAACGCCATCAATTTATGCAGCTCTTTACATACAGTATAAATTGTACATTCACATGAGTCCCTGCTCTCAAGAAGCTTACAGTCTAAAGTCCCTAACTCTCAATCATACATACACATACTAGCGTCAATTTAGACAGGAGCCAATTAACCTACCAGCATGTCTTTGGAGTGTGGGATGAAACCAGTGTACCCGGAGGAAACCCACACAGGCACAGGGAGAACATGCAAACTTCAGGCAGGTATATTCAGTTATGTACACTAGTTGTATTCAACCACTTGCCGCCTGCCCACCATCAAATGACGGCGGGGCAGTGCGGCTCTCGTTCTGGGTGGATGTCATATGACGGAGCACAAAACAGCCGCTTTCACGCGCCCCGGGGGGCCCGCATTGTGGCGATCGCGGCAGCACTGTGTTGCTAGGACACAGCGCGACCCCGATCTCTGTAAGGAGCCGCGGCCGCGGCTCCTTAACCATGTGATCGGCTGTGTCCAATCACAGCCGGTCACATGTAAACATGAAGATGCTGGTAATCGGCTCTCCTCGCCTCACACTGACAGAAGGCGAGGAGAGCCGATCAGCTGATTACAATAAAGCGCCCACAGTGCCAGCAGTGTGCCCACCAGTGCCAGCAAACTGTGCCCACAAGTGAATGCAATCAGTATCCATTAGTGATGCCAGTCAGTGCTGGCTATCACTGCTGCCCACCACTGCTGCCCATCAATACCTATCACTGCTGCCCATCAATGACACCCACCTGTGCCGCCTATCCGTGTCGCCTATCAGTGCTGCCTCATCAGCGCCCATCAGTGAAGGAGAAAAATTACTTATTTACAAAATTTACTGACAGAAACTAAGAAAAACTTTTATTTCAGAGATTGAGACTTAGATCATTGTAAGCAATTCTGAGTGATCAAAGGCAATTTGTTACTGGGTAAAGGGACAAGATGGTTCCCCAGGGTTTTTTAGCAGCAAAATGATTTTGTTGATAACAATAAATTTATAAAAATCTTTTTATTGTACAAAAGGTTAAAATTCACAAGATTTTAAAACATGAGCTCTGGTTGCAAACTAACTAGACATAATCCATCAAACATAGGGATTTAAGATCGAGTTTGGGATGGAGGAACTTGACTGGCCTGCACAGAGTCTTGACCTCAACCCGATAGAACACCTTTGGGATGGATTCAAGCGGAGACTGGGAGCCAGACCTTCTCATCCAACATCAGAGTCTGACCTCACAAATGCGCTTTTGGAAGAATGGAAAAAAATTCCCATAGACACACTCCTAAACCTTGTTGACAGCCTTCCCAGAAGAGTTGAAGCTGTTATAGCTGCAAAGGGTGGGCCAACTCAATATTGAACCCTACCAACTAAGATTGGGATGCCATTAAAGCTCATGTGCTTGTAAAGGCAGGCGTCCCAATACTTTTGACAATATAGTATATCTATAAGCCGAGCTTGATTCCCATAGGTGTCAATTTTACCAGGGCCTGGCTCCTATAGGTTACACTTGTGCCTTGGACCTACTTCAATAGGTTTCAGTTGTGCATAAGATTAAGTTCCATAGGTCCCAACTCTGTCTAAGCTGAACCTGACTCCTATAGTATCCTAGTCTGCCTTTACCTTACTCCAATAGATAATAGTCATGTCTAATTTTGCCAGCTGTGCCTAAATCTGACTCCCATTGGTGCCAAATGTGGCTGGCTTCCATAAGTGCCACATTTCTCTGACTCTCTTAGGTGCAGAGGTAGGGCTGACTCCTGGCTGTGCTGTTTGGCAAAGGAGTGTAAATCACAAGACGCACTAAACAAATTACAAGACAGATAAAATAGTATTTAAAATGTGTAATTAGCTCTCATCATGCTATCAGAGTATAAAAATTGCAGGGAAGTGATACTGACCACCATATCCCATTTGACTGGCCTGGGATTTTAATATAATCCCAAGGATTGATGGATCTAGGATATGTCTGGGCGTTAAAATAGAATGACAAAAATTTGCTCTATTTCTAAATCCTGTGTGCAGAAAAGCATATGTAGAGGACAAGCTTAATGTTTTAACTATATATTTTGTCTTGAGGTTTTCGTGTGTCTTTGAGGCTTGTGGTACTGTAATTAAAGCGGAGTTCCACCCATTTAAAAGTCAGAAGCTACAAAGTGTAGCTCCTGACTTTTAATAATCAGACACTCACTTGTCCCATGGTCCAGCAATGCGGGCAAACAAAGCACCGCTCCTCTCCTCCTCCTCGCCGCAGCGCCAGGGAGAAAGTGGGAGCTTAGTGCCTGTAAAAACAGGGTACCCGCTCCTCCCCCAAAAAAATGACATGCCAAATGTGGCATGTCAAGGGGTCACCTGCACTTAAAGCGGAAGTTCCATTTTTGGGTGGAACTTCGCTTTAAGGAGTATTTTGTGAGTACATCGACGGTGCCTTATTTCTGTTGGGTATGCTTCTTTAAGCGATGTCCAAAAATCAGGGAAATGTAGCCACTCACTTTTTCTTATGTTCTAAAGTTGCATATCCCCAAAAACAGGCTTTACCTTACAGCCAGGACATGCCAACATAGTCAAATCATGCCTCTAGGGACACGCCGTAAAGCTAAAAAAAACCTATAAATCCTACTAGAACCAGACTGACCATGCCGAACCATCCTTCAATGTATTTTTTCAGATCTTTAACCCACTTCATTTAAAATGGGACTCGGAGTGAGAGAAGCAATAGAAATGGAAGGGAGAATCAGATGGCAAAATGCCCACTTGAGGCACACATTTTTTTCTGGAAGAACATCAGACTGGTTTGTGCCACAAGGTAGGACAATATGACTTTGTAAGTATAATTCCTAATGCACTCTTTAACAGGTTTTGGGGCTGGGGGGTATGGATAAATAATTCAACATGTTTATGAGTTCATCCAGGTTCAAAAAAATATGGACTACCCCTAATTTTTACAAAATACAGAAAGTTTGTACCCCAGAAAAGAGATAAAAATAAAAGCATATGTAGATGAGTAGACATCCCTGAAGAGCAAGAGGCCTGGTAAATGCCACACTCCCTCTCTGATCCTCAGCTGGCACTGATAGCAGCACACATACGGTGCTACGGACACCACCAAAGGAGCCACTTGGTAAATTTGGGTTCTCTGTTCTGCGCCTCAAATCCAAGAACATCCTCAGCCTTCTGACACAGCTGGTTAAATGAAAATCACTGAAAACCTACTAAGCAGAGTAGTAACAATGCTAAAATTACTAAAGTCCCCTTTTTCTGGGGTAGCAGTCACTTTAAGAGAGAGGGAAGGAATTTGCAGGAGTGTTTCCCTTCAAAGGATAAAGTTGAACTAAAGCAAAAAGAAATCCCTCTTTAGATAGATGGTTTGAACATAGATGAATGCAGCTCAGGGTTCTGCCCAGCAGGGACCCTGGTGGTGGTTGAAGAATGACAGTCTACAACAGTAAGGGATACTGACACACATATCACTAGGAGAGTCCTATGCTGAAGAATGTCTTAGGACTTAGGTAACCTGAACGGCATTGAGTGTTTGCAACAAAGAGTAACGATAAATGGGTCAGGAACCCTCTCACCCAGTCCTTCGGTAATGTTGAACAAAGCGATAAATGTCCAGCAATTGTTCTCCACTTTACTTTGTAAGATCTGGCACTGATGGTGGCGACTCACACTCTTCTGCAGTCGTCAGGTCTCCACAGATTAGCTCCTTACACTCAATGCTCAGCTTGACAGAGATGTTTATGGAGCCTCCTGGACTAACCTGGGCCGGTCCAGGCCCACGTGGCTCGACACAGCTCTCTCCTTGCTCCAGCAAAGTCTCTCAACTCCAACCCCCCTCTCTCTTCCTGGGCTTGGTTTTTATATGCCACCCCTGTAACTCCACCTGTGCTTCAGAGCCTCTGGGAAATGCAGTTCAGCTCTAGGAAATACAGTGTCCAGATGCTGCTTATAAACAACACTTCCCAGTGTGCTTTGTGTTTCTGGAAGTTCAAGAAAGAAAAGGTCAGCATCAACATATCTCCATCTTGTGGCCAAAAGGAGGAATTGCAAAATTAACGTTTTCACATTATAGTCTATGGATTTCTCGCATTATTTGATGACAGCGTGCCTGTTACACACACCCCCCACCAAAAAAACTTTGGTCCCCAAAGGAGGGAAAAAGTCCATTTGCATAGTGTATGGATTTCTCACATTATTTGATGACAGCGTGTCTGTTACACACACCCCCCCCACTAAAAAAAACTTTTGTCTCCAAAGGAGGGAAAAAGTCCATTTGCATATAATATCCATAACCTGGTACAAGCTCTCAAAGTACATTGGGAGGCAAAACAGTTTAGTAAATATAAGAGAACAAGCAATTTGTATGTACATATGAATCTGGCAAGGGAACCTCCCACCATTGGTCATAAGAGGTAAAGTAGTCTTGACCACATACCACAGCTATTGGAATGGCCCAACTAGATGTGCCAGGGAGTGAGCTGGAGTCCCCCTTCACTAAATCTGTAGTGGGAAGGGTTGGCATTTTAGGAGTTCTTTGAGAGGTGAAAATTACTTCCTCCAAACTTTCAACTACGGTATAATAAGTTAGTCCTGTTGGGGAGTGAATTGTTTGCTTGTTTCATTGCTCTTTGGGCTCAGGTGTTTCTGGTACAACTGGCTCTTCTTCTGATGCTATAGATGGTTGAAGGAGGTCCATAATTCCATTTCTCTACAAGGAGGAGGAGTGGCAGCCTCTGACAGCGTACATGACCACAGCCAGTCAATGCCCATTCATTTATCCTCACTGTCCTCTCCATCTGAACTTGTTGGCAAGGATTGAGACCTGGTTACTGGGTGTGATCTTTGAGAGGTGGTTTGAATAGGCTGTGGATGTGGTTGTTGAGGCACACAAACTGCTTCTGATAGGGGTAGTAGGTGATTACAGTGCCAGGTCTTTAGTGGGCCTGTGCTTCTTTCTGGGCAGATCTGATATACTGGTTATCCCAGCAACTGCTTACAGATGATATAGGGCTGCGACTTCCAGCGATCAGCTAGCTTGTGTTTGCCAGGGAAGTCCAGATTCCTTAGCATTAGGCTGTAATTTGTGTACTTTCACCTCCAGGTCGAAGTTTCTTTTGTTTCTCTGCCCTCAGGTGTCTGAAGTAGCCTGAGCTTTCTCGTACGCCATTTTTAGACTCTTCCTCAAACAATCAACGTACCCTCTGTGGGATTTCATCTAGGCATGATCCAGGGATGTGCCGAATGCTAAGTCAACTGGTACTCAAGCTTCCCTTCCAAACATCAGCCCATACAGTGAATAGCATGTGGCATCATTTCCAGTGCTTTTGTAGGCATGTATGATAGGTGCAATGTGCCTGCTCCAATGTTGCTTCTTTTCAGCTGTAAGAGTCTCAAGCATATCTAGGAGGGTGCAATTAAATCATTCTGGCTGGGGGTCCCCTTAAGCGTGGTAGGGGGTTGTTCTTGATTTATGATTCCTAACAGCTCTAACAGCTTTTTAAGCTAGCTTTTTTTGCAGAGTCTACTCTGAAAGTTGCTCCCCTGGTCAAAGTGAATAAGCTGAGGCAGGCCTTAGTGGACAAAAAAACTTCTCTACAAGAACCTTGGCCACCAAAGATGCTTGCTGGTCTTTGGTTGGGAATACCTGGGCATACCAGGTGAAGTGGTCAGTTACCACAAGGACATTTCCCTGTCCACTCAAATCAGGCTCCAGACACAGAAAGTCAATGCACACCAATTCCATTGATCCTTGACATTGAAGATAGCCCATTGGGGCGGCTCTGCTGGGTAAAGTCTTTCTCTGTATAGGTTGTATGCATGAATGACAGTTTCCCTTCGACTTTAGCCTGCATACAGGGCCAATAAAAGTGCTGTCTCACTCATTTGAATGTTCTTTCAGGCTCTAAGTAACCACGGTTGTCATACAAAGCTGTCAGCACAGTCTCTCTATGCTTTTTTGGCAAGAAAAGCTGCCACTTATCTCCAGGATCGTCGAGGGGCCCCTTCGGTAGACCACCCCATTGCGTAACTGCAACTGATCCCATTCTTTGTGTACTAGGCGCGCTTCTTTTGGGGAGTCAGCTGTAGATCTGGACATTGACCTTCCAGGGCCTTCAATATTGAACTGCAAAAGGGATCCTCTATCTGGTGCTTTCTTAAATCTTTGTAGTATTTAGGAACACCTGCCACTGAGACTCCGATGTTTTTAGCTCCTGTTACAACTCTGGCTTTGGCATAATGCTTGTATTCATTCTGGTGTCAGTTGAGTCCACTCTTCAAAGGAAAATGTTTTACTATCCAAAGTTAAAAAAACAAGGGCAGAAGATTGAATAGATGGAAATTTGAAAAAATGATTGAAGGTCCGCTTTAAACATGAATCAGTCCACTGGTCCTGAATCAATTCCCAAGGCTTCCTGGGCCCTCCAATTTCTTTGACTGGCTTAGTCGAATCTGAGTTGTTGTCAGCCTCATTCTTCAACAGCTCATTGAGGGACCGAGCTATATTAGCAAATCCCTCATCTAAACTTCTATAGTATGAACAAAACCCAAGGAATGACCTAAGCTCAGTCACGATGGTAGGTCTTGGCCAGGAAATGACAGCTTCCAACTTTGGGGGGTCAGTAGCCACTCCTTCGAGGAAGACAACATGCCGAGGTAATTAACTGAAGGCTGATAAAATGGACACTTTTCTAGAGACAAATTCAACCCCTTTATCATGGAATCTCTTCAGGACCTTCTTCAGATGCTTTTCATGTTCTTTAAGGGTTTTTCCAAAGACAATGATATCTCCTAGATACACCAATACATTGATTAGGTTCATGTCCCCTACTGTCTTCTCCATCAGTCTCTGGAATGTTGCTGGAGCACCGATCAGACCTTTGGACATCTTTTCGAACTCGAAGAACCCTAATGGGCTGTCTTCTCTCTATCTTTAGGGTGCATGGGTATTTGATAGTACCCACTCTTTAAATCCAGCACACTGAACCACGTCGCCCCCAACAAGCCCTGCAAAGCATCTTCTGTCCTCGGAGTGGTCAGGGATAGTTTTCCAATTGAGCGTTCGGTAGTTGATGCACTGTCTCAGGGAACCATTCTTCTTCTGCATCACCACTATGGGGGAGGCATAACGGCTCCTAGACTCTCAGATGATGCCTGCTCTCTTCAACTGTGTTAGATGTTCGTGTATATCTTTCGGGTCCCCCAATGGGATCCGTCTGACTCTTTCCCTGAATGGCTTGTCTTCCTGAAGGCGAATCTGGTGCTTTGCACACCGCACATCAAATTAACTCTTTGAAAACATATCCTGCCATCTCAGAAGCTGGGCTTTGACTTCTTCCTTCCACTTGGGTGAGAGTGGAGTATTTTGCAGGTAGAACCTCTCTATGGGAATCCCATCCTTTACTCCCCCTGACTAGAATCTTCCAGTGGTTTTGTTGCAAAGCCCTAGTTGATATAACTTCTGGGATTACCTCCACTCCCGTGTCCTCTCCCTGACAGTCAGCTTCAAGGACAACAAAGGAGCTGCTCCCAATTGAATTTTGTAGACACGCCACCTCTCCAGGTTGTAGAATCTTCTCATTTCTGTCTAGTCATCATATCTTCTCCACTTCTTCAGCTGGGGTTTTTTGTTCTTGGACTAAGCACTGGTATACTTGTCTCAGCATGGGGTGTATACCCTCAGTTGGGGTGTCAGGCTTCGAGACAAGAGGAGTGAGTAGTCAACTCCTGATAAGGTCAGTGTTGGTCCCTAAGATCAGGGACCTCTTGTTGGCTCCTGGTGGGTGAGGGCATACCACTGCTAATGTATCAAATGTCTCTGATTGCCCAGCCACAGAGGTGTCAAAGGTTAACTTGACTGGTAAGTAACCACCATAGGGGAAATTCTGGATTGCAAGGCCCCAAATTTCTAATTCCTCCAATTTCTGTAGGGGCAGATGTTTGGGGTGTTTGTCATAAAAGTCTAGGTATAGCAGGGTCACTTGCACCCCTGTGTCCAGAAGGGCCTTTGCATAGATATCTTCCACTTGGATTGCCACGATTGGAGAAGGTCCGATTAGCTTGGCAGGAAATTTGCAAGGAGTAGTGGGGTTGGCCTGTCCTGTTGTCTGTATTTGTGCCCCTTTCCTGATGGGCTTCTGGTAATGTGTCTCGGTTGGGCCCCAGAGGGCTGGTGTACACCAACTTTCAGAGGCCAGACACCAGAAGTTGAGGAGAGTGAGTTGTATGTTTGCTCAAAAGCAACAGTGAGAGCTCTCTGAAAATATTTGGGCTTCCATGGTGGCCTCTTTGCGTCTATGACTTTGGAGCTGGCTGTTACAGCTGGGCACCCAATTTGCTTCTTCACTGGGGCCCTCTGAGGTTTCTTGCTGGCATTGAGCGCTGACTTTTATGCTTTGGTGGACTTGTGCGGTTGTGTCAGTAGTGACCCACTCCTCCACAGTTAAAACAGACCCCTTGACTCACTGGTTTCTCGGTAGGGATGATGGTAGGAGTCAAAGATTTGATAGATTCCGGTGTACTTTCACCAGACAATGTGGTGGTTTTAGCTGCTAATAGATTCATCATTTCCATCATTTGTGACATCTGTGACTTCAAGGTGGCTATCACCGAACTGGGCTCTTTTGCCACCACTGACCCGACATCGGCCAGAGATGCTGATGATGGCTTGGCTACATCTTTCTTGCCCTCAAACATGGCTTCTCACTCCCTTACCACCTTAATGAGCTTGGAAAACTTCAAAGGACATGACATGGGCTAAAGTCTTCAGCTGGATCCAGACTGGGTTGGAGCGCAGAGAACCTCCTATGCCTCGTACACACGAGCGGACTTTCCAGCAGACTTGGTCCTAAGGTCTTTCCGCCGGACTTTCCGGTGGACTACCTGAACGGATGGACTTGCCTACACACGACCGGACTTTCCGGCAGGCTAGGTCCGCCCATCTTTTCGACAGACTTTCGCCGGAGTTATGGCGGACTTTCAGAATGAACGGACTTGCCCACACACGGACAAGTCAGTTCATTTTGAACGTGACTCGGGTACGACGGGACTAGAAAAGGAAGTGAATCTCGCAGCTTTTATCAGCGAGATTGACACCTTGCGAGCCCCGTCGCGGGGGCATACCAGGCCCTTAGGTCTGGTACGGATTGTAAGGGGAACCCCCTATGCCAAAAAATTGGCGTGGGGGTCCCCCCAAATCCATACCCCACCCTTATCCGAGCATGCAGCCCGGCCGGTCAGGAAAGGGGTGGGGACGAGCGAGCTCTCCCCCCTCCTGAACCATACAGGCCACATGCCCTCAACATGGGGAGGTGGGTGCTTTGGGGGAGGGGGCGCCCTGTGGGGCCCCCCAACACAAAGCACCTTGTCCCCATGTTAATGAGGACAAGGGCCTCTTCCCGACAACCCTGGCCGTTGGTTGTCGGGGTCTGCGGGCGGGGGCTTATCGGAATCCGGGAGCCCTCTTTAATAAGAGGGCCCCCAGATCCCGGCCCCCCACCCTATGTGAATGAGTATGGGGTACATGGTACCCCTACCCATTTACCTAGGGAAAAAGTGTCAATAATAAAATACACTACACAGGTTTTTAAAGTAATTTATTAGACAGGGGTCTTTATCCGGCTTCGGGGGTCTTCTTCTGACTTCGGGGGTCCCTCCGGTTCCTCTTCTCCCGGCGTCCGGTTGGTTCTTCTCCGCTCTCTCTGGCCTCTTCTCCCGGTGTTCCAGTTCTTCTGCCTGCTCCTCCGCTATCTTCATGCCGCTCTTTTGCCAGCGGAGGCCCGGACTTCTGACTTCTTGGCTTCTGGGTTTCTTCTCTTCTTCTCTTCTTCCGATGTTGACACGACAGTCTCTCAGGCTGGAATGCTCTCTGAGCGCTCCGATGGGACTTATATAGGCAGAGACCCCGCCCCCTTATGCCGTCACAGTCCCTGGGCATGCTGGGACTGTGACGTTTTAGGGTGATGTTGATCACGCCCCCTAAAACATCACAGTCCCAGCATGCCCAGGGACTGTGACGGCATAAGGGGGCTCGGTCTCCACCTATATAAGTCACAACGGAGCGCTCAGAGAGCATTCCAGCCTGAGAGACCGTCGTGTCTACATCGAAAGAAGAGAAGAAGCCCAGAAACCAAGAAGCCAGAAGTCCGGGCCTCCGCTGGCAAAAGAGCGGCATGAAGATAGCGGAGAAGCCGGCAGAAGAACTGAAACACCGGGAGAAGAGGCCAGAGAGAGCGGAGAAGAACCAACCGGACGCCGGGAGAAGAGGAACCGGAGGGACCCCCGAAGTCGGAAGATGACCCCCGAAGCCGGAAGAAGACCCCCCCGGAGCTGTCTAATAAATTACTTTAAAAACCTGTGTAGTGTGTTTTATTATTGACACTTTTTCCCTAGGTAAATGGGTAGGGGTACCATGTACGCCATACTCATTCACATAGGGTGGGGGGCCAGGATCTGGGGGCCCTCTTATTAAAGGGGGCTCCCGGATTCCGATAAGCTCCCCGCCCGCAGACCCCGACAACCAACGGCCAGGGGTGTCAAGAAGAGGCCCTTGTCCTCATCAACATGGGGACAAGGTGCTTTGTGGTGGGGGGGCCCCGCAGGGCGCTCCCTCCCCCAAAGCACCCCCCCATGTTGAGGGCATGCGGCCTGGTACGGTTCAGGAGGGGGGCTGGCGCTCACTCGTCCCCATCCCCTTTCCTGACCGGCTGGGCTGCGTGCTCGGATCGGGGTCTGGTATGGATTTTAGGGGGGACCCCACGATGTTTTTTCAGTGTAGGGGGTTCCCTTTAAATCCATACCAGACTTAAGGACCTGGTATGCCCCGCGCTCGCCGCAATAGGAAAATGTGTTTTTCCTATTGTAGCGAGCGCGAGATGCAATACCCTGCCCTTGCATCGTATCTGGTCCGTCGGACCAGCATACAGACGAACGAGACGAACGGGCTTTCCGTCAGGAACTGAGTCCGGCGGACTAAGATTTGAAACATGCTTCAAATCTAAGTACGGCGGACTTTTGGGAAAAAAAAGTCCGCCGGAGCCTACACACGATCTGATTGTGCAGCGGACTCTGGTCCGCCGGGCCAAGTATGCCGGAAAGTCTGCTCGTGTGTACGCAGCATTAGAATCTGCTGAATTCTATCTTGAACTTTAGCAGAAGGTTCCATTCCTTTCTTTAACACAATATGGTTCAGCATTTTGTTCAATCATCTGATATACTTGGACAGGTGTTCACCATGGCGTTGGAGAGCGTGCTCAAATTAGTAAACAAGTCTGCAGCTTTCTTGGTTCATCCCAACTCCTCCCGGTGGCTTTTTTTCATCTTCACACAACTGGGTTGAGGTAGCAAAGCCCATTTTGGCATTCTTTGGCACAATGTCTTGGTGACTTGCATGTAGAACAGAATATCCCAGATGAGCCCCTACCTGTAGCATCACCCCCAAATGAGCCGCTTGGTGAATTTGGGTTCTCTGCTCAACTCCAAGAACAGCCTCTGCTCTTCTGACACCTGGTTGAATGCAAATCACTGAAAATAAGTATAAGGACACAAATGGTAAATATATTTTTTCTGGCTGTGGATTATTACCAGTAAATAGACACACATCTGGTTAAAAATATACTTATATTGACAAAAGCTTAGTATAAACAGCAGTAGAACATACTGTAAATTCACACATTGTAGATAAAGTTGAATGTAATCTGCTAAGTAGAGTAGTAATTATGCTAAAATTACTAAAGTCCACTTTCTATATCACTAACTGGAGTCAATACTGATATTAGCAGGCCAGCAATAAACAGTGTAAATAAACTTTGAGTACAGTATAAATGACAATAACACTACACTGGTTTAGAGTGCACTCTGAGGGCCCATTCACACCTCAGTGTTTTGTAGCTTGAAGCTCGAAGCTCCAAAATGCTGGAGGAGAAAAAATCAGTTAGGCCCCTTTCACACTGGGACGGTGGGGCGTCAGCGGTAAAACAGCACTATTTTTAGTGCTGTTTTACCGTCGTATTTGTGGCTGTATTCGGCCGCTAGCAGTGTGGTTTTAACCCCCGCTGGCAGCCGAAAAAGGGTTAAACCCGCTCGTACAGTGCGGCTATAGCTGCGGTATTACCGCGGTATAGCCGCACTGTCCCATTGATTTCAATGGGCAGGAGCGGTTTAGGAGCGGTGAACACACCGCTCCTTCACCGCTCCAAAGATGCGGCTCGCAGGACTTTTTTTACCGTCCTGCCAGCGCACCACTTCATTGTGAAAGCACTCGGGCTTTCACACTGAACAAACAGCGGAGGCTGTTTAGGGGCGGTTTGCAGGCGGTATTTTTAGCGCAATAACGCCTGCAAACCGCCCCAGGGTGAAAAGGGCCTTATTCTCTGAATGCCTGAAGCTCAAAAAAGTTCTGGAGCTTTTTTGAAGCTCAAATTGGGCACATGTGTGTTTTTGGTGCATTTTTATTCCCACAGAAATAATGGAAATGTGCGATTTGCGCGTTTCTGTGTTCTTTTCCTGAATTTTGTCTTGCGTTTTTGTGTGATTTTCTGCTCAAATTAAAAAATATAAACAAAAAATAGTAATAATATATCAATAAATAAATGTAAAATAAATACACAAATAACTTAAGATCAACTAAATAAATAATAAATTAATAAAATAAATTATTAATATGTAATAATCAATAAATAAATAAAAGGTGCCAAACTGTGCATAAAAAAGCTAGGAAAAGTGCCGGAATAATGCTCAAAGACGTTACGCACAGGTGTAAATGCAGCCTAAGAGGTTGGCCGCAGTCTTTAGTCTTGACTCTTCAGCTGGCTAAAACGTTGGAGCTCTTATGTTGGCGCAATCCCTCTTTGATGTGGAGAATAAGATACTTCCCTTTAAGAGGTAAAGTGGTTGGCACAGTTCTTTTTAACCACTTCCTGCCTGGCCGATAGCAAAATGACAGCCAGATGGTGATTTAATAGTTCTGACTGGACATCATATGATGTCCTTCAGAACAAGCCGCTCGTGCGCGCCCCTGGGACATACACCGCATCTTCGATCACAGTAAAGAGCCTATAATGTACCATGTTATCAGCTGTGTCCAATCACAGCTGATCACAGTGCAAATAGGACATGTCGGTTATCGGCATTTCTCTACTCACACAGACAACGCGTGGGTAGAGGGGAGCAGATAAGCGGCCTTCCTTCTGGGGGGATCTGCACAGATAATCAGTGCAATGATTATCAGTGCAGCCCCATCAGAGATGCCTGCAAGTGCCCACCAGTGATGCCTGCAAGTGCCCCCCCCGTGATGCCAATAAGTGCCCATCAGTGCTGCCTTTCAGTGTCCATCAGTGATGCCTATCAGTGTCACCTATCAGTGTCACCCATCAGTTCCAATCAGTGCCGCCTATCAGTGCACATGAGAGCCTATAAAGGCTGCCCATCAGAGCTGCCTATCAGTGCCTATCAGTGCTGCCTATCAGTGTCCATCAGTTCTGCATATTAGTGCCTCCTATCAGTATTAGTGCCTCCTATCAGTGCCCATCAGTGCTGCATATTAGTGCCTCCACATTAGTGCCACCTCATCAGTGCCCATCAGTGCAGCATGATCAGCGCACATCATGAAGGAGATAAATTACTTGTTTCCAAAATTGTATAACAAACAAAAAAAAACTTTTCAGCAAAAAATAAAAAAACAGTGGTAATTGAATACCACCAAAAGAAAGCTCTATCTGTCTAAAAAAAAAAGATACAAAATGTTGTTTGGGTACAGTGTTGCATGACCACGCAATTGTCATTCAAAGTGTGACAACTCTTAAAGCTGAAAATTGGCCTGGGCAGGAAGGGTTAATATAGGTGAAGTGGGAGGGGGCACTTTAAGAGATTGCATTGCAGAGAAGAGTTCCTTTAGCAGTGGAATTATGAGGTAGTGGTCACTTTAAGAGAGAGGGAAGGAATTTGAAGGAGTGTTTCTCTTTAAAGGATGAGGTTGAACTTGAACGAAATTCCTCTTTAGATAGATGGCTTGAACATACAGTAGATGAATGCAGCTGCAGGGTTCTGCCTAGCAGAGAGTCAAAGGGCTAACTTGGTTCAGTATCCTGCAGGCAGGGATCCTGATAGTGGATGAAGAATGTTAGTTTACAGCAGAAAGGGATACTGACACATATATCACTAGGAGAGGCCTACGCTGAAAAATGTATTAGGACTTAAGGAACCTGAACGGCAGCAATCGTTTGCAAAAAAGAGTAAGGAAAAATGGGTCAGAAACTCGATCACCCAGTCCTTGGGTAATGTTGTACAAAGCAATGAATGCTTAGCGATGGGACCCCCTTTACTTTGGAAGATCCAATGGCGATGGTGATGACTCACACCCTTCTGCAGCCATCATCAGGTCTCCACAGGTTGGCTCCTTACACTCAATGCTCAGTTGACAGAGATGTCTGTGGCTTCCTGGAGTAACCCAAGCCAGTCCAGGCCCACATGGCTTGACACAACTCTCTCACACAGGCTCCTTGCTCCAGCAAAGTCTCTCGACTCCAACCCCGCCACCCCTGTAACGCCACCTGTGCTTCAGGGCCTCTGGGAAATGCAGTTCAACTCTAGCAAATACAGTGTCCAGATGCTGCTTACAAACTACACTTCCCAGTGTGCTTTGTGTTTCTGGAAGTTCAAGAAAGAAAAGGTCAGCATCTCCATATCCCCATCTTGTGACCAAAAGAAGGAATTTCATAATTAAAACTTTCACATTATAGTCTATGTATTTCTCGCATAGTTCAGTGACACCGTGCCTTACTAGGAGACTTGTGAAAAATTCAGTCTAGTCTTAACAAGACTACAGAAAAAGGTGCTCGTCATAATTGATGCTTGAAAGTTGGAGCACTATTTTTTGAAAACAACTCAATTCTTCCTTATTCCATTGCTGGTTTACTATGGGGCCACAAAATTCCAACCCACAAATTAGCTAATCTTAATCTTGTGGTGGCTAACTCATATCAACTTTGGAAATTACATAATAAAAAATGTAATATGATATCAATCACACCCCCACTCGCCTTTATAGGGGATCCCAAGTTCCTACAAGTACACCAAACTCAGAACACTTTTCATGGTGGACTGAAAATAATTTAACCACTCTCAAGTCCCTTATGATAGATTCTACTTTCACCTCCTTTGCAGCACTAAAAGAAAAATATAAGACTCCTAATAGTGAATTCAGAAGATTTTTACAAATTAGACATTTCTATACTACTTACTTTCAAGTTTCTTCCATTATTTCATACACATTTTACGAAAAAATTTGTGTTAACTCTCCCAGAGCAGCAGGCTTAATTTCAGAAATGTATTAAAATCTGATCAATACTAACAGTCCAGACAAACATCCCTATATGCTTAAATGGGAACAAGAATGTGACATCACTTTATCTCCCGAAAGTTGGTCCGACTGCATTTCCAATCTTCTTCAATGCACTAGATCAGTTACAGTAAGGGAGACAGCGATTAAGCTCTTCACACGTTGGTATTATACTCCTGCCAAACTTCATACTATTTTCCCAACAATACCTCATACATGCTTTAGCGGCTGTATCTCCACAGGTTCATTTACCCATATTTTTTGGGACTGTGAAAAAGTCTCCCAGATATGGAAACAGCTTGAAAGTTTCGCATCCATTATTTCAACAAACAATGTTATCCTCACTCCTTCCAACTGTCTTTTATTCACACCTATCATTGGTCTAAATTCTTTTCATATGAGACTGGTCCACACATTATGCGTTGTCATACACTGGCTCATTGAATACCCCTGGAAATCTTCCTCACTACCCTTATCCCAACTTAAAACAAGAATCAACAATATTCTTCTTATGGAAAAAATATTTCATACCCTAAATAACTCAAAACATACATTTGATAAAAAATGGAATCCTTGGTTCACCCATGCAAATCAATTTATAACTTTGGATTAAGTGATTTTCTGTATCTACTATTCATAAAAAATAATAAAAATTTAAAAAAAAAACACTTGAATTGTATGCACTAAAATGTACCACCACTGTAAACATAAATATAATTTCTTGTATGACTATCTACTTTTCTATGTATTTCTGTTGATATTTGTCAAATCGCTCTGTACCATTTTTTTGGTACCTAATAAAAAAGTTTGTAAACAAGAAAGTTGAAGCACTATTTTTAACAACCTTATGATCCGCAAAACAATCAAGAGGATCAAGACAGTACCTGCATGGGAAAACATATGGGAGCATCTATTGTTCACCTGTATAAGGTGCAAGCTTTGGGTCTGTCATGCTAATCCTTACTTCATTGCTGTTGTGTCCTGTAACCTGGGAGGTAGAGCTGTTATACAATGGTTTAATAACAAGTTCCAGGTATCCTTAAAACATGTGCAACCTTCTGAGTATATCATAAAAGGAATGGGAATTAGGACGAACTTGTACAGAGTATTGAAATCTCACACATAACAAACTATGTAGGCAGGTTAAAGTTCTGGTTGCCCATTTACACTTCCCAGTTAGGAAGCTAAGAGTTAAGTGTGTTCCCAGGTTTTCTGTTTGGCGGGTTTTGCTAGTTCCGGCCCACTGGTTGTGTGTGATATAAAGGGACCGGAGAGTCCGCACCCGGGGAGAGAAAGCCTGAGTCTAAAATAGGAGAAGAGAATAAAAGGCAGCTGGAGTTGGATGGGGCCCAGAGATGCTGGGGATGCAATGCTGCCATGCTGTCAACAGAGTCTAGAGGACCAGAGAATTGCCAGAATCAAGGTTTAACTCACTATGGACTCATCCGATTATAGACTTAAACTAAGCAGGTATGCTGGGGCAGCTACAAGCCTATAGTTATAGACTAGGGATGCTAGGGGAATGTCTGCACTTTATTCTGAACTGTTACCTGTGATTGTCATCATGTTAATTTGTTCTTCAGTAAAGCTTTTTGAAACTTTGCTCTTGCCTGATCTGAAGGTACTTAAGGGGTGCAATGTAAGTAACCAGCACATATATTCTACAGCTTGGGTCACTAAACACATTGGTGTATGAAGACATCAGTACCAAAATTAATGCAGTGTGAAGATACAGTGGTTAGCATGGGTAACAAGGCTTTACAGGCAGCCAGTCGTGAAGCGTGTACATGTGGCAAGTGGGATAGCCTCTTTCAGCGAGGGAAATGTTGTTGGCACTCCTTTCGGCCACAATCCATCTCCCATAGCAACAGGAAAAAATCTACACCACTGAGGCCCTCATCCTGTACATAGGTACAGACGAGAGAATGTTAAGTTATCAAATCAAGTGAACGCATGAAGTCCGCGCTAGGTGCATGAAGGGACCCCATACCATTACTGAGAGTGAGGTAGCGGTAATATGCTGAACAGGTGGAGAAGGCATTGGCTCTGCATGTCCCTCCTAAATGCACAAGTGACCGTGGTGATGCTTTGTTGAAGTTTGTTCAGTTAGTCATCTGTCCAGGTTGTGATTGTGGCCTAAAACGATCTTGCTTGTAAAATAACCCATTCAGTTTAAAATAGAAATGAAGGGCAAAACGTTTTTGCATAGATATAAAAAAAAATTATAAATACTCCTTTTCCCTTTTTTATAAGTGATCACATTCCCTATGTTCTCTGTTACTAGGTGATCGTTTAGAATCACTTTAATATTGGGACTGGTTTTTAAAGGAGGAGTACAGCCAAAGCGGTCCATGGAGTTGGGATCCGTCCACATGCCTGGACCAGCACCTGGTACAGCCTCTCAGGGAGATGCTGAGAGCCTTAGCTGGCCACTCCCGCCCCTTCCACAGCCCAACGCTCCAGAGAGCATGGGGGGGGCAGAGCAGAGAGCAGTGACTGACAGTCACCAGCTCTCTGCTCACGGAGCCCTGAGAACCGAGAGATCTGCGGTGTTAGATCGCTCAGTTCTCAGTGTTTAAGCCGGCGTGAGACAGAAGCAGCCTTGGTAAGTATGATTCTGATAAAAAAATAAAAATAATCCCATGCATCTCTTTTAATAACTTTTGCAATTGAATTATCAAATTATTTATGCACAGGTTATTCACAAGCACTATGGTTTTATTGTAATTAGTGATATTTTGTGTTTTTATTGTGCCATTTAATTACGCATATTGAGTTTTTATTTTTTTTATATATTTAAAGGGGCAAGCGCACCTTATGTTTATTTATCTATCTATTGAGTCTGGTTTTCAGACTTGATAAGGTGCTGCTGCTATTGGTGGTCAGAGCACAAGTTATTTACATCTATTTATTACAGTGGAGTTCACAATGCAGTTCAAGGCTTTGACATATACCGCTGTTCACAAGCCACAAAGCCATATATCCAACTCTCTTTCACATTTAATGGTTGAGTCATTACTTATGTTTATTAACTTTATATTTTTATCTTAAAGGCTAACCAGAGAATGTAGCTAGCTATAAATGGCCAAAAGGCCCCAGTGAATTGCTGTAAAAATATCTTACTTTAACTATGGAAGATATTAGAAGGAACGCATCTGACTAAAACAAGCAATGCCACAATGCACGCATGCCAAATTATGTGCACACAGCCAGTAAGCATTCTAGGTTAAAGGAAACCTGTTATGAAAAAAATATGGGGCTTCTGTAGCTGATCTTGTCTTCTGCAAATGCTAATTGTCTGGCTATCAAACTGATGCTTTGGCTTCATTACTTTCTTGTAGATTAGAAAAATCACAAAGAAAAGGCATGTTAACTTGATTGAGGTATTGCTGATGTTGTGGCTGCCATGACCTTAACTCTAGTCCATACCACCCAAATTCCCTAAATAATGACACAACAACATAATTTGGATTTAAATGGCCAAAGCAGCCTTTTATTAACAAACCATGAATAACAAAATAACTTAATAATTCTATTATGCGTAAACAACATCTTTCTCAACCATAATGTACCTTAACTGACTTTTTCATAGGTTAGTGAAGTCTTAGGTTAGTGAAGTCTTAGGTTACTGAAGGCATTTTTTCGCATTGGCTTTATCAACCACCACATTCCTATCCCGGCCCCAGCTGCAGTTACACTGGCTCGGGGACTATTTAATACCAGTTTTCTACCTGATGCAGCCCGATGACCAATAGCCCCTTATTGACATTGCTGAGTAGGGAAGGTACACCCATACCAAGATGGACTCAACCCATTACACTTCACCTACTGTTTTTGACTGTGTCCACCATCAAAAACCTAAGACCCCTGTCACAGACGCCTAAGCGTTAAAGCTCATGCTTGTGCAGCCCGCCACAGCCACAAGGCCTATTACAGACCCTCCTGCACACTCAAAAACCACGTCAATCCCAACTGTGTTCAAATGGACCCCATCACCCCGCAAATAGAGCAAATTATCGCCCTCCAGCTCCAAATGTCGCACCGCCAATTCCCCATTTCGGACCAAAAATTTTGCTACCTCCCTATTCACCTTGATCCAAGCTTTGTTGAGCCTGGCCACAAAGTGAGCCATGCACCAAGCAGCCCTGCCAATGACAACAGACCACACTAGGACAGTGTCCAGGAAGAAAGACCGCAAGCGGAGAAAATCCAGTTTTATATCATGAATTTAATTCTCTCAAGGAGTGTAGGCTCAAATCATTTCCCCCCACATGCAATAGCAGAACATCCAGGGGTCTATCTAAATGGGCATATTGGTGAATTTCTGACAACACCTAACTCTAACCTCACTTTATGGGAAACCCAGCTGCCTGCCTTCTGGTCTGACTGCAGCCCTCTTGGCACCCCAATACACATATGAGTGTCCGAGGATCTACATCAAGCAGGCCACGTCTGAAAAACAAAAATCAGCAAGCATCACAATGAACTGAGGGTCACAGATGAGGTATCACATAGCTGAAACCCCCCATTGACCATTTATTCTGAACAAACAAAAACCTGAACAAGTCAAACATACTGCGTTTTTATGTCAATATGGGGTGCTGTGTGTACATTAATGAGGGAAAAAATGAACCTAAATGATTTTAGCAAATGGCTGCAATATAACAAAGAGTGAAAAATTTAAGGGGGTCTGAATACTTTCCGTCCCCACTGTGTATATATATATACCGTATTTATCGGCGTATAACACGCACCGGCGTATAACACGCACCCCAATTTAGGAGGGAATTTTAAGGAAAAAAAACTTTTAGGAGGGAAGTTGAAGGGAAAAAAACTTACATTTAAATGCCCTTCATTGCAGCCTTGTCAGTGCAGCCTTGTCAGTGCAGCCTTCCCCAGTGCAGCCTTGTCAGTGCAGCCTTCCCCAGTGCAGCCTTGTCAGTGCAGCCTTCCCCAGTGCAGCCTTGTCAGTGCAGCCTTCCCCAGTGCAGCCTTGTCAGTGCAGCCTTGTCAGTGCAGCCTTCCCCAGTGCAGCCTTGCCCCAGTGCAGCCTGGGATCCCCTGTCTCTGCTTCCAGGGCTTCAAAATCGCGGTCTGCGATTTGAAAATGGCGCGGCCGAAGCCGAAGTACACAGAGCCGGTCCTCGGCTCTTTCCGGCGGCTCTCGTTTACTTTCGGCTCCACTCGTAGTCCCGAGCGGAGCTATCCGAGTAGCTCGGGACTACGAGTGGAGCCGAAAGTTAACGAGAGCCGCCGGAAAGAGCCGAGGACCGGCTCTGTGTACTTCGGCTCCGGCGGCGCCATTTTCAAATCGCGGTCCGCGATTTTGACATTTGGACAGCTCGGGATCGGCGGGGATCGGCGTATAACATGCACCTGCGACTTTCCCCTGATTTTAAGGGGAAAAAAGTGCGTGTTATACGCCGATAAATACGGTGTGTATATATATATATATATATATATATATATATATATATATATATACAACATTCCGGTTGTACAGTGAGTCTGATTAGTATAGATCAGCATGGGAGTATTCAATGCCTTATGAACTGGGTAATGTTAGAGGAGCTGCAGTTTTCAGTCATGGTGGGGGTGGGGTCAGTAGTAGGGTACCCAGTATAAGGAAACAGCATACACAGAGTCCACAAAAAGTTAACATTTATTGTATTTAGAACTTTGCAGGTTAAAGGGTAACAAGGATGCTTGTAGAACACTATAGTTAGCACTAGTATAATCATTAATGGCAATAGGTGCAAAACACTTGCAGTATATTTACAGCAAAACTTGCGATAACAGGCGTAATAAAACTTGAATCATTAGGCACAGTGACTTTTGCAGTAACAGGTACAATTCACTTTCAGTAATAAGCACAATAACAGTTCCCAGTAGAGTGCTGGTACTAATGGCACATGTGAAGATAAGCAGTGCAGATAAGGTGGCTTAAACTGCAATGTCACAGCACCAGAGCACAGCTATGCAGTGGTATATCTTCAGGCACAATAAGCAACGCACAGGTAGGAACCACTTTACCAGAACAGCATCTGCTGGAGGGTTGGTATACTGGCAAGGCAGAAGGTGAGCTCTGTCCCTGCAGCCTTGATCTCGGCCAGAGTCCGAAGCCCTGAAGGCAGGTCGGAGGGGGTGCTCACCAAATCTGTGGAGGGAGAGGAACAGCAGGAGGGTGTGGTGGCTGGGGATGGGACTAGGACTCATCTGGTATCCAGAGACACGGCTGTGCGGAACCGATCTCCGGGACAGCCTGGTAAGTCCTCAGGTGTGCCTGTTTCTGTCACTGTTGTCCCTCCTGTTGTTCCTCCTGTCTTGTCTGTCGGAGAAGTGATGGGGAATTTATTGGGTGGTTTATGACATTTGCCCGGGTTGGGGGGCCACAGTGCCTGTAGCTGCGGTGGTGGGGCAGGATGCCCTCGTGTCCCACCTGACTGATGGGCCAGCTCCAGCTGCTGTTACGCCTGCTTCCCTGGCAGATTCGGTCCTCGGATGGAGTGCGCTTATCCAACTCCACAAGATGCAAAGTTTATGTCTGCTGCAAGGGCCCCCTTGGGGCGCATCTTAAGTCGGATGTGATAGACAGGATATGAGAAGGGGAATATGTGGAGATTCACTATTGCCCCTGGAAAAGTTCAATCTGGACAAAATTAAGCCAGACGAGAGTAAGAAGGAGGAAGAAGTGGCGTTATCGCCTTATTCCCAGGCCTTTTCACAACTGTCTTCAGGCATTTAATATTTTGGGCAGCATTATTGGGGTAAAGGCACCAGAAAATTTTTCGGCTTTTTTCTGTTACCTGTACTCAATTAGCAAGGCACAGAGGGTGTATGGGGGAGTGGCGTGGTTGTGATATGATGAACAATTTTGCCAGACGAAGGCCATTAGACCCTCGCTGAGGTAGGACCACAAGGACATGGGCTTGTGAATAAAGCTTATGACCCAGGCGAGGGCCGCCCCTGCTCCATTCCTTGGAGGGGCTGGGGGTGCTGCTACCTCATCACCATCGGCTGCAAAACTAAAGGGGTTCTGCTGGCAGTTTATTGACGGGACCTGCAGATTCAGTGGATCTTTTTCACCATGAATGCTCCAGCTGCAGAGGTGCGCATACTTCATCCAAACGTTTTGTAAGATAATGGGGTTATTCAGCTCAAGTGGTGTATGCGAATTGAAGAAACACATGTCAGTCCAGACTGCATGTTCAAGGGCATGGCAGCCCACTTTTATTTATAGGAAGAAAAAAGTTCAAATCAAACAGAAATTTCCCTCGCAGAGGGTTCCACCATTATTGTTTCATGGTTATTCAGCCTCCTGGCTTACCTACTGACGACACAGCTGCTTCAGGCCTCACGTCTAGGCCATAGGGTCAAGCTCTCTATTAGCTTACCCAGGGTTCAAACTGCCGCCTGCAGTCTCTCTAAAGAACATGGGTGTCTTCCCAACACTCACACACAGACTTGTGTCTGTAGGGCGGAATCCTCCTGTCTCCTTGGGTGGAGCTTTCTCCAAATGGGAGCCCTGAGCTCTATCCCTGGGATGTTTATGAACCCAGCCCACAGGTGTGCAATCAGCATGCCTCTGTTTACAAGAACCAGGGTAAAAGTGCTAATCCACACCGTGAAATGGGGTCGCAGTTTCAAGCAAGAAAAAGGAAAATTGGCCGATGCTGGAAAGAGGGAGGAAAAGCTGGCGCCGGTTTTAAGTATATATACAAATCGGGCCGCTGCTCAGTTGCTGTTGCAGGGTTTTACAGATGGGTTTTACAGATGGTTTTCTGATTCCTTGCACGTTGTCCAATATCCCAGCGGTGGCGGCCAACGTGAAGTCGGCATATCTAAATCCAAACGTGTTTTCGGAAAAATTTAAAAAGGAGGTTTTTTTGGGGGAGGATGGTGGATCCGTTTTCTTCTCCTCCGCTATAAAACTTGTGGATTTCTCCACTGGGGGAGACTGATTCATAATTGTGCAATGTGTCTTATGCGTCCTTTGACGAGGCTGTGGTGTGGGTGTGTAGATCCGGAAAAGGCGTGCTTATGGCCAAGACCGACATAGAAGCAGTCTTCTGTCCATTTGGACAGTTCCTGGCTGTTAGCTTGCAAGTGAGAGGGGCAATACTTCATTGATCATTGCCTGCCTATGGGTTGCGCTATTTCTTGTTTCCTATTTTGAACTTTTTAGCTCCTTCCTTGAATGGGTAGTTCAAAGCTCGTCAGGTGTAAAATCAATCATCGCTTATTTGGATGATTTTCTGGTGATTGGCCCACCGGGTGACCAGACTTGCCTAACTTTGCTAGCAACGCTTCAACACATGTTTCAGATTTTTGAAATCCTGTTAGCAGTGGAAAAAACTGAGGGGCCCATCACAGAACTGAAGTTCCTGGGTATTGTCATAGACACTCTTATACACGTACGGAAAATGTGTGATAGGACCTTGTTGTCGGAAATTCCGACCGTGTGTAGGCTCCATCACAGATTTTCCATCGGATTTTCCGACACACAAAGTTTGAGAGCAGGCTATAAAATTTTCCGACAACAAAATCCGTTGTCGGAAATTCCGATCGTGTGTACACAAATCCGACGGACAAAGTGCCACGCATGCTCAGAATAAATAAAGAGATGAAAGCTATTGGCCACTGCCCCGTTTATAGTCCCGATGTACGTGTTTTACGTCACCGCGTTCAGAATGATCGGATTTTCCAACAACTTTGTGTGACCGTGTGTATGCAAGACAAGTTTGAGCCAACATCCGTCGGAAAAAATCCTAGGATTTTGTTGTCGGAATGTCCGAACAAAGTCCGACCGTGTGTACGGGGCATTAGAATGGAATGCTGTTTGCCGCTGGATAAGCTGGAGGACCTGAGAGGGGCAGTCTCAGGTGCTATCCGTTGTGCTAAATTGCAGTTGTGGTCTTTGCAGTCTCTCTTGGGAAAGTTCAACTTCGCATGCTACATCATGCCTATGCAGAGCTGGATTAACATAGGGGCTATTGGAGCTGCAGCTCCAGGCTCCTTACCATAAAATAGGCCCATTTAAAAAAAAAATCACAAAAAAAACCCAAAACAATTGACATTGAGGATCGTGGCTCGGCAAACAGGGGTCACATAGAGCCCAAATTTACAGGTTAACATTTGGGGCTCCTATCACCTATGGTCCTGGAGATACGGGGCTCCTTGCGCTGCCTGTCAGAAGCTACATACAAACATGTCAAACTCGCTCGCAGTAGCAGCATAGTCTAACAATGTAAAACTGTCATTCAGCAATGTAAAAAAAAAAGGAGGCGGCAGTAGCACCTAATGAATGCCTGTCAGCTGCTGCTATACCACTCATGGAAAAGCAATACACCACAGATCACTTTTCAGAGGGCAGTAAGCATTACTGCAAATGTGAAAGAAACTTGAAACACATTATCCATTTCACACTCACCACCAACCAGGTCACTCCCCAGCCACTTCCCATGTTAGCCACCTCCCTTCAACTTATATCACAGGTGACCATTTCCCAATCTGCATATGACATACCCTTCTCCAAAAGATATCACTCCCAGTTACTCCCCCCACCCGCTGATTGATATCCCTCCATGGCCACCTCACACCCCCCTGCTGACAGACCTCTCCCCCCAGCCTGTCCCCACACACCTTCTCACCTGCTGACCTGTGGATGGGGGAATCACTCCCACAGTGTTATTGTGTTCTGCCAGTGGGGAGCCTTCCCAACCCACAGAATACAATGATCAGTGTTGCTAACTATAGCTGGCAGCACTGACTGTTTTGGGAAAAACCTGACAGGCTGGTTGTGCTCAAGTCGATTAATAGATTGACTTGTGTACAACCAGCTAGCCCATACATAGATCGACTATAGCTGGTCTCTGCTTAAGTGGCCTAATTTCAATTCATGTATGGCCCGCTTAACCACTACGCAGTCCCTAAACATCCTTCCACAAACCTTTACATTTCTCCTTCCCAGATTCCTACATCCTGCCAACTATCTTTCTCTCCACACTTCTCTCCTGTACATACCACCCTCATAATACCTTCCACACTCCTCTCCTGTACATACTGCCCCATCATACCCTCCACACTCCTCTCCTGTACATACTGCCCCCATCATACCCTCCACACTCCTCTCATGTACATACTGCCCACTGTCAAACCCTTCACATTCCTCCCCCTCACCTGCACATACTTCCCGCTTTTATACCATCCGTACTCCTTCCCTATGCCTCTTACAAAACAAAACAGTTCTTTAAAATGATATTGAATATCCTCAATGTTACTAGCTCTAGAATGGGCACACTTTTGTTCCATCTTCACCCTGTCTTCCTTCCAGGTTCTGTGCGTTCGGTCACTTGCCTTGGCCGGGCTGTGTTGCTGTCACTTCCACGCATGCTCATTCACATCCTCTCTCTCTAATCCCTACTCTATCTCTCATCCTCCCTCCCTTACCCCTCACCCCTCTCTCATCCTCTTTTTCTCTCTCTCTCATCCTCCCTCTCTCTATTTAATTTAATTTGTTATAACAAAAAATTGTTTGCATTTTTAATTATTTTTTTTTTATTTATTTTTTTAAATAAAAAGCCCCACCATAATCCTCAGCACCAGGCCCATGATGTTCTTAATCCGGCCCTGTGCCTATGGGGCACGTGTTCTGCCAATGGTTGGCTGGGGCTACTGCAGGGGTGAGAGCACCACATCATTTTGTGAGACTGTGAAAGGAACATCGAGACAATTTGCGTGTTTTGGGAAATGTTTCTGGATAACTACAATGATCTGTCTTTGTGGATGGGGCTGGCAATGTCAAGTGACGACCTGTAGCTGTATACTGATGCAGCAGGTTCTGTAGGGTTTGCAGCTTATTTAAGCGACCAGTAGTGTGTGAAGAGATGGCCGGACTCCTGGAGCTGTTCAGTATTTATTCCCAATTTGGTACTATTGGAATTGTTTCTGATTGTGCTGGCAGTGGAATTATGGAGTCTGGTTTTCCAGAACAGACATGTATGGTTTCACTGTGACACTCTTGGCACAGTTTCTGCTTCTTCCCCTCCTGTGGTGTGTAGATATCAGGTTTTGTAATGTCTATGTAGCCCCGTGAAGTTTAGTCAGGGTTGGTCCGTGAAATTTACTTGCCAGGAATAGTTATCTTGGCTAATTATTAGAGATCCATTGATTTCTCCCTAAGTTTGGCCTGGTTCCACTTTTTTCTTCTACCACTAGGTGGCCGGGTACTTGGTGATACTAGATATGAGAAGGGCAATGCAAGGTCAGATTATGGGTATATGGGGCATCTCAGCCAATGGGCAGGGGTTTTCTTGAATCCCTTGGCCTGCTGGGAGAGCCTATATATTTGGGTAGAGTCAGGTGATCTGTGTTCTGTGCCACCTGGATGGCTGTCTGGGTTGGAGTGTGTTGTATTGCCCGGGCTGCTAGGCCGGAGATTGGGCCTATTCTGGGCACATCTGGCTGCTAGTCTGTCTGAAGGCCTATCCAGAAGCAAGAGAGCAGCGCAGGATTGGGACTGTGGCTTGCAGTCCAACCAAAAGTGACGGTTATGCCGGCCGGAGAACCTGTCGTGGTCGGAGGTAGAGGGTAAGCTGTCGCCAGTAAGGGGCTATCCGCCTAATTACCAGGGACCACAGTGAGTAACTGAAGAAAGTACCAGAGCAGCATTCTCACCAACTGGGGACGGTGAAGAATCGGGAAACTTCAGTGGGTATTAAGCCAGGGACCCAGCCAGTGGAGATGGCGCTTGCCGAGCGTCCTTGTGTGTCAAGCCAGGGACCAAGCAGGCCAGTGGGGTGAGGCCTGGGACCTTGCTACATCAAAATATTTTTATGTATGCTGTACATGTTCCTGGGGTTGAGAATAATGTGGCTGACGTGCTTTCTCGCTTGCAGTGGGACAGATTTTGTCAGTTGGTGCCACCCTGGAGCAGCTGGGAATTCTGTGCCCCAATCACTTGTGGGAAGTCGTCTTGCCACCGTAGCTGATCTAATCCGCCGGTCGGTGGCAGATTCCAACTGGACGACATACAAATTAGACTGGCGTGAATGGAATGAGCAGGTAAGTTTGTTGGGTGGTTGCTTTGGAGATGAGGACCGGCTGCACGTTATCTTGTATTTCCTAGGAAAAAACTGTTTCGTTGCTGGGCCACAAGTTGGCTGGCCTGGTGTTTCTGAGGAACGACACTAAGGAGTAACGACAGACAAGGGATTATAGGAGTTGTGGACATACATGGACCCAGAATTGCTAAGATTCCCAACGACCAATTCTTTACAGAAACTGGTCACTCAGACACCACCGTGCTGCCTTCGTGGCAGCCTCTATAGGAAATTAATGTGAAAAATAATCTGAAGGGGAGAAACCTGCTGCCTGCAAACATTTTCTGAAGACCGCAATAAACTGGAACTGTGACAGAGCAGAACCGTCAGCGTGTTTCAAGAAAGGCCCAGGCCCCACAGGCCGGAGTTTGAACCAAGCACTCACCACCGAGACCGGGCAAAGAGCCAAACCAGTAACCCGTCCGAGCTCCACCTGTGCCCCATGCCCCACTTGATCGTTTTTTGACCTGCAAATGAATAAATTCCCCCTGTCTTCTTGAGCCACAACATCCACATAAGCCAATCCACTTTCCTTACGTTTTGAGGGACTCACCAATTCCCCCACCCACAGAGCACCAACGAAACAGCTCTTCTTCAAAAGAGTTTGAACAAATTGCAGGCAAGTGGTCCCACAGTAGAGAACAAGATACCACTCAGGTGTAGTATGTAATGGATTACTCACAGGTGCTGGCCCCGACTTGCTACTGCAGTGATATACAAATGAGAAAAAAACTGGTCGCACACCGCAGTTGTGATCCAATAAAATGTCCTTTATTCTTCAAACATGGGACAATAGCTCAGTATAGGTTACAGTTGACATGTTTCACACATAGGAATGCTTAGTCTTAACCCATTATGAAAAGCACTTCTACGTGTGAAACTTCAACTGTAACCTATCCTGCGCTACTGTCCCATGTTTGAAGAATAAAGGACAGTTTATTGGATTACAACTGTGGTGCAAAAGAAATGGGGCGACGGGGATCCACCACCCGTCGACCTTTTCAGTAACCCCACAAAGCCATCTGAACCAGAAAGGACTTTTGTGACATCCTTGACACCAGACAGCCTGAACAGAAAGGCCAGAATTGTTGACATTTTTGCAGATTTATTAAAAAAGAAAAACTGAAATATCACATGGTCCTAAGTATTCAGACCCTTTGCTGTGACACTCATATATTTAACTCAGGTGCTGTCCATTTCTTCTTATCATCCTTGAGATGGTTCTACGCCTTCATTTGAGTCCAGCTGTGTTTGATTATACTGATTGGACTTGATTAGGAAAGCCACACACCTGTCTATATAAGACCTTACAGCTCACAGTGCATGTCAGAGCAAATGAGAATCATGAGGTCAAAGGAACTGCCTGAAGAGCTCAGAGACAGAATTGTGGCAAGGCACAGATCTGGCCAAGCTTACAAAAAAATTTCTGCTGCACTTAAGCTTCCTAAGAGCACAGTGGCCTCCATAATCCTTAGATGGAAGACGTTTGGGACGACCAGAACCCTTCCTAGAGCTGGCCGTCCGGCCAAACTGAGGGGAGAAGAGCCTTGGTGAGAGAGGAAAAGAAGAACCCAAAGATCACTGTGGCCGAGCTCCAGAGATGGAGTCGGGAGATGAGAGAAAGTTGTATAAAGTCAACCATCACTGCAGCCCTCCACCAGTCGGGGCTTTATGGCAGAGTGGCCAGACGGAAGCCTCTCCTCAGTGCAAGACACATGAAAGCCTGCATGGGGTTTGCTAAAAAAACACCTGAAGGACTCCAAGATGGTGAGAAATAAGATTCTCTGGTCTGGTGAGACCAAGATAGAACTTTTTGGCCTTAATTCTAAGCGGTATGTGTGGAGAAAACCAGGCACTGCTTATCACCTGTCCAATACAGTCCCAACAGTAAAGCATGGTGGTGGCAGCATCATGCTGTGGGGGTGTTTTTCAGCTGCAGGGACAGGAACGACTGGTTGCAATCGAGGGAAAGATGAATGCGGCCAAGTACAGGGATATCCTGGACGAAAACCTTCTCCAGAGTGCTCAGGACCTCAGACTGGACCGAAGGTTTACCTTCCAACAAGACAATGACCCTAAGCACACAGCTAAAATAAGAAGGAGTTGCTTCCCAACAACTCCGTGACTGTTCTTGAATGGCCCAGCCAGAGCCCTGACTTAAACCCAATTGAGCATCTCTGGAGAGACCTAAAAATGGCTGTCCACCAACGTTTACCATCCAACCTGACAGAACTGGAGAGGATCTGCAAGGAGGAATCGCAGAGGATCCCCAAATCCAGGTGTGAAAAACTTGTTGCATCTTTCCCAAAAAGACTCGTGGCTGTATTAGATCAAAAGGGTGCTTCTACTAAATACTGAGCAAAGGGTCTGAATACTTAGGACCATGTGATATTTTAGTTTTTCTTTTTTAATAAATCTGCAAAAATGTCAACAATTATCTGTTTTTCTGTCAATATGGGGTGCTGTGTGTAGATTAATGAGGAAAAAAATGAACTTAAATGATTTTAGCAAATGGCTGCAATATAACAGAGTGAAAAATGTATATATTGTATACTGTCTCATACTATGGTGTGCTCTCTGTTGGGTCGTTTGGGGTGTGGCTGTATTCCATTTTTCTATTGTGTCTGTCTGCCATGGGAGCAACCTATTATGGGATGTATATGTCTATGTAGATTAGCTGTGAGAGGGGAGGGGGGGGGGGAATTCCTCCAACAGCTCTCCCTGCTGATTGGACAGTCTACTGATGAGAAGTTTGAATATCTCTGTGAGCCTGTGTTCAAATAAGCAGTTCATGTTCAGCAGCCAAAACTGCTACTGTCTAGTTATTGGTTGTCAGCGGTTGGAATATCTGATATCTATATTCCGACTGGAGGAAGCGGTATATGAAGAAAGCACTCAATCAAAGTGTTGGACGTTTCGTTACATTAGTGGAAAGCAGTGGGATGCTTCCTGCAGTCTGGGACATCCAAACCTCCACCTGGATCCAAGATCAGGATAGCAGACTTCGGTAACCCCAGCTAAGATTTTGATCTGGTATAATAGTTCCCGGGGCTGTTGTGGATCGTTCTTTCAGCATACTCCAGGACTGTGTCTGCGGATGAATACCTGGAGCTCAGACAGGAGATTTGGGTAGGACTCTGGAATGGAGCCCTCCAGGTCGCTGGTATGCAACAGGGCAAGTGCTTTCCAACCCCAGAGCAACGGGCCAGTGACCAGCGGGCATTGCGGATGGTATTCCTGGGAGAGTGGCCCCAGGAGCAATGGGTGACTGAGTTGGACAGGCTGGTCCAGCAGGAGATAGAGCTGGACAATCGTTATCGGCTCTGCAATGGCACGCAGAGCAGGAAAATTTAGGGGAGACAACAGAATGCTCTCTGGAGGGATATGAATTTGGCGGCCCTTGATTGTTGTGGGAGAGCCTTACAGATTGTTTTGTGTTTGGCAATGAAGGGGAACTTACCCTTGAGGACCTGCAAGAATACAGAGAGGCTATGCTCGGTCTTGTAGGGGTCTCAGAGCTTAAACCTGATCTGTACTATTTGCTAAGGAAAAAACAGCATCTGGAAAGGGCATACAGGAAACTGCTAGAACACATTCATCAGCATGCCAGAGAATCGGTAGTGGAAATTTCGGAGATTACCATCTTCAAAGCTGAAGTGCTGACAACAGGGCAGAGCTCTGCTAATCTGCTAAACCCAGCACCGATAACATCTTCTGGGTTCTACAGACAGGAGATGGTGAACCTCTGTCCCCAGACACCAGTCCAGAGACTGGGGATTTAATAGACTTCTCTGCTGAGGAAGGACAACCTGGTGAGCCTCCAGCAGAAGAGCTGGCATCAGGGCAAACATCATTGAGCTCTACCCAGCACCAACAGCAGCTTCAGCCTCCCCGGGAGAAGAGGCAGTCGGCCTTTCTCCCACAATACTGAGAGAGACATGGGATTTTCTGCCAGCAGCATCTGTGGAGTTACCAGAAACTTCTCTAGCTGAAGCGCTGACTACTGGACAGAGGGTCCAAGACCTCTGCCCCACAGTGTTATTTTTTTCTGCCCATTGGAATGAATGAACGCTCAAGCACTAAATGCGTCTAGCGCAGGTTGAGACTCGTTTACACACGTTTAGGTGCGTTAGAATTTTTTATGGCAAAATGCTCCTCTCCTGAACGCACACTTGATCATCAGTGGTAATGGGTTACTGCCCATCATTGCTCTCTGACCCATGTTAGTAAACTTCCAAAAAATTTTAACAGCACTGACTGATATAGAACAAGCTGAAGGCAGCATCACCTACCGTTTTAAAAATAAACTTTCACACTTTGCAGGATTTTTCCAGTGTTCTCACTGACCCTTGAACTAGAATTTATGGGCTACAATCCAGGAGGAGGCCTGTACAGTACAGAAGGTCTCCAAGACCTGGCACAGCACCGATGTGACTGGGTTCACAAGAGACATGATTGGACTTTTCCCAGCTCCAGCTACCCTTAATAATGCCGAAGGATCAAAGGTTCATGCAAAGCTAAACTGCCCATACTTACAAAAATTCAGTCTTTCAGACACGCTCAGCTACATCCTATGATTATGCCCTAAATGTTAATGTGACGATAAAACAAGAACCTTCATATCAGAAATTCTCATGCATGGATATGGCAAAAATAAATGTATATCTGATGGTTTACTGCAGCATTTATTCTGCTTCATTTCCTCTCTGCTTAGGATACAAAAATGCTCACTGATCTTTTTTTTTTCCTCCCACTGTGATCAGTCCTACATGAGCAATACATTTAGTGCGATGGATGAGGTCGCAGATAAAAATTGAGGTTATAATTCTCCCTAAATACCCTTATTATTTTAAAATGTGTATATAGTTAAAATGTTTTTTGTTTGTTTTTTTGTAATAGAGAAGCAGAGGGTTTAAACCCCTGCCAGTGCCGTTAGGAAATCTCCCTTTTCTTCCTATCCCAGAGAATCGCCCAGCAGGGACACAAGCAGGAATGTACACCTTACAGAGGTTCTAACCTTTCACCACCCTATTCAAAAGGTTTGGGCTATTTATACACTTTATCTGAATATCTTACAAAGTGATTAAGTCGAAAAGGTGGAAGAGATAAAAGGCTTCTTTAACCAATTCAATAGTGGGCACGTTCACCCCCTTGCTGCTCAGGCCAATTTTACAGCTTTCAGCGCTGTCACACTTTGAATAACAATTGCTTGGTCATGCAACACTGTACCTAAAATCTTTTTTTTCACACAAATAGAGCTTTCTTTTGGTGGTATTTAATCACTGCTGAGGTTTTTATTGTTTTTACTAAATAAACTAATAAAAACTAAAAAAAAAGCCCCAACATTTTGAAAAAAAAAACAGGTTTTTCTTCATTCCTGTTATAACATTTTGCAAATAAATAATCATTCTTTAGAAAGTTATGCCAATATGTATAATGCTACATTTCTTTGGTAAAAATAACCCAAGTCAGTGTTTATTATTTAGTCTGTAGGAAAGTTATAGAGTCCACAAACTATGGGATGTGTATCTGAAAATTGATCAGTCCCTCATTTCTTGAGGCCCAAAAATGGCAGGACAGTACAAATATTCCTCAATGAACCCTTTTTGGAAATTGCAAGTTGTATTTTCTGTCACAATTCTTTGGAAAAAATGAAATTAAAAAAATAAAGTACACTATTTTTACATACTGTCACTAGTGCAGTACAGCGTCATCATATAACTAGTGTGGTGGTAATCAGGGACACTGACTGATGACAGTATGTTTAAAAAAAAAAGAAAATGGTAATCATTTTTTTCATTTTGCTTAAAAAAAATTCTGTTTTATTAATTGTTTTTTTTTTTGTTTTGTTTTTTGCATACTGTGACCAAAGCAACACAGTATTACCCGATGGTCTGATATGACGGAAAGAGGGCCGTTCAGCAAGATTAAAGTTCCCAGAAGAGTTGGAAAAATTTTGTAAGAAACTTGACATGCCTATACCTTGACATGCCTATACACTTCTCTCTGTGGTCAGACACACAGAGAGAAGAACTAGGTCTAGAACATCAACAATGGTATCTTGTTCCAAATAAGAAAACAGCAACAAAAAGAAAATAGAGAAAGATGAATAAAAAGAGCAAGCTGGACAAAATGGGGGGGGGGGATGGGAATAGGAAGAGTAGTAAGTTCAAGAGGGGATGCGAGGAAGAAAAGCGAGATGTAGAAAAGGGATGGGAACCCAAGAGCAGAGTCGGTGACTGAACAGCCGCCTATAAGAAGAATAGGCATCTGATCCAGTTGGCGTACAAAGACAGAGCCCAGCCTCAAGGGAGAGAGCCGATAGGCAGGGAGAAACATGATGGAAGAACCTGCAATCAATCTGGAGGGCAAAGAAGGGCCAAAAACCCCAACAAAAGGGCAAGGGGGTTAGGGAGGGACAGTGGGGAGTTGAGGGGCAGGCGAGGAGGGGGGAGACAGGGAGGGGAAGAGAAAGGAGGGAGGGGGAGGGTAAGGGATTCTCTCAGTAAGCATAAAGGGAATCTTCCCTGGATCCTCTTTAATTTTATTTCCAATTTTCAGTGTCCTATGGCCCGCCTGGATTCCAAACAATGTATAAAAGATGGAAGTCCCAAAGGTCAAGAAGGAGGAGGAAAAGGACAGATAAAGATATAATATGGCATTCTTCCAGGAAAAACATATTACCCAAAATAAAATTATATTCAAAAGAACATCCACCCTGGTACTATGGGGACTTCCTAACAAAAAAAGCAAGGGGAGTAGCGATAGGATTTGCCAGAAATATACAGTTTATGCTAAAGGAGAGAATGGTGCACCCAGAGGGTAGGTTTTTGTTTGTTTTTAAAAGGGAAATTATTTACCATAGATTGCACATTAGCAAATATATATTGTCCCAATAAAAATCCAAGAAGATACTTGGAAGAAACTTTGGGGAAATTAGTGGATTTTAAAGACGGTAATGTGATTCTGGCAGGTGATTTTAATTTTAGTTTAAATCCAAATATGGATAGTACGTCCCATGCACGAGGGATAAAATATCAACAATCAAACAGGATTAAAAAGATATTATATTAAAGTCAAATGATAAATATGTGGAGGGTTCAACACCTGAAAACACTAGATTACACATATTATTCCCTCGTTCAAGGGACGTACTCCAGAATCGACTATATATTGGTAGCGCATAGAATATTAGATTTAGTAGAAAAAAACGAACATTGAGATAACATCTATATCAGATCATGCCCCAGTATCAATGAAAATTAGGATACCAGCAACTTTAAAACATATGAACATATGGAGAATAAGCGAGGAGTTACTGCACGATAAAGAAGTGGAAGAGAGGATAAAAAAAGAATTGGAACAATATTTTAAATTAAATTATTCTGATGAGGTATCGAAGGCCGTAGTTTGGGAGACCTATAAGGCTTATATAAGGAGCATTTTGATAGCTATTGGAGCAAAATAAAAGAAGGAAAGAACTAAGAAAAGGGAATTACTAATAAAAAAAATGTATGACCTTGAACAAAAACATAAACAAAAAGTAGATACTGTGGTCCAGCATGCTTTAGTGATAAAAAGAGGTATGTTAAAAGAGCTAATGGAACATAAGACGAGACGAGTATTTAACAGAATAGCAAAGGAGGATAAAACAGTACCAGAGGGGGAATAAAACGGGGAAATACCTAGCGAGAATGCTGAGAAAGAAAAAATCCATACATTTTATAGAGAAGATAAAAGATAAAGGGGGGAGATGGTATTCTTAACTGCTGAAATAGTTGAAGTATTCCAAAAATATTACAGCACACTATATGCTGTAAAACAAAAGGGGTCACAGGAAATGGAAACAATTAGAGGTGAGAGGATAAGGGACTATTTAAAAGAGGCTAGACTACCTAAAATCTCAGAAGAAAAACTAAATGCGCTAGAGAAACCTATAACAGAAGAGGAGATTAATATAGCATTAAAAGAAACAGCAGTAGGGAAAAGCCCAGGCCCCAACCGGTTTACAACCCTTTAATTTAAAAAAATTTAAGACGTGTTAATATCAAAAATATGTTTGTATATGAACAGACTAGAAAACTTCAAGATGAGAAGAGAAGAATTATTAGCCTCCATCACCGTTATACCTAAAGAAGGGAAAGATGCAACCCTATGCTCGAACTATAGAGCAATAGCATTATTAAATGCAGATACTAAACTATTTGCTAAAATATTAGCAATGAGGATGAAAGATCTGATGAGGGACCTGATACACTCAGACCAGGTAGGATTTGTAGCCAGAAGGGAGAGATAATGGAGTAAGAACACTTCTCCTGTTAAACAAAATTAGTGGAAGTGGGTCCCCAACTCTTCTCCTGTCAATAGATGCTGAAAAAGCATTTGACAGGGTAGATTGGGGATTCATAATGAGTACACTAGATGCAGTAGGAATTGGTCTGAGGATGATAAGCTGGATTAGAACATTGTAAAAACAATCCAACTGCAACGTTAAAAATAAATTGAATGCTATCTACACCATTTGAAATGTTTAATGGAACAAGATAGGGTTGCCCCTCCCCCACCCCCTCTTATTTGTTCTCTCACTAGAGCACTTAATAACAATGATTCTAAATTGTGTAGATATAAAAGGTATCAGGATTGTTAATGAGGAACATAAGATAGCGGCTTATTATTATTATTATACAGGATTTAGATAGCGCCAACAGTTTACGCAACGCTTTACAACATTAAGGAGGACAGTACAAGTACAATACAATTCAATACAGGAGGAATCAGAGGGCCCTGCTCGTTAGAGCTTACAATCTAGGAGCTTATGCGGACGATGTTTTGTTTTACATCTCCAACCCTAGGATAACATTACCAAACTTAATAACACTATTGAAACTTTATGGAGAAGTGTAGAATTTAAAAATTAACTTGGTAAAATCAGAGAGTTTGAATATAAATGTTAATAAACAAGAAGAACAGAAGCTAGAACGAGAATTCCCATTTACATGGAAAACAACAGAATTAAAATACTTTGGAATAAAACTGACACCAACATTGGGGAAAATATATTAAACAAATTATATATCTCTTCTCAACAAAATTAAGACAGCAATAAAAAGTTTATCAACAAGACCTCTCTCATGGATGGGTCGGGTGAATATGGTAAAGATGACAATAATACCAAAAATTATTTATAAATTTCAAATTCTCCTAATTCCTATGCCTGAAACATATTTTAAGATACTAAAAAAAAATCTTAAAGTTTATTTGGCAGAATATAAAACTGAGAATAAACTTCTCAGTAGTAAGTAAAAACAAACTGCAAGGGAGCTTAGCGGTACTGGATGTTAAAGCATATTATAATTCTGTATTCATTTCATGGTATTAGATTGGACAAAAGACACAAAAGAAAAAATATGGGTACAAATAGAGAAATGAGTGGAGCACTGTTGAGTAAAATTGTGTGGATTCCTGCACAATATAGGGAACTGGGCACTGAAACACATGCACTGACTTTGGTGGTATTAATTAAAATTGGGATTTAATACATAAAAAAGCAAAGTGGAAGTTTAACTCACCATTAATCCCATTAAGGGATACTAGTTATTTCACACCGGGGAAAGAGAGTTTATATGGGTATTGGATAAAATATAGAAATGCACAGTTGAAGGATATAATGGAAAATGGGAAAATACTCCCTTTACAAGACATAAAATACAAGAAAGAATTGATGGTGATCGATGAATGGTTGTATTTCCAGTTCAAGCATTTTGTAGCATCGCTACCACAACCAATAAGATCTGGAGAAAATGTATTACCACTAGAACAGATGTACTTCTAAAATCACTAGACATGGCATCTCTCGAATATATAAAATATTGGGGATGCTGGCTGGAATGGAAAAACCGCCATACATTGAAAAATGGGAAAAAGAATTGGGATCACGTGTGAATGAGTTTCAAATAAGGAAAATAATAAAAATGGTACATAGCTCCGCAGTAGATATACATATTATAGAAATGAACTACAAATCTAGATGGTGTATAACCCCAGATAAAGCACATAAGCAGATAAAGCACATAAGTACCAAACAGGAAAATCTCCAAACCCTTGGCGAAGTTGGGATGTTCTAGGAAATATGGCGCATTATTTGGTGGGACTGTCCAAAAATTAAAAAATATTGGAAAGAAGTGTTATCCTTGATTAGGGAGATTATGAATATAGAAGTCTCTGAGGATCCATGGATCATGGATCATACATGACATCCATGGATCCATGGATTATACATGACCAGGACCAATACATCAGTATACAAATACCACATTTAACTACTTGCCATCCGCGCTATAGCCGAAAGATGACTACAGAATGGGCCTTAATTGCCGGGAGGGCATCCACGGATGTCCTTCCGTGCATGAGCTGCCTGCGCGTTCCTGCGGGTCGCATGTGGCGCACTCTGTGATCACTATCGCTATCAGCATTAGGGAAAGAAAAAGCCGTTCACTGACTTCTGTCAGAGGGACATCGGTCCCTCACACAGAGCCATGGCTGCCTCATCAGTACCTGCCAGTGCCACCTATCAGTAGCCACCAGTGCCACCTACCAGTGCCCACAGTGCCACCTACCAGTGCCCTAAGTGCCACCTAACATTTCCCACCAGTGTTGCCAATCAATGCCCATCAGTGCCTCATTGTTGGTGCCACTGATTAATGCTGCCTATCAGTGTCACCTACCAGTGCCCTTCAGTGCCCTTTAGTGCCGCCCATCAGTGCCACCTCTCAGTACCATCTATCTGTTATGTGTCATCAGTGCTTATCAGTGCCACCTATCAGTGCCCATTAGTGCCGCCTTATCAGTGCAGCCTATCAGTGCCGCCTTTCAGTGGCCATCAGTACCGCCTATCAGTGGCCATCATCAGTGCAGCCTCATCAGTGCATATCAATGAAGGAGAAAAATTACCTGTTTTCAAAATTTGCAGTGATTAAATACCACCAAAAAAAAGCTCTATTTGTGTGAAAAAATGATAAAAATTTAATTTGGGTACAGTGTTGCATGACCGCTCAATTGTCATTCAAAATGCGACAGCGCTGAAAGCTGAAAATTGGTCTGGGCAGGAAGGGTTTTTAAGTGCCCAGTAGTCAAGTGGTTAATGAATGCAGCTAAAAGCTTAATTACACAACACTGGCAGGAACAAGAACACTCCTCAGTTATAGAATGGATGAGAAAAATTGAATATAGACATAAAATGGAACATTTAAGAGGTAGCTACTGTGGGGAGGGTGCAAAAGTGGGGGGAGTTTGGAAACGTTGGACTAAATTTAAAAAAAACAAGGAAATACGTTGAAATGATGGGAAATGAGAAAACAAGATTGATAGAATAAAAGAAAGCGTTGCACGACAGCGCAATTGTCAGTTAAAGCGACACAGTTCTGTATCGCAAAAAATGGCCTGGTCATTAAGGGGGCAAATCCTTCCCGTCTTAAGTGGTTAATGAATTCTGTCAGACAAATAACTTTCTTTTTTAATGTTTTGTATGAGAATTATTGAAAATGAATAAACAAATAGTAAAAAAAATAATAATAATTCTTTTCAATTTTTTTTAAATTCTGTTTTATTAACCACTTGAGCCCCGGACCATTATGCTGCCTAAGGACCAGAGGTCTTTTTCCAATTTGGCACTGCGTCGCTTTAACTGCTAATTGCGCGGTCATGCAATGCTGTACCCAAACGAAATTTGCGTCCTTTTCTTCCCACAAATAGAGCTTTCTTTTGATGGTATTTGATCACCACTGCGGTTTTTATTTTTTGCGCTATAAACGGAAAAAGACCGAAAATTTTGAAAAAAAATGATATTTTCTACTTTTTGTTATAAAAAAAATCCAATAAACTAAATTTTAGTCATACATTTAGGCCAAAATGTATTCGGCCACATGTCTTCGGTAAAAAAAATGTCAATAAGCGTATATTTATTGGTTTGCGCAAAAGTTATAGCGTCTACAAACTAGGGTACATTTTCTGTAATTTACACAGCTTTTAGTTTATGACTGCCTATGTCATTTCTTGAGGTGCTAAAATGGCAGGGCAGTACAAAACCCCCCCAAATGACCCCATTTTGGAAAGTAGACACCCCAAGGAAATTGCTGAGAGGAATGTTGAACCCATTGAATATTTTTTTTTTTTTGTCCCAAGTGATTGAAAAATGACAAAAAAAAAAAAATATTTACAAAAAGTTGTCACTAAATGATATATTGCTCACACAGGCCATGGGCCTATGTGGAATTGCACCCCAAAATACATTCAGCTGCTTCTCCTGAGTATGGGGATACCACATGTGTGGGACTTTTTGGGAGCCTAGCCGCGTACGGGGCCCCGAAAACCAATCACCGCCTTCAGGATTTCTAAGGGTGTAAATTTTTGATTTCACTCTTCACTGCCTATCACAGTTTCGGAGGCCATGGAATGCCCAGGTGGCACAAAACCCCCCAAAATGACCCCATTTTGGAAAGTAGACACCCCAAGCTATTTGCTGAGAGGCATATTGAGTCCATGGAATATTTTATATTTTGACACAAGTTGCGGGAAAGTGACACTTTTTTTTTTTTTTTTTTTTTTTTCATAAAGTTGTCACTAAATGATATATTGCTCACACAGGCCATGGGCATATGTGGAATTGCACCCCAAAATACATTTAGCTGCTTCTCCTGAGTATGGGGATACCACATGTGTGGGACTTTTTGGGAGCCTAGCCGCGTACGGGACCCCGAAAACCAATCACTGCCTTCAGGATTTCTAAGGGTGAAAATTTTTGATTTCACTCTTTACTGCCTATCACAGTTTCGGAGGCCATGGAATGCCCAGGTGGCACAAAACCCCCCCAAATGACCCCATTTTGGAAAGTAGACACCCCAAGCTATTTGCTGAGAGGCATGGTGAGTATTTTGCAGCTCTCATTTGTTTTTGAAAATGAAGAAAGACAAGAAAAAACATTTTTTTTTTCTTTTTTCAATTTTCAAAACTTTGTGACAAAAAGTGAGGTCTGCAAAATACTCACTATACCTCTCAGCAAATAGCTTGGGGTGTCTACTTTCCAAAATGGGGTCATTTGGGGGGGTTTTGTGCCACCTGGGCATTCCATGGCCTCCGAAACTGTGATAGGCAGTGAAGAGTGAAATCAAAAATTCACGCCCTTAGAAAGCATGAAGGCGGTGCTTGGTTTTCGGGGTCCCGTACGCGGCTAGGCTCCCAAAAAGTCTCACACATGTGGTATCCCCGTACTCAGGAGAAGCAGCAGAATGTATTTTGGGGTGTAATTTCACATATTTCCATGGCATGTTTGAGCAATATATCATTTAGTGACAACTTTGTGCAAAAAAAAAAAAAATAAAAAAAAAATTTGTCTCTTTCCCGCAACTTGTGTCGCAATATAAAATATTCCATGGACTCAACATGCCTCTCAGCAAATAGCTTGGGGTGTCTACTTTCCAAAATGGGGTCATTTGGGGGGGTTTTGAACTGTCCTGGCATTTTATGCACAACATTTAGAAGCTTATGTCACACATCACCCACTCTTCTAACCACTTGAAGACAAAGCCCTTTCTGACACTTATTGTTTACATGAAAAAGTTATTTTTTTTTGCAAAAAAATTACTTTGAACCCCCAAACATTATATATTTTTTTAAAGCAAATGCCCTACAGATTAAAATGGTGGGTGTTTCATTTTTTTTTTCACACAGTAATTGCGCAGCGATTTTTCAAACGCATTTTTTGGGGAAAAAACACACTTTTTTAAATTTTAATGCACTAAAACACACTATATTGCCCAAATGTTTGATGAAATAAAAAAGATGATCTTAGGCCGAGTACATGGATACCAAACATGACATGCTTTAAAATTGCGCACAAACGTGCAGTGGCAACAAAATAAATACATGTTTAAAATCCTTCAAAAGCCTTTACAGGTTACCACTTTAGATTTACAGAGGAGGTCTACTGGAAAAATTACTGCCCTCGATCTGGCCTTCGCGGTGATACCTCACATGCATGGTGCAATTGCTGTTTACGTTTGACGACAGACCGCCGCTTGCGTTCGCCTTAGCGCGAGAGCAGGGGGCGACAGGGGTGCTTTTTTTTTTTTTTTTTTTTTTTCTTTATTATTTTTTTGCTTTTTTAATCTTACTTTTAAACTGTTCCTTTCATATTTTTTTTTTTAATCATTTTTATTGTTATCTCGGGGAATGTAAATATCCCCTATGATAGCAATAGGTAGTGACAGGTACTCTTTTTTGAAAAAATTGTGGTCTATTAGACCCTAGATCTCTCCTCTGCCCTCAAAGCATCTGACCACACCAAGATCGGTGTGATAAAATGCTTCCCCAATTTCCCAATGGCGCTATTTACATCCGGCGAAATCTAAGTCATAAAATGCTCGTAGCTTCCGGTTTCTTAGGCCATAGAGATGTTTGGAGCCACTCTGGTCTCTGATCAGCTCTATGGTCAGCTGGCTGAATCACCGGCTGCATTCTCAGGTTCCCTGTTGAGACAGGAGAGCCAGAGAAAAACACGGAAGACGGTGGGGGGGGGGCATTCCCTCCCACGGCTTGTAAAAGCAGTCTAGAGGCTAATTAGCCGCTAGGATTGCTTTTACATGAAAGCCGACCGCTGGCTGAAAAGAATGATACCAAGATGATACCTAAACCTGCAGGCATCATTCTGGTATAACCACTCAAAGTCGTGAATGGCGTACCTGAAGACAAAAAAATGGTTAACAATGGTTAACAATAAAGCACAGTAAACAGTAAAGTATAAATAATTACATACCTGAAAAACAAACATGATAAAACATAATAACAATAACAATAACAATAACAATAAAACATTGCAGAATAGAATACAGTAAAAAAGAGCAGAACAATAGAGAGAGAGAATAGAGAGAGAGAGAACAATAAAACGACAATTATTTTTTTTTATTTCATATATTTTTTTTTTTTTACACTTTTTTTGTAACTAACTTTTATAACTGTAACCGGTTCCAGGTTCGGGTCTCTCAAAATGCGATGGCATCTTGGGAGACCCTGTGAAAGTGCGCCTAGTCTGTGGAATGCTGTACCCTACGCTAATACTCAACTAGTGTATGGTAGCGTTCAAAACATTCACCAATGCAAAGACCAGGATTGTCAGGACAGGAGGGACAATAATAGCGGGTGTCACGCCTATATCCGCGCTTGCTGCAGACACAACATCTTTTTTGGGGGGTTCGCTGGGTAGGGGTACTCGGGAGGACATAAAAATGCCTCTCATGCAGCCGACTGCATTTGGTTGGGGATGTGAATGGGGGAAGTACGGGCGCTGCAGAAGTGGTGGGCTCCCAATTAGGATTGGCGAATGCAGCAGGAAGGGCATTATGGGCACGACGGGCCTGTGTTTGTCTTTTTGGTGGCAGCGGGACACTACTTGTGCTTGCCACCTCACCAGCTTGAACTGCACTTATGGGACTCGCCACGTCACCAAGTGTTACTGCAGTGCTGGTTTGACTACGACCGGGGTGTACTACGCCGCTGGTGCTTGCCAGTTCCCCAAAACGCTACCAAAAAAACTGTTAGCGATCGCAGGGATCAGGCCTGATTCTGCGAACGCTGCAGTTATGCGTTTAGAGTTTTGTAAGTGACAGTGATCGATCGATACTGCACTTGGGTGGGCTGGGCTGGGCCAGGCGGAGGGGCAAAACGCAGGTGCTAGCAGGTATCTGGGCTGATCCCGCTAACACTGCGTTTTTGGGAACCCTAAACTGCTGGGGACGCTAGTATAGATCAGATCGGATCAGATATTGATGCGATCAGATACTATACCACTAAGGGAGGTGTATGCTGCGTGCGTGGGTGTTAGCGGTACTGGTGCTAACCTGACGCTGCCTGGGGCTGGTGCTTGCCAGTTCCCCAAAATGCTACCAAAAAAACTGTTAGCGATCGCAGGGATCAGGCCTGACTCTGCGAACGCTGCAGTTATGCGTTTAGTGTTTTGTAAGTGACAGTGATCGATCGATACTGCACTTGAGTGGGCTGGGCTGGGTTGGGCGGAGGGGCAAAACGCAGGTGCTAGCAGGTATCTGGGCTGATCCCGCTAACACTGCGTTTTTGGGAACCCTAAACTGCTGGGGACGCTAGTATAGATCTGATCGGATCAGATATTGATGCGATCAGATACTATACCACTAAGGGAGGCGTATGCTGCGTGCGTGGGTGTTAGCGGTACTGGCGCTAATCTGACGCTGCCTGGGGCGACGCATATCACTGCCGGGCGATCAGGGGGCTAAACCTTTATTCGGTAATAAACGGCGGGTGCCCTGACACTATAAAAAATAAACGAACTAACCAGCGTCAACCGTAACGGTTATACGGTGATCAGTGGTGAAAGGGTTAACTAGGGGCCAATCAAGGGGTTAAAACATTTATTAGGTAGTATATGGGGGTCCCTGTCGCTATAAAACGCTGACGGCGAACCTCAATATTTACCTCACTAACTAGCGTCACCAGCGACACTAATACAGCGATCAGAAAAATGATCGCTTAGCGACACTGGTGACAGGGGGTGATCAAGGGGTTAAAACTTTATTAGGGGGGGTTAGGGGGGTACCCTAGACCTACAGGGGGGTAACAGTAACTGTCCCAACACTGTAACTGTCACAAACTGACACCTAGCAGTAATCAGAAAAAAAAAAAAAAAAAAAAAAAAACCTGCTGGTGTCAGTTTGTGACGGGGGGGGGGGGTGATTGGGGGGCGATCGGGGGGGGGATCGGGGTGTTTTGTATGCCTGGCATGTTCTACTGTGTGTGTGTGTGTTGGTGCACTCACATAGATGTCTTCTCTCCTCGGGCCGGAACGGAAAATACCGACCCGAGGGGAGATGACATCACTTCCTTTTCTGCTGTTTAGCATACAGCAGCAAAGGAGTGTTCTCATTGGCCGGCGGCGATCGCGAGGGGGGGGCCACGAACGGATGGCCTCCCCCTCGTCTCTGATCGCCGGGGGACAGAACGGGACCGCCTCGGGCGGCGGGGGGGGGGTCCGATCGGACCCCCCACCCGCGGGAGGCAAATCACGTACCCTGTACGTGATTTTGCCTGCCCGTGCCGCCTTGCCGACGTACATCGGCGTGAGGCGGTCCTTAAGTGGTTAAAGGGTAACTCTACTTTTGTGGGCGAAAAAAAAATAATATAGCACATATATTTGTGACACTAATCATATTGTAAGTGAAGGGTTAGTGTGTGGGTGTGGCGCAGTCCTAATTCATAGAAATACTTGGTAAATCGTGTGTAGCCAAATCCCATATGTAAAGTCGCATATAAAGTATAAATATTTTGACGCTTTTGCATCATCTCCCAGAGGATCACCAACTTAAATCTGACGCTCTCCTGTTTTGATGACATTTGGTTGCCTATTATAAACTGCTTAAATGTGAGTACCATTCTGTCATCTGCGTTCAATAAAGAGTGTTTTATGGTTTTACGCTATGGAATCTCCTCTTTCTTCTCTTATGCCTTAAACGTCACCGTGACCCAGAAACAGCCTGTGGATTGCCGCACAGTGGCATAAACTGTGACTGCGCATTACCCCCGCAGGGGTTAAAGAAGCTGGTGAGTGTCCGCATGATCACAAGACACGAGCACCTGGTCACCAAGATTAATACAAATACCTGCCTTGTTTTACAAAGACGTCAAGTTTTTCACTTAAGTTGCACTGAGCACTAGTCACGATTTAACCTATGTAATTATTCAGAAATGTTATGTTTGTCGAACACTATATGGGGTTTTTATGCGGATGGAATAGCTTTGGCTAAAGACATTTTTTGATTTCATCCCCTGTTCCCCTTCCCCCTCCCCCAATTCAAAGGTGGCCAACCTAGCCGTTAAATTTGCTATATGCGATTTTGTTTATATTTTGTTTATAATTTACATGCGACTTTACATGTGGGATTTGGCTACACACGTTTTACAAAGTATTTTTTAAACTAGGACAACGTTACACCTACACACTCCAAAGGGGGTCACTTTGCTGTTTTATGTTTGGTTTTATTTTCGTTTAATTTTTTATTTGCAATTTTGGTTTATGCGACTTTACATAATGGATTTGGCTACACACGATTTACCAAGTATTTCTATGAATTAGGACTGCGCCACACCCACACACTAACCCTTCACTTACCTTCTGTTTTTTCCACCTTGGTGGAAATCACATCTGTGGAGGCAGCAGTCCTTTATGCGATTTCTTCCATTGTTTCCATTTTTTTCCATTTTCTCCACTTTTTTCTCCACTAGGACAATGTTACACCTACACACTCCAAAGGGGGTCACTTTGCTGTTTTATGTTTGGTTTTATTTTCGTTGAATTTTTTATTTGCAATTTTGGTTTATGCGATTTTACATATGGGATTTGGCTACACACAATTTACCAAGTATTTCTATAAATTAGGACAGCGCCACACCCACACACTAACCCTTCACTTACCTTCTGTTTTTTCCACCTAGGTGGAAATCACATCTGTGGAGGCAGCAGTCCTTTATGCGATTTCTTCCATTGTTTCCATTTTTTTCCATTTTTTTTCCCATTTTTTTCCATTTTCTCCACTTTTTTAATTTTCTGTTCCGTTGCGCGGATACACCACTCATATTTCATTACTAATCATATTGTAATTGAATTTTATAAAAAATTTGCTTTTGTTTTTAATGTGCAGCCACTGTAATTTTCTGAGAATGCATTACAATATAGCTACCTGGAGTTGTTCTGTACACAGAGTGTGTACTGACCACTCCCCAGAAACATAATTTCCTGCTTGTGTGATTGGCTCACCAATTTTCCCAGAAGTCTGCCTAAAATACAAGTGGAGAGATACCTTCAATAGGAGCACGTCTAAAGGGATGCAGGCCCAGCAGATTTCCTCATTAGTGCCCTGCAGCTGCACACCTAACAGTTAATTATGAAACCACTCCCATTAGAACCACTCAGTACAGAGGCACAGACAAACACACATGGATTTCTTCAGAATAACAAAAGGTAGGAACCTGCAACAAAGGTTGTTATAATCCTTGCAATGTACATCGATCGACCAGAGGGGAATGTTTTTTTCTCAACAAAAGTGGAGTTACGCTTTAATTGTTTTTTCTTTACGTTTTTTTTTTTTTGCTTACTGTGACCAGAGCAAGACAGTATTACCATAGTGACACTGTACTACTCCGGGAAGGTGATCAGGATTTTTTTTGCACACTATGATTGCTTATAACTATGAATATCAATATGTTATAAACAACCATTTTTACTGAATGAAATCAATTCATTCAATGTTTACTTTTGTGATTAGCTGTGATTGGCCACAGCTAATCACATGCTACAGCTGTGATTGGCCCTGTCTGTACCATGTGATCACTGTGACCAAGCACAGAAATCAACACAATAGTACACAATAAATGACATGAATGGAGCCCATCCATTATGTACAAATGTCATGTGATCTGCTATGATTGGTCACAGCAATCATATGATGCCAGCAAGATCTGTCACCCGCTGTGTCAGGTGGGGTGTGTGCAAGGTGTGTTCTGCTGAGGACGTCATATGACTTCTACCCAGAACCAGTCAAATGATGGCCGGGCGGGTACTGTTTCAGCAAGCTGAACACATGTTTTGCACCTGGAGGATGATCAAGCAGAGTATGCCCCACCACCTTGGTCACCACTTCCAATGACCACACAACCATTACACTGACATATGTATATATGAAGTGGACTGACAACAAAAAGCCACTATAACAGTCTTCCTTGGGCAGAATAATAAATAGCAATAGAAGGTCTCAAATACCTACTTTTTCTGAGAAAATGTTGCTTTAAGCTCCCACTGGCCCTGCTGGCCACATGTAGAATGGCTTCAGCACTAGGTCACATTATTTCATTTTCTGCTGAAGATGGCTGAAAAACCTACTTAAACTCTGGTTCTTCCCTTCAACAGAGATCAAGTAAACAGATGCCAAGTGTTTGAGTATATTAGCAGCTTTGAAGGGAGCCTGAAGCAGTATTTTCTCCAGCCATTTCAGTTTTTCAATTATTCTTGGTTCATTCTTTCCAGCAAAACCGTTAATAAAGTTTTATCCTAAAATTTGTTCACAGGTCCACAGTAGAGTTGCCACCTCATCCCTTTAAACCCGAACACATATGAATTACACAGGCTCTGAGGCTAACTGAATGCAGGTAAGACACTAAGTGAGTTTAATTACCACCTTAATCAGCCACAGAACCTGTGTAATTAATATGTGTTCGGGTTTAAAGGGATGAGGTGGCAACCCTAGTCCACAGCATAATTCAGATTAGCAAGGCTCAGTGGCCGGTGTACCGTTGATTTGTGAGAATGAAGTTATGCTTTAAACATTGAATGCAGTGCCTAGTAGAAAAAACACAGCAATCAAAAGATTACCAGTGTAAACCAGTAGTGTATTAATTCTGAATTTACTACTTAGTTTATCAGTCTAAAGACACATGATTGCAATTATCTTTATTGATTGCATATAACTATTTAAAGCTGAAACCAAACCTCCGATAGGCTGATAAGTGCAATCATGAAATCCGGTGCTGGCATTGTTCCTTGGGTCTGGCAAACACCAGCTTCATATGACCTGCTGTCTCTCACATTGATTGGGTTAATCACATGGGGCATTCTAGTGACTAATCTAATGGCAAGACAGTCTTTAAACGCCCTTTGTATTCTTGTCAAATGTTAGTAAAGTCCCTGTTCAGTACATTGGTAATGATTAATTATTGTTTAATCATCTCAAACTGTAAGCAAAACAGTAAATAAATCCTAAATAACAAAAGCTGTTTCCTTGTGTCTGCATTTGGAAGTACTTTTTGTAAAGATGATAATGTTCTACGGGTGCATCTCAAAAAATTAGAATATCATCAAAAAGTTATGGAAAAAAATCTTGCGAGCCACAATTATCCAGTGCCTTAATGGAAATTCAACCAAACAGCTACCCGGCTGCAGGCGCAGATCACGTATTCATGACCGTGCGATAAATGATATATGAAAAAAATGCGCCGCGCCTAGGGGTGTAACTGAGTAACTGTAAATCTAAGTACAAATCATAGATAATAAAGCGTGCAAATCAAATAGAGCCTAAAGCTCTGATCACTTACTAAGATCACCTGCTGTGTGAATCCTAAAGCTCTGATCACTTCCTAAGATCACCTGCTGTGTGAATCCTATGACCAAACACACTAAAAAATATCTAGTGCAATAAATCACAAAGTGCAATGTGCATAGAAAAACGTAATAGGATAAATATACAATCCACAGTGATTAAAATATAATCATTCCTAATAAGGTGTATATGCTAAAAAATGTTACACATATGTAGATCCACTGTGATTAAAATGAAAAAAGAAAAAAAAAAATTAAATAAAACAATATATATATTCGTAAATCAATCACATGCGTGGGCGAATTGAAACTATAATCGCCCTAATAAAGGTGTTCAAATCACATCCGTGAAAAAATCTTCCAATCCAGTAACATAAAGTGACCAAGTTCAAATAAAAGTCAGTGTAATGGTGATGGTTCAAAGAAAAAGTTCCGGTTTTGAATCAAACGTGCCCAAAGAAAAACATGCTGTGAAGTGCCTTGGTGACCCCCAATGTGATTGCGCTCACCTTGGAGCGTGTGACACAGGTTTTAATTGTGTCAATACACGCTTTTGGAGCCACCCCTGGGCTCAGTATTAGGTACAGCTGATTCCCACACTGGATTCTTTATGGCTCCACTCACATCAGACCATATAAAAGAAAAAGGCTAATATAGTATAATACCGTAGGATACTTTTATTAAAATCACATCCAATCCCCACATGGGGTACTCACATTTATAAGGTGCTCATGTGCACCAAACATAACATAGGAAAAAACGGCTGTGCGGCGTGCTGCGGGGTGTGAGAGCTCCACAACCCAGCTCTGTGCTGATCGCTCCGTCCTGGCCCCTCCCCTACGCGTCTTCGACACAGGGAGTTACGTGTCTTCATCAGGGGGAGGCCTGATTTGGATTCGTACTCAATTTGGATTCGTACGAAATACAAATTTTCGATAGCGCTAGTGGCTATTATTGTATTGTCGGGTCTCTGCAATACACATAAATGTCATTGAAAGAAACGGCCTGGGATTCTCCCACAGTGCATTACCAGGCCCTTTGGGTCTGGTATGAATATTGAGGGGAATCCCGAACCAAAATTAAAAAAAAAAAATGCGTAGGGGTCCCCCAAAAATTCCATACCAGGCCCTTCAGGTCTGGTATGGATATTAAGGGGAACCCTGCTCCAAATTTTTTTTTAAAAATGGCGTGGGGTTCCCCCTCAAAATCCATACCAGACCCTTCAGGTCTGGCATGTATTTTAAGGGGAAACCCGCTCCAAATTTTTTTTAAAAAATGGCTTGGGGGTCCCCCTAAAAATCCATACCAGACCCTTATCCAAGCACGCAACCTGGCAGGCCACAGGAAAAGAGGGGGGGACGAGAGAGTGCCCCCCCCCTCATGAACCGTACCAGGCCACATGCCCTCAACATGGGGAGGATGTCCCCATATTGATGGGGACCGATAACCGAAGGAAGAACAGAAGAAGATGGAAGAAGAAGCGGGGAAAGAAGAAGACATTAATAAAGGAATTGTCAAAAACCGTCTCTTGTCTTTTTTAACATTTTTGACACTTTTTTTGTGAAATAGTAGGGGTACATTTGTACCCCATTACCAATTCACACAGGGGGGCTGGGATCTGGGGGTCCCCTTGTTAAAGGGGGCTTCCGAATTCCGATAAGCCCCGCACCCAGGGACCCCCACAACCACCAGGCAAGGGTTGTTGGGATGAGGCCCTTGTCCCCATTAACATGGGGGCATCCTCCCCATGTTGAGGGCGTGGAATATGGGGGGACCCCCACGCATTTTCTTTGTTTAAATTTTGGTTCAGGGTTCCCCTTAATATTCATACCAGACCCAAAGGGCCTGGTAATGCACTGTGGGGGAATCCCAGGCCGTTTTTTTCAATTACTTTTATGTGTATTGCAGAGACCCGACAATTCATTAATAGCCGCGAGTACTTTTAAATTACTTTTTTTTCCTTTAGAAATGTCATTTTGCTCTCGGACCGTTGTAAACACAGGAAAAATGCGCCACTTTTCAGGCATATTAATTTCCCAACCCTCACTCAGCAGTAGAAGAAAATCTCTGATTGGTCAACAAAACACCAGTCACGTTTCCGTTGTAACGGAATTTGGATCAGAAATTCATCAACGAAATTTCGTATTTCGTATACAATTCGGAAGCATAGAAATTTGTATTTCGGATGCTTCTGAATGTACGAATTTTCGGAAATTTGTACGAAACGAACCGCACATGTCTAGTAGACTCTCTAGCTACTACAAATGCCATTCATACCCTCCTTACCTTTTTATTATTTTATACAAGGAACCTGATTATCCTGTCTTGGAAAAGACTTCAGCACCATCGTTAGCTGCCCGGAAATCATTGTTGAAGGCTATTTCCCTTTATAAGGCCACCTATTCCAAGAGATGTGCACCCCTAAATTTGATAAGGTTTGGGGTGGATGGGTTTCCTCTACTTCAACTGCCTTTGATTAGAGTCAATCACATGTTAATTTTCATTCTGGTTATTTTGTTTTAATGCTCATGTAACAACTTTAAATCCTGACCTTTATTCTGTACATGACGTTTGGTACTTATAACTCTGGTATCCAGTTCCCTATGGATGGTCTTGGGTTGGATTATTTCTTATTCTTCTTTTTGGCCTAATTTGAATCTATAGGGTTGAGATCTTTGGTGAGGAGTAGAATCATTTGGCATCTTGACCTGTACCTTTGGATGAGGGCTATACTGTAATAGTCACAGAAGTGGGGATTGCTGTTTACTGTTTATAGACTTTTTTCGTGTTTAATAAAAACCAAAAAAACAAACATGTCACATTTATCTCCACTATACAGTTCATTTTGCACAGAGTTGCCCTGATCTTCCTCTCCTGGGGTCCCCCGGTGGTGCTAGTAGCTCCTCCCCGCATCTGGAAACCACCTAGAAGAAGCGCTCTCCTTGAGGGTTCTTGTGCGGGCCAGCTCCCGAGTCCAGCTTTTGTGTCCATAGACACAGAAAGCTAGACTCGGCCCCACCCCCTGGCGCCCACGTCATTGGATTTGATTGAAAGCAGCTATCAATATATCCAATCAAAAGCCGAGACAACCGGCAGAGAGGGTGTGCGCGTCTCCGGCGTCGGAATGAACAGGCTCAGGTGAGTAAAATGGGGGGGCTGGGGGGCTGCTCAGTGATAGAAGTTTTTTCACCTTAAGGCATAGGATGCCTTAAGGTGAAAAGACTTGAGGGTTTACAACCCCTTTAAGTACTGTGCATGGAGCCAATACAATATTTCTGGCTTTTTTTCTGAAAATAGTATACTGTAAATTTAATTTTGTGATAAAAACCTGCTTAGTATCTCCCTTTGAAAATGAAGCCTACTAAAACATCTCACTGCTTGCATAGATTAAACATTTATTCTGGCTTTTTATAGTGAAAATATATACTCTAATTGTGACTTCCTGAATAAAACCCCTTTCACACTGAGGGCGTTTTGCAGGCGCTATAGCGTTAAAAATAGCGTCTGCAATCCGCCTCCAAACAGCTGCTCCATTGTCGCTCACACTGGAGTGGTGCGCTGGTGTCAGAGGAATATTCCTTTCTGCCACACCAGCCGTGTCCTTGCGCGCATGCGTGGTGGGACAGCGTTCTGGCGCACGCGCATTCGCGATCCAGCGCACTGGCGCACGCCCAATGTGACCCTTTGGGCGGCCTATAAAAGGTGCTCAAATGATCAGACAAATTGCTGGTTCGTCTCAGCTTCCTGCTAAAAACTTGATCCTGTTTCCTGTGTCTGTGCCTGATTGCCCGTTGGTACCCGGATTGCTACTGACTCCTCTGCTCTTCTCCCGGACCTGACCTTGGCTTGTTTAACGGATCTCCACCACTCTCCTGTGTTTGACCCTCTGCCTGTTACTCGGATTGTCTCCTGTCTCCTTGCCCTGACCGCTCGCCTGTATCTGGACTTGCTTGTGTCTCCCAGACACCATCCCACGGCCTACAGTTGAATTGCTGATCCTGATGTTTGACCCTCAGCCTGGTTCTGGACTTTCTGTTATTTGTCCCAGCAAGTATTCCTGCTTACCAGTCCCTGCACAGCGGCTCTTCTCTACAAGGACCCCCACGCAAGTCTCCTACGGTCCATTGGGTAGCCTGTGCCTCTTTGTGCCATTCACTCCCTGTACCACCTTCAGGGGGCGGACTGCGCTTAATCGCAAGGGTGAACCGCTCTCGGCCTCGGTAGATACTTCCCTGACAGTTGGCAGGACATCAGGAAAAGCCCTGGCAGCAGCTTCTTTGGAGCCATGAAGGAGCGGTGTGTTTACCGCTCCTCCACCGCTGCTCCCCATTGAAATCAATGGGGCAGCACTGCAATACCGCCGGCAAAACGCCGCTATTGCGGTGCATTGCGGGCGTTTTTAACCCTTTCTCGGCCGCTAGCGGGGGGTAAAAGCTCTCCGCTAGCGGCCGAAATGCACCGCAAATCCAACGATAAAACGCTGCTAAAAATAGCGGCGTTTTACCGCTGACACTATGGGCGGCTTGGTGTGAAAGCCGTCTAAGAGCAACCTAGTGTCTCCATCGTTAAATGCAGTCTACTAAAGCTACTTAGTGTGTATTGAGTCTGTATAATATTTCTGTCTTTTTTCTATTAAAGCGGTATTAAACCTAAAACCAAAAGTGTAATACTGTATATTGCAGCTTACCAGTCATTAGATGTGGTGGCTGCATTAGTTTCATTTTCTTAGGCTTTTTTCCTAAGTTTTCAGTAACGTGCCCCCACTTTGGATGAAGGAACACAGAGGCACAGCAGACAGCAGTAGTGTTAATCTGGGGGAGGGGAGTGTTAGATGTATTCATCCTTGATGAGAGTCTGGTATGGTCTTAAGTTGGATCCTAAGCCCCTCCTGACCTCAGCGACCAGTTGTTGGCGCCATACCTAATTGCCCGTAATTGCCCAGACGCTGGTACAAAAAAGTTTCTGTATACCTCCCCCCACACACTTTCCCTCTCTTCTATTTCCCACTTTACACCCTCCTACCACACCTTTAGGTTTATGGTAACTCTGTATACCCAACTACTTAGGTACGCTAAACACCTGAGATATTGACTGCAACTACTACACTATGATACCTGCATTTTATAAATCGAATCTATGTACTGTAAATGTGATGATGGCTTTCAACCACCAGCAGCTATACCACCTGTTTTTCTTTATTCTGTAACCCCAACTACTTTTCTCTAAAAAATGGTTAATAAAAATATATTTAACCTTAAAATTTAACTAAAATAAGTGAAAACAATGCTTATTAAAAAACATTAAAAAGTACAAGGCACACAGTATATGAAACAACAGTGCAAAAAAATAAAAATAAAATAAAAACTTTTTACAAATAAGTGAACATGATATCCACTGAAAAGAGGATCAAACATATGAATGAATCAGAGTCTATAGATGAAATGGTCAAGACATCATTGTGACTTGTAAAGGAATATATCAAGAAGTCCACCACCAATTATGTGAAGGCTTACCGGAAGGCTTGGACTCAGACAGGCATATGCCTAATGAGTCAAACGAGCTTTATGGTATAACACACCAAGAATTCGGATATCCATATAAACGATCCCTGGCTGTAAGTCAGATATCCAAATGGTCTTTCCAAAGGTACTCCAGATAGGTTAGAAGAGGAGTAGGATAAAAATATTTTCCCGTATTGTGTGGTTGGGAGAGAGAAAAAGAATGGAGGGCCACATAGTGTAATTCAGTTAAGAAAAAAATGAATATTTTATTAAGATTGAAAGGAACACTCACATTTGTGAAGGTAGAAAAGCGCTTTAGTTAAAATTTTTGACGCAATGGCATCAGCAGAGCCCGTCACAATGATGTCATGACCATTTCATCTATGGACTCTGATTCATTCATATGTTTGACTACCTTTTCAGTGGATATTACGTTAACTTATTTGTAAAAAGTTTTGGTTTTTATTTGCACTGTTGTTTCCTGATTGAAGGGTCACTGACTGCACAGTGGTGTTTAATACACAATTGGGACTGTATATATGGACATTAGCATGTTGGTGTTTTATGAGAAGACTTTATGTCAACACAAAAAACATGTGTGCATATGAAGTATTGTTATTTATACAGAATAAGTTGTGCTGCACTTTTTTATGTATTGTTACCACCTTTACCACCTCTGTGCCATGTCCTCACCCTATACAGGTTGAGAACCATGAGGAGTATGAAGTACAATCCATTTAATTAGATTGAAAAGTGCGCTAAATACTCTGCTTCAATAGTGCTAAGAATAAATACTAAAAAATATATATAGTGATGTGCTCTCACATCTTAACATAAATAAATCGATACAAATAACTTGCAGCAATATATAGGAAATCACAAATCCACCTACTGCATATAAATAAATGTGGTGTAGGACACAGAAAAATCAGAGGACACTCTGATTGAATAATTGTCTCTTATAAGGCATATGTTAAAATCGCAATCTCTGTCAGCTCACTGTTTAGACTGGTGATCCGCTGTTAATCATCTGTTTGTACCGGTATTCTGCTGTTACCGATCTCCAGTATTGTATTCCAATCATGCAATTAGAAATAGAAAAACATTCATTGTGCAATATGCTGTTAATTATTCTCTTGGGAATAAAGCAGATGCACTCACTTGTACCATTCTATTGTAAAAGCGCATAGAGCAGTCAGCCATCCACCAATATCCTCCTCGCGCTGAGCTGTGAGTAACACTACAGCACTAGGCTCCTTCCGACGCGTTGCGTCACATGTCACGTGACTTTTTCAAGGGTAGCCATGTGACGGTCGGAATCCATCTTATAGCGTGCTGGTTGCCATAGTAACTATGTCCTCTGATTTTTCTGTGTCCTACTCCACATTTATTTATATGCAGTAGGTGGATTTGTGATTTCCTATATATTGCTGCAAGTTTTTTGCAAGTTATTTGTATCGATTTATTTATGTTAAGATGTGAGAGCACATCACTATATATATTTTTTATATATTTTTTAGTATTTATTCTTAGCACTATTGAAGCAGAGTATTTAGCGCACTTTTCAATCTAATTATATGTTTTTGAGTTTTATTAGTGGCATCAGAGCACTAAGTAAAGGTGCAGCTTTATACAGATTATTTCATATTGGTTTTATACACAAAACAGATTTGAGTGTATTATTAGCACGCAGGAAAATTTTGAATCACCATGATTTAGCACATATTTTTTTTTAACATTTTGAACAGACACATAGAAACACAATTTCTCACTATCATCAATTATTCACTGTCAGAATCCATAAAGCGCTTTAGTTTTAATACTTATAAAAGTACAATCCATTGTTGACTCCTGTAGGTTCCGTGGGCGCATACAGTACCTGGTGCATTGGAAGGGGTATGGTCCGGAGGAACGCTCTTCGATCTCATCCTCGGACGTACATGCCCCTGTCCTCCTCCGTGATTTCCATAGACGTTTTCCCCTCAAGCCTGGTGGTCCGCCGAGGGGGAGGGGTCATTGAGGAGGGGGTACTGTCAGGGCTGGGCTCAGCCCTTCCTTCTCTGAGCTGGCCAACCCAACAGGATGAATGAAAAAAACTGACAGCTCAGGTCGGAGCCGCTGTACTAACTATACAATGTTAGTACAGCGATCTCACCTGCTATTCTATTGTGTTCTGACAGGGGGAAGGCCCCCCGCCAGAACAATCCAGTCAGCGATCTCAGCCATTGAGATCAGAGCGCTGATCGGGAGCCGGTCGGCAGACCTTTTTCGGTCATGCCCCTTCAACAGAGTGGTTGCAGTACACACAGGCAAAATGGTGCCCGACATTCGGCCTGTGTGTACTAGGCTTTAGTGTATAATTTTGGATGGACTTCTGTCAGGGCTGAGCTCAGCCCTTCCTTCTCTGAGCTGGCCACTCAGCTGTCGGCTAATTGCCAGCTCCCATTTCTCTCCACAGTTACCTGGCTGTTGTTGATTCTGTTTGTCAGTCCTGCCTACTTAAAGTCATCCAGCTCACTTGATCTCTACCTTCGCCTTTGTCAACATCACAGAGACTTTTTCCTGCGTTCCTGTTGAAGGCTTGCTCGGCTGATGTTCCTTCTGGCTTCTGATCCTGCTTGCTGTACTACTACGTTTATCTCTGGCTCTCTGACATTTGCTTGGCTGACTACCCGATCCGGTTACTGAACTCTGGCTTGTTTTGACTACACTTACTCTGTTTACCTTATTATTATTATTATTATTAAACAAGTGTGATTTAACTATACTTCTGTCTGGGTCTGATTCATGGTTCCGGATAGTAGGCGAAGGCCATGAATTCAGAAGATACAGTCAATCCACTTGTTGGTAATATTTTTCCAGATTGGATGAGCAAGATCACTGCATGGATCAGTTTGCCATAGCGTTACAAACGCTCCTGAGTCGCACGTCTCACCTGGAAACTCCCACTGTGGCTGCTCTGGTACAACCTGAGTTGCAGGCCGTCCCTGCTGCTGCGCCAGTTTCTGTGCAGGCATCCACCTCGAGTATTACTTCTATAAGAGGTATGTCTGGTTCCGCTCCGCTTCCCCAGCGATTTGGGGGCGATCCAGATAAATGCAGAGGGTTTCTCAACCAGGTAGAGATTTATTTTGAGATGCTGCCCCAGGCATTTCCCACAGACAGAAGCAAAGTAGGTTTCGTGATATCTTTGCTTTCTGAGAGAGCCTTGGCCTGGGCAAACCCTCTGGGAGACGCAAAAACCTGTTGTCTTGAGTTACCCTGACTTTGTGGCCTCCTTTAAAAGGGTATTTGACAAAGGTTTTCAATGAAGCTAGAGCAAAAGCTGTCCTTCCCCCCCTCCATGTCCAAAGCAAATATAGTTTTACTGCTCAAGCCGGGCAAGTACCCCGTAGACCCTGGGGCGTACCGCCAATTTTCGGTGCTTCAAAGCAACATCAAGATATTAGCAAAAGCATTGGCAATACGGTTGAATGGAGTGATAGCGTCTATTGTGCATGATGACCAAGCTGGTTTCATGCCCAATAAATCTACAATTTGAGGAGATTGTTTCTTAATATCCAATCCCGGGCAGACAATATGGGTAATAGAGCGCTGCTGTCATTGGACGCCACAAAGGCGTTCGACAGCATAGACTGGAACTACCTCTGGTCAATTTTGTTACGATTTGGGTTCGGTCCAAACTATATCTCCTGGGTGAGGCTTCTGTACAGTCAGCCGCAGGCAGCCATTAGAAGCTTTGGCTCCTTGTCGCGGAACTTTACGTTGAGGAGGGGAACAAGACAGGGTTGTCCCCTGTCCCCCCTCCTCTTCGCCCTGGCAATTGAGCCGTTGGCGATTGAGATTAGGGCAAATCAACATATTACAGGCTTCTGCTATGGTGGTATGCAAGAAAAAGTCATGCTCTATGCGGATGACACTCTGCTTCTGCTGGGGGACACAGATACCTCCCTAAGAGAGGCCATGTCCACCATATCCAGATTCTGAGGATTTTCAGGCCTACTTATTAATTGTTCAAAATCTGCTTTACTCCTGTTGGATGGGGACAAAACGCAGATAGTTAATCCAGCTTGCCCTATACCCTTAGCCACGTCCTTTAAATACCTGGGAATTCACATTACAGCTAATCCAAGGGATTTTCTGCGTCTGAATGTTTCTCCCCTGCGGTTGAGGTTCAGAGATAAGGTTAAAACTTGGAGATCACTCTCCCTCTCGGTGGCGGGTAGAGTAAACCTAATTAAGATGATACTTGTGCCCCAATTATTATATTTCCTTCATAACTCCCCTATGGTTATACCACTGAAATTGTTTCATACTGTCAATGCCATCTTCCGAAGTCTTATATGGAAAGATAAAAACCCTAGGATTAAAATGGAACATTTACAGAGGCCTAAGGACAGCAGGGGATTGGCGTTGCCGAACCCATGGTTGTACTACTTAGCGGCCCAGCTACAACACCTCATTGGCATGTTTCCACCAGCGGGGGGGACAGAGATTCGGTCACAGAGTTCTCTACAACAATTACTCCTACACACTGTGCGTAGGGAACCTGTTCCCATGGCATTGGAGGCACTTGCATTTGCTAAACCTCATAAGAAATACTCAACTTTCAACTTAAAGTGGTGTTCCGGCCGAAATTATACTTTTTAAATAAAAATACCCCTATAATACACAAGCTTAATGTATTCTAGTAAAGTTAGTCTGTAAACTAAGGTCTGTTTTGTTTTAGTTTATAGGAGTAGTTTGTTATTTTATAAACGTACAGCAGCCCGTGGCCATCTTAAGTGTGGGCATCTGAAGCCAGACTGTATTTCTTCCTGGATCTCCTCCTTGCAGATCTTGCATATGCTCAGTGCAGCACAAGCAGTGTAATAGGTTTCAGGTCAGGTTTCCATAGCAACGGCAGTGTCAAGGGAAGTTTCCGCCCCTTCCCAGAAGGCATTGAAAACAGGAAATGATGCGATGGGCCGCGGCCAGGGAGAAGGAAGTGAAAAATGAATACAGCAGATATACAGTAGGTGCTGAGAAAAAAAATAAAAAAAAATATCCAATTCGTTTACAGTGCACAGTTTAGTGAGGGATGCTGAAGAGTTGTAAAAGTGGGTGGAACTCCACTTTAATACAAAAGATATGGAACAAAGCCAGGTACATTCAGAGGGTTATACTGAATACAGTCCCGTATGGTTGAATGGAACATACACTGAATTTGGCAAGCTGCAGGCTGGAGCTAGGTGGAAACAGTTTGGAATTACTCATCTCAAACATATATTCCGTAATGGGGTGTTACGTCCCTTTGAAGATTTGAAGGTGGCCTATGGTCTTCCATCCTCAATGTATTTTCTATCTCTGCAGCTTGGCCATGCGGTGGCAGTGCAGGGCCGCTCATCTGATTGGAACCTGTCCCCGACTCCTGTGTTTGGCCTTCTGGAGGATGCGACCTCATCCAAAGGATTCATCTCCCAATGCTATGCTATCCTGTTGCAGTCCGTGATGAGGCGGCATCCTCTGAGGGTGAGGGAGAGGTGAGAGGCAGATGCCAGACAGTTGGATGGAGAGCAGTGGGAGGAGATTTTTCAGGCAGTGAGAAAGTGTTTATTAAATGTATCACAAAGATTGACCCAACTATATATTCTTTTGGGAACGTATTACACGCCTCAAAGGCTTCACTTAATGAACCCGCAGCTGGACCCTACCTGTACTAGGTGTAAAAGAGACCACGGGAGTCTTATTCATATGCTGTGGCGATGCCCCAAACTACATACCTACTGGGCAAATGTAGTGAACACAGTCAACTCGGTATTTAAAGTCTCCCTTCCACGGGATCCGAGAGCTTGTCTCTTGGGTGCTCTGGAGGAATATGAGTGGGAAGAACATTGCAGAGAGGCCATACATAGATTTTTATTCAAGGCAAGAAAAATAATTATGGTACATTGGAGATCTGAAGCTCCCCCTACTACGAAGGAATGGATTGAGAATATAGGTGTAGTATTGAGAATGGAAAAACTTGTATACCAACATAGAGGCAATACACATAGGTTTGAGAAGTTGTGGGCGTTGTGGTTAGACGTACCAGGACTAGCCCCGTTAGACTTAGTAGCAGACAGATTACTGGGAATAAATGTTGGATGACGAAGGTGATATGTGAATTAATAAAGTAGAAGGTGCGATATTAGACCGGTAGGCTTCATAAATAGGTGTTTTTCTGGCTGATTTCAGTAATGATTTGATGAAACTGTCTGTAATATAATGCAATGCAAAAGACAATAAAAAACATGTATGTAATGTACCTTTGGAAACTGAATAAAAGTTTATTGGATAAAAAAAGAAAGGGTATTTGACGTTCCCGCATGCTCCGCTTCGGCTGCCAAGTGCCTCATGTCCATCACATAGAGTACGAGAACTGTTGCCGACTACGCCATTGAATTCCGTACTCTGGCAGCAGAGGTTGCTTGGAACAATGAGGCCCTAGTGGCTGCTTTTTTTCTCAGAGAAAGACTCTCTTTTAAGTAGCGCTTGCGGAAGCCTCCTGTACGTCATCCTCCGAGCTTTGCAGTCCCACCCATGCCTCCCTCACCTCCCATACCTCCTGGTACCGAGTCGGTCAGTGAAGATGAACCCATGCACTTGGGCTTCACACATCTCTCTGCGGATGAGAGAGCCTTTAGGAGGAGGGAGAGATTGTGCCTTTATTGTGGCCAGGCAGGTCACTTTTTGAAGTTTTGTCCTACTCATCCAGAGAACGCCCAAACCTTGAGGTCCTGTCATGGACAGACCCTAGGTGGTGGTGTTTCGTCCTCAGTTATCCAGAAGGATAAGCCCCTGGTTTCGGTCACCCTTTCTTGGGCTGAGTCATCCATCGAGATACAGGCTCTAATCGACTCTGGGGTTGCAGGCCCCCCTGTTCATTGATGCTGCCTTTGCATCGCAGCACTCGATTCCGCTGCAGCTGCATGACACTCCACTTGCCATTGAGGCTCTTGATGGGAGACCTCCACAGCCTGCCCATGTGACTCATGAGATGGTTCCGTTGTCCATGGCCGTAGGGGCTCTTCACCATGAGATAATCCAATTCCAAATTATTTCCTCACCTAGGTTTCCGCTGGTTATTGGTTATCCTTGGTTACAGGGGCACAACCCCTCTTTTGATTGGCTCCATGCAGAGGTTTTCTCCTGATCACCACAATGCAGTGAGACATGCTTCCAGAAGATAGCCAAGGTCCTGTGCACCTCTTCACTCTCATCCCTGCCGGAGGAGTACCGCGATTTTAGCGACGTCTTTGACAAAGGTCAAGCCGGTAGTTTGCCTCCACACCGGCCTCATGATTGTGCAATTGACCTTCAACCTGGTGCCATACCCCCTCGTGGCCAGGTGTACCCTTTGTCGGTCTTGGAGGATAAGGCCATGGAGGAGTATGTTACAGACGCACTTTCTCAAGGTTTCATCCACAAATCCTCGTCTCCTGCTGGTGCTGGTTACTTCTTTGTGAAGAAAAAGAGCGGTGAACTCAGACCTTGTATTGATTATAGGGGTCTCAATCGTTTCCCGATTCCGTTGATTACAGAGTTATTTGACCGCTTCAAGGGAGCAACAGTTTTCACGAAGCTTGATTTGAGAGGGGCATACAATCTCGTCCGGATTAAGGAGGGCGACAAGTGGAAAACCACGTTTAATACCAGAACAGGCCATTATGAGTACCTCGTAATGCCTTTTGGCCTTTGTAACGCCCTGGCAGTTTTCCAGAAATTTATTAACGATGTCCTCTGAGATTTGTTGCAGTTATGTGTGGTGGTTTATGTCAATGATATCCTCATATTTTCCAAGTCCCTGGAGAGCCACCACACAGATGTCTGTCGTGTGCTTCAGAAACTAAGAGAGAACAATCTCTATTGTAAACTGGAGAAGTGCGAGTTCCATCGTGAACAGGTTAAATTCCTGGGCTATGTCATTTCCACTGCTGGTTTTTCGATGGACCCAGAGAAAATTTCGGCAGTCCTACAGTGGCCCCGACCCGTGGGTTTACGTCCTCTGCAGCATTTCCTGGGCTTTGCCAACTATTATCGGAAGTTTATTCGTAACTTCTCGTCTCTGGTCAAGCCCCTGACTGATATGACCAGAAAGGACGGTAACCCACAGAGTTGGTCTCCGGAGTCCATTAAGGTCTTTGAGAGTCTCAAGGCTGCCTTTGTTTCTGCTCCTGTGTTGGCACATCCTGATCCTACGTTGCCTTTTATCCTAGAAGTTGATTCTTCTGAGACTGGAGTTTGCGCCCTTCTGTCTCAACGTCCTAACTCTGAGAGCGCTATGCATCTGTGTGGCTACTTTTCCAAGAAATTGTCACCTGCTGAGTGCAATTACGAGATTGGTGACAGAGAGCTGTTGGCGATCATTTTAGCCCTGAAAGAATGGAGACATCTCCTTGAAGGTACCACTGTGCTGGTTCTCATTCTTACTGACCATAAGAATCTCACATTCTTGTCTGAGGCTATGCGCCTCTCTCCCAGAAGGGTGCGATGAGCTTTTTTCTTGTCGAGTTTTAATTACATTGTCTCATTCTTACCCGGTAATAAAAATGTAAGGGCTGATGCCTTGTTACGACAATTTTCCTCCACTCCCAAGTTGGAGTCGGTTCCGGTTCCTGTGATTCCTCCTGATCGTATTCTGGCTAAGGTTCACACCAGTCTTACTTCTCCTTTGGTCGACAAAATTCTTGCTGCTCAGGTCCATGCTCCTCCTGAGAAACCTTGTGACAGCTGCTTTGTCCCAGAGAGTCTCCATACTGCCCTGCTCTAGACTTACCATTCTCCCAAGGCAGCTGGAAACCCTGGGAAGAATCAACTTGTTTGGGCCATTTCCCAACAATTCTGGTGGCCTAGTCTACGGGCTGATGTAACTGCCTTCGTAGCTGCCTGTTCCGTGTGTGTTCCATGTAAGACTCCACGACACCTTCCAGTGGGCCTCCTACAACCCATATCCAATGGAGAGAGGCTCTGGACCCACCTGTCTATGGATTTCATTGTGGAGTTACCCAACTCCCAAGGCAACACTGTTAACCTTATGGTGGTTGACCGGTTCTCAAAGATGTATCATTGTATTCCACTTAAGAAGCTGCCCACTTCTAAGGAACTGGCTTCCATTTTTGCTTGGGAGATCTTTCGCTTACATGGGCTACCCAAGGTGATTGTCTAGGACAGGGGTAGTCAGTTTGTCTCCCAGTTCTGGTGAGCCTTTTATGCACAGTTGGGAATTCAGCTTGCTTTCTCCTCTGCATATCACCCGCAGTCCAATGGGGCCGCAGAATGAGCCAATCAGTCCCTGGAGCAATTCTTATGTTGCTATATTTCTGACCATCATAACAACTGGTCAGACCTATTACCGTGGGAAGAGTTTGCTCACAACAGTGCACTGAATTCGGCTTCCCGATTGTCCCCATTTATGGCGAATTATTGCTTCCAACCTTCCATGTTGCCTGACTTGTTTATTTCGCAGAGTATTCCTGCGTTAGAGGAGCATCTCCGTGGTCTTCGTTCCACTTGGGCACAAGTTCAGGAGGCTTTGCAACATGCTAACGATAGGTACAGACTCCATGCTGACCGCAGGCGCCTGCCTGCACCTTCCTACCAGGTTGGGGACAGAGTCTGGCTGTCGTCTCGCAACCTCCGACTTCGTTTTCCTACTTTGAAGTTTGGTCGGGCCTTTCCGTATCCTTCGCAGGATTAACCCAGTGGCTTACGCCTTGGACCTTCCTCCTAGTATGCGCATCTCAAATGTGTTTCTTGTCTCCTTATTGAAACCTTTGGTCTGCAATCGCTTTACCACCTCGGTGCCACGTCCTCACCCTATACAGGTTGAAAACCATGAGGAGTATGAAGTACAATCCATTGTTGACTCCCGTAGGTTCCGTGGGCGCATACAGTACCTGGTGCATTGGAAGGGGTACGGTCTGGAGGAACGCTCTTGGGTCTCATCCTCGGACGTACATGCTCCGTCCTCCCCTGTGATTTCCATAGACGTTTTCCCCTCAAGCCCAGTGGTCCTCCGATGGGAGGGGTCGTTGAGGAGGGCGTACTGTCAGGGCTGGGCTCAGCCCTTCCTTCTCTGAGCTGGCCAACCCAACAGGATGAATGAAAACAAAAACTGACAGCTCAGGTCGGGGCCGATGTACTAACCATGCAATGTTAGTACAGTGATCTCACCTGCTATTCCCCCCACCAGAACAATCCAGTCAGCGATCTCAGCCATTGAGATCACAGCGCTGATTGGGATCCGGTCAGCAGACCTTTTTCAGTCATGCCCCTTCAATAGAGTGGTTGCAGTACACACAGGCAAAATGGTGCCCGACATTCGGCCTGTGTGTACTAGGCTTTAGTGTATAATTTTGGATGGACTTTTGTCAGGGCTGGGCTCAGCCCTTCCTTCCTTGGCCACTCAGCTGTCGGCTAATTTCCAGCTCCCATTTCTCTCCACAGTTACCCGACTGTTGTTGATTCTGTTCGTTAGTCCTGCCTACTTAAAGTCGTCCAGCTCACTTGATCTCTACCTTCGCCTTTGTCAACATCACAGAGACTTTCTCCTGCGTTCCTGTTGAAGACTTGCTCGGCTTCTGATCCTGCTTGCTGTACTACTACGTTTATCTCTGGTTCTCTGACATTTGCTTGGCTGACTACCCGATCCGGTTACTGAACTCTGGCTTGTTTTGACTATGCTTACTCTGTTTACCTTATTATTATTATTATTATTAAACAAGTGTGATTTAACTATACTTCTGTCTCAGTTTGATTCATGTTTCCTGATAACTTCATAATGTGGGTTAAATTAACATTTATTATTGCAACACGCTGGCGTGAACTGACTTTAGTTCTATATAGGTGTTTCAACTTGTTCGGGATGTGTGTCTTCTAGAATCTGCAGTGATCTTGCAGATTTGGAATTTTCTGCATATCTCTGAGATACATAGAGTTACTTATACTAAAAATTCCTGGTACTACAAAGTCTACTCCAGCTTGTGAATGTACTGTTCCGCTCGGCTACTCTCAGATGTTATGCAGTAGATAAAGAAAACACAGAGTCTGCATAGTATGTAATCTATTTCATAAAGATTATGGAACCTATTTATGAAGTTCCACGAATTGATTGCTATTTTCCGTCTCACTTTTCCCTATTTTTTCAGTCATTGTTTTTCTAGTTGATGAAAAGTCAAAAGAAAAAGTTATTTGGAAGAGAAGCCTAAAGTGTGACCTGGAGGAAAATCTAGACGGAGGGTCGGCATGACTATGGGAGGAACAGGTCGGCAAGGGTTAAGTTTTTACTGAGTTAGTTGGGGAAAAGGGTAGCTTACCTTATTGGAGGAGCAGGTCAGGTGTTTGGGTGGAGCTGGAAAAAGGTTGGGATGTTGCACAGGCTGTTGGGAAATCATTCCAGGATATTCCTCGTTGGTAGAAGTTCCCTCCCTCCCGCCCTACATTTGGTTATGGGTTTTTCTTTTTAAAAAAAAAAAAAACAAAAAGAGAAAAAAGGGAATAAAAAAAAAAAAAAAAAATGTATACATATATATATTTATAGTTTTTATTAAAAAAAAAAAAAAATTTGTCACAGTAGCTGGCGGGTCAGGGGGTCTTTGGGGGGTCAAGAATTGAAACAGTTTATTAAATTTTGGGGGACTCATACAGGGTATGGGATCCCACCTTGGTTGGTTGTTGGTGGTTCTCCCAGGACTTAGGTCCCAAGGGAAAGAGAAATTTGGAAAGTCGCAATGTCCTCGAGCCGGCTGGGGCACAGCTGAGGTCACAGTTGTTATTGAGCAAAATGGGACCCCAAAGACCCCCTCCTGGTGTTAAGAATTGTTATGTTTATGGTTATATTTATTTTGGTTAATAAAAGGCTGTTGTGGCCATTAAAACCCATGTCACGCAGCGTTGTGTGGTTATTATAGGTTTAAGATATGTGCAAGACCGCAGTTGACGAATCCTATAGTCAAGTGTTGAAAGTAGGCAGATTGATAAAAGGAAAAAGGAGTGGGAAAAGGTGGTATTTTACTCAATCTCCTAAAATCCTCTTACAGCAGTAATAAACCCAAAAGCTAAATTTATAATGCCCCGTACACACGGTCGGATTTTGTAACGGAAAATGTTCGATGGGAGCCTTTTGTCGGAAATTCCGACCGTGTGTAGGCTCCATCGGACAGTTTCCATCGGAATTTCCGTCGCACAAAATTTGAGATCTGGTTCTCAAATTTTCCGACAGCAAAATCCGTTTGCATAAATTCCGACTGTGTGTACACAATTCCGAAGCACAAAGTGCCACGCATGTTCAGAATAAATTACAAGACGGAAGCGCTCGGTCTGGTATTTTTGAAATGTACCTGCCAACTCACAACTACTGTCCTTTTTGAACTAAAACACATAGCCAAGTATTTGTGAAAAAGAAATAGCCATTTATTCTGGGTCATAACAAAATAAAGAGGAAGGCAACGCTGGAGAAACTGCTGAAATTTGTGAAGCCTTTGTATCCCAGGGCACACATCAATTTTTTTACAGTCAAAATTGGTGGCCTGAGGAGTCCATATAATAGTGAGCACAATCCGGTCCAGGACTACAAGAGATCAGGAACAGCAGCAGATGACATATCTGTCCCCAGGCTGTAGTCATACACAGTGCTGGGACAAGGCCATCTAGTGCCCAGGGCGAAGATGGCAAACTGCGCCCTCCCCCGGGTATAAAGAAAGAGTCAGTGTCCTGTCAGAGAACCATTACAAGTGCTTGTTTCCGTGCGCCAGCTAGACGTGCGTTCCGAACAGGTGAGCCCCGGACCAGGCACGCGCGTTAGCACTCTCATAAGAACGAGTGCATGTCAGCGTGGGCACGTCCGCACGCCAACGAATCACGGCACAGGGCGCCCTATTTAAAGGATCAGCATACTAGTGTCAGTGCTGGATTGTTTCAGCTAGTTCCTGTATCCTTGTTGCTGTTTGAACCTTGATCCTGAAACCTTGGCTTTCCTGACTACTCTTTCGGATTATCCCTGCAACTCTGCTTACCTCTGCTTCCTGTACCGAACCCAGCTTGAACCCCTGACCACGGCTCTGTCTTCTGATCTTGTACCTCTCTGCCAGCTCGTTGCCAACCTCCGCCAGCCCCTGACTACAAACCTGCCTGTCGATTGTGTACCTTCCTGCCAGCACGTTACCGACTCCTGCCTCTCCCTGACCTTGCAAGTACTCCTGTTGGACTTTCCTGAACCAAGCCAACATCCCACCAGCTCCTCTAAGGCTCCGGTGTTCCTGATCCTGCCAACAGGCACCTGCGCCCTTCCGTTGCCCTAGCAGCCCTGTCTCCACCTCCAGGGGTGCTAGGACCGGAACCGTGCAAGAGGCCACCCTCGTCATTTCAGACTCCGCTGTAAGGTACGTGACATGTCCTTTCAAAACTAAAAAACACTAAAAACAATACAACAATACAATACTGTAGCTGCAGCCCTGTCACAGTATATCTACTGCGGCGGGTCAGCAAATGGTTAAATTGTAAGTTCACTTTACAGAAAATCTGTAAGGTAAACTTACATTGGACCCCCTCCCCATCCCTCCCAGTCCTGCTAACCTGGAGTCCAGTGATCCTCCGCACTGACCCCTTTACATTACACAGCCCCTGCACCCCTTTACATTACACAGCCTCCTGCACCCCTTTAAATTACACAGCCCCCTGCACCTCTGGGCCCCTTTACATTACACAGCACCCTGCATCTCTGGGCCCCTTTACATTACACATCACCCTGCATCTCTGGACCCCTTTACATTACACATCACCCTGCATCTCTCGACCCCTTTACATTACACAGCACCCTGCATCTCTGGACCCACTGCGTGTTACACAGACCCCCCTTCAGTGCAGATGCCCCTTCAGTATAGCCCCCCGTTCAGTGCACACCCCCCCCTTCAGTGTAGCCCCCATTCAGTGTAGCCCCCCTGTTCAGTGCAGACGCCCCCATTTAGTGTAGTCCCCCCGTTCAGTGCAGACGCCCCCATTCAGTGTAGCCCCCCGTTCAGTGCAGGCGCCCTTATTCAGTGTAGCCCCCCCGTTCAGTGCAGACGCCCCCATTCAGTGTAGTACCCCCGTTCAGTGCAGACGCCCCCATTCAGTGTAGCCCCCCGTTCAGTGCAGGTGCCCCCATTCAGTGTAGCCCCCCATTCAGTGCAGACCCCCCCCCATTCAGTGCAGATTCCCCCTTTTAGTGTAGCCCCCCGTTCAGTGCAGATGCCCCCATTCAGTGTAGCCCCCCTGTTCAGTGCAGAAGCCCCCCAATTCATTGCAGATGCCCCCTTTTAGTGTAGCCCCCCCCCCGGTTCAGTGCAGACGCCCCCTTCCGTGTAGCCCCCCCATTCAGTGCAGATGCCCCTCCTTCAGTGTAGCCCCCCCTTCAGTGCAGTGTGCAGACCCCCATTCAGTACCTCAGATCAGCGCGGCGGCACATGCTCAGCAGATCCCCTCCCCCTGTTTACACATAAACAGAGAGGAGGGGGAGGCGGCTTCACTCTGTTCGGCTTTGCCTGTGTGACATCCTGGATCGCACAAGCAGACAGTCCGCGGCCGCGAGAGGAGGGGATGGTAGGTGCAGCGGTGTCACCCTGCACCCCCCGCACACCCCCTCCCCCTCGCATCACAATATAGATCACCTCTCCCTGTGCCTGTCACTGCGCCTCTGCCTAAACACACGGTGCTGCCACCGCTTCAATCGCAGCCTGACCGCAGCCAGCCTGACACCCCCCCCCAGTGTGTGGTACTCTGGGGGGCCCACCCCCCACTTAGTACACCTCTGCACAGCTTTGCAAGCAGGCGCAGCTCTGCAATGTTGCCGGTGATAGTCACATGCCCAGAAAGTTTAACACAAGTTTTTATCACACTGCCTGTCAGCGCTGCGCCCCCTTCCTACAATAAATTGCTCCGCCCAGGGCACCCGTCCCTTCCGCCCACCCCTTGTACCGACCCTGGTCATACAACTTACCCCCGCCACCTCTTGGCTGCCACTTTCCACGGCCTCCTCCTGGCTGAGACTTTCCTGTGTATGAAAAAGGGACATAGTTTTAGTTTTTGGTTCATCAATCACACACAATTTTCAGCTCATGACTGTTGCAAATTGAATGTTAATAAATAGAAAAGACTATCATTCTGACCCCAGCATTTTTCATTCTTGTCCCAATCATTTGTGGCCACTACTGTCTATTGATATGTAAAACACTTTGTGAAATCAGAGATTAGTTATTAAAACTAACATATATTTAACATAATTAATTTGACAAACAGAAATATTTTGAAGAATGCTATACCTGACTCAAGCTGGGTTCCTCCACATGTTGCTGCCTGGAAGGCCCAGGTTGGTCATCGTAAGCCTCAGCTGGGGGGAAGGAAGCCTTGAAGGAAGACTGGAGAGTGCTGGTCTGGGTTAAGTCTGGCCTGTCAGAAAATGCAGTCTGTCATAGTACCACAGCCTGGGTACATAAATGTCATCTGCTGCAGCTTCTGATCTCATGGAATCCTGGACCTTCTTGCACTCCCTATTATAAGTGCTCCTCATGCCACCAATTAGGGCCTTCAAATAGGGGATGTCTGCTGTGGGGATCACCGGCTTCACAAATTCCAGCAATTGATCCAGCGCTGCCTTCCTCTTTGGTTTATTGTTATATAAGGGGTGATTTACCTGACACAGACAGGGCAGCTCTCTGTACATATCAATGAATATGGGGATAAAGTCCTCATCGTTGAATAGATCCATTTTCTCTGCAAGATACAACACAAGACAAACCCTAATGTCAGCCGAAACTCTCCTAATCTTGACCCAATATAGGCCTCAATCTATAAGCCGTATAGGCCACTGATGCACCAACTTAAAATCGTACCTTCGTTATAACGATCGTCTCTTCCGTTACTTTGTCCTCCACTCACAGATCGTACGTACGACGCACACGTATTACGCTTTATATACACTGCGCATGCGTGAAACTTCGCCCGCCCTGACGTTCTTTGTAATCTATTCCCCGCCCCTTCTCTTTCTGCGCAGTGGGAGAGCACATGGCGGAGAGAAAACAGGTGCATGTAGAGGAGAGCAGCAATGACGAAAGGCCGGAGCCCCGAACCTCATGATCCCAGAGGAGATTGAAGGCCTCAAATACGTCCTTTGTAGAGATGGTGGAGATGGTGGACATCTTGAAGAGGGCCGACTATTATTTTTATTATTATTATACAGGATTTATATATAATAATAATAATAATAATAGTCTGCCCTCTTCAAGATGTCCACCATCTATGGACATCTATGGACTATGACGGGAAGCATGGACCTTACCCAAACCCAAATGTGAGAAAGGCCAAGATCATGCCTAAAGTTGTGAAGAGTCTGCACAGGAATTTTGGGGGACGGCGATCCAAGGGTCAACTGAGGAATAAAATGTTCTTCAGCTTGGAACTCTGCTAAAACAGACAATTGTACGACACTTCCAAGCAATGTTTCATATTCCTATGTCTGCCCTCCAGACATAGGAATGTGCTAAGTATACCTATTTTTTATTCACATAGGGGAGAAAAGACTCAGAACATCTGAGGACACCAGGGACCCCCCACCTCCTAAAGAAGGGGAATTCCCCACACCACAAGCAGAGGATGTGGAGGGAGAGGTTTATGAAGGGGCTGAAATTGTCACCACAACAGGTGAGTGTCTCGAACCACAGCTGCAGGTAAGAGATCTATGCCTGCATATTTAGAATATATGGGTTTTTTTTTTTCTTTTAGGTTATGTGGATGTTGTGGAAGAAGAATCTCATTTCACCAGTGAAAGTGCCCAGATCCTCATCGGGGAGAGAATGGGGTGCAAACGTGGGGTGCATTTGTGATTTATAAAATATAAAGGAAAACATCAATGATGTTCAAAAAAAATGAAGAACATCATTGATGTTTTAGGCAGAATATAAAAAGCAACAAAATTGTACAGTTTTATTGTGTATTTTTGAATTTAAAAAAAACTTGTAAATACTAATGTCTGATATTGCCTTCACTTTATCAAAGCTGAATTTTGTAAGTTCCTGAGTTGTATATGTTATGCTATGAAACATGCCTGTTTAACCAAAAAAAAGGATCTTTACAATGTGAAAAAAATATATATATACACCAAAGAAGTTGGTTTGTTCAAAAACCTTTTTCTAATGCACATGTGAATGTTGAGTAGAAAACATTTTACTCAAAGAACAATGTGTGGCTTCTTCTTTTAATGCTCAATAGCAATTTTTGTGGTAAGTTGGTGTTTACAGTGACAATAGGGGTTATTTACTAAAGGCAAATCCACTTTGCGCTACAAGTGCAGCTTCAGTGCAGTTTCAGGTGTTGCAGTGCAAAGTGGATTTGCCTTTAGTAACTAACTCCCACAGTGCTTTCTAATTTGCCACAATCACGCCATTTTCATGACTCCACAAAATTCATTCATGGTGCTGAAAATTATGAATATTTTTGTCAGTAATGCATTACATACATTAACAACAAAAACAAGGTGTGTGCAGCAGGCCCACAACATAATAATAGTTCGCTGAAGAAGAGATTATCACCTCATGTATCAAATAAATTACATTTGCACTATTGAAGAAAATGTCCAAAAAGAAAAGCCCATTGGAGTACCTAGGAGACACCTAAAAGAAACCCAGGCAGTAAATCAAAGGAAATCTTCTTTCAGTTTAAGTTCAAAAATTGTTGATGAAATGTTTCTTAAACCGTTTCTAGCATATCAATGACCCCCCTACCCGCAAAGTACTCGACATACTTCTGTCTTACTTCAAGGGCGCCTTGGGGGGGCAAGCCAGGACAGCCAGCTTCAAGCGCCGTCAGAGGTCTTCTTGAAGTCCCGCCTCAGACACAACTGAGGCCACATTGTTCATTGAATTTCTCCTTAAATAGTTGTGTAGAATGCAGCATGCAAGGATTATCTGGTTAAGTTTATATTCCGCCATGTTGTAAGGAATAGGCGGAACTGGCTGGCCATTATCCTGAAAACGTTCTCCACCAGTCTTCTGGCTCTGGCCAGACGGTAGTTATAAACCCTCTGGTCCTGGGTGAGCGTCCTCATGGCTTCAAAACGGTCGGCTGGTCAGAACAAACTAACAGAAAGCACTGAAAAACAGAAAGGCCGGAGCTGAAAATCAGAAACGAGCGGACAAGAACACGCTGAAAATCAAATACGTAATAGAAATACAAACCCACAAGCACAAACCGAAGAGCAGTAACGATCGGAAAAGCAGTAGGCTGAAAAGCGCGAATCGTCTGTCACCAAACTTCTACTAACACGAGATTAGCGGAAGGAGCCCAAAGGGTGGCACACTTGGTATTGAACTTCCTCTTTCTAGTGCCGTCAAACGTGTTGTACGTCACCACGTTCTTGACGTTCAGAATTTCCGACCAACTTTGTGTGACCGTGTGTATGCAAGACAAGTTTGAGCCAACATCCGTCGGAAAAAAAACATGGCATTTGTTGTTGGAATGTTCGATCGTGTGTACGAGGCATAATAAAGCAGTTTACTTTCTTCTATTTTCATCCGGTGATCCAGCAAGTTGGTTGTTTTTCAGAAGCACACGTTCTCTAGAAGAATGCATCGGTTTACATGAATAAAACAAACTTAGAGACTTAACACGGCAGGGGTGATTATAATGATCAGCTTTTATTTATTCATGCAAAACTTTTGTCTTAAAAAGAAAAAAAAAACAGTTTGCTGTTACAAATTTTAAAGTATGAGCTGGGTTTTGGCTTCAGTTTGTTTAGGGTATTTAAATCTGATAATACATTTAACATTACCCTCCCCCCAAAACTTCAATGGATGTGTGCTATCCCGCGCTACCTTACACTTACATCGTGTATACAATATGAATCTAATGGGAGGCTGCAAACAACAAAATTGTGCTCCCACAATGCTTACAATCAAATAAACACAAAGATTTAGCTGTGCCTACCCCTTTAAATGTGCATTTATATTAAATCCTCCTGTGGTATAAAAAAACATAAATATTCCAATCCTTTTTTGTGTCCATATAAATATATAATATATAAAAAACTCTTCAGATGTCCTTTTCACTACACACAGTGATATAATTCATAAACTGGTGTAATCCACACTTTGTGCCGATCTTTAAAAGTGACGTCAGTGACTCCCACCACCGTTCAAAGTTGCGCTCACCTCCATATTTGACCTGTCAAACCCAGGTTAAATCAGACTTTCCCCAACCTGGGGTATAAAAAAAAAGGCTCCTCTGCACTCGTCTTCTGATATGCTCCTAGGTGTCATTACATTTTCTGGCCACTTGTCTTTGAAACAATATTTTACCAGCAAGCGTGCCAGATATGGGGTCAAGTTGTATAAGCTCTATGACAGGTCAACAGGCTATACATATAGTTTTATGGTTTACGAGGGAAAAGATAGTCACGTGGAGCCCGAGAACTGCCCAAACTACATAGGGAGCGTTGGTAAGATTATGTGGGACTTGATGCCACCCTTATTCAGAAAGGGGTACCACTTGCACGTGGACAATTATTACACGAGCGTGCCACTTTTTAGTCACTTGATTGATCATGGAACTGGCGCATCTAGCACCGTGTGATCTAATCACCGGGCCTTACCCCAGCAGCTTGTAGAATCCCGACTTAGACTGGGGGAGAGAGCAAGCTTGAAATGTAATAATTTGCTCGCTGTGAAGTGGAGAGATAATCAGAATGTTTTCGTTCTGTCCTCCCTTCACGCAGATACGACAGTCCAAATTCCAAGGGCGACTGGTGTTGTGGAGAAACCCCTCTGTGTCCACAAATACAACCTAAATATGGGAGGGGTGGAGCTCAACGACCAGTTGTTGGCGCCGTACCTAATTGCCCGTAAGGCCAGACGCTGGTACAAAAAAGTGTCTGTATACCTATTTCAATTGGCTCTGCTGAACGCTTATGTTCTATACAAGGCATCAGGATGAACTGGATCCTTTCTTAACCACTTCCAGAGCGGCTCACGCCGGTATATACGTCAGCACTTTTAAGAGGAATATCGTTGTTATGGCAGCAGCTAGCTACCATAACCCTGGTATCCTCTTCCTCAGTGAGCGGTCCGGTTTCAGATAAAAGTGGTCTCTGTGGCGGATTCACCTCAAGATCACTTTTATCGGTGGCAGGAGAAGGCCGCCCCTCCCGCCACTCTCCAGTGCCCTCCGCCGCTTAGCGGAGCCGTCGGTAGTGGCAGAGGCGATCGGGTCCTCTCCCTGGCTTAATATGGAGACGAGTGAGGGGAAGATGGCCCCCCTCCCGTCTCCATACCATTGCAGAGTGGAAGCGACGTCAAAACGTCACTTACGCTCATAGGTTTTTTTTTTTCAATGACATTTAATTTTTTTTTTTATTGCATTTTAGTGTAAATATGAGATCTGAAATCTTTTTGACCCCAAATCTCATATTTAAGAGGTCCTGTCAACCTTTTTTCCTATTCCAAGAAATGTTTACATTCCTTGTAATAGGCATAAAAGTGACACAATTTTTTTAATAAACAGTGTAAAAATAAAAAATAAAAGGTAAAATAAATAAGAAAAAAAAGATATTTTTAAATGTGCCCCGTCCCGCTGAGCTTGCGTGCAGAAGCGAGCGCATACGCGAGCAGCACTCGCATATGAAAACGGTGTTCAAACCACACATGAGGTATCGCCACGATCAGTAGAGCGAGAGCAATAATTCTAGCCCTAGACCTCCTCTGTAACTCAAAAAATGCAACCTGTAGTATTTTTTAAACATTGCCTATGGAGATTTTTAAGGGTAAACGTTTGTCGCCATTCCACGAGCGGGTGCAATTTTGAAGTGTGACATGCTGGGTATCAATTTATTTGGCGTAACATTATCTTTCCCAATATAATAAAAATTGGGCTAACTTTACTGTTGTCTTATTTTTTAAAAGTGCGCTTGTAAGACTGCTGCGCAAATATGGTGTGACAGAAAGTATTTCAATGACCGCCATTTTATTCTCTAGAGTGTTAGAAAAAAAATGTATAATGTTTGGGGGTTTTAAGTAACTTTCTAGCACAAAAGCCTGTTTTTAACATGGTGCTGTGGCCCAACTTCCCAATGCAAATGCAGTGAGCCGGCTGCATGAGAGGCACTTCCCAGAAGTCCTCTGTGGTACCTCAGGCCAAAGAACACCCCAAAAAAAGATGTCATGTCTGTAGGAAATGTGGATACAGGCGTGACTCCCACTTTTATTGTTTCTCCTGTCCTAACCAACCTGGTCTCTGCATCGCTGAATGTTTCCAATGCTACCACACACTAGTGGAGTATTAGCGTAGGGTAAAGCACTGCACAGTCATAGGACACACTTTTACAGGGTTCACAAAGATGCCATCGCATTTTTTAGAGACCCAAACCTGGAACCTTTACAGTTACAGTTAAAAAAAAAAAAAAAGCTAAAAAAATAAATTTATAAAATAAAAAAGCCAAAAATAGTTGTTTTATTGTTCTTCTCTCTCTCTATTTTTCTCTCTCTATTGTTCTGCTCTGTTTCACTGTATTTTATAACTGCAATGTTTCAATGTTACTATGTTTTATCATGTTTACTTTGCAGGTATGTAATTCTTTTATACTTTACTGTTTACTGTGTTTTATTGTTAACCATTGTTTTCAGCTGCAGCACTGTGATTTATTTATCTTGACAGCAACAGCATTTGCTCTCACGATACGTAAATCAGCGACTTCAGCACTGTAGGAGGTGATTTCACCACCACAGTTAAAAAAACGGTGCATGTATGCCCATCATTAGAAGCGGGTGGAGGCAAGGCGGTATTCTAATGGTGGGCATACCCACCGATCAATCTCTTTTTTTTCGTCAGCCCACAGGCTGCATGAAAAAAAAGAACATTACAATATATGCTCAACAAGGACCAGCAACGTACTGGTATGTTGCTGGACTTTGAGTGGTTATACCAGAATGGTGCCTGGCATAAGCTTCTAATGTTGTGCATAAAATACCAGGACAGTTCAAAACCCCCCCTTAATGACCCCTTTTTGGAAATTAGACACACCAAGCTATTTGCTGATAGGCACGTAGAGTCCATGGAATATTTTATATTTTGCCACAAGTTTCGAGAAAATGAGAATAATTTTTTTTTTTTTTTTACAAAGCTGTCACTAAATGATATATTGCTCAAACATGCCATGGGCATATGTGAAATTACACCCCAAAATACATTCTGCTGCTTCTCCTGAGTACGGGGATACCACACGTGTGGGACTTTTGGGGAGCCTAGCCACGTACAGAACACCAAAAACAAAGCACCGCCTTCAGGCTTTCTAAGGGCAAAAAAATGGGGATTTCACTCCTCACTACTTATTACAGTTTCGGAGGCCCTGAAATGTCAATATAGCACAAAACCCCCCCAAATGATCCCATTTTATAAAAAGTTTTCTGGTCAGGAAGGGGGTAAAACCTTCTGAGGCTGAAGTGGTTAAGCGGTTAAGACATGGGGCACTTGACAGGCCTGGAACCAATGCCCCAGGTGCAAAGAAAGGCGTAAAGCAAGCAGTTCTAAAATTTTCATTCAAAATTTCTCATTTTAAAAATGTTCATTTGGTTCATTTGTTTTTTTAATCCTTAGTGAGATCAAATTGCCATTTGTTTTTTATTGAAGAGGCAAGAAAATTTGAAGAAGCAGGATGGAAATTGTTTTTTTTTTTAACAAACAAACTTCTAATGCCCCGTACACACGGTCGGACTTTGTTCGGACATTCCGACAACAAAATCCTAGGATTTTTTCCGACGGATGTTGGCTCAAACTTGTCTTGCATACACACGGTCACACGGTGTCGGAAAATCTGAGCGTTCTAAACACGGTGACGTAAAACACGTATGTTGGGACTATAAACGGGGCAGTGGCCAATAGCTTTCATCTCTTTATTTATTCTGAGCATGCGTGGCACTTTGTCCGTCGGATTTGTGTACACACGATCGGAATTTCCGACAACGGATTTTGTTGTCGGAAAATTTATATCCTGCCCTCAAACTTTGTGTGTCGGAAAATCCGATGGAAAATGTGTGATGGAGCCTACACACGGTCGGAATTTCCGGCAACAAGGTCCTATCACACATTTTCCGTCGGAAAATCCGACCGTGTGTATGGGGCATAACAGTAAATACTAAAAGTAAAGAGCAGCGCTATCTATTGAAATGTGTTGCAACACATTTCACTAGGTAGCACAGCTTCTTTACTTTTGGTACTTAGCGATATCCATGTAGAGGGGTAAATGTGAGCTGCAGCTGGGTATATATTTATTTTGATTTAAACCAGGGTTATTGAATGAAAATTCATAGAGGTCCAACCAGTAAAATTTTCTTCCAGCAGAGGTCCGAACCACATTTTTTTTCAACCCACTCCTTCTATATCAAATTCCCTTACATCAGTGTCCTCAGTGTTATAATATATAAATGTTATAATAACAGCGGTGGAGGCTGGAAGAAAAGTAAAGGCTCCTAATTGGCGTGACCGGGTCCGAATGAAACAGTGGCTCGGTCTGTGTCGGGACCGCGGTCCACCATTCAGTGATGCCTGGTTTAAAAAATGTTTGTTAGTGCAGGCGTTTACCTCATATATTATTCAAAAGAGGTTCCTCAAAAGTGGGATTTTAAGTGGACGCCAGGCAGTGGTAGTATAAAAATTACAAAATTTATTATGCGGTACAATAACATACAACATGAAAAATATTAAAGACCAATGATAAAAACATATATATGGGAGACAAGTGTGGAAACCAGCTGAAGGGAGAAGGAGGCCCGCAGACTCCGCAGACTCCGATGTGTTTCAATTGCACAAACAGTGTGGATCTTCCTCAGGGACTATGCGGGCTTCAACACTTCAAATGCTGTAATTCTATGAGAGTAGTAGAATATGCAATGTCAAATATTATACAAGACATAATTGTGCATTCTACAGTTACATTTATCATAGACAGCAATTGTATCAAAAATAATTAAGCTGATAATAGTGACCCCAAATATAAAATAATTTCACCAGCAGTAGACAGACACTTAAGTAATGAGATGAATGGATCCGTCAGGGCCAGACACGGAGCGGCAACCTGGACATCAATGGACCAACATGTGTTCCCAAAGATTGCTCTTAATCAGTAAGTCATATTACTACAGCGAGTTGCATTGCACTAGATGTAAAAATATTGAATCAGTGTTGGCTTTGTAAGACTATGGATCAGAAGGAATCAGTATGTGTATATATATATATATACTCTATATTAATACAGTGTATCTATACCTTAATTGGAAAAAAAAATTTTAGCTCATGGAGGGTGTAACTGCCTCGAGTAGAATATCCATGCTGTACGATGGAACTTATCTGGACAAAATCATAATAGAAGTTGTCCTGTAGTCTAAAATGTTATGGCCACAATCTGAAATAGTAAAATCAGAGAAATGTTGTAATCCAACAACAAAGAAGACTAAAAAACGACCATGGATAATATTGGTAGAGGATCTCTAAGGACCACACTGATAGTGTCCCAGAGATCTCAACCCTATTCTCAACCCTATTCTCTGGTAATAGATTACTTGCCGTTTGACAGTGGGGTAGAGACCTGAGGTCTATCAGATGCAGTGCCAGAAGAACTAGCATACTGAGGCCTCAACCATCCAATATATACATGCTCTTAATTGGTCTATTGCAATCAGCTGGTCTAGTCTCCGCCCGTTACCTGATCGTATTTGACGCCAAAAAGTAAGCCAATTCGGCACTTGTTCTGCGTTCCATGGTGCTGTAAGACATCACCATGGTGATAGTAACATTGGAGGCGTCACGTGGTCTACCAACGTCATTGCGTGATCTAACACCGCACAATTACATCACGTGGCGTAATTACGTCATCGTGCAATGATGTACAATGATAGACTCTATGTGCTCAAAACACGTGGAGCACCCTAACGGTCAGAATATAATTTAATGATAAACAGATACACAGACCGTGTATAGTTGCAACCAATATAGAATAGAGCATGGGAACACATAGATCCAGATGTAAAGATGTCGCCCCCCGCATGGCCCCGGAGGACACATTCAGGGCACCGAACTGGCATAACCTTTTCACCCATAAAGGGGAAAATGAAAATCGTCAGGTGCTGCTCAATAATGTTGGCTTTTCCTGTGTTTGAAAGAAATAGACCCAGACATATTAGCTAACAGATATGATGAATCATATCTAATCATTAAAGTGGATGTAAACCCACTCCCATCTTTTTTAAAGTACTGCCATAGGGGTTATCTATAAGGATATACATGCCTCCTGCATGCATCCTTACCTCTCAAATGTCTCCCCTTTAGCTGTTTGGAGCCCCAAAAAACACTGGATTCAGTGGGCGGGTCCGTTGTATGGCGCTCGGTGGGCGAAGTCATGACATCACCAGACTCCCCGCCCACCTCTACACTCGCGCCTGGCCGGAGTGAAAAGTGCACACACAGGAGAAGAGGAGCGCGCTCATGGCTCCTGTCACTTCATGTGTCACTGTCCAGTGACAGTCGGGGATGATCGGTGTGGCGGGGACAGCTGTGAGCACGGATCCCCCTGAATGGCTTTTCCTCTGAAAGCCATGGGAGGCAGAGAAGGAGAAGCAGCTGATCAAACGCCATGCAGGCAGATCGGTTCTCACGGCTGTCCCTCCACTGCACCGATCACCCCCGACTGTCCCTTGTGTCCTCCTCCTCCAGCGCCTGACCTGTTCTCCTCCACCACCACCACTTCCCCTTCTTCTCTGGCCCCCCTCCTGTCCTCATCCGCCCGCTGTGTCTTCCTCCTCCACCCCCCTCATCCCGCGCAGCCAACTCCCCTCCATTCCTGCGGGCTCTGTCAGGATGGAGAGCGAAGGAAAGGACGGAAACGCTATACATGTCATTAACGGGGGGGGGGGGGTGGAGTGCTGCTGCTTTAAGACACAGCTATATTATATATATATATGTATATTATATATATATATATATATATATATATATATATATATATATATATACGTAATATAGCTGTGTCCAGCAGCAAACCCCCCCATCAGACCAGTGGAGTGTCTGCAGCCAGGGCTGAGATTATGTGGAACATACAATCCTGGCAGAGCAGCAGAAGAAATGAGTGGCAGGGAATTAAAAAATAATGCATGTGTCTTACTTAGGCTAGTGCACGAGATGTAAATCACCTGTCACTCACAGCAAGGGGGCGTATTTGACAAAGTTTTTCTCAGTTTGTCAAGAATTCTCTCACTGAACAATAAAAGAGGATTGCTCAGGGCGTGGCCTGACACTGAATGGAGTAGGACGTGTGGACCCAGAGCTCCGTCCATTACTCCTGTAAAACAATTAATCCTGGGCATACTGACTGGCTGACTGGCTGGACTGCCTCTCTGGGACACCTGGGGCGGCTGGACCTGACTCCTGGAGGAGGGAGACGCACGGCGGCCCGAACGGAGCGGCGATCTCCCGCTCGGCGGGTAAAAATCTAATCGAGACCGCGGCTTCGGCCTACAACCGGCGGCCGCGGCCATCTTGGTACACCTCGGTCTCGGCCCTGCCTGGATCCAGCCCCATAAAACAGGTACCTGGCTACTAGATAGCTCCCTGGAGAAGCTGGACTGTGCTCACTCCTCCTCCCCCTGGCCTGCTTACCCACCTGGGATCCAGAGAAACTGTCACCCACAAACGGCCTGGCTGGCGGCCTGGGCCTACCTCTGCTGACCGGCGGCCATTTTGGCACACCTGCCCCCTTTGCCTGTGCTATACACATAGACTGCGGCCCTGCTATCCCCCTGTAAAGGCGGTTTCTCCTGGGGACGTGGCCTGACAGTGGAACAGGACACGTTCCTGAGATCTGTACATTAATCCTGATTTTACCCCATCCTATACCCGCAGACCTCTCTAAACAAGCTTAATAGCTCTCCTTTTGTGACCGCTGAAAAATCCAGTCAAGATGTCTCCCACAAAGGCTCAGAAAGCAGCGACGGCGGCAAAACTAGCTCAATACCACCGACAAGAGGAAGAGGAGTTGGAGGAAGATGGTGTCGCGGAGAAGCCTGAGGAGGAACGTCCGGCGGGAGATACGGATCGGCTTCTCGAGGCAATCACATTCCGCAGAACTTCACTAACAGCCCAGATAGAGGAGATAAAGGTAGATACATCTCTCATCCGGCAAGATTTACATAAACTCCGGGACCGGGTTAAAACTGCAGAAAACCGAATCAGCAATGTGGAAGACGCCATCCCGCCCCTGCAAGAGGGGACAGAACGTATACAGCGCCAAATCCAGCAACTGTTCTCCAAGCAGGACGAAATGGAAAACAGACTGAGGAGATGCAACCTGCGATTAATCGGCCTCCCTGAAGGCACTGAGGGAAAGGACCCCACCACATTCCTCGAGCAGCTACTCATCACACACTATGGCAGAGAGGCATTCTCCCCAATGCTAGCTGTGGAAAGGGCCCACCGAATGCCTGCCAGACCGCCTCCGCAGGGAGCACCCCCACGCACCTTTATAGCCAAGCTCCTTAACTACAAGGATCGGGATGCGGCCCTGAGAATGGCGCGAGAAAAAGGCAACATTCAACTAGGGAACAGTAAAATTGCCATATTCCCTGACTTCTCAACAGAAGTACAACGCGGCAGACAGGGGTTCACAGAGGCCAAACGCAGGCTGAGATCAAAGCAAATTAAATATGCTATGCTATTTCCAGCTCGACTCCGAGTAGAGCAAGATGGCAGAGTCCACTTTTTTGAGGATCCCGAGGAGGTGATAACCTGGCTGGAACGCCGGGGGGCACCGGAGAGAGCAGACTGATACCGCTGTAAGTACACCTTTTGCTACCACTTACCACAACCAACACAGCATACAACTCCTGACACTTACTGCAGACCTGATTAGAAATTAACAGATATGCGCTGTGCATTGAAGTGGACATATGCAGATCAAACTGCTAGAATTTAAATACTCCTCGCATTAGCCCATTTATTCGCTCAGTGAGCCAGATGGAAGACCCGCCAGGGAACTGTGAGTTATATCCTTACTACGAGAGTCAAGTTTAGCTTAACAGTCAACAAGCTGATTTTTCCCTTACCCACATTTTTTACTTTAATTTGTTTTCCCCTGACATCTTATGTGGCCCAATATATGTTTTTTGAGAAGACGGAGCCCCAGAGAGGGCACAGTCCTACCCCTTTATTGAAAAGAGGATTGCTCAGAGATGGATTAACTGTGTGGCAAGACTGGGCTCAAATGATAGGAAATCTTATACTCTACAATATGACATAAAAATTAAAAAAATTGGGTTTACATCCACTTTAATTAGTCTTTAGGGAGAAATTATATATGGAAAATTTGAAATCAGTATTATCATGACAGATGTAGATACAGCAAAGAAATCTCTAACATCACTCACAAAGGCCCTTAAAAGTATTTAATTCCCCAGCCAGCTACATTTCTAAAGCGATAGTGAATCCATAAACATAATATGAGCATCTTATAGAAAAATGTGGATGGACAGAAACTATCTGTTGATTAAGATGCATACAGAAAATCCTCTTAAATTCGGGGCAGTTCAGGACCCCCTGACACAAAGCCCTCCAAGAAGCCCTCCAAGAAGGGTTTAAAGGTAATCATATCATTAAGACCTGGAAAAGTTGTTGCATGAAGTCTGAAAATCCAACGCTGCTCTCTCTGTAATAAAGTTTTATTCCAGTCCCCCCCTTATTCCTGGATGCACTCTATTGAGTACAAGAAATTTAATCCGGTGAAAAATACCACTGTGAAAGCATGCAGTATGCCGTCCTCATGGTAGGTCTAAGTTACATGTCTTCATACTAGCCATAAGCTATACGCCATAGTTCCTTTTGGGTTTTACCGACGTAGAAGCATTCACATTGCAACAAATAGACCACTCCCGAGGTCTTACAATTTGCATAGTGTCTTGGGGTGAGCATAACTTTATTAGGAAACAGTTTGTAGTGTACTTGGTGATGTCCATGTATTGGCAATATGGACAACCACCACATTTAAAAGTTCCATGTCTCTTGCATGGATCCCTTGAACCATCCTTAAATTCACTAGTGACGAGTTTGTCTCCTAATGAGCTGGCTCTACGGAAGGTAAAAGCTGGACGTTCTGGCAGGATCCAAGGCCAGAACGTGCCGGTATTTGTGTACGTTATTTTTAAAGCGTTCTTGCTGATTTGAGAATCGAGTGATAATCAGAATCTGGTTATCACATCCTTTCAAGGTTTTAACACCATTTACTAATTCCTGCCTAGTTCTGGATGTAGCTTTTTTGACAGCCTTTTTAAGACATTTCTTCGAATATCCTCATGTGGGGAGTCTTATCCTCAAATTGTCTGCTTCTCTTTTAAATGTAACCTCATCCAAACAGTTTCGTCTCACGCGTAGGTATTGACCAAAGGGTATTGACCAAACTAAATTCTTGGGATGGAAGCTGGTGGCTTATAAAATGCCGCTCCCAGCAGTCAGTTTTCTGTACAAACTGCTGGTAAGTATGCCATTGTCGTTTTTATGAATATCGATATCCAAAAATTCAATTTAACTGGTACTAGATGTCATGGTAAAATTGGGATCAAACGTATTAACATTTAACGTTAATGCGTTTAATCTCAATTTAAAAAAGTTAGGATGAGGACCAGTGTTAATTTAGTTGACTAAAACGACTTAAACATTTTAGTCGACTAAATGAATACTATTTTAGTTGACTAAAATACGACTAAAACTAAAACAATTGAGATGACTAAAATACGACTAAAATTAAAAGCCATTTTAGTCAAAAGACTAAAATGAGACTAAAACTAAAAGCTGGCTGAAATAAGGGGCATAGAGAGACCCTGGGAATGCGAAAGGCAAGGTATTAGCCGTCTGTTTCAAGGGCAATCTTATAAAGTCTTTTTTAGATCTAAGACAGGAATTTAACATATCAAACAAGGCGTTCTATAAATATCTGCAGATTTGACATGCTATTCAAGCACAGTTCAGGTCTCAAATTATAGAGTGGACCCAGATCCCGGTACTCCTGAAAATCAACAATTCAGCGGAGTGAATCCTCTTAAGAGTAAAGAGAGGTGGGAGAGAGAGGTAGGGACAATTACTAAGGTACAATAGGATCAGATCTTAGAACAAGGAGTCCTGGTCTCAATCTCCCCTTCGCAGAAGCTTTCCCATCTGTATCTAATCCATAGAGTCTACTATACCCCTAAAAAAATGTTTAAGTTTGGATGGAAACAAAATGATGAGTGCCACAGGTGTAAGGCGCTAGGAGACCTTATTCATATGGTATGGAAGTGTCCAAAGCTCTTTAGATACTGGGGGGAGATAATTACTAGGATAAATAAAACCTTTAGGAGCTTACTAGAACCTGAAGCCAAGACATGCCTACTAGGGTGTTTTGAGGTAGATAGAGTCCTGCCTGGTACTGCTGAAGTAGTGTTGAGATGTCTGTTCCAAGCGAGAAAATTAATTGCACAGAAATGGCAGGCTCAGACCCCCCCAACGGTAAAGAGTTCCCTGCATACCAAGATCTCTTGGGCCCCGCTGGAGGCCACAAGAATCACCGACTTCCCTTCCTGCTTGATCCTGCAAAGAAGTTGTGGACGCAGGAGGGAATGCATAAATCAGTGAGAACCGATTACACGGGAATAGCAAGGCATCAGTTCCGCATGCTAGCAGATCCTTTGTTTTTGACACAAAGTTGTCGATTTCTTTGTTGAACCTGGACGTAAACAGATCTATGTCTGGGGTCCCCCATCTTTGACATTGTGACAGGAAGATATCGGGGTGAAGAAACCATTTTCCCGGGAACAACTGCTGGCGAATCAAATAGTCCGCCTGCCAATTTTCTATTCCTAGAATGATGACCGCCGATAGGCAAAGTACATTGTTTTCTGCCCAAGATAGGATATGATTCACCTTTCTCTGGGCCGCACAACTTCTTGTGCCCCCTTGGTGATTAATATAGGCCACTGCTGTGGCATAGTCGGATTGAATCCTGGCAGGACAATACCGTAAACTGAACGTTCAGGCCCTCAGAACCAAGTGCTTTGCCTGAATTTCCCCTTTGCAGTTTTTTGGATATTAATCATAAACTGATGCTCCGACGTACCCAGCCTACAGTACCTGGTATTTCCAGGTGGTCCACTCGGGTTCTAACCAGGCCCGACCCTGCTTAGCCTCCAAGATCAGATGAGATTGGACACCTTCAGGGTGATGTGGATGTAGGCTTTGGAGTCAGACACTTTGGGAATCTAGAGCTTGAACCCTTTGTTCCAAGTCGATAGGATAATGTTTTGCAGCAGTCTCGAACGAAACTGAGCATAAAGAACAGACTTGAATGAAGCCACCATCTTTCCCAACAACCTCATCTAAAGTTGAATAGAAGAATTCATCTTGCTTCAACCACCTAAATCAGTTCCTTTATGGTGCTGATCTTTGCCTGGGGCAAGAATACCCTTTTCTGGGTGTACCTATGATCAGACCCAAGTATCTTAGCCCTTTTCATGGTTTTAAAGAAGATTTCTCCTAGGCTGAGAAACCGACCTAGATATTCCAGGTTCTTGAATGTGGTGACCATACTTTGGTCTAAGCGGGCTACCCACTGGACTATCAAGAACAGATCGTCCAGGTAAACCATAATCGTTATACCTTGGGCCCTTAATCTGGCTAGAAGAGGGGTCAAAACCTTTGTAAACACTCAGGGTGCAGTAGCTAGACCGGAAAGCAGAGCTACACACTGAAAATGAAGATTTTCCACCTTGAAAAGTAGATATTACTAGTGAATGAGGAAATAGACATATGAAGGTATGCATCTTTGACGTCAATTGACGCCAGAAGTTCTCCTCCTTGTAGGATGGAGATAACTGATTGCATTGACTCCATGCGAAAAAAGAGTGGTTATATTCAGGAATTTAATTTAGTTTTTTGAGATCCAGAATGTCCATTTGGATTTAACCAAACCCCAACCTCTGCTCTTACATGGGGGCCACCATGATCACTTTTTGCCAAAAGCTGGTCCAATGCTTGACAGAAAGACTTCTTTTTCTCTGGATCCTTAAGAATGTTTGATCTGAGAAAACGAGGAGATGGGAACTCTTGGAACTCCAGCTTGTACCTTGGAGCTATTGAGGAAGTCCCACATTCGTCTTTACACTCTTCCTGCCAGATCCTTGAGAACTGCAGAAGAATTCCCCCTATTGAGTGAGCGGGGGCACCTCCTCATAAGGAGCCTTTAGTATCTTGTAGGTTTCCTCCCCCAAGACCTCTTTGTCCCTGGGGTTAACCCTGAGGATTACCTTTTGAACCTGACGACGGAAGCCGTCGTGACTGTCTGGAGGCTGATACCCCTGGCACAGAAGAAGAAGCTTTAAAAACGAAAATACATTTACTCCTTTTCTTAAATGGTAAAAAGGGGTACATTTTCTACTAGAATTTCTTTGGATGTATTATCCAAAACATCCCCAAATAGCTGTTTCACCACAAAAGGAAGACTAGCCAGGAGCTCCTGCATGGTGCTTAGCGAAGGGCGCAAGGCCTGAAGGATAGAATCTCTCAAAGCAACTGTCAGTACTAGGATCCCTTTAGGACCCAGCACAACTCACCTGACACAGCCTTTACCTGGGAAACAACAATGATTGGCCAGCTGACCTTTAAATAACTTGCAACAGCATTCAATCATTGCTCGTGTTAGAGTTTACCTTGTGTTTGATCCAGTTGATATCTGCTCTGTGTATTTCGTGTATGACCCGGCTCGTTTGACCCTGTTTTGCTTGCTTCTGATTCGGTACCGTTTGGACTCTGATCTTCCTGTGTATGACCCAGCTTGCCTAGACTACGTTTGCCTGATTCCACTAGTAACTTCATCTGCAGCGGTGAACTACAAGGACCAGACATCTATCCACACCTGCAGCGGTGAACTACAACACCAGACACCATCTATCCTCATCTGCAGTGGTGAACTACAAGGTCCAGCAAACATCGACCTACATCTACAGCGGTGAACTACAAGTCCCAGCTGACCTGCTCTGCTCATGGTATGTGCTCTTGTTCCTTGAACTCTTTGCATAATCAGAACACCTGAACTGTTACCTGTTATATGCTCTAGCCTGACATTAACACGAGCCATACACAATAAAGGAAACCTATCATGGATCCTGAGCAGGCTCAGTTGTTTGCACAGGAACTTTGCCGCTTATCCCATCAAGTTCAGGAAATGGCCACAGAGCCCACCAAGGCGCAATCTCCTTCTATTACCACTGCTACAAAAACTCCATCTGAACCAAAAATTCCTTTGCCTGACCGGTTTTCTGGTGACCGTAAAGGGTTTTGCAACTTTAAAAACAGTTGCAAATTATATTTCAAGTTAAGACCATCCTCGTCTGGCCCTGAAACTCAGAGGGTGCAAATCATTATTTCTCTACTACAGGGTGACCCCCAGGCTTGGGCCTTTAACCTGGAACCAAACCACCCAGCCTTGCTAACAGTAGATGCCTTCTTTGAAGCCCTAGGGTTGCTTTATGATGATCCAGATCGTGCTGCTACTGCAGAATCAACCCTGCGTAACTTAAAGCAAGGAACTACCACAGCTGAAATGTATTGCTCAGAGTTTCGCAGGTGGGCCCCGGAATCTGGCTGGAATGATGCAGCACTCCGCAGCCAGTTTAGAATGGGCCTTTCAGATGCAATTAAGGATGCTCTGGTCAACTTCTCCTACCCAGCCTCACTGGAGGAGGCTATGAGTCTAGCCGTTAGAATTGACCGCCGCCAGCGAGAGAGGAGACGAGAACAAACTACAGCTGTGGCAAACTATATATTTCCCTTGCCGACTGACTATTCCACCTCCAGTGCCAAATCTGAGGAAGAACCTATGCAGTTAGGCTCCACCCGGTTATCTGCCCAGGAACACACGCTCCGGCGTAACATGGGACTCTGCTTGTATTGTGGCCTCAAGGGTCATATGCTCCGTTCGTGCCCTACACGTCCGGGAAACTCCAGGACCTAGGTAATTGCGGGGAGGTTACCTTAGGTCTGCTCTCATCTCCCCAGGGGGACAAGCGTATTCTTTTAACCGCTGTCATTCACTTTGGGACAGAGGCTCATGAACTGCTGGCCTTGGTAGATTCTGGAGCCGCTGAGAATTTTATTGATAAGACTCTGATTACCTCTTTGTCCTTGGAAACTCATGCTCTAGATTGCCCAGTCCACCTGATTTCCGTGGATAATCGGCCTCTCTCACAAGATCTAGTGCTCCAAGCCACCAATCCTTTCCAGTTACAATTGGGGGCTTTGCATTGGGAGAAGATTTCATGTCTTGTCATTGACTCTCCATCCACTCCTTTGATCCTAGGCCTTCCTTGGCTTCAGAAGCACAATCCTGTAATTGACTGGCGAACAGGAAATATTCTGACTTGGTCCGATCAGTGTAAGCAGAACTGTATCCAGCACCCTGTTCGACTGGCTACCTGTCAAGTGGGAATGGAACAGATTCCACTTTGTTATAAGGACTTTTGGGATGTGTTTTCTAAAAGGGATTGCTGACACTTTACCACCTCATCGCAGTTATGATTGTCCCATTGACCTCTTGCCTGACACTACACCTCCTCGAGGGAGAGTCTTTCCACTGTCTGAGCCAGAGAATCTTGCCTTGCAAGAATACATTCAGGAAAACCTAGCTAAGGGTTTCACCCATCCACTTCTCCCGCAGGAGCAGGATGCTTCTTTGTCGCAAAGAAGGATGGAGTACTGAGACTTTGTGTTGATTACAGAGGTCTAAATAAAATAACTGTTCCCAATCGGTATCCTCTTCCTCTCATCACAGAATTGTTCTCTCAAATCCAGGGAGCCAAAATCTTCTCCAAACTGGACTTAAGGGGAGCCTATAATCTGGTGCGCATACGTGCAGGCGACGAGTGGAAGACAGCCTTTAACACCAAGGATGGTCATTACGAATGTCTTGTCATGCCTTTCGGTCTCAGAAATGCACCAGCTGTCTTTCAGAACTTTATGAATGACATTTTCCGTGACATGTTGGGTCGCTTCATGCTTGTATATTTAGACGACATTTTGATATATTCTCCCAATCTTGAAACACATCAGAAACATGTCTGCTCAGTATTGGCCCGATTAAAGACTCACTCCTTTTTTGTAAAGCCTGAGAAATGTTCATTCCATATTAAACAAGTACCTTTCCTAGGCTACCTAATTTCTGACACAGGCCTCACCATGGATCCAGCCAAGATTCAAGCCATTTTAGACTGGGCACCACCTTCAGACCTAAAGGCAGTTCAGCGCTTCCTGGGCTTTGCAAATTTCTATCGAAAATTCATTAAGAACTTTGCCACCATTGCACATCCCATCACCTCTCTCACCAGGAAGACTCCGACTACCTTTAAATGGACTACTGAAGCCCAGGCAGCCTTCACTCAGTTAAAGAAAGCCTTTACCTCTGCACCAATCCTACGCCATCCTGTTCCTGAGCTACCTTTTATTGTGGAGGTAGATGCATCTGAAGTAGGGGTGGGGGCGCTTTTGTCACAAAAGGATCCTGTAAATGCTGCCATCCACCCCTGTGCCTTCTTGTCTCGGAAATATTCCCCAGCAGAGCGCAATTATGATATAGGCAACAGAGAACTTCTAGCCATAAAGCTCGCTTTGGAGGAATGGAGACATTGGCTGGAGGGAGCTCGCTATCCATTCATAGTTCTGACTGACCACAAAAACCTTGAATACATCCGTTCTGCTAAAAGACTGAACTCACGTCAAGCCAGGTGGTCATTGTTCTTCTCCAGATTTGACTTCACAATTTCATATTTACCAGGACCAAGAAACATTAAGGCTGACGCCTTGTCTCGCAGCTTTCTTTCAGAGTCTCCTCCTCCGCTTCCTCCACAACCCATTATCTCTGAGGATAGGATTTTGGCTTTCACCCAGACGGACATCTCTGAGGCCTTGTTACCTGCACAGGCTGAAGCCCCTCCCTCCGGTATGCTTTTTGTGCCCCTGGCTCTTCGTTTGCAGGTATTGCAACAGGTACATGCATCAAAACCTGCAGCACATCCGGGGTTTAGACAAACTTTTGAAATTATCTCTCGCAACCTCTGGTGGCCATCGATCAGGCAGGATGTGTTAGCCTTCGTCCAGGCCTGTTAAGTTTGTGCCAGAAGCAAGAGCAGTACCTCTAAGCCGCCCGGTCTCCTACGTCCTCTACCAATACCTACCTGTCCCTGGACCCATTTATCTATGGACTTTATCACTGACTTGCCTCCATCCCAGGGATGTTCCACGATCTGGGTGGTGGTAGACAGGTTCAGCAAAATGGCCCACTTTGTTCCGCTTCCGAAACTTCCATCTGCTAAAGAACTGGCATCTTTATTCATTAAACATGTTTTCAGGCTCCATGGGGCACCAATCAACATTGTCTCAGACCGTGGCTCTCAGTTTATAGCCCAGTTTTGGAAGGCCCTTTGCTCTCAGCTGGGGATTAAGTTATCATATTCTTCAGCATATCATCCTGAGACAAACGGCCAAACAGAAAGGACTAATCAGACTCTAGAGAAGATGGTACGTTGTCTGATGGCCAATGATGAGGTGGAGTGGGTCAACGTCCTGCCATGGGCAGAGTTTGCCTTTAATAATTGTGCCAGCACATCAACAGGGACCTCTCCCTTCTTCTGTGTTTACGGGTTGCATCCTCGTGTGTGCTCCTTTGATCTTCCACCCTCTGATGTGCCAGATGCCAACACCACAATTGAAAATTTCTCCAAAATCTGGTCCGATGTCAATCATGCTATTTCTCGCTCTGTGCAGGCTTTTAAGAAAATGGCGGACAAGAGGCGCTCAAAGGCACCAGGATATAAAGTTGGTGACAAAGTGTGGCTATCATCTAGGAATCTGTCCTTGCATGTTCCATCTAAAAAACTTGGCCCAAAATTCATCGGGCCCTATGAAATTTCGGAGATTGTTAATCCTGTATCCTATAGATTAAAACTCCCCCCATCCATGCGCATTCCAAATGTCTTTCATGTTTCATTGTTGAAACCTGTTCATTCCAGCCTCCAAGTAAATGAACCAGAACCTGTGGATGTATTGGACAGTCAGGAATATGAAGTGGCATTTATTCTTGATTCCAGACGAGTGCGCAATTCCTTACAATATCTCGTTCATTGGAAAGGTTTCGGCCCAGAGGATCGATCTTGGGTCCCAGCTCGTGATCTTCATGCTGACCGACTTAAGAAGAAGTTCCATCTTCGTTATCCAAGTAAGCCTGGGGGTGCAGGAGCAACCCCTCGAGAAAGGGGGGGTACTGTCAGTACTAGGATCCCTTTAGGACCCAGCACAACTCACCTGACACAGCCTTTACCTGGGAAACAACAATGATTGGCCAGCTGACCTTTAAATAACTTGCAACAGCATTCAATCATTGCTCGTGTTAGAGTTTACCTTGTGTTTGATCCAGTTGATATCTGCTCTGTGTATTTCGTGTATGACCCGGCTCGTTTGACCCTGTTTTGCTTGCTTCTGATTCGGTACCGTTTGGACTCTGATCTTCCTGTGTATGACCCAGCTTGCCTAGACTACGTTTGCCTGATTCCACTAGTAACTTCATCTGCAGCGGTGAACTACAAGGACCAGACATCTATCCACACCTGCAGCGGTGAACTACAACACCAGACACCATCTATCCTCATCTGCAGTGGTGAACTACAAGGTCCAGCAAACATCGACCTACATCTACAGCGGTGAACTACAAGTCCCAGCTGACCTGCTCTGCTCATGGTATGTGCTCTTGTTCCTTGAACTCTTTGCATAATCAGAACACCTGAACTGTTACCTGTTATATGCTCTAGCCTGACAGCAACTATTGCAAACAGAAAGGGGCCAAAACCTCTCAGATCCTGGGCCTGCTGAGCAGGATAACTTTGGACACCTGTTTAAACTGGTCTCTCAACGATTAAGCAATTACTGTCAGCACAGGCTGAGACACTCAATCTGCCAGAGAAAAAAGTGGGGTTTTTTTTGGTTTTTTTAATAGGAATTCCAACTTTTTATCCGTTGGATCCCTAAGCATTTGAGTATTGTCTGCCAGACAAGTCAAACTCTTATTCACAGAGGATATAACAGTGTTAATTGCTGGTATACCCTACTTAGTGAATTTCCTCCACCATAGGATAAAGTGTGAAAACTTTTGAGGAGGCTTTAGCGAACCCAAACACTCAGTTAAGGGTACATAAATGTGGAGCGGACCATTCAGCAAGAAATTGTCACGGTCCCCTGAGGGAATTCATCTTCTCCCACCCCTAGTTCCTCAGTTTGAGGGTCCTGGACAATGGAAGAGAACCTTTCGCATTTTGACCCATACTGGGATGCGATTAAAGTCGCTAAACTTTTTTTTTTTTTTTAAACCTATCATGGCTGAAGAAAAAAGATCTTTTTAGTAAAATAAACAGGGGCTGTAGTGTTGAAAACAGTTGCAAACATTTCATGGCCTCGATGCTCACTCTGCCCAGCCACCCTCTCTCAGGGGAGGATGCCATTTGTAGAAATGAGTAGCTTTTCCAGAGCTTGAGGGAGACCCTTTTAGCTCTTTTTTGGGGGTGTTTCAACCCCTCCCCTTCTGACCTTAGCCCGATGCACAAAGCAGAGGTATTACCAGAAAAAATTGCATCCACTGCTTGAGCAATAGTCAGCCACTGCCACTGCTATTAATGCTCAGCCTGATGCAAATAGTAAATTTGTCAAATAGGAAATGCCCTTGTGTCAACAAAACCTCTTTCATGCTCCTCTTTGCTCTTATGTCTCTGCAGCCAGCACAAATGGAGTTTTTTTTTTTGTTTTTTTTTAAAGGACGCCAACGCCAAGCTAAGCCCTGCCCCCACCTTGCATCACGCCCCCCTCCTTTCTCTTTGAAAAAAAAGAGTTTTCCCACGCAAGCACGGGCCTCCGATCCGACAGGATCGGCTTGTGAGTGAGGGAGGGATGGTGTGGAGGAGACCTGGAAGCTGCCGCTGAGTAGAGGCAGTGAAAGAAAACGGCATTGCTGATCATTTTCAGTTCTCCCTTATACTCAGCCTCATGAAGAGGGGAAGAGTTCAGCCCAGGTGGGGGTGTCTGGTGGAAGCAAACCCCCCCAAACTTACCGGAGGTCTGCCTGCTAGCCGGAGGAAAAAAGTCTGCTGCTTCTGTGACACAGCATAATCTCTGAGCAAAGCATGAGAAGGTACGTGCTACATAGAGCCCCCAGTGGTGACATTTAGGCATGACATTTACTTTAAAGGAGACATTTCATAAGAAAATTTAAAGATTCTTTAGAAAACTCCACTTAACTTTCACGCCGCAGGGTTTTCTGTGGTAAAACCAACAGACCCAATCTTCACCCTTCACAGTGGGTTCTGTTAACAAATCTTCAGGAACCGGGGACCCTCGGGAAACCCACAATCCTGGACCTGTAATAGCACCCCGCCAGTAAAACTTTATGGCCTTAATACCAAAAGTACTGGATCCTGGGGTCCAGCTCTCTAAAAAGAGAAGCGTTTACAAGCAAAACCTTGTTTCTTCGGATACGAGGCCCGGACACCATTCAATTTGGCCTAAAAGACACTTTGAATGGATCCAACTGCATAGCTAGCCCCAGCAAGGATTGCTCCAGTGGAGCTCAGCACAGCACATCTTGACCAACACCTTAGACACTGGTGAAAAAACTGAGATGCTCCCGGTATGGGAGAGGTTTTATAGGGAGGCAACTTCCTGTTTAGGGTGTGCCAGTGTCCAGCACCTGAAGGGGACTATAACCCACATAGTAATTACTATGGCCCTGTGTCCCATAATGTACAATTAAAGAAACAATAGCAATGATAATCTATAGTGCAATAACTCCTCTGTAAACAGAAGACTATATCCACATTAGCGTGCACTCTATATGAATGGCTGCGATTAAATTTAAGACTCCTTAAAAAGGTACCTCTTACTATAGACAATCTCGTGAAGCAGCTATGTGAGTGAGTAGTCTTTAGCCATAGTTCTTCAGCCGGCTAGCAATGGGGCCAAGTCTTTACAGTGGTGCACATGAGTACAGTCCTAGTAAACTGCATGCAGTAAAAAATGCTGCGAGATTGGTCAGTCCCTATGTGCTCAGTCTCTGCTAGCAGCAACAAGTTAATGGCAGTAATATCTTCTCAGCAGTCCCAGTGATACAGCAACAGGGGTCTCCCTGTTTAGTGATGTGGAAATGTGAGACCTATGATTTTTTACCTTCAATGATAATCAACATTCATAAATGGACATGCAATATGACTTAAAGCAGTGTGTCAGGAAATTGCCTGGACATTCTGAGAACAGCTGACATATTAAACAGCTCTGGTTTAAGCTTTGTTTATAGTGTCAGTTTACCACCTGGTTTATAGATGTATTGTCCCTTGAAGGGAATCACTTGGGGGATGTGAGGCCGACTGGGAGTAGTATTGTTACCAAACTTGTTTCACTTAAATAGGGTTGGGCAGAGAGGGGTTTATGACATGTAAAGACCTCCAGTTAGCCAAGTGTTAGGTGCAACCCCCCACCCTTGAAGGAATGTGGCAATGCCTTAGCATATGGAAGGGGGGGGGTTACAAATGTGTATATATTGCAACACAGATCACTGCCCAGGTCTCTCTCCGGTGGACGGTCTAGATGCAGGATGGTTACGTAAGACTTCTCCATACAATGTATCTCTATGTCTTTTTTCTTTCCTGTAACCTTTTCTATCGTAGAATTTGGCCGTAATACCTTATTAATCTCTTGATAGCATGGGTATAACCATTATGGCAATATTTATTATCATTGGTAACATTGTTGTTTTAAGGTTATATCATTTATGTTATAGTTGCTAATCTCATATTACCACAAGTTTCTTTTCTGTACAATAGTAAGTTTAAATAAATTAGATTGTTACCCTTTTCGAACAGATATCATTTGTTCTTAATTTCATGGGTTGATTGATATACAGACAAAAGGTTTTAATCACTTATGTATCATTAAATATATAAGTGAGGTATGTATAAAGGTAGCCACGTCATTAGATGTCATCTCACTTCTGGGTCTGCTTGGAGTGACTCGGACCTCAGAACATGGCCGCAGGCTTGTAGCAGGTTGATGTGCACAAAGGAGCAGCAGTCTACACACCTTGGTCTCCTTGAAGCAAAGAAAAAATCCCTCTGTATTCAGCCTGTGAAAATACAGCTTTTTCTCTCTATACCCAGCTCACATTGGGAATTGTAGTCCAACAGTCCATTAACTGCCATAGTAAAGTTTCTTTCTGTGATTCAATGCAGCCAACCATTCCATGATTCAATGCTCTCCCATGATTCAATGCTGCCAACCTTCAAGTTTCTTGATCTTCTTCTGCATGTCAGCTCTCCCTGGTGGATGGAGGCAAGGTAGAGTTAACCTTTCAGCTGAAGTCTATTAGGAGCACACAGAGCACTGCCGCACAGTGTCCTAAATCACTCTCTGTCTTTAGCCAAGCACCTGGTTACACCTACATTGTCTGTCCCCACGTCAGTGCTCTATCATTTTTAGCAACTCTGTGCCCCACCCTCCAAATGACAGCTGTATTACCCAATAAAAGGCATTACATGTCCTGAGGATAGCTGTATGTACATGTATGCAGTCTTCTTGGAGAACACATTGGAGCTGTCTTTGAATGCCTTTGAATCTGCTCATGGTGCTTTGTTAGGGTGATGGAAAGAACCTTTGTATTTGGAAAGGGAGGACTGCGGGCTAACTAGTATCATGGTGTCTGTTACATCAATACCCTCTGCAAACATCTGTTTCTAAACAACTACTACCTACACCAGTACTGCCTACTTTTTCTCAGCAATGCATATACATTATTAGCATCATCTAAAGTTTTTCGCAATAAAACTGGTACTGAAACTTTCTTATGGCTTTTTGAGAATAAACACCAACAAAAGAGGAGATGGGAAATCTGTTCAAATTCAGCATTTGGTTACAAGATTAGGTGAACTTCTAAAGAGATAATTATTTTCGCTTTGTTTGAGGTACACAGCAGCGCTCCCACTAGCTGTAATTGGCTGGTGTGTAAAGTTCAGACAACATAGATAAAGATAAGATAAGATTTGGTTTAAAGCCAGTTCTGTCAGTTAGCAGTTGTTTATGCCTCTACAGAGCACCTATTATTCAGCGTCCAAGGCGTGACATGACACTTGGGTCATCCGGTTCGCTAAGAACTTAGAACACTTCTCTTATCTCTGTCCTTGGCTGAGATTTCATTCACTTCATCCAGACTTTACCTGATAAGATGTGACCAGAGGATGTAACTAGGTGTACTATAAATGCACTAGACTAATTATTCAATATATTTAAGGGTTAATAACAAGGTACATGTTGAGTAGTGCTATGCCATAGTTGAACAAGCAAGGGATGATGTACATTTATTTCTAGGCCCCTTCTGGACAAAATCCTTCATGTGTAACCCAAGGTAGCAAGTATATTTTTAGTGGAACCAGCATAAAAATATGAAAGAAGTGCTAGCCATTCTCTGCTTTATCTAGCAACATTTTGTAAGAGTTCCACTTTCTGTGTACCTCTAATACTCGCTTGGGAACATTGCAACCATATTCAAATCAGAAACTCAAAGTTTCCAGTGTAAAGCTGGGTACACACTGAAAAAAAAACAGCTTGTTCAGCCGGAACCATCCAACCTTCAGTACATGTGTACCAATGTCTGTTCAACTGAAGCCACTGTAAGGCCAACTTCTGTGGAATGGGCATGCTGGAAAACCAGCATTTGATCAGTGGTTGCAGCCACTGGCCACTATAAACAGAGCTTCCTAGATACTAACTCTAGATAACATACCAGAGCTGTTTTATGATGTCAGCTGTTCTCAGAATGTCCAGGCAGTTTTCTGACACACCGTTTAAGGCATATTGTATGTTCATTTATTATTGCTGATTATCATTGGCCTCACATTTCCACATCAGCGCCTCACATTGTATCTAGGGTTGATACCTTGTCAGTAGGGCCATAGGCGTGCACAGGGGGTGTGCTGGGTGTGCCTGGGCAAACCCTAATCACCTTGTGTGGCGCAGATTTCCCCTGCTGATAGTTCACCAAAGCCCCTAAACAGGGCTCCTAAGAAGAATTGTAAAAAACAAAAATAAAAAAACAAAAATAAAAAACTACTGACACCATCCTCTGCCCTACTGAAACCAACCTCTGCCCTACTGACAAGTCCCCTGCTCTACTAACACTGTCCATGTTTTATTACATTTGAGGTGCACACCCTAATGCAATAGGCTGCGCACACCTATGAGTAGGGCAGAGCTGTGCCTTTACCCTTCCAAAGCTCCTCAACCCCTAAAATTTGAAGTGTGTCTCCTGGTCTTGTAGTGCTCTTGTGCACATTGTGATGCATACTTAGATAATAATTTCATGAGAAAATGTTACTGTATATCGCTGTATGTATTATGATTGTGTGATCTCCTTCTTTTTGGGCACTTGCTCAGGCTCCCTTAATAGTTATGTAACTATTTTTATGAACATGCAATAAACATTACTGAAAACTAAATAAAAAGTGCCACCATACCAAACCTGCAGAAATCAGTAGAACCATTTGCAAAAAATTTGGGAAATTTACATATGTTCAGAAAAGTACAGCTTCTAAGCAGAATTTAAAACGGGACTTCAGTCATTTTTCATCCTTCCATCTATTAAATCTTCTGCCCTTGTTCTTTTAACTTTGGATAGTAAAACATTTTTTTTCTGCCAGTAAATACCTTTTACAGCCCACTTCCTGTTTCTTGTCTGATAAAAAGCCTAGGCTTATGCCATCATGCACAGCTCCCACTCTTGTGAGAGTTTGCCAGGAAGGGAGGGGGGATGAGTCATAAGAGGGCCAATGAAAGCTGCAGAGTTAGAGGTGTGCCTTTGTGTGTCTGTGTAAATCCAGGAAGTGGACAGGCAGCAGCTTCAGCTGCCCACGGTTAATATGGTTGCAGCCATACTTAGTGGAGGGAGATTTCTGCAGCATATTTGGCAAGTACAGAATCACAGTATATATAAAATAATATGCAACGTGGTTGGAGAGAAACTTCAAAATGGCAAAGATGTTTTTATTACAAATTATGTGAGCAGATTGCAGTTCCTCTTTAATGAGAGCACTAGGAGCAAAGAGAGAGGGGACAACAGGCAGGTAAAAGCAAGTAGCAGATCATACCTGAGTGTCAGAGACTGCTTAGGAGGAAAGTGAGGGAAAAGTACAACATCAGAGAGGCAGAATGTCATCCAAGGGAAACTTGCAGAGGAGTGGAGAGCAGCTGCCCTATTCTACTGGACCCTAGGTATCCCCAGTTTTATCATGCAAAGCTCAGCAGTCGGAGCCTTTTTTGTTACATATCTGATGCCGCTAACAGAGCCATAGTTGTTTGCAGCCTCTACCTGCAGCATATTATTGGGATAAATCTACCAGTCATTTGGGTACCACATGCATGAGGAGACACATGACTGTTCACCACAAAGCTTAGTGGGAGCAGAACATGCTAAAAACTTACTTCTCCCTTACATCTCCCCACTACACAAGAAACTCCAAATGCAGCCACTTCAACATCTGCAGCCTGAAGCAATGGGGATGGAAGACTAACAAGGCATTTCAGAGGCTTATCTTACAGCATATCAAGCTGGGACTAGGGTTAGCATGGGGCCAAATGTAGGCATCAACCTTGCTGAAAGCCTCCTAACCCTACCCACTTTCTCTAGCTGCATCCCTGACCAGGCAGGTGTCTCTGATCTGCAGGAACATAAGTGTAGCACCCTGGGGTTTAGACAGGGAGCTCCGCACCAAATTCCTTGTCAGGGGTAGCTACCATAATTAAATTGTTAGAGATCCATTGATTTCTCCCTAAGTTTGGCCTTGTTCTACTTTTCTCTTCTACCACTAGGTGGCCAGGCACTTGGTGGTACTAGATGTGCGAAGGACAACTCAAGGTCAGGTTTTGAGTATATGGGGTATCTCAGCCAATGGGCAGGGGTTTTCTTGAATCCCTTGGCCTGCTGGGAGAGCCTATATATTCAGGTGGAGTCAGATGATCTGTGTTCTGTGCCACCCAGACTGCCGCATGGGTGGATGTGTGTCATCTGCCCTGGGCTGCTAGGCTGGAGATTGGGCCTATCCCAGGGGCATCGGGCTGCCAGGCTGTGTGAGGGCCTATCTAGACGTAAGAGCGCAGCGCAGGGTTGGGACTGCGGCTTGCAGTCCAACCACAAGTGACGGTTCTGCCGGCCGGAGAACCTGACGTGGTTGGAGGTAGAAGGGAAGCTGTTGCCACTAAGGGACCATCCACCTTTACCAGGGACCACAGTGAGTAACTGAAGAAATCGGGACACTTCAGGCGGTGATCAAGTCAGGGACCCAACCAGCGGAGGTGACGCTTGCAGAGCAGCCTTGTGTGTCAAGCCAGCAACCGCGCCGGTCAGCGGGGGTGAAGCTTGAAAGGTATCCAAAGTGCCAAGCTAGGGACCCAGCAGGGAAGCGTGGGTGACGCTTGAGGGAAATACCACCGCAAAAGCCTTGAGGAGTTCGCGGGATTCAGAGTTTGTGAATCAGTGGGTCCGGTGAGAGACCAGGAGCTCAAGGGGCTAAATAACTACAAGTAGAAGTTGTAGTAAAGCTCAAAAGAACTGTTACGTTTGAATTAGGAACTGTTAAGTACTGTAGCCATAGGGGACAGCAATCCTGCACGTGCAGAAGTGGCACCTTGCTGGGGCCTTTCCCTGTTCAGCTGTCCTCCTATTGAAGCCTTGGAGTCTGCCTATTGAAATTGCAACTACTTAAGGGTGTCCTGGCCCTAACCCTCTTTCCCTTGCAAAATATAAAAGGACTGTTAAAATAAATAAAACCTCTTTTGCATCCAAGAAGTGTCTGGCCCCCAATGACTTTTACCATCTTTGCACCCACTATGCCTCACAACCCACTACATATTGAAGGATGTCAGCGGTCTATGGCCTCAAAGGTTCTCATTATACTGGAAGAGGTTAGAGATTCTGCTGCATAAGTAAAAAGGCTCCAGAGTTTCCAATAGATTCACCCCTGTGGCTGTATCTATAAAGAGGTATAACGTTCAGGCAAAAGTGAGGTGTGAGATTATTGGGACCAAACTTTCAGGAATTTTCAATAACTGCATAAAGAAATGCTGTATCAAATGAGACTTTCCAGAAATTTCATAAAATTATGCCAATGCAGTATGTACCATATTCCTTCCATCTGAATGTGAAAAATATAAGCTATACATTTTTGAGTGAGGACCATAGCTAAATGGAGATGTGGTTTTGCCAATTATTTCTGCAAGAGATTGCAACAACACTATGTACACTGCGTGTAGCATATATTTCTATTCTAACAATAAAAAAATTACATTTATATTTTTTTGGTCCTACAAAACAATTTTTAGGATGTGGTTTAGGCAAAGAGGCCTAAAAGAAATTATAGAAATAGTACTCATGTTGCGTGTAGCATAGTTCTCCCCCAGTCATTGGCATAACTGTACATGTGCCTTCTTGAGTAGCAGGATTCGCTGTGTTTGGAGGAAGAAAAATGCTGACTATGACCCTAATGTAGCGCTGGTAGATTTGCAATCTACCACATGTTAGGTAAATTTAGTAAATTGTGCGTTAGGAAGGTTAAAGTTTGCCTCTGTTCCAGCTTGACTGGCGTTGTGTGTGTGCTTCCGTGCTGACCGGTGGGTGTCGCTGTTGCCACTGGTCAGGGTTGGAAAGACAACGTGTTGAAGCGTATGGATGCTCCTCTGTCCCGGAGGCACTCTCGGTGGAGGTGGTCCTCCAAGTTGCATTCTGGGCGAGGGTATTTATGGGACAGACGCCATATTTTGGGGTTCGTTTTACAGCCACCTGCTGGCCCTCCTGGCCGACAGGTATGCATTAAGGAGCTACCTCGTGGTCCTCCGTTCGGAAGGCCCACGATACAGCGGCGCAGGAGTGGGTCCCGAGGCTTGTCTGGAGCCTACCACCGCGGCCGAGGAATGGTCCTGAGCTGTCGGTCCTGTGTGACAAAGCTGGACGACCGAGGAGATCCTAGGGGAGGACCAGTCTTGGAGAGATCACGCAGCGTGCTGGTCTATAGAGGGGCCTGGTGACTCGGTCGGAGGACGTATCCAAAAGTAACTATACAGCATAGTGTTGCCGGCTCGGCTTAAAGGTTCAAGCACTGGGACTGACTTTCACAAAAGAGAAACCTATACATCCTGTGGCAGAGGATCGTATGGATTTTATTCCCAAACAAGTCTGTGGCAGAGACTTTGATTCGTGCTGCGTACTGGCTGCTAGACCGGTGAGAGAGGCCTATCCAGACGAGCAAGAAGTGTGTCCCACGAGGGGAGCGCATTTCAAATAGTATTTGAATTCTACCAGGACATTTTGTCAAGAGAACCCTACCAGAGAATATTTGAGTTTCTTCTGCAAGTTTCCTTTCTACCTCTTTCCTGCTACTTCCTAAGTCATTTGTTTAATAAAGCATTGAAAATGTACTCCAGTGTTGGTGCGTGTGTTGTCCAGGAGTAAACTCAACGGAACCCTAGACCCGGTGCCGGTGAAACAGAGGGAAGCAGAGTGGAGGTAACAAACCCGCTTAAACCAGCAGCTCCACCGTGAGTTAGTGCTACACTAAGAACACCATCCCTACAGTCAAGCATGAAGGTGTAAACATTATGCTTTGGGGCTGTTCCTCTGCTAAAGGTACAGACCAACTTTGCCGCATGGAGGGGCCAATAGATGGGGCCATGTATTGTAAAATCTTGGATGAGAACCTTCTTCCCTCAGTCAGAACACTGAATATGGGTCATGGATGGGTCTTTCAGCATGACAATGACCGAAAATATACCACCAAGGCAACAAAGGGGTGTTTCAAGGCAGTGGCGCCACTACGGTTGGTGTCACCCGATGCAGTAAAACATGGTGTCACCCCCCTCCACCAACTAAGGTCGCTCAGTACAGACTTCCCTCCCTCAGTACAGACCCCCCCTCCACTAAGTATAGACCCCCCTCTGTAAGTGCAGTCCCCCACTAAGTATAAACCCTCTCCCTCATTATAGACCACCCCCTCAGTATAGACCCCCCTCCATCAGTATAGATCCCCCTCCCTCAGTGTAGACCTCCCCCTCAGTATAGACCCCCTCCATCAGTATTGGCCTCCCCCTCAGTACAGACCCCCACCCATCAAGAAAACCCCCCCTCCTCCAATAGTACAGACCCCCCCTCAGGACAAACCACCCCCTCCTCCAAAAGTACAGACCCCCCCAGGACAAACCACCCCCCTCCATCAGTATAGACCCCCCTTACTCAGTACAGGCTCCCCTCCATCAGTAGAGACCCCCCAGGACATACCACCCCCTCCTCCAATAGTACAGACCACCCCCTCAGGACAAAACACCCGCCTCCTCCAATAGTAAAGACCCCCTCATCAGGACAAACCACACCTCCATCAGTATAGACCCCTCTCAGGACAAACCACCCCCCTCCACTATTAGTACAGACCCCCAGGACAGACCCCGCCCTCAGGACAGCTAAATGTGTCCAGCAGTAATAACCAACCTCATCTGTAAGCCCAATCCCCCCCCCCCCGTCACGACACCTCACCTAGGGCGGCGGAGGATATCCCCCCTAATCGCAAGCCGACACCCCCCCGCCATTACCACACCAGCTTGAGCGGCTCTGGTACATGGAACACCCAGGCGGCAGCTGGAGAGGAGAGGACAGTGTTCAGCCGCGCCGCCCGGGTGGAAAGCAAATCGTGACAGGCTTGGGCAGCAGCGTAGGAGTGAGAGACAGAGAGGAGGAGAACACAGGCAGAGCCACCTCACCCTTGGGATGGTGTCACCCCTGTAGCAGGTGTCACACAGGTGCAGACTGCCCCCCCCCCCCCCAGCAACGCCACTGGCTTAAAGAGAAGCACATTAAGGTCATGGAGTGGCCTAGTCAGTCTCCAGATCTTAATCATATAGAACATTTATGGAGAGAGCTGAAACGTTGAGTTGCCAAGTGACAGCCAAGAAACCTTAAAGTGACACTAAAGCTTTGTTTTTGTTTTTTTCTTAAATAACAAACATGTCATACTTACCTACACTGTACAGTTGTATGCAAAAGTTTAGGAATCCCTGACAATTTCCATGGTTGTCATTTATAAATATTTGGGTGTTTGGATCAGCAATTTTGTTTTGATCTATCAAATAACTGAGGGACACAGTAATATTTCAGTAGTGAAATTAGGTTTATTGGATTAACAGAAAATACGCAATATGCATCAAAACAAAATTAGACAGGTGCATAAATTTGGGCACCCCAACAGAAAAATCACATCAAAATTTAGTAGAGCCTCCTTTAGCAGAAATAACAGCCTCTAGACGCTTCCTATAGCCTGTAATGAATGTCTGGATTCTGGATGAATGTATTTTGGACCATTCCTCCTTACAAAACATCTCCAGTTCAGTTTGATGGTTGCCGAGCATGGACAGCCCGCTTCAAATCAACCCCCAGATGTTCAATGATATTCATGTCTGGGGACTGGGATGGCCATTCCAGAACATTGTGCTTGTTCTTCTGCATTCTCAAGAATCTGCTGATATTGAGTGGAATTTTACTGTGGGTAGCAAGTTTTTTTCTTGGAATGCTTTTTTCTTTTGCCGCCATACATAACGTCCCCTGTTATGACCAAATAACTCAATCTTTGTTTCATCAGTCCACAGCACCTTATTCCAAAATGAAGCTGGCTTGTCCAAATGTGCATTTGCATACCTCAAGCGACTCCGTTTGTAGCGTGTGTGCAGAAAAGGCTTCTTTTGCATCACTCTCCCATACAGCTTCTCCCTGTGCAAAGTGCGCTGAATTGTTGAAGGATGCACAGTGACACCATCTGCAGCAAGTTGATGTTGTAGGTCTTTGGAGGTGGTCCATGGGCTGTTTTTGACTGTTTTCACCATCCTTCGCCTTTCGCCTCTCCAATATTTTATGTGGCCTGCCACTTCTGGTCTTAACAAGAACTTCCATTTCCTCACTATGTTCCTCACAGTGGACACTGACAGCTTATATCTCTGCGATAACTTTTTGCAGCCTTCCCCTAAACCATATAGTAGAACAATCTTTGTTTTCAGGTCGTTTGAGAGTTGTTTTGAGGCCCCCATGTTGCCACTCTTCAGAGGAGAGTCAAAGAGAACAACAGCTTGCAATTGACCACCTTAAATACATTTTCTCATGATTGGATGCACCTGTCTATGAAGTTCAAGGCTTAATGAGCTCACCAAACCAATTGTGTGTTCCAATTAATCGATGCTAAGTAGTTACGGGTATTCAAATCAACAAAATGACAAGGGTGCCCAAATTTATGCACCTGTCTAATTTAGTTTTGCTGCATATTGCGCATTTTCTGTTAATCCAATAAACCTCATTTCACTACTGAAATATTACTGTGTCCTTCAGTTATTTGATAGATCAAAATGAAATTGCTGATCTAAACACCCAAATATTTATAAATGACAATTATGGAAATTGTCAGGGGTTCCTAAACTTTTGCATACGACTGTAAGTAAAACGGGGGCTCGGGGGGGCTGCAGCATTAAAGGAGGTTTTTTACTTGAATGCATAGAATGCATTGAGGTGAAAAACCTTGAAGGTTTACAACTCCTCTAAGGATTTAGAGAAGATCTGTAAAAAAAGAGTGGACCAAAATTCCTTGTTGTGTACAAACCTGGTCACTAACTACAAGAAACATCTTACCTCTGTGCTTGCCAACAAGGGTTTCTCCACTAAGTACTAAGTCATGTTTTGCTTGGGGATCAACTCAATTTATAACATTTGTATCATGTGTTTTTGATTGATATTCTGTCTCTATCATATAAAAAACACCTATTAAAAAAATTATAAACCCTTCATTTCTTTGTAAGCGGGCAAACAAAATCTGCAGGGAATCAAATAATTATTTTCCCCACTGTAAACTTTAATTATTTTTCTTGAAGTCTAAAGGCAAATGAAAATGTGATTTAGCGATGACGCCTTTCATTGTAGAAATAATACCTATGTAGTGTTCACAATATTGCTTACCTTTCATAGTGTAAAAAATACACTTTATTTATTGTATATTTGGCTTGAAAAGCTGCATGCATTGTGTAAGTTTTTACATGTGGTCTATTGTAACTGCTGCAATGCTTTCTATGCTTTCTATGTCTATGTTCTGTAACATATGCACAGCCGTCCTACAAATCAGACTCACCGCGGGACAGTGCAGCCCCAGTCAGCTGGCCACACCCCCTCGTGAGTCCCGATCAATAGAAGATATAGGAAGGCACCATCTGATTTCATCTAGGCCCACAATGCTGAGGCACCAAACAGCCAATCCTGGGGGAGCCGGAGGGGGTAAGGGGAGCTTTTCTATGTTGAAGCTCTGTGTGCATGGCTGCAGGACACACGCCCCCCTTCTCTCATGCTACTTGCTACTTAGTCTGTCATTTACAGGAGAGGGGATGTGGCAACACTAGTTTTTTTTATGTGTCGTTCTTTTTTTGCACTGCAGGAAAGTGGAGAGGATTTCAGATTACTGGTTGCTCTTTTCCTGGCCAAACTGGGGACAGATGACTTTTGCTGCTTTGCTGGGTGACCAGAGGCGGACTGATAACTCATGGGGCCCCCTGGCAATAGGAGATTATGGGGCCCCCAGGCAATCAGAGATTATGGGGCCACACAGTATACACACACACAGTATACAATCACACAGTATACATGTACACACAATATACACAGACAGATGTAAAAAAACACAGATTTATACATACTGTCCCTGGTTTTACTGATGCTGGCAACCCTGATGGGGCCCCCTAGTGGCCCAGGGCCCTCGGGCAGTGCCCGGGTGGCTCAATGGTCAGTCCGCCCCTGTTTGTGAGATAGCCTGCTCATTTTAATTTAGATTTTTCAGGTTTACATCCACTTTAAGTAAATTTTCAAGTTTCAGTTTCTCCATGTCTGATCATTCGGCTGTTTATGAACCCTGTTAAAGGTAAATTTAAAATCTAACTGGTTGAGATGTAGTTTACTAAAATATTAACAATTGCCATGTCTTTACTTGGCAGAAAAAATGGTTTTCATTCTTTTGCATCTCAGAGCTGCCGATCTACTCCAACTTTTATCCAGCTGCTTAAGGTGATAAGGCCAAGTTCACCTTTGGAACATGTTACATGTTCCACTTGTTTTTAGGGTAGAACATACAACATTTTTCAGCATCTGCAGCCTATCCCCTCGCTTTCCCGTCCACCCCCCTACCTGTGACAGTGGGCTATGGATGACCCTCATGCCATTCTTTCACAGTTTCCTGTAAATGAATGCCTACAAGTCTGGTCAGCCATTGTGGCTGACAGCTTGAAGTTCTCAATAAACTACAACAGCGCTGGTGAACACTCTCGTAGTGCTTTGAGCTTCCTGCTATCAGGTAACTGCCTTCCCGTACGAGGTATGAGCAGACAGCTATGTTGATAGTCTGCAAGGAGCCAGACATTTCACCCGTAATCTGCTGATCTCAGGTGCAATGCACTGCAGGTTCCTTAAAAAAAATAAAATAAATACACATTTTTTTTACCTGCAAAAAAATGTGCATTTATTTTTTATTTTTTTAAAAGGTGAACTTATCTTTTAAACCCTTTGAAGCACTTTTTAAACCCTATTCAAGCATTTTCAGTGTCTGATTTAATCACTTACTGAATATGCAGCTTCTTTATCTCTTCGTCTTTGCCTATCTTCCTTTTTAAACTAGTGCCATGACTGCTACCTCAGGTTTGCTGTTTTAGGGTGACTCTTTTCTCCTGCAGCATTCTATGGATCCCCTGTTGTACAGCCATGGCCAAAGGTTTTGAGAATGGCAAAAATATACATTTTCACAAAGTCTGCTGCCTCCGTTTTTATGATGGCAATTAGCATATACTCCAGAATGTTATGAGGAGTGATCAGATGGATTGCAATTAATTGCAAAAGCCCTTTTGGCCACGAATCCCATAAAAAAACATTTCAAATGCATTTGTGAAGAAGGGCACCCAAGAAAGTCCAACAAGGACCGTCTCCTACAGTGGATTCAGCTGCGGGATCGGGGCACCAGCAGTGCAGAGCTTGCTTAGGAATGGCAGCAGCAGGTGTGAGTGCATCCGCACGCACAGTGAGGTGAAGATTTTTGGAGGATGGCCTGGAAGGGTGACAAAGAAGCCACTTCTCTCCAGGAAAATCATCAGGGACAGACTGATACTCTGCAAAAGGTACAGGGATTGGACTGCTGAGAACTGGGGTAAAGTCTTTTTCTCTGATGAATCCCCTTTCTGGTTGTTTGGAGCATCCATAAAAAACCTTGTCCGGAGAAGAAAAGGTGAGTGCTACCATCAGTCCTGTGTCATGCCAACAGTAACCTGAGAACATTCATGTGGGTTATCAGTCAAGGGAGTGGGCTCACTCACAATGTTGCCTAAAAACACAGCCATGAATAAAGAATGGTACAAAAACATCCTCTGAGAGCAACTTCTCCCAAAATTCCAAGAACAGTTTGGTGACGAACAATGCCTTTTCCAGCATGATGGAGCACCTTGCCATAAGGTAAAAATGATAAGTAGCTTTGGAAACAAAACATCAAAATTTTGGGTCCATGGCCAGGAAACTCTCCAGACCTTAATCCCATTGAGAACTTGTGGTCAATCCTCAAGAGGTGGGTGAACAAAAAAAAAAAAACACAAATTCTGACAAGCTCCAAGCATTGATTATGCAAGAATGGGCTGCCATCAGTCAGGTTGTGACCCAGAAGTTGATTGACAGCATGCCAGGGCGAATTGCAGAGGTCTTGAAAAAGAAGGGTCAACACTGCAAATATTGACTCTTTGCATAAACTTAATGTAATTGTCAATAAAAGCCTTTGACACTTATGAAATGCTTGTAATTATACTTCAGTATACCATAGTAACGTCTGACAAAAAGATCCAAAAACACCGAAGAAGCAGACTTTGTGAAAATTAATATTTGTGTCATTCTCAAAACTTTTGGCCACGGCTGTATTCAGGAAATAGAGTTGTGTCTTCCTACACTATGTGCAGCAATGGCCTATGATAGCAAAGTACTCCCCTGATCCTCCCACCTCCCCCCACCCCCTTCTCCAAGCTAACAGACTGATTCAGACTGCACTGTCCACTATTAACTCTTTCCTCTGAAGACCTGACGTTTAGGGAAACAGCAATGACAGCAGGAGCCAGCAGCATTTAAAATTGTAAATTGTAAGTGCTGAGGTAGGAATTTTAACAAATAGTTTACTGATAAATGCTTATGTTAATGGGCTCAATGTTTTAAAGTGGAGTTCCACCCAAAAGTGGAACTTCCACTCATTAGATTCCTCCCCCCCTCCGGTGACACAGTTGGCACCTTTCAGGGGGGAGGGGGGTACAGATACCTGTATATTACAGGTATCTGTACCCACTTCCGGCATAGATACCCGCAGAATCTGCGGGTATTTACGCCACTTCCTTCTCCCTCCCCGCTGCCTGCTGGGAAACACACAGGTCCCAGAGGCAGCAGGGACCATCCGGATTGCGCTGCGCGACTCGCGCATGCGCAGTAGGGAACCGGGAAGTGAAGCCGTACGGCTTCGCTTCCTGATTCCCTTACCGAAGATGGAGGCGGCAGCACCCGAGGACGGAGAGACGCTTCGGCCTCGGGTGCCGACATCGCGGGCGCCCTGGACAGGTAAGTGTCCATGTTTTAAAAGTCAGCAGCTGCAGTATTTGTAGCTGCTGACTTTTAAAAAAAATTTTTTCGGTGGCGCTCCGCTTTAAGCTAAAAAAATGGCAGGGGTTTAATACTACTTTAATGTTTACATATATGTTTACATATATGCAAGGCGGACTTACCAATGTTAACAACAGTTCATCATACCTGCACAATTAGTGGCAGAGTCCCCTATAGTCTACACACAGCACATGTGACAGAGTGACAACACAGTAGAGCAGTTGAGAGACAGGGACAAAGTGTTGTCACAAGAAGTGCCTGAACAAGGATTTATATGGCAGGATCACCAATAACTATTTAAAAGGAAGCTGCATATATAAACAATCAAAAATGGCTTTTAAATTATATTAGCATGTTAACCACTTGCCGACCAGCTGCCGTCATTATACTGCGGCAGGTGGGCATGATCCCGCCAGCCGTTGTAGCTGTACGTCGCGATTTCCGCTGGCCACGAGCGATCGCAGGCACGAGAGGCAGAACAGGGATGTGTGTGTGTGTTCTGAGAGGAGATGCAGATCGTGAGTTCCTAATAGCTAGTAACCACGATCTGTCATCTCCTGTAGTCAGTCCCCTTCCCCTACAGTTAGAACACACAGTCAGGGAACACAGTTAACCCCTTGAACGCCCCCTAGTGTTAACCCCTTTCCTGCCAGGGACATTTATGCAGTAATCAGTGCATTTTTATAGCACTGATCGCTGTATAATTGTCAATCATCCCAAAAATGTGTCAAAAGTGTCCGGTGTTTTCACCATAATGTCGCAGTCACTTTAAAAATCACAGATTACTACCGCCATTACTAGTAAAAAATAATAATAATAATAAAAATGCCATAAATCTATCCCCCATTTTGTAGACACTATAACTTTTGCACAAACCAATCAATATACGCTTATGGCGATTTTTATTGCCAAAAACATGTAGAAGAATACGTATCGGCCTAAACTGAGAAAAAAATTCGCTTTTTAAAAAAAAACTGGGGATATTTATTATAGCAAAAAGTACAAAATATTGTGTTTTTTTTTTCAAAATTGTCGCTCATTTTTTGTTTATAGCGCAAAAAATAAATACCGAAGAGATGATCAAATACCACCAAAAGAAAGTTCTATTTGTGGGAAAAAAAGGACGTCAATTTTGTTTGGGTACAGCATCGCATGACCGCGCAACTGTCAGTTAAAGCGACACAGTGCCGTATCGCAAAAAATGGCCTGGTCATTGAGCAGCCAAATCTTCCAGGGGTCAAGTGGTTAAAGATTATATGAGATATTAATGAATAGTGTGTCACCCTCTTAGTTAGGTGCTAGGATGTTAGGTAAATTTAGTTCTTTTTGGCTCCTCTGTAATGAGTGGAGCAGTTGTTGATTTCTTTTGGATCTTCTGGGTTTTACAGGCTGCAGATTTTATTGTTCTCCCCTGCTTTCTAGAGATTTGTGCAACATAGGAAGTTGAACAAGGCAAATGAGCAGCATGAATATTTATTGTGCTGCAGCCAATCACTAGGGAGGTGTACCCAGTAGGTGGCTGAAGAGCTCATAAATAGTCTTATGCTGCGTACACATGATCGGAAATGCCGCCAGCAAAAGACCGATGTGAGCTTTTGGTCGGAAAATGAGACCGTGTGTATGCTCCATCGGACTTTTGCTGGCAGAATTCCAGCCAGCAAAAGACTGAGAGCAGGTTCTTTATTTTTCGGTCGGAAAAAGTTCCTATCCGAAAATGCGTTCGTCTGTATGCAATTCGGACGTACAAAAATCACACATGCTAGGAAACAATTTGACGCATGCTCGGAAGCATTGAGCTTAATTTTCTCGGCTCGTCGTAGTGTTGTACGTCACCGCGTTCTTAAAGATCGAAAGTGCAGAGAACTTTTGTGTGACCGTGTGTATGCAAGGCAAGCTTAAGCGGAATTCCGTCGGAAAAACCATCCAAGATTTTTCAGACGGAAATACCCCTCGTGTGTACGGAGCATTAGGCCTGGAGCAGCCCTGTTCTAGTCCTGGTCTAATCCTGCAGGAGGAGTCCCCAGCCTGGGCAAAAAACGGGAGCTTGCTGCGTGTTCCTCAAGGTGCTTCTAAGATCCCTTTTTCTGAAGCTAAGCAACAGAACCCTCATCTAAGGACCTGATCTAGAGACAAGTGCCTGGTGGAAAACAGGAGTCTGGCTGTCCTGTGGCATTGTGAGCATTAAAGGATAGTTTCACCTTTTAAAAAAATGATAATAAATGCACATTTCTTGCGAAAAAAAATGCATTTATTATTTTTTCTAAGGAGCCTGCAGAACATTGCACATGCAATCAGCAGACTATCAGCATAGCTGTCTACCTGTACCTCGTACCTCCCCCTAAAACAGGTGTAACATGTTCCAAAAGTGAACTTATCCTTTAATCTCTCCCACACACTGAAGAGTGTCTGGTGGATACTGGGAGGAGGCATCCAGTGATCCTGTGATATATTGAGTACTAACCTGAATTCATTGTCCTAGTGACTGTGTGCTGTTTTCTTTAGGTGAAAGAGCCAGTGATAGTCCTGTCTGAGATAGCTTCTAAAAGAGCAAAGTGCAGTGTCCTGCAAATATTCAGTCAATCTGAAGTACCCCATATCATCCTCCACCCCAACCAAGTTTTTCAGCTATAAAAATCCTAAAAAGACAACCCCTAGACCAAGGGTGCCAAACTCAATTTTGTTGTGGACCGCATTAGCATTATTTTCGTCCTCAAAGGGCCAGTTCTATCTGTGGCCCCCCACCATCAAAAGCCAAGAGTCCCCCAATCTCCCTTACATCACAGTGCACCCCCCTTACCTTGTGCTGCTGTCAGGAAGAAGCTGGGGGCAGAGATGGGAAGAAGAAAGTGCAGGGTCTGGAGGAGGACCAGAGGAGGGCTGGAGTCAGCTGCCGGAACCTGCTGAATGCTGATACCAGTGGAGGCGGAGAGGAGGGGGTGCTGCATCTGCACAGAGAGGTGCAGGACCTGTAGTAGAGGAGTTGTGTCCTCCTCTCTGCTGCCGACTGCTGAGTGGGACAGGGGGATGTAAGAGACGAGCCTCTCTGCGGCTGAGCGGAGAAGCGCAGTATCTGGCAGAGGGGTTCTGTCGTCCCCTCTGCTGTCAACTATGGAGACAAGATGAGAGAGGTGCAGCAGCTGCAGGAGAGGTGCAAGGACCACATGAAATGGCCTGGAGGGCTGGATTTGGCCCACAGGCCCTGTGTTTGACACATGTGCCCTAGACCAGTTACTGAGCCAAGAGTGAATGAACTGTTGCAGTGTGCTTTGCTGCCTCTGCACTAGTTTTGAGAAGGAACCAGTTAAATTACAGCAGCTCCTTCAGGGTTAGCGCTACACTAACTTTAACTTTACTTTTTGTTCTGTACTGAGACTTAGTAGTTGCATTACAATCTCACAGATATGTTATGTCCGTTATAGCTGGAAAAAAAAAAGAGACTGAATATTGCAATGACTCATCATAGCTGGTCTCAGGTTATCAAGTGCAAAGAAACTCAATACACATCACAGGGGTTGATGAGTTCAGTCTGCTTCACACTATATATAAAACCCACAAAGATACGCCTGAAATTTTAACTGTCTTCTGATGCTACAAAGAGCTGTGTGGAGGTTTACCTGCTGATTCTGTAGATGCTGATAGTCACTGAATAGAGATGTGTGGAGATTTACCTTCTGATTCTGTGGATGGTAATGGTCACGGAATAGAGATGTGTGGAGATTTACCTTCTGATTCTGTGGATGCTGATAGTCACTGAATAGAACCGTGTGGAGATTTATCTTCTGATTCTGTGGATGCTGATAGTCACTGAATAGAGATTTGTGGAGATTTACCTTCTGATTCTGTGGATGCTGATAGTCACTTGAATAGAGACATGTGGAGGTTTACCTTCTGATTCTGTGGATGGTAATGGTCACGGAATAGAGATGATTCTGTGGATGCTGATAGTCACTGAATAGAGACATGTGGAGGTTTACCTGCTAATTCTATGGATGCTGATAGTCACTGAATAGAGATGTGTGGAGATTTACCTTCTGATTCTGTGGATGCTGATAGTCACTGAATAGAGACATGTGGAGGTTTACCTGCTAATTCTATGGATGCTGGTAGTCACTGAATAGAGACGTGTGGAGATTTACCTGTTGATTCTAATGGATGCTGATAGTCACTGCATTAAACCGTGTGGAGTTTTGCTAGCTTATTCTATGGATGCTGATAGTCAGGGCATAGAGCTGTGTGGAATTTTACCAGCTTATTCTATAGATGCTGATAGCCACTGCATAGAGCAGCGTGGGGTTGACCTGCTGATTCTGCAGATGCTTATAGTCACTCCTCAGAGGGACCAGGAATGTTAATGATAGCATGACAGTGACACGAGTGAGGAAAAAAACAATAACAAGGCCAAAGCGAATAACAGATAAAGGGTTTGATTGCACTTGTGGTTGGTGGGTGGTAATAATAAAAAACGGTTGAATCCCCCACTCCACCCACTACCCCTTAAAGTGTATGTAAACCCTCACCTTGTAAAGCAATCCATTCCGTTTAAAATAGAAATTAAAGGAAAAACATTTGTGTATGGATATAAACAAAAAACATTATAAAGAATTGTTTTCCCCCTTTTTTATAAGTGATCCCTCTGTATTCAGCTGCATAAGAGCTTGGGGAGGAGAAGCAGCAGGACACTAATCTTCCCAGTGATAGGCTGTTAATGGGAGGCATGTCAGGACAAGCCTGATCATTGGAACAGAGCAGACTGAGTTCCCAGCATAGCTAGAGAACTGTGTTCTTCTGCTTAGTGTGGTCATCTTTTAATAGGAGAGCAGAGGGACTGGCAGGAACACCAGGGATTTCACTCAAAGTAAGCAATACAAAGGGAACAGGATACTTTTTCATACAAGTACATAGTACAACAGACACATATCAGGAATATGCAATGTTGGGTTTACATATTCTTTAAGCTGCACAGGCAGGGGCGTACACATGCTGCAGCAAAATGATGCCCCCTGTCCTGCTCGGCTGGCACCTACTGAAAGTAAACCATTCCCCTGAATGGGGCGACACTACAACCACCCCACAACGGCATGTAACCACGGGGTTGAGACATGGTGGTGTGGGTTTTTAGAGGATAAACAGGCAATAAGGAGATGACATAACGCCTGTCAAACTTTCTCCTTGAGAAAGAGAGAAATTCACTGCAGATTCCACTTCAGAGGGAACCGCTATTATAAATAAGCCCAAAAGGTGTCCATTATAGAGGTACAGGGGTGGACAAATTAACATGGAATTCAGGAGCTTGTCTGTCCAATCCAAGAACCAGCAGGATTATTTTTTATTTTGGAGCCTGCACCATTAACAACAACTAGAGTAAGGTGACCAGATTTTTAAAATGAAATCCGGGGACATATTTTTTTTTTTACTTGTAATAGCAGCAATCGCCGACTCTTTGCCCGTCTCCGCCGCCCGCCTCACAGCCTCTTAAGTCTAAAGCCCCATACATACTATCAGATTTTTTGCTAATTTTTTCCTTCAGATTTACCAAAACCATATAATATGAGGTCAAACCTTAGGAGTTTCAATTTGTATGCAATCAGGCAGGCCCTTGCACTACATAGTTTTGGTAAATCTGAAGACAAAAATCATCAGAAAATCTGATAGTGTGTATGGGGCTTTGCTCTTCGGGACCCGGCTACTACTGGGTGGGGAGCAGAGGAAGATAACTCCACCAGGGAAGGCAAGGAGATAAGCAGGCCAGCGGCTGGCCGGGACTTGAGCCAAGGCAGAAGAACATGCGAGTGGAGCTTAATAGGCATGCGCCCGAAACTGAAGAAATTGTCCCTCCGCTCCGACCAGCACATGATCATCAGAAAGGGGCACAGATAATGGAAAAAAATAAACCCCCATAAGCTAGTAGGAGCGGCAGAGGAGGGGGGGTGCAAATCAGATTTTTCTCTTTTTATTCTGCACGGGCTGTCTTTTAAATTGCCCCAGCCCCTGTTCAAATCCAATCCAGGGACAAAACTGGGGACAGACTTGGTCCGGGGACAGTGTCCTCAATCCGGGGACTGTCCCCAGAAACCGGGGATGTCTGGTCACCCTAAACTAGAGCAAACCTCAAAAGTTAGGCACCCCTCTGTATTTTCTAAGAAGCATTGGCAACTTGGCTCTGGGGATTTACCCAGACCTGTACATGGAACATGAAATAATACTGTTTGTGTGTTACAGGAGCTAATCCATATTCTTGATCATCTGTGACTTTGGGTATTCCAAGTTGTGCCAGGCCACTGAATTGAGTTCAGGAGGAGCTTTTGGGCATAAAAAAATGCTAAATGCCTCTAAGCACTAAGAGAATTTAGCGCTTGAGCGTTTATTAATTTCAATAGCCAAAATAGACTAAAATTCTGGCCAATGAAATAAATAAACAACCAAATGCCAAACCCACCTAAACACGTCTAAACACTCCTGAGTTTGAATGCTGATTTTCTTCTGTCAGGAGAAACAGCATTTACAATAATCCAGTGTGCATGAGGTCTTAAAGTAGCAAACCATGCTCTACTCCAGAGTTGGCTATAAACCTTGCACTCTGATTACACAATTTCCTTCAGATTTAAAAATAATTTTTTTCAAAAGCCTATTTGAATGAACATAAATTGTATATATTGCCTAAAGTGGTACTCTGAGCATAGAATAAGCCCCTTGCCCTTCCTTTCCTGGTGAAGGATTTAATTCTGGTTTTGTTAAGAGGATGATCTAACAGAGTAAAACTTACCTTACTCCATGGTTCTCTGACAACTGGGGCCCCAGTCCTCTTTTATCCTGTGTCAGAATTTGGGTGAGCACTCCTATATCATTACATACAGGACAATGCCAGCCCACTGATGGCTGCCGGCCCAACAATGTATGTAATAACATTGCCAAAAGGGACAGTGAGAAGACTCCTTAAAGACTCGTAAGAAGATAGGACTTTTATGGACCGGTTGTCAAAACTGGAATTTGCAAGGAGACTCTGGGACGATAGCTTAAAGAGGTTGTAAAGGCAGAAGGTTTTTTATCTTAATGCATCTTATGCATCAAGATAAAAAGCCTTCTGTGTGCAGCAGCTGCCCCAGCACCCTCTAATACTTGCCTGAGCCCCAACTCTGTCCAGCAATGTTCACAAGTGCCTCGACCGTCTGTGATCTGTGACTCTCCCTCCTGATTGGCTGAGACATAGCAGTGGCCTCATTGGCTTCCATCAATCAAAGTCAATTAGCCGATCAGGAGAGAGAGGGGGCGGGCCGAAAAAAGGCTTCCGTGTCTGAATGGACACACTGGGCTGCAGCTGGGCTCAGATGCCCCCATAGCAAGCTTCTTGCTGTGGGGCCACTCGACAGGAGAGAGGGGCCAGGGGAGCCAAAGAGGGACCCAAGAAGAGGAGGATCTGGGCTGCTTTGTGCAAAACCATTACACAGGGCAGGTAAGTATAACATGTTTATTATTTTTATAGAAAAAAACGAGACTTTACAATCTCTTTAAGCTAAGTTTTACTTAATGTTAGGTCATTTCCTTGACAAAAGATCAATTAAGTCCTTCCTCAGCTGGGATGAAGATGGGCTATAAGTGAGGCTTAAAAAGGACTACATAGTTCTGGTAGAGCTCAAAGAAACGGTTTACAGCAGTGGTCATCAACCCTGTCCTCAGGTTTGCAAGATAACGGAAATACATCACAGGTGATATCATTTGCTGCTCAGTGATTGCAGTATTCTAGTCTGCATCTCCCCAAGGTAATACATAAAACCTGGCCTGTTAGTGGGCCCTGAGGACAGGGTTGATGACCGCTGGTTTACAGGATATGCAACCTATTGTATGTGTAGTCAACCTAGGTTTGATTTGCCAAGGGTTCTGTGAATCCTATTTGAAATTTAGTGGACCCAAACTTAGTGGCGAATTCCACTGAAGTGTGTGCGGTTGAGTTGTGTTATTTAACCATTTTTAGGACCAATAAGCAAACTACTGTAAAAAAAAAAACATGAGAAGCTGTATCAATAAAAAAAAAAATTTAAAAATCCCATACAGTGAGATGAGGGTCTTTTCATGCACCTTTGAAGGCAACACTGAAAATACGCAAATCCTTAATAACCCTTTAGACTATATGAAGTGTGACAGAACAATATCATTTTCACAGATCTTCATACACTGGCCTGTGTAATTGTGTTTTTTTTCTTACAGATAGCACAACTTGCATAAAGCATCAGGACCCCAATGCTTGGCAGTGACACATATTTTTTCATTAAACAGTGAAAGGCCCATTTTAACAGTAGATAGAAACTGACCAATAGTTTACTGAGGCTGTCCCTGTTGCAAAACTACCTTGGTCAATTTATATCACATTGTCATTAAGAATTACCAGACCACAGCAGAACAATTTTAATGAGCTAGGATAGGCCCAAATTTACTAGAGATAAAGAGCACAAGCGGCAAAATTTATTACAAGAATTAGGATACTGCAGAGTATACAGAAGTGTAAAATTGGCCGGTAGCAGGACAATTTTAATAAATGGTAATAGGCCTAACATGTGTATGCCTAACTTTTAATTTATCTATGGGGATGAGACGGCAGGGTGCAGTAAAAGTGACTGTTACATTTTTAAATTCTTTTAGGTGCACACTGTTCTTCCACAAATTTTTTCACTTTCAAATGATGCAGCAGTGTGCTTTGAACAAAAGGCTGCTCCAAGTATGTAACAGTGAATGCTGAGCTTAAAAATGTCCTATCAAAAAAAAAAAAATCAAGAAATGCCCAAAATAAGTGAAAGCCCCAAAATACCTCCCCTGAAACAAAAGCTCAATAATAAAATAAGCCTTGCAGGAAATACAATAAAACGAATATACGCCCCAAAATAAATGTAAACCCCAAAATAGTATCCCCTGAAACTAGAGCCCATTGTATTTTTAAAAGGGAATTCTTGCAGCAAAAAATAAAGGCCATACAGTATTAACTTAGGATTTTAAAAAATGCACCCTCAAAATACAGCCCAAAGCTGAGGTTTTAAAGGGAAAGGGAAGCCTTGCAGCAAAAGTTCCCAATAATAAGAATATAAAATGAAGCAAATCAGCTGGTTGTCCAAAGAACTAGCAATCAGAATTAAAGTGCAGTTCTCTAACTTATCCTAATTTCTACGTAGTGTGTCAGCTTTCCCTATGCTTTCCTTACACCAGCATCCAATGCACTGAGACTATGGGGTTTATTTACTAAAGCTAGAGAGTGCAAAATCAGGCTCACTTCTGCATAGAAACCAATCAGCATCCAGGTTTTATTGCCAAAGCTTAATTGAACAAGCTGAGGTTAGAAGATTATTGAATTCTCTGCAGAATAGCTTTAGAGCGTGCAAATAAACCCCAATTGGCTGCTCTGTGCCTCCAACCCCTCCACCCCTTTTATAGTGAGGGGATTTACTTATCCAAAAGTCCCCTTGTTGGCCCTTCTAAGCTGATGGTCATAGTTTAAAAGCCCATGCAGTGCATTACGGTGTAAAAAAGATTTTCTTGGTCAAATCTAAACAAATTTTCCAGGACTGCGAGTTTCAAACCTGCAGAATTAAATTCTAACTCAAGGTAGTGATGAACCTGAACTTCATCCTTATTTTTAAGAACCAAACCAGCTCTCCTTCTCCATAAGTGAAAGCTTGTACAAAGCTGTCAGGAGGGGATTGGTCTGCCCTTTGCTGTGACCGTTATAAGGGGGTCTCATTCTCTCTATTGAATTTATGGAGAATGTAACAGAAGGAGCTGCAATACACAAAAGTAGGAAAAAACACCTAAAAATTTCCAGGTGGACTGGAAGAGAGTCCGAAAATGTCTTTTAATTAAGGTTTAGATCAACTTTACGCATATAGTTAAAAAATATAGCAGCAGCTGTAGTATATCTATTTTTCATATTCATTTTTAGTTGCAAAGACCCTCAAAGGATTGAACCCTGTCTCACTCCACGTGAAAAAAAAAAAAACATCAGCTTTACATTCAGCTGACTTTGTGAAAAATGGTAGTACAGGAACCTTGTAGTTTGAACCCAAAAGAGTGTATGTAAATATTCATATTCATAATCTGTAACTCATGTACTTTCCATCCAGAAGTAAAATCCTTTTATCAGGTAAGGAAGAAAAGTGCAGATTGACACGTACAATAGAAAAGTTTACCCACAGCCATAAAGAACAGAACTTTACTCCACAGTGTGAAGGTAATATAAATTAAGTACTATATCATTAAAGCAGACCTCTCTCCCCCAACCCATAATCAATCTAACTACAGGAATACAACATATGTAGTGAAATGAAAAAAAAAACATGAGTATGATACTTACCTTACACAGAGACCAGTTTTCCTGGTCTTTGTGCTCTGCTCCTTTTGCAGGATAGAAAAGCACGCACCACAAAGAAAAAAAAAAAGTAATCACCGTCCAGCATCTTCTCTGTCAGCTTACCAATAATGCCAGGCCCCTTATCTCATGCTTGTGCTGTATATTGCATTACACTCAGCAGTTAAAAAAAATAAAAAATTCCCCCTAAAATCATGTGAGATCTCAGGGAAGGGATTTTTTTTTAACAATAAAAGTGTAATGTCATAAAATGTATACATGAAATGAGATGCAAGAAGTCATGCACCAAACAGTAATACACTAGTTAAAATAGTTTTTTTCCTGACTTCTATTTGAGGTCTCGCAGATAATCGCAGTTAGCAGTAGGGATGGCCTGAAAACCCCCCCAGTTCGGTTCGCACTAGAACACCTCAAATAGGCTAAAATTTTTAGCGAGCATGCAAACTCTATTAAAGTCTATTGGGCACAAATATGAAAAATCAAAAGTTCTCATTTTAAAGGCTTGTGTGCAAGTTATTGCCATAAAAAATGTATGGAGTCTCAGGTACTGCCCTAGGGGACTTGTATCAATGCAAAAAAAGTTTTTAAAACAATTGTTTTTTCAGGAGCAGTGATTTTAATAATGCTTAAAGTGAAACAATAAAAATTCAATATTTCTTTAAATATCCTGCCCGGGGGTCCCCTTAGTCTGCCTGTAAAGTGGCACATCTGTGCGATGTGAAAAACAGGGCCGCAGCAATAATGACATTTCTAAAGGAAAAAATGTAATTTAAACTTGCTCACGGCTGTAATGTATTGCCGGCTCCCATTGGCATACAGTCTGGTATGGATTTTAAGGGGAACTCCACGCCAAAATGTAAAAAAAATTGGCGTGCCCCCCCCCCCCAATCCATACCAGATCCTTATCAGAGCATGCAGCCTGGAGGTCAGGATAGGGGGGATGAACAAGCGCTCCCCCACCTGAACCATACCAGGCCACATGCCCTCAACATAGGGGGGTGGGTGCTTTAAAGCAGGGGGGCTCTGCACCCCCCACCCCAAAGCACCTTGTCCCCATGTTGATGGGGACAAGGGCCTCTTCCCGACAACCCTGGGCTGTGGTTGTCTGGGTCTTAGGGTGGGGGCTTATCAGAATCTGGAAGCCTCCTTTAACAAGGGGGGCCCCCAGATCCCGGCCCCCTGTCTATGTGAATGGGTTTTGGATACATTGCACTTTTTTTTACCATTCATATTTTTTTCTGTTTTTAAAAAAAAAGTGCAAATAAAAAAGGGTAGATAAATATCAGCTAAGGGGAAAAGGGAAGGAAGAAATTAGCTGGGGGCTGACTAAAGTTAAATCAGAAAAAAATCCATTATTCTGCACAAAAAGAAGCAAAGTAAAATAAAAATTGTAACAATAATACATTATCCTGCAATCAGCATTTGTTTATACAGAAGCTGACATCAGCACTCTTGCAGCAGACCAGGACCTAGCAATTTCACATGCCCCTTGTAAGGAGCCTACCTATAGAGCCCTGACCTTTATTTATGAATTATGTTTCCTATTCTCTTAGCAAACCTGACTTTTGTTTAGTACTACATTAGTGTGAATAGGCTCTTGTGCCAAAACTATGCATTACATAAATAGAGCTTTGCTACCATCTTGTGGCCAAGTAGTATTACTGTAGATTTGTATCATCATGTCATGTTTCAAACCACATCATTCTGACATACACAGTCCTGCTGCGCCTCCTTGAGGCAAACTAGTGCTACTACATTTCAATAATGGACATACTACCATGCCACACAAAACATTGTATGGCTCCTGGAGGTAAACAGGTGTCAGTGCAAGATCTGGCACCAGTGGCTTACTTTATACCAGGTATATTAAACAAGGGCAAGCCACGAAGGTAGTCCAACCTTCATCAATGGCTGACCCTTTTACAGATATAAATGAAATTGCTGGTTGCATAAGGGTACATAAGATGTTCTATATGTATGGGCAACTGTAGTTTGCACAATTCCTGCTCCTAATTCAATATCCCTCCAAAATATCAACTAAACAATTGTCACATGAGTCTGCATTTAAATCCAGAATGCTTGTAGCACTAGATGCCTATACACATTTGTTATAATACGTTTCTCATTATTTTAAAGCCTATTTAAAGCGGAGCAGAAGTTCCACTGTAACAAACAGCGAGCAGGCTGGCTTTTATTGCAGAAAAAACACTAGACAAGTACAGTTTTTTTCTGCAATAAAATGCCTCTATTTGCCTGCTCGCTAAATGTTGACATACCGAAAATATAGTGTGCTTTCTACCTTTTTATATTGACATGACAACACAGTGGGGTTGATTTATTAAACGCAAATAGTCTGTGCACTGTTATGCCTCATACACACGACCGGATTTGCCGACAACAAAATCCATGTTTTTTTTCCAACGGATGTTGGCTCAAACTTATCTGTCGGAAATTCCGAACGTCAAGAACGCGGTGACATACAACACGTACGACGAGCCGAGAAAAATTAAGTTCAATAGCCAGTGCGGCTCTTCTGCTTGATTCCGAGCATGCGTGGAATTTTGTGCATCAGAATTGTGTACACACAATCAGAATTTAGGACAACGGGGGGGCGTGGCCAACGACCGGGATGTGAGAAGCCTGAGCTCCGTCCATACCGCTTCAATCCTGTTACCATCCTGCTAGCCCGGCTGCCATCCAAAGCCATCTTCAGTCTCAGCAGACCCCCGAGACTCCTAAGCACACCCTGTGATGGTCAAATACGGCCCAGCTATGGAGGAAGCCCCGGGCCAACGCCGCCATGTCAGCCACAGCAAAATGGCGCCGGCCGGCCTCATGCTCTGAAGCACAGCCATCCATCCACCTCCCTACCAGCCCAGCAACATTGTGGGAAGGGTGAGTCACAGCATACCCCTACCTGCAGCCCTGAAGACCCCCTTTCTGTTCTCCCCTCCAGAGGACACTGACCCAGCATCCCATCCCTCTGCTGATGTGGCTGTAGGCCCTGCAGAGCCCTCTCTCTCTCAAATCATGGAGGCTATACAGCATAGCCATGCCTCCCTTACCACTCAGATGGACTCAATTAAAACAGACTTGTCATTTCTAAAGCATGATGTGCAAAATCTGAGGCATAGAGTACAAAATGCAGAGCAGTGTATAGGGGATTTAGAAGATGAAACACGTCCCCTGCAGGGCTCGGTCAGTGAGCTGCGCCAGGCCCAAGAATACACGTCTGACAAGCTTACAGACATGGAAGACCGCCTGAGATGCAATAACCTCCGCTTCCTAGGCTTTCCGGAAGGTTCAGAGGGCAGGGCCCCAGAAAAGGTTATGGAGCAATGGCTGACATCTGCATTTAGCGTCAATACATTCTCCAATATGTTTGCCATTGAAAGAGCCCACAGAGTCCCACTACCCCCTGGGTCACCTCCACGGGCTATGCTTATTAAGCTACTACATTTTAGAGATAGGGAGACCATCATCAGGGCAGCCAGAGAAAAGGGGAACATACTCTTTAATGGTAGTGGCATTACCATCTTTCCTGATTTTTCTGTAGCCACGCAAAAGCAACGTGCCACCTTCTTGGCGTTTAAACGGCGCCTACGTGATCTGCAACTACCTTATAGTATGTTATACCCGGCGTGTTATCCACCATGGTAAGGCCCACTTTTTCACCGATCCGAAAGAAGCGGCTCACTGGGCAGACACACTGGGTCCCTTGGAGCAGAGGAACCAGCAACGGAGATCCCCTCCTCGCTGATCAACACATTACCCCGCTGATCATATGCTGACAGAACTTTCCATTTACTGACATCCTTGATCTGCTGCCTTATAGCATCGACAGAGAAGATTAGGGGTCAGCACAAAGAATCTGGCATATCCCTATCTGCCCTTATTCAACTACAGGAAGGTTGAGAAACCTGCTAATGCTTAAAAGGAGACAGCATTGTCGTTATCTTATATGGCTGACTATCCTTATCACCGTATTGCTAGCCTAAACTAGAAATATCTTCTGGCTACTCAGGAGAACACATTACTAAAGCCAGGCTACTACTTATTTGGCCCAGGAAGCGATCATGGGTGGTAGCTTGTGTTCATAGCCACCCTTGTTATTGTTACCTAGGGTTTGTTGACCACAGGACTGTTTTATACACCCCCTGCTTTGCAGTTCCAGTTCAGGGATCAAAGCTCTCATGAGTTTGGGTATGGGAGCCGGGAGGGTTGGGGTGGTTCGGGAAGGTTGGGAAATATTCCATATGTTGCTGCTGTTCTGGTTACATGAGTGTTATTTCATAACATTTGTTCACAGGTTCATAGGCCCCCCAGGCCATCGAGATATTTAGGTATACATGTCTAAGCACAATGTTTTTTCATAGATGTTTATCAGGTTGCACCCCCACCTCTCGAGAGGCTCGGGATCCCACACTTTGGTGGGCTCTGGGGTATCTCGGGAGGTGGTCGCGCAAACTTCTGTCTAACACCCAGGAATGGATACTTTACGTCTGATATGTAATGTTAGGGGGCTTAATTCTAAGGTAAAACGCTCAATAATGTTTGATTACTTAGCACGACACAAACCGCATGTAATCCTTCTCCAGGAAACCCATCTCCAGGGCTCCAGGGTTATGGCCCTTAAAAGAGCCAAAATAGCATACGCTCTACACTCCACCTATTCCACCTATGCCCGAGGGACATCTATTCTTATTGCCAAATCGGCACCAATCTCAATTAAACACATCAAACTTGATCCTAATGGCTGTTTTGTGATCCTGGTGATGGAACTTTTGGGCAAACCTTATACTGTGACAAACATTTATGTCCCACCACCTTTCACCAAAAAATTCTTTGAGAAGGTGATGGGAATGATACTTGAAATTGCTGAAGGCCCTTTAATAATAGCTGGGGATTACAACACAGTTTTAGAAAATTCTATGGATAGATTTCGATGGTCTATATTGCCCCCAACGCCCCTAGGATCTTTCCTAGCTCAATTTGACTTGGTGGAGGCCTGGAGATGGAAGCATGCGAATGTGCGGGAATACTCATGTCAGTCTGACTCTCATGATACTTTATCACGAATTGACCTCTGCTTGGTTTCATCCGATATACTTAATCTAATAAGGGAAAAACAAAGAGAAAAGATTCTCTTAAGAGGGTCAACAAAGAACACTAATGTTAATGATAATTATCCCCTGTGACAACGTTGTCCAATTTTTAATTGGTTTGTGGTAACCGTCTGTCCATATTGCTCCTTTTCACCTCTTTAGAGAATCTTTTCTCTTTGTTTTTCCCTATATGTAATTTAGGGCAACTTGAACTGCATACAGGTTATGCCTGCATGATTGTTTTATACCTACCTGCTAAAGTGGCCATGTATTAATTTAACTAATAGGTTGATCCAGGCAATACCTCTGCTTTTTTTATACTTAATCTAGTAACAAGAATCGAATATATCCCCAGGGCGATGTCTGACCATTCGCCTTTGATGGTGGACCTCGCTCTGAACACATCTTCCTCATATCGGGTATGGAGGTTGAGCCCACTGTGGTTAGCGGATCAGGCTGTAATAGATCAGAGTTCAGCTGATATGAAATCTTATTGGGTAATCAACAAACAAAGTGCGGCTATCCCGGTGGTCTGGGATGCCTTTAAGGGGCCATTGCCCGTGGCTCTTTTACAGCTGCCATTGGGCGGGCCAGCAAGGCATCGCAGTCTAGATTGGTGGACGCAGAGGGAGAACTTAGGGTAGCGGAAACTGAGTATTCTACAAACCCCACCTCCGAAACACACGCTACTTGGCGACACAGGGCTAGAGAATTGGAACTGGTACTTCTAGAATGTACACAGAAAAAACTACTATATCAGAATCAACGTATATTTGAATTTGGGGATAAAAATAGCCGCCTATTGGCACATTTGGCCAGGCCCGATTATGGTCGGGCATGGTGGTTGAACAGGATGATGACATTTTGAAGGCGTTTGTTGCCTTCTACTCCACGCTGTATACCACCAGAGCTCACTATACAATAGTGGAGCTAGATGACTATCTTTCGGAAATTTCACTTCCAAAACTAACGGAACATCAGGCCTCCGGGCTTGACGCTCCGTTGACAACGAAAGAAATAGAGGAGGCGATACAATCAAACCCCAGGCCTTGATGGGTTCCCTATCGAGTGGTACATGCAATTTCGGGACTTATTGATCCCACATTTGTTGCGGATGTACAATTTTGCCCACCCTCCATGTCAGAAGCGTTGATAGTTTTATTCCCTAAGCCCCATAAGGATCACCTCTTATGCGAATCATATCGGCCAATCTCGTTTATCAACTCAGACGTTAAAATTCTGGCCAAGGTACTCGCCAAGCGATTAAATACAGTAATTACAACCATTATAGGGGCGGACCAAACAGGATTTATGCCTGGACGATCAACCTCTATTAATTTGCAAAGACTTTATACCAATCTACAAGCAACCCATGACAAAACTGGTTCCCGAGCTGTATTAGCCTTAGATGCTCACAAGGCCTTCGACTCAGTCGAATGGCCATATCTTTTCAAAGTCCTGGCCAAATTTGGATTTGGCACGGTCTTCATAAAGTGGGTACAGCTCTTATACTCCAAATCCATTGCTAGACTAAGGGTTAATATGTCCATATCAGATGCTTTCCAGATAAAGAGAGGCACAAGACAGGGGTGTCCATTGTCACCACTCCTGTTTGCGCTGGCAATAGAACCTCTAGCAGCATTGGTGAGATCCAGTGGGGAGATTAAGGGACTGACGACTAGGGGTCTAGAAGAAAAAGTATCCCTATATGTGGACGATATGTTGATATATTTGAAGGACCCCCAGTCGTCACTCCCAGCCCTGCTGGAGATTATCCAGCGATTTGGCCATTTTTCAGGGTTTCAGGTCAACTGGGATAAATCCCTTTTGTTTCAGATTGACCGAGAGACACAAATAACATTACCCCCAGAATGCCCATTACAAATAGTTAACACCTTTCGATACCTAGGGGTTCTGATAGAACACCCTATCTCCTCATATGCCAAGATTAATTTAGACCCTCTTATTAGTAGATTAAAAACCACCCTGAAAACATGGAATAATCTCCCTCTCACGGAATAAATGTCTTTTAAAATGATATACCTCCCGAAATTCCTTTACGTTCTGAGCAACTCACCAATCTATATAACCAAATAATCACTAATTTTATATGGAGAGGCGGTGTGGTGAAGATTGCGAAACATACTTTACAGCTACCTATCGTGGAGGGGGGTCTGGCACTCCCATGTCTCCAAACGTACTATATTGCCTCACAAATGGCACATGCCCATTGGTGGATCTTTCCTGAGGCCAACAAAGCAGCTACTGCTCTAGAGGCGGTCATCCTCAACTCATATGAATCCCTCCAAAATCTAATACATCGCATGTCACTTAGGGGGAGGAAAGGCGTAAATGTTCTGGCCATGACCCTGCAGATCTTTAGAATTTCTAAACTAATACCACCCAGTGCCCAAGCTGTCTATTCTCCCAATGCTCCACTATGGATTAACCCATGGCTACCAGAATTTAACCAGAGAACTGACGGGGGATACTGGTCCAAGAAAGGGGTGAAAACAATATCGCACTTGTTTACAGATAATACGTTCCGAACCTTTGTAGGATTCCAGAGAGACTTTGGTCTCCAACGCACGGCCTAGTTTCAATACCTACAGATAAGACACACGGCAGCTGCACAATTTGGGCTACCAAATATAGAGATGAAATCTTCCCAACTTGAGCTTTTGCTGACTGATCCCTCTCACGTCAAATTCATTTCCTCTTATTATAAAAATCTGCTCCACTCCACAACTACTAGGCTCACTACCATTGAACACAAATGGCGTTCAGATATACTCGAGCTGACTGAGGAGATATGGGGGGAGATTCTTCCCTTGCAGGTTCCCTCCGTCATCTCTTCCAGGGACAAAGTGGTCCAGACCAAGTTATTGTATAGAGCATACTTCACACCAAAATTACTAAAAAGATTGTCCAATCCTCTGTGCCTTAGATGCGGTATGGCCGATGGCACATTCTTCCACTTAATGTGGGAATGTGCCCCGATACGGCGGTTTTGGTCAGAGGTTACGGCCTTCATCAGCTCTGTAGCTAAAATACCAAACATTTGTAATCCTCACAAATGCCTGCTAGGCTACATTGATGATGAAGAGTTATCCAAAAATGCACAATCTATTATATGAATAGTGCTGTTTTATGCTAAAAAAACAATAACCATGCACTGGAAATCCCATTCCACTCCGAATATAAAGTTCTGGCTCACCATTTTCAAACAAGCCATACCACTATATAAGCTGACATATGAAGCTAGAGGATGCCCCAAAAAGTTCTCTAAAATATGGAACTCATGGGTAAGCTCAGAGAGCACCATACCACCTGCTTAGTAAGTTATAGCAATGTGTAAGAGATATTATGGTATAGCAAATATCTGAAATTAACCCCTGACTACAATAAAATGTGCTGTAAGACGTTTTATATATACTAATGTATAATGTAAAACTATGTGCCTGTTTATTGTATTGCACTACGACTGAAACAATGCTTGCTATGATTGTACACCTGTGTAACTACTATTGATATTTTTATAAAAAAAAATAAAAAAGTTAACCATTAAAAAAAAAGAATTTAGGACAACGGATTTTGTTGTCAGAAAATTTGAGAACCAGCTCTCAAATTTTGTGTGATGGAAATTCCGATGGAAAATGTCCGATGGAGCCTACATGCGGTCGGAATTTCCGACAACAAGCTCCCACAGAACATTTTCCCTCGGAAAAACCGACCGTGTGTATGGGGCATTAGTGTACTGAAAAGTGCAGTTGCGCTAGATCTGAAATGAGGGAAAGCTCTGCTGATTTCTATCATCCAATCACGTGCAAGCAAAAATGCATTTAGATCTAGAGCAACTGCATTTGCAGTGCACAGACTATTTGCCTTTAGTAAATAAACCCCAATGTATTTTCTGCTCTGAATTCCTAAGCACATAGGGGTTGATTTACTAAAGGGAAATATACTGTGCACTGCAAGTGCAGTTGCTCCAGAGCTTAGTAAATGAGGTAAAGTTCGCTTTGCAAAAAATACTCAATCACATGCAAGGAAAAAAAAATGCATTTTTACTTGCACATGATAGGGTGATAGAAATCAGTAGTAGACTTGTGGACAGGGGAAATTTTTGTTTCGTTTTGTTTTCATTCGTAAAATACATAATTTCGTTCTGTTGTATTTGTTATGTTACGTTAATTCGTTTTCGGACAATTCATTATTTCTGTAGAGTATCGATATTCATTATTACGAATCGATTCAATTTCGGATAATTCGATATTTATGTATATATATACATTCGTGAAAAGGATTCGTAGATCGGAAAGTCGTTTGTTTAAAGGAACCCATTAACACACACAGTGACAATATCTCTTCTCCTCGGCTCAAAAACAATACAACACCCTTCTCACTCAGTTCACAGGAATGCACTCTGCCAGTAATCCAACCTTCAGCACAAAATGAATCACCTGATTGGACTGTAAGATTTACTCCGAGTTGACCTTTTGTTTCATTAGACCTTTAACAAATCATGACGAATTTATTTGTTATTTTCGCTATAATTTCTTTCGTATTAGTTAAAATTCTTTTTTTTTTTATTTGGATGCATCTGAATGTCCGAAAGATGCAAAATTTGGCCGAATTTCGATCCGTTACGAAACGGATTGCACATGTCTAATCATGAGCGCTTCCCCTCATTTACTAAGATCTAGAGCAAGTGCACTAGGGTGGAGGAGGGCAGAGTAGATCTTTAATGTGCTACAGTCACTGAGAGCTCACTTTATGTACTGAATGGATATCACAGGTTAGTAAAAAGTGAGCTAGTGTAAATGAGGCATGGTCAATTAATATGCTTTTTCATACCATAATTCCCTGCTATTGCCAACATGGACTTGGTGCTGCTCTCTACCATAAGCCATTGTGCTCTTCCACTCAAATCTAATGAAGTAGAGCCTCCGTTGCTTTATACCACACTTGTCAAACTCTAATAAAATAGTGGGCCAATTGAGAAGAATTTAAAATCTTCAGGGGAACACAACTGCTTTAGTTCCAGACAAAGATTATAGCACTTTGGTAATTAGCATTATAGCTATGTCTGCAACTTCCATTGTTTTAGCCCTGAGAAAGCATCAGGACTTTTTTTCTGCTGGAATGTGTTGGTACGCCATATTATCAGCTACAGGCACAGCCTTGTGCCCTGGGAATGGCTGTATTGAACTGTCTGGTGACAGCCTCATTCCATGCTGCTCCACCTCTACTGGAGAATAGCATCTGGCATCTAGAGGACATGTCCTACACCTTTTGCTGTGTGCACTGATCCTAATTCTGCACCCACCTACCATCTGTGCAAGCAAGGGTGCAAGTGTCCCTAAGCCCATTGAGCTGCTGGCTTCTGTCCTTGGCAGTTGCAGCTTTGTGTAGGCTGTATGCCACAAGTGGCAGGAGGTTTACAGGACAGAGGAGCCAGAGGACCCTTTCCTAAATTAACTGGAACTTTGATGTATTCAGGCTGTACTTGGATGCAGGGAGAGTGGGGTTAGTGCATCATACCTCTATTGTGCAGGGAGAGGGGATAAGACTGTGACAATTCGCTGCAGATCTTATCAGTACAACCCTGTATGGAAAAAAATGAAGTGCATATCTATAAAGATGCAGCCACCAGTAACCTGTGACTGCCTGCATGGGAAACCACCTCACCAAGGACTTTGCCAATTACGGATTACTTTGAAAGGCATGCCTGGGCAGCCTAGGATTAGCTAATGAGAAAAACATGTTTTGCACTATTAGGCTGTAATGTTGCAAAAGCCTTCAGTAAATTATGTTAACTGTTCTAAGTCTGGTCTGAAGTTATTCCAAAGGTGTGCATGAAGGTACATGGCATATCTAGAAGAACCAGGTCTGTAAAGCACATACGGGGGTGGGGAGGAAGAAATGGAAGGCCACCACAAATGTTAACTCAGCAGGAGCGTCAGAGGAGAGTGTAGTTACTACAGGTAACCACGAACTAGTGGGTATGAATAGCAGCCAGACAGTGAGGAGGAGCAGTACCAGGCTCGGGTGACAGGTTCTCCAGTAGCAAGGGGGTTGGTATTTTGGCTCCCACCCTAGCGGTCAGTTCCCCAAAAGTAACTAGGATCAAACCCGCAAAATGGAGACCCCATGTATATAACCACATGGTACGAAAGAGAGGAGTTAATTATGTATACGCATGAGGTCCATGCTAGTACACTGCAGGACCCCATTCTGTCACTGAGGGTGTGGTGGCAGAGGTATGCTGGACTGGTGGAGTAGTATGAATGTTACATTTATAGAGCAAAGTTGTGTAGCGACATGGGACAGAACGTTTTAGGACCTCTGTATGGTACACAGCAGCACACATAGTACGGCTCATCTCTAAGCCAGGGTACTGCCTTAATGTTGACTTTCACATGACCGCGGCCCCACCTGGTCCTGGGCATTGGTGAGCGTGTACGTGGGAACGGCACCCTGCGTGCAAAGTCAAGAAGGCCCCGCCCACATGTCCTTTACTGGATCATCAATGATTAATGGGGGCACCCACTAAATCACCAGGGATTATTAGTGGAAATGTTTCTTATAACACCCCTCCCCTTCCATCTGAGCCCTGGGCTTCCAGTTCTGGGAGGGCGTCCATGGACATCCTCCCAGAACCCTGCCTCCCATGTATTGCCTGGGGAGCGCATCCAGCACGTTCTGTGACGCAGTTGATCACGATAAAGGGCCAAACACAGAGGCCCTTTACCATGTGATCAGCTGATCACATGTAAACAGACTTGCTGGTTATCAGCAGTCCTTTCTTCCCATGCTGTGTCTGTGTGAGGAAAGGAGAGCAGTTAACCAGCAAGACTGTCAGTACACTGTTTACACTGATAATCAGTGCTGCTTATCGGTGCTCATCAATGCCTCCTATCAGTGCCAAGCTGAGCGCGTCTCTCTCATATGGAGGGGAACGCAGAGGAGATGCCTATCTGCTTCTTCTCCTCCCACCCCTCTCCTCCTGTGTGTGCAGCGTGGGAAGTGTGAATGATCAAACTCAGCTGTTTAGCTTCACACTTCCCGCGGTGCACACACAGAAGGAGAGGGGCGGGAGGAGAAGTAGTAGATCGGCAGTTCTCTCCACCCCTGTCCGTGCGGGGGGGGAGGGAGGGGGGTGACTGTCAGTGCAGGCTCTGAGCCGTATGAGAAAGGCAACCTGCATCCCGGCAGCTTAGGGATGTGTTACTCTGAACTTGGGAGCGCCTGGTCACTGGGACACTCAGAAAGAGCAGAGGGTTGCTTGACATATAGTCAAGGTGTGTTCCCGAGCAGAAGCTTGCTTAGTGTGGAGCTGGAAGAGAGGGGCCCTGGGGCAGCGGAGGGAAGCTGGATATGAGGGGCGACGGGGCAGTAACATATAGAGGAATCGATCCCTATAATATTTTGTGTATTGTCACATATTTACCCTCTGATAAGGAAGAAACTCCTATTCTGGGACAATGCTCTCTAGTGACTGGGAACACAGTAGTGGAGCTTTTCTGGAGCATTTCAGTCCCTGGCAGTGCAACTGAAGCAAACAATCAACTATGGATGGCAAGGCACTGTCACCGGGGTCTCCGGGATGAAGTTGTAGACAAGCACAAGTCAGGAGATGGATACAAAAACATTTCAAAGGTTTTATCAATGCCTAGAAGCACAGTGAAGTCTATTATTAAGAAGTGGAGGGTATTTGTAACAACACAGACCCTCCATGGATCAGGACATCACTCCAAATCGGATGAAAGAGCCAGGAGGAAACAGTCAGAGAGGCTACCAAGTGGCCTACAGCAACTCTATAGCAGTTGCAGGAATTTATGACAAAGAGTGATCATTGTATGCATGTGACAACAATATTACAAATTCTTCACAAATGTGGCTTGTATGGGAGGATTGCCAGGAAAAAAGCAATTACTCAAGAAAGACCATATGCATTCACCACTGAGCTTTGCCAAAACGCATCTTGAAGATTCTGAGGCCACATGGAAAAAGGTGTTATGGTCAGATGAGGCTAAAATTATATTATTTGGCCTCAATACCAAACGATATGTCTGGCGGAAATCCAATACAGCTCACCATCCAGGGGCGGACTGATCATTCGGGCACTCGGGCACTGCCGGGGGCCCCATCATGTCTCCCTGAAATGTCCCTTATCGACATTCTTTTGCTGTAAAACTCCAGAGATTATAGATGCTCCGCCTCTCCACTGACTCCTCGGCCAATGGAAACACAGTGTACCCGCCCCCTTTCCCAGCATGACTTTTTTGACTTCAGAGCAGGAGATGCTGACTGCTGGAGGACAGGAGAGGGAGGAGTGTACAGCCTGCAGTGTGAGAAGGACTGCTGCCCGATAGAAGAAGGTGAGCTGAGATCAATGTATTCTTGTCAGTGCTTACCCTGGTGGGGAGGGGGGTGTTTCCTCTAGCAGGGCTCCTGAGGATATTAGATCGATTTTGTGTGTGAGATGTGCACTGCTTTTGGAGGAAGGACATGTGCTTAATGTCTCCACCCAATCTCTGCTACAACTTCTTACTCATTACCTGCTCAACAGTACACAGGCACATCACCCTCTTCTCCTGTATTACCACCTAATGTGTCTGTGAGCTGCTGGGGCACTACAAGTACCAGTATGAAAGAGATGGGGGCAACAGCAGTGTGTTCCATCAGGATAATTTTTAGATTATAACAATCGACTTTTGTTGAACTGACATGGTGGAAAAAAAGCCACTTGAACAGCGGCTGTGTTGCCAACCATCCACAGAGAGGAGAAAAAAGCCTGTGCAAAATCCACTTGTTGCCATTCGGAGCCATCTGAATGGTGCACTGCTGAACTCGGCCTCGAATCCGGCAGCACGGAAGGTCTGGGTGCACACTTGTGCAGGGATATCATGGCACACATCAAGCATGGTTTTTATTTACACGCACCACTGCCCGATCTGAGGCCAATGACAGCAGTTTATATTTCCTGCTGGCTCAAAGACTGCACATGCGCAGTTCAGAGCCTGCAACATATGGATTTTTTAAAAAAGCCTTTTCCCGCCAGATGCCTACCACACCAAGCACTAAGGTAAAAAGGTGTGTGTAAGGGGACTCTGATGGAAGGTGGCACTCTGTGGGCTCTGCCATAGGGTGGCACTCTGTGGGCTCTGCTGTAGGGTGAGGCTCTGATGTAAGATGGGACTCTGCAGACAGTGATGTATAGGGAAAATGTTGGGACTATGATGTAAGGGAGGACTTTAATGTGAGCGTGGCGCTCATCCTGACTGCTGTACTCTATCTCCTTCCCACCCAGCCTATACCAGAATGACAGCCAAGCGGGGGATCAGTTATCCTGACTGGGCGTCATATGATGTCCAGCAGGATAAGCCGCTCATGCTCTGACACACTCCATCTCCGATCTTGGTAAAGAGCCTGTGATGTATGCTCTTTACCATGTGATCAGCTGTGTCCAATCAGAGCTGATCACATCGTAACCAGGTAGTGCCAGGTTTTCGGCTTTTCCTCTATTCGTGCTGACAAGGTGCGAGTAGAAGAGAGCCGACAAGCGACTCTGCTGAATGGAGAGGTCAGCGCTGATAATCAGCACATTGATTATCAGTTCATACCCATCAGTGATGCACATCTGTGATGCCCACTTTGATGTGATCCCAGTGATGCCAATCGGTGCTCATCATTGATGCCTATCAGTGCCATCTACCAGTGCTGCCCATCATTGCCCCCTATCAATGTCCGTCAGTGCCACCTTATCAGTGCAGCCTAATCAGTGCCCATCAGTGAAGGAGAAAACTTACTTATTTACAACATTTTATAACAGAATAACTATGGGTAATGGTGCCCGGTATTGAAGTGGCTATATGTTGTTTTGTTTGCTATTTTTGACCCACATACTCTGTACATTATACTGTACATAGACCCGACCAAGGTGTTTATTGTCTCAACAGTTGCTGGTTTTAAATAATTTCTTCTGTAAGGTAGCCTAAGTAGGACACAAATATCCCTATTTTTTTGTACATAAAAACATATATAATGGAAACATTTATTTTAAGAACATATGATCCTTTTACTGAAATGTGTTTGTGTCTGTGAGATTATCAGTTGCGACACAGTAAGTAAAATTTTAGGGGTACAGGAACTGTGGTATATGTTTACATTGTATACAGCAGATGCAGATTCTGTTCAGTCCTCCTTTAGGACTCTCCCACTCGCCATGTCCATTGTTTGCCATGGTGCGCTATGCGTGCCGCAGATCAGAATCTCCCTGGTGGGTGTCCCAGTGCTTTTTTTTGCCCAGGGGCCCATGATGCTGTTAAGGGGGCACTGCCCATGAGAGGCTCCTGGTGCTTTTACTGGGTCACCAGCTTTAAGTCCCCTGCCACATTGCATGTCACTGAGCTTGGTGCTCCTCCGCATGGGTATGCCCACATTAATGTTGTGCCAAAAAGATGGCTGCCGCGTGGTGGCCATCTGTAAGCCTGGGGGCCTCATAATCTTCTATTGCCTGGGGGCCCCATGAGTTGTCAGTCCGCCCCTGTCACCATCCAAATAACACCATTCCTACAGTAAAGGATGGAGGTGGTAATATCATGTTATGGGGGTGTTTCTCTGCAGCAGGGACTGGAGCACTTGTCAGGATAGAAGGAAAAATGGATGGGGCCAAATACCATCAAATTCTTGAGGAAAATCTGCCGCCCTCTGCCAGAAAATTTTTAATGGGAAGAATGTTTACCTTCCAACAGGACAATGACCCAAAGCACACAGCAAAAATTACCACACAGTGGTTGAAGGAGAAAAAGGTGAATGTCCTTGCATGGCCTAGTCAGGGCCCAGACTTAAACCCCATTGAAAATTTGTGGAATGACTTGAAGTCTGCAGTCCACAAATGGTCAGTATCAAATTTAACTGAACTTGAGCAGTTCTGCAAAGAAGAGTGAGCAAATATTGCAAAGTCTAGTTGTGCAAAGTTAGTAGAGACGTATCCCAACAGACTAGAGGCTGTAATTAAAGCAAAAGGTGGTTCAACAAAATGCTGACACAAGGGGGTGTTCCTTTTTCTAACTCAGTGTATCTGTTTTTGTTATTGTTTTCTGACATGTTGGTGTTTTATCTTTCACTTGGATGTTATAAGTTGCACTGAGTAAATACAACTGGATAAACCAAAAACAGTGTCTGGCTTAATTTCAGGCTGCAAAGCAACAAAATATGATTATTTTAAAGGGGGGTGATTCTTTTCTATACCCATTGTAGACATGTATGAAACCTACAGAAAAAATAAACATATACATAAATCAAATTAAAAATGTATTTATTTAAAGCCTTTATTACAAGTAAGGATTCACCCTACATACAGTATCTAGATACAGTATGTATAAAATACACTATAGAATAAGACCCCATTAAAATATCACAAACGTATTCCATTACAAATGTGCACGCATATCTTTATAACATTTCCTATCTACCTAAAGGAGGCTGACATAAAAAAAAATGAAAAAAAGAGCTTTCTAATCAAAATACAAATATAAGAAAATATAAAACAAAATAAGAATAAAAATAATTCCCTGAGAATATATGGACACACCAAAAGGGAGAGGAACTATAGCTATCACAGATCATTGATAAAACAATTAAAGTGGTTGTAAACCTCATTCATGAAATCTGAGCAAAGCACATATATCTGTTGTGTTTACTTATCTCTCTCCAAAGCTCCGAGTGTGGTTTCTCTCTGATGCTTCTTTCTTTGTTATCAGCGTGAGTCATTTCTGAGACGTTTTCCCAACACGAGATACAATTTCTGTTGGGGAGGGAGCTCAAGCATGCAGCTTGTCTACAACACAGTTCTTCTGCCAATAACCTCTCACATACTGTAACTGCATGCTCTCCGCCCCCTCCTCTGTGCTCCAGACAGATGAAGAAGGATGTTAACACTTTTCTGCCCTTTTGAAGGGGTGCAGGGAAGAGAGTGCTGCAGATAAAAGAGTAAAACCTATGTAGGAGGATTTGTTTCATTTCTGTGTATCTTCTAAGGCTAGTCACTTCACTGGGTATATGGAAGGGTTTACATCCACTTTAAGGTCAATATGTTTAAACCTAAAAAAGAGAAAACTTTAGTTTCATAAATCCAATGTGACTCCTTTCTGTTTAGCTGCTTGATAAAAGTATCCCTCTTTACTATCTTACCACCTTTTCAATCCAACAATTTCAGTCCACTGGGGCCTTTATGATGGTGTGTTTTAAAATGCTGTGAGAGGCTGTTTCTTTTTACCTTTTCTTGATTTAGTATGTGTTCCCTCAGGTGAACCCCTAAAGATCTCAATGTTCTCCCCACATATTAGAGGTCACAAGGGCACTCCAACATGTGTACCACTCCTTCAGTGGTACAGGAAATAAAGTCTTTTGTTGCAGGGCAGAGGCCATAAATTATTTTCTCCTCCTCATGTTACCCATGATAGTTACTCAAGCTACAAACGAGAAACTTTTTTTATGTGGGGGTCAAATCTAACTTCTCACTAATTTCTGTTCTAACTTTGATGCCCTTTCATGTTGTATATGCAAGCTTGTAAGATTTATTTGGAGGTCGGGGGGGGGGGTGATGTTTCACCACTAGTGTGTTCACAATCACTGGGGCGCATTGTCCCAGGATAGGAGTTTCTTCCTTATCTGAGGCAGGTTTACTTGTTGGTGATGTGACTTCTAGGACCTGAGCAATTGGTTTACCAACAAGAAGTTCATTTGTTCCCATGATCTCCAGTGTTGTGTTTTTCTCTACAGCCGGCTGACGATATTGAACACCCATCTTATCAAAAAGTCCTGTGACAGGACATAACACACAAAGGGGCAGAGGAAGCTATACCCCAATTATGTCAACTTGTTGTGAGTTTGTACCCTAACATTGAGAATTGTACACAGCCGGTCTGAGGTTTGCTGGTTGAGGATAGATGTCAACCTTGGCTGGATGTATTACACCCTGAAAAGCGCTTCTTTCTTCTATATTTGTGGTTGAGTTTATGTTAGATACATTTTTCTTTCTTACAATATGTGTTGTTTTCTGGCAATGATCAATAGGTGTTTTAGATGCATATTTATCTATTGTTTGTCACATACTAGAGCAGCACTGTTGGGTTATTTTCATTTAAAGTTCAGATGAAGTGGAAACACTTTAGTAGTGCTAGTTTGCTTCCCCTGATAAGTTTTCTGATTACACACATTTTAAATAGTTTATAGCATTAAAGACATAAATCATATAGTTCAGGCGCTAAACCATATCAGCACATTCCATATAGAAACCTCAAGAAAACCCAGCATGACGTGCCTGCTTTATACACAGAAGGCCAGGCTCTCTCAGTGCTTCTGTTATTTTTAGTAGATGATGTCCATGTCCTAACTTTGAAGTACTATAAATACACTTTATCAGGAATACACATGGCTGAAGCTAAGCACACAGATCCTGTAGTCAGAGAGGCCTATGAGCTATCCCATGATTATATTGGTTATGTGACAGGGAGAGTCACAGGACCAGCACCTTCTCCAGCGGCCTGTGCATTGCGTTTTGCAGGCGATGAGCTTGTGGAAAAGTTTCCCATCTTTTTCAAGCGTTGGCCTCGAGTCTTTAGAGGTGTTACAGAAGACACAGCCTGCGACCTCCTGATTCAGACAATAGATGACAACATGAGAGAATTCTGGGACAGACAAAAGAGACAGACAGGATATCCACTTGACATACCATGGAGCATGGTCCTATCTATCTATGTCCTAGCTGGCCAAATGGCCATCCACTGCAAAGAAAATGGGATGGAGAAGGTTCTGGAACCCTTGGCTGAAAGAGTTGGCCACTACATGGAGGAAAATATTTGTCCTGTAATTAGAGCAAAAGACGGGTGGGTGAGTATTAGCTGGACTGAGTTAAAGGGAATCTGTTGTGTAAAGAGAATTAAAGGTACTGCTATTCTCATCTCTGTTCTGAAGATATTTATGCGTATCCTTCATCTTTACTGGCTGCATACTTTTTCAGGGTCAATGATATGCTAACTACTAAAGCCAACCTGATGGTCAAGCCACAAGCATTTTTAGATGAGAGCAACTATTTTTCTTATGACAGGTTCCCTTTATATGTATTTGCACACAAACTCTTGTAAAGCCTAAGTTTAGTACAATTTGTTTTCTAAAATCAGCACAACGGATGGTACTTAGATTCAGTGATAATTGTCCCTTGTGCTGCTGGCTGCTGTTTTAGTTGAAACCCAAATTCCTCTTTCTTCCTCGGTGGTCCCTCATAGTCCGCTGTTGTCACCATTAGGAAATCAGCCCCGAGAAATGACATGCAGACATTGCTTGTATGTGTATGCATGTAAACAGGAAAGGGCTACAAAAAATTGATACAACAAATAACGAAACAGAGATTCAGAGGCGGCTCTCTAATTAGGCAAATTAGGCCTTTGCCTAAGGCCTCGCAATCTAAGGGGCCTCGCAAAAGCCTAATTTGCCTGTAGCTCAAGATCCCCAGGATAGTCCTGGCGAATCAGAGTCCCTGCATGCCCGTGGGGTGTCTTGGTTTCCACGAGCAATGCTTCGTATGGCAGCCGCAAAGTGGCATCTCTCCCCGGCTGACACACACACATACGGAGCTCTGCGTGCTGACCCCGCCCCCTCCTCCTCCTGCTGTGATGTTTTCCTGGACACAGAGGAGGAGGCGGGGAGGAAGCACGGCCATGCACAGGGGCGGGGATGCAATTGCTCCCTGGGCTGCTCTAATGTCCTGCTGACTCCTGCCCAAAGGCCGCTGAGCTGGCCGAGGGCGGCTGCTCGGGTGGAGGGCACGGCCGGATTCAGTACTGCAAGCCAGTGATGAGCTCTGTCACAGGGCTGACAGTCTGTGTTAGCCCCGCCCCTCCCTCCTGCACACGAAGCTCTGGCAGAGGCTGGATGGATCTGCTTTTTCTTTCCCCGCCCACACTCCGGGCAGCCCCGCCCACACTCTGTGCAGCCCCGCCCACACTCCGGGCAGCCCATGTGCTGTCTGTGAAGAGGATGTGTGGGCGGGAAAGTTAAAACTGAGCAGTCGGCTGAGCTCAGCAACCACAGTCTTTAAAAAAAAACAAAACAAGTGAGCCTCCTGGGACTAGTGTCCATTGCGTCCAAGTAAGTGACAAGTGAGCTTCTCCTCCCTCCCTCCCTTCCTGCTGTCTCTTCCACTCTCTGCAGCTTAAGTGTTATATTACAGCCTGTGACAGTACCTTGCCCTCCTAGATGTTATGATGTGGGTTCACACTGGCATGCTGCAGTGCTGGTGTACTGGCAGTCTTCCTGCATGTTACCCCCGGTCCCATAGACTTCTATTAGGTTGTACATTTTTGCTGCATGTTCTGAAAGTGCACAAGAAGTCCTGCATGCTGCATCTTTGGTGCAATTCGAGAAAATGCAGCAAAACGCACAATCTAATTAGAAGTCTGAAGGACTGCGGCTATGGAAAACCGCCAGCACAGTGGCAGCCTGTCCATTAAGGACGCACAGGCACTGCCCCCTCCATTATGCCACTCCCTGTATGTAAAATGTATAGATTCATGCACTGCATTAATCTATCCATGGCCACCGTGGCTACCCCCTGTTCAGGCGTCTGGCCCCTTCTCAAACACCAGGCGCCTGAATTACAGTGCTGGGGGTGTGTGTTTTTTTTTTTTTTTTTTAAACCACCTGCTTAGTGCCATAGGCTTCAAAAAAGGTGGACTCAGAGCGCAGAGTATTGCACCATGAGCCCACCCAGGTGTGTTAAAAAAGCAAATTAATATTATCTTTTCTAACACTGAACCACCAATCAGGAAGTACGGGTCTAATACCCGTCACCTGTTGGCTGAAGGCACAGGCATTCCTATTGGACATCTAGCAGACCAGAAGAAGAGATGCACGGGAACCATGGAGGACACAGGACAGGGGCATCACCTGACCCACTGCATGTCCCACAGCTTGCCGCCATCACCCACTGCCTGACCCGTCACCAAGATGGGGTAAGTGTCAGTCAGACAGCAAGTGGGCGGAGGGGGTGTCACAGTGGCTGCATTTGATGGGGGCACAGTGGCTGCATTTGATGGGGGCACAGTGGCTGCATTTGATGGGGGCACAGTGGCTGCATTTGATGGGGGCACAGTGGCTGCATTTGATGAGGGCACAGTGGCTGCATTTGATGGGGGCACAGTGGCTGCAATTGATGGCACAGTGGCTGCATTTGATGGGGGCACAGTGGCTGCATTTGATGGGGGCACAGTGGCTGCATTTGATGGGGGCACAGTGGCTGCATTTGATGGGGGCACAGTGGCTGCATTTGATGGGGGCACAGTGGCTGCAATTGATGGGGGCACAGTGGCTGCATTTGATGTTTTTTTTTCAGTTTGCTTGCCTACCCCCCCAAAAAAAATTTTGAGCATCTGTGTGAGCCCAAAGGCTTGCACTCTTAGCAGGCACTGCCACTCCACTGAAGTGATCAATGCTTAGGTCGCTTTTCAGAGGCATTTGACAGGCAGTGAGGAGGCGATGTCTAATTTCCTCCCTGCCTATTTTAACCTCCATGTCTTCAGTCTCTGACCATCTCTTGTATCACGTCCGCAGTTCGATCATCTATTGTATAATTTACGCAGTCTCTGACCATCTCTTGTATCATGTCTGCAGTCTCTGACCATCTCTTGTATTATGTTTGCAGTCTGACCATCTCTTGTAACATGTCTTCAGTCTCTGACCATCTCTTGTATCATGCCTGCAGTCTCTGACCCTCTCTTGTATCATGCCTGCAGTCTCTGACCATCTCTTGTATCATGTCTGCAGTCTCTGACCATCTCTTGTATTATGTTTGCAGTCTGACCATCTCTTGTAACATGTCTTCAGTCTCTGACCATCTCTTGTATCATGCCTGCAGTCTCTGACCATCTCTTGTATCATGCCTGCAGTCTCTGACCATCTCTTGTATCATGTCTGCAGTCTCTGACCATCTCTTGTATCATGCCTGCAGTCTCTGACCCTCTCTTGTATCATGCCTGCAGTCTCTGACCATCTCTTGTATCATGCCTGCAGTCTCTGACCATCTCTTGTATCATGTCTGCAGTCTCTGACCATCTCTTGTATTATGTTTGCAGTCTGACCATCTCTTGTAACATGTCTTCAGTCTCTGACCATCTCTTGTATCATGCCTGCAGTCTCTGACCCTCTCTTGTATCATGCCTGCAGTCTCTGACCATCTCTTGTATCATGTCTGCAGTCTCTGACCATCTCTTGTATTATGTTTGCAGTCTGACCATCTCTTGTAACATGTCTTCAGTCTCTGACCATCTCTTGTATCATGCCTGCAGTCTCTGACCATCTCTTGTATCATGCCTGCAGTCTCTGACCATCTCTTGTATCATGTCTGCAGTCTCTGACCATCTCTTGTATCATGCCTGCAGTCTCTGACCCTCTCTTGTATCATGCCTGCAGTCTCTGACCATCTCTTGTATCATGCCTGCAGTCTCTGACCATCTCTTGTATCATGTCTGCAGTCTCTGACCATCTCTTGTATTATGTTTGCAGTCTGACCATCTCTTGTAACATGTCTTCAGTCTCTGACCATCTCTTGTATCATGCCTGCAGTCTCTGACCCTCTCTTGTATCATGCCTGCAGTCTCTGACCCTCTCTTGTATCATGCCTGCAGTCTCTGACCATCTCTTGTATCATGTCTGCAGTCTCTGACCATCTTTTGTATTATGTTTGCAGTCTGACCATCTCTTGTAACATGTCTTCAGTCTCTGACCATCTCTTGTATCATGTCTGCAGTCTCTGACCATCTTTTGTATTATGTTTGCAGTCTGACCATCTCTTGTAACATGTCTTCAGTCTCTGACCATCTCTTGTATCATGCCTGCAGTCTCTGACCATCTCTTGTATCATGTCTGCAGTCTCTGACCATCTCTTGTATCATGTCTGCAGTCTCTGACCATCTCTTGTATCATGTCTTCAGTCTCTGACTATCTCTTGTATCATGTCTTCAGTCTCTGACTATCTCTTGTATCATGTCTTCAGTCTCTGACTATCTCTTGTATCATGTCTTCAGTCTCTGACTATCTCTTGTATCATGCCCGCAGTTTCTGACCATCTATTGTATAATTTCTGCAGTCTCTGACTATCTCTTGTATCATGTCTGCACAGACCTTTTTCTGTATCATATCTGCACAGCCTCTGACCATCTTCTTTATTGTGTCTGCAGTCTCTAGGGGGGGGTTACAGAGGAGTCAAGAGCTGGAGCACTGCTAGGAGGGGGGTCACAAGAGGAGTTGGACTTGTGTGGAGTAGGATAATATAGGATGAAACTAGAGCCACCAAGCTGGAGCCCAGAGAGGACCGTCTGGCTGAGCCCTGTACGGTGCACCTGAGATGAGGTCAGTGACAGAGTTGCAAGGATAGTCTGATGGGGGTCAGTGATGTAAGGGGGAGTGAATACAGTAAGGTAAGGGGGCACTGATATAAAGGTTCCCCCTTATATTAGTACCCCCCCCCCCTTTTACCTTAGTGTATTCACTCTGCGGGTGGTCTGTGGTCACCAGCATATTCCCTACATTGGAGTTCTCATTTTCAATGCAAGTTGGAACTCCACGGACCCTGATAAAAAGGGGATCTCTGATGTAAATGGGAATGCTGTACACTCTGATATAAGGTGATCTCTGGTCACCAGAGCCCCCCTTACTTTAGTGTTCCCCCTTACTCCAGTCTGCTGCATTTCCCCTTGCACTGTAAGGGGGAATCTTGCAGACTCTGATGTAAGGGGGAACTCTGTGCTGGGTTATATTAACCCGAGCTTTATGTGAATGAAGAAATATGATTTTTGACTTTTTTTTTACTACTACTACTACACATTACTAGTAGCAGCTGCACAAATTGTTTTTATATTTGTGTGCATGTAATATATATATATGTTTAATGATAATTTGCTAGAGAAAATTCTAGAAACTGTGAAATTATAGTTCATAGTGTTTAAGGCTTTTAATATATACAATTTATACAGTTCATTTTTATCGCTTTAATTATTTTTCCCATTATGGGCGTGAGTGGGGCCTCATGTCTAGGTTTTGCCTAAGGCCTCACAAAGCCTAGAGCCGCCTCTGCAGAGATTAAATCATTTTTTTTTTATTACTTTAGCATCTATTTATCAATGTTTTCACCCAAGATTCACACAACCTTCGCCCAACATTAACTAATTTTTTAATCTGAAATCATATGTGAAAAATAGGTGAATCGTTGTTTAAAACATTGATAAACAGACCACTAAATGTTATTCAGTTTTGGTTTAAGGTGTCTATGTATAAAAAGTTAGCTGAATTAATGTAACTCACATTCAAATGACTTCTTTGAAACTTGCTATATTTTGTGTAATGTAATTTTCATGTAAGATCATAAATGCCATCTAGTGACCATAGTTCAGTAAAATACCTCAAAAAAAACAACAACATTATGGCCACTAGATGATGCTTGTGATCATATGAGATAATTATAATTATATTACACAGAATATGTCAAGTTTTGTTGGAGTTGTACTCAGGGCTTTTTTTCTCTGAGAATAGGTGCAGGAACTCCCCCGTCTGAGTCACCCCTTGTCTCTGCCCCTCTACCCACCTCTGACCACCGTCCCTTGATTCCACCCCCTACCCACCTACCGGTACTGCCCTGTTTAGAGAATACAGAACCAAGAACCAAATTATCGTTTTGTGGTGCTAAATCATTTGAAACATGAAACATGTTGATGATACAAAGAAAAGCAATAAAAAGATCCCCTGCAGCCAGGAACAATAGAATCCCAGCAATAGATCCCCACACAACAATAGACTCCCCCAGTAACAATGAACTCCACCCCAACAACAATGGATTCCCTGCAGCAACAGTGAACCACCCACAACAAAATATCACATCCAGTAACAAAATATCCACCCAAGCAACATTAGACCATCCCCCCAGCAGCAACAACAGATCTCCCAGCAGCCAGTATCAATAGATCCTCCAGCAGCCAGTAAAAATAGACCTCTCCCTCAACAGTAGATCCCTTCCAGCAACATAAGACCCCCCAGCAAAAATAGATTCCCCATCAGCAACAATAGACCCTTACACAAAATCAGATCCCCACCAGTGACAATAGATCCCCCAGCAGCCAACATCAATAGACCCTCCAGCACACCCCACACCCCATGCTATTACATACATTCAGTGCTGGAGGTGCCGGAACTGCGTTCCCCCGCGTTTCCGCTGAAAAAAAGCCCTGGTTGTACTGATGTGTGTCACATTCATTCACCAAACTTTTTATAGTGTTAAGGTAAAGGGATTTTAGGTGTTAAGGGTTGAGTTAGTGGAGGGTTAAGTGTGCAGGATCCAAGCAAGGCACACCTCCCATCTGTCCAAGGTCCCACGGGACTGTCTTTTCTTGCAACAAAATCTCAAGGGTTCAGGACACGTCCCGATGCCTGGTGCTGGAATGCTTGATCTAGCACCCAGTACCTGATCTATGCTGGTGGTGATCTCCTACCCTACAGAATCTTTATAGTTACTAGCACTAATGTCATCCAGAAGGGAAGCAGCATGGGGAACAGAGAAAAAATACAGGTAAGGGTCTGCTGAACCAATACTTGTGGGGATCAATGCTAGGAAAGGCGGTCTAATGCTGGAGATGAGGAATAATTCTGGGTGGGGGGTTGGAATACAATGCTTGGGGGTAATTCTAGCCCCTACTGACCACCAGTGCTTAGTGTGACTTCTTCCTCCCACTGACACTCTTATCTATCTGTATACAGAGATGCTCTGCCCCTACAATCAACTTGCAATCAACCTAGCCTATATCACAAGGTTGCTGCTTTGCTAAGAGTATTTACATGTGATCTACTTGTGTTTTTCCCCTCTCCAGGTGGGTTTCACCAAACGGTACCGGGAAAAGGAAAATGTGGAGGGCAAAGTATTACAGATATGCTTAGCTGTTCTCATAACATTGCTGGCACTACTACTGACTCACTGTCTGTGGAAAAGAAAGATGGCATCACTTTGATTTCTGGCTGCTGGACACATCTGCATACTGCTCTTGGGTGGATACTCGACAACTCTACATCTAGTAAACTTTGCACAATGACTGGATTTTACTCTATATTGAAAAACAAAGACCAGCTCTATTTTGTCCATTTTTTAACCAGTTCATTTTCAAATTTAACTTTTTGTTAATTATTTATTTTGAAAATCCTGATTACACACTTGTTTTTCCTCTACCAGCATTACAGTACAACTATAATGCAGTTATATAATGGCTAATGCTATTTTCCTTTAACCGAGCCATGTTTCACACATGACCTTGTGTCTTGTGTTATCACTAACTTGAAATGCCTGAAAATTTAGAAATACAGTGCCTTGAAAAAGTATTCATATCCCTTGAAATGTTCCACATTTTGTCATGTTACAACCAAAAATGTAAATGTACTGTAAATGTGATAGACCAACATAAAGTGGCACATAATTGTGAAGTGGAGGGAAAATGACTAATGGTTTTCATTTTTTTTTTACACGTTAATATGTTGAAAGTTTGGCGTGCATTTGTATTCAGCCCCCCTGAGTCAAAACTTTGTAGAACCACCATTTGCTGCAATTACAGCTGCAAGTCTTATTGGGAATGTATCTACCTGCTTTGCACATCTAGAGAGGGAAATTTTATGCCCATTCTTCTTTGCAAAAAGCTCAAGCTCTGTCAGATTGGACGGAGAGCATCTGTGAACAGCAATTTTCAAGTCTTGCCACAGATTGGATTTAGGTCTGGACTTTGATTGGGCCATTCTAACACATGAAAATGCTTTGATCCAAACCATTCCATTGTAGCTCTGGCTGTATGTTTAGGGGTGTTGTCCCTGCTGGAAGGTGAACCTCCGCCCCAGTATCAAGTCTTTTGCAGACCCTAACAGGTTTTCTTCTAAGAATGCCCTGCATTTGGCTCCATCCATCTACCCATCAACTCTGACCAGCTTCCATGTCCCTGCTGAAGAAAAGCATCCCCACAACATGATCCTGCCACCACCATGTTTTACATTGAGGATGGTGTGTTCAGGGTGATGTGCAGTGTTGGTTTTCTGCCACACATAGCGTTTTGCTTTTAGGTCAAAAAGTTCAATTTTGATCTCATCGGACCAGAGCACCTTCTTCCACATGTTTGCTGTGTCCCCCTCAAGGCTTCTCGCAAACTGCAAATGGGACTTTCTTTCAACGATGGCTTTCTTCTTGCCACTCATCCATATCGGCCAGATTTGTGGAGTGCACAACTAATAGTTGTCCTGTGGACAGATTCTGCTACCTGAGCTGTGGATCTCTACAGTTCTTTCAGAGTTATCATGGGCCTCTTGGCTGCTTCTCTAATTAATGCTCTCCTTGCCCGGCCTGTCAATTTAGGTGGATGGCCATGTCTTGGTAGGTTTACAGTTGTGCCATACTCTTTCCATTTTCAGATGATGGATTTAACAGTGCTCTGTGAGATGTTCAAAGCTGAGGATATTTTTTAATAACCTAACCCTGCTTTAAACTTCTCCACAACTTTACCCCTGGCCTGTCTGGTGTGTTCCTTGGCCTTCATGATGCTGTTTGTTCACTAAGGTTCTCTAACAAACCTCTGGGGGCTTCACAGAACAGCTGTATTTATACTGAGAATAAATTACACACAGGTGGACTCTATTTACTAATTAGGTGACTTCTGAAGGCAATTGGTTCCACTAGATTTTAATTAGGGGTATCAGAGTAAATGGGGCTAAATACAAATGCACGCCCCACTTTTCAGATATTTATTTGTAAAAAATGTTAAAACCCATTTATCATTTTCCTTCTACTTCACAATCATGTGTCACTTTGTATTGGTTTATCACAAAAAATCCCAATAAAATACATTTACATTTTTGGCTGTAACATGACAAAAAGTGGAAAATTTCAAAGGGTATGAAACTATATAATTTTGGGTCAACTTTATTTAGTTTTTTTCATTGAGTTTGCTAGTTCTCTCTCTCTCTTTATATATATATCTATATATCTATATATACTGTGTAGCACCCTCTACCTCAGGTAGGATGTGCTAGAGGTAGTTTTTTTGTTTTTACAGCCAGTGCGGGTAAATTTAAACAGGCCTAGCAGTGAGCTAGGCCTGTTTGTTTTTGATCTGGGGGCTGGGAGTGGTTTGAGAGTAGCAGCAGGTGACTGACATGTGGCTTCATCTCTCTGGCGCCTCCCTCTGGTTTTCAGAAGGTTCTTAAATAGAGGTGGGGAGAGAGGATTAGAGTGACATGGGGTGTATCTGGGAGCCCTAACCAATCCCCAACTAGGATTGGCAGGGGGCAGGCCTTCTATATATACCCAGGGTCAGCATGCGGCAAGAGGAGTTGTTGGGTGGAAGAAATAAGCGATGGAGTGTTAGGCTGTTAGGACCTTTGAGGGAGCCCCCTTTCTGGGGGGGAGGGGTGACCTTGGGTCTGGAGCTTGGGAGCTGGGAACGAACCTCTCCATACAACCTAAACGAAAAGTGTCCTGAACAGGAGCAGGACAGCGGGGAACATTGCCAGCCAAGTTGTCAGGAGGGATCCATTCTGGGGTCGATGAGTGACAGGCACCTTAAAAACATCTGGGAGAGACATGCCAGGAGTGGATGTAGAGCCAGAGGAAGAGTCTGTGATGTCGCTACAAGTTGCTGCAGCCAGGAGGGTTGGCAGGACTTGCACAGGACTGACTGGGATCCGTAGTCCACCAAGATTAAGCTAGCACAAAAAGTACTCTTTCATCGCTATTGGTTGCTACACCAAAGGGGACTGCAGACCCCTGCCAGCAAGTGGCAGATATTGAACATTTAGGGCTTATTCAGAGTGAGGCCTAACAAGGTGCTAGCTGTGCCAGTAATCTAGAATTGCGCAGTAGAGAAACTTGAGTTTACTCAAGTGATGTGCTGGAGGAGTATGGAGCTTTAGAGACTGCTGATATAGATTCAAAATCCTTTGTTCAACGTAGCAAGATCAATTATCTGGGTGTAGCACCCTGATGTTTAGGCATTGTTGCTAGCAAATTTACCTGACAGGTATAGTTGCCTTGGCCAATTGATAGGAGATCAATTGATTCCACCCTAATTCTGGAATTGCTGCACTTCTCTCTTCTGTCACTAGATGACCGGGTATCTGGTGGCATTAGATAAGACAAGGGCATTGCAAGGACAGATTAGGAATAGATAGGGTATCTCAGCCAATGGGCAGGGATCTTCTTGGGTCCCTTGGCCTGCTGGGAGAGCCTATTTATTTGGGTGAAGTCAGGCAATCGGGGTTCTGTGCCACCTGAACGGCTGTCTGGGTGGACGTGTGTTGGACTGCCCCGGGGTGCTAGGCCAGAGCCTGAAGCCTACAGTATCCAGACATCTGGCTGCTAGGCTGTCTGAGAGCCTATCCAGAAGCAGGAAAGCAGCGCAGGGTTGGGACTGCGGCTTGCAGTCCAACCAGAAGTGACAGTTCTGCTGACCGGAGAACCTGTCGTGGTTGGAGGTAGAGGGGAAGCTGTCGTCACTAACGGACCATCCACCTTGTTACCAGGGACCACCGTGAGTAGCTAAAGCAAGTACCAGAGCAGTATTTTCACTAACTGGGGACTGTGAAGAATTGGGAAACTTCAGCAGGTTTCAAGCCAGGGACCCTGACGCTTGCAGAGCAGTTTTGTGTGCCAAGCCAGGGACCGAGCAGGGATGCGGGGGTGATGGTTAGGGAAGATACTCAGTGAGAAGATTGGAAGAGTTCAGGAGATCCAGTGACAGTGGATTGGCGGGTCTGGGTGATAGACTGGGAGCTTAGTTGAGTGAAGAGCTAAATTGTGGAGGAAGTGAATGAGTTCATTACAACCTTTGTTAGAAACTGTTGAAGATTGTTGCCATAGGAGACAGCGTGTCTACACATGCAGATGTGGTGTACGGCTGGGTGCCTTTCTCTGCATGGCTGTTTACCTATAGAAGTCTCGGAGTCTGCTAATTAACATTGCAACTACTAAAGGGTGTTTTGGCCCTAACCCTCTCTCCCACAGTTCTGTTCAAGAGAAAATAAATCTCTTTGTATACAAGAAGTGTCTGGCACCCATTAATTTACCTTGCATTACACCCACCATGCCTCGTGACCCACTCTACACAGAAGGATGTCTGCTATCCCTAACTCATGAGGTCACAACTCATGAGGTCACCATTAGGCCTGGAGAGGCTCAGGACTTGGCTACATGGGCGTCCCATGTCCCTTTTCCCCATCCAAGTTAAATCCCTCAATAAACAACAAAAACAAGCTCATGGACTGTTCATTGTCTGAGAATGTAAGACTGGGAGTAAATGCCAGGCTGAGCAGCGTGACAGGTGGAACTACTACACTGAGTGACCCCACGGGGGCACCGCTACAACTGTATATTTATATATATAATGTAGACCTACTTTTGGCCCACCTTGTGTGTATATATACAGTATATATACATACTCAAGGTGGGCCAAAAGCAGGTCTACATTACCAAAATGTTCTGTTTTCCAATATTATGGGGCCCGTCTTCATTTTGCTTAGTCGGTGCAAAGTCACCTTGACAAAATCTTCCCCCAGAGTTGGGCTGGGTGATGTGGCGGCATCAACCGACTGCCCAACACATTGGACGAATTGAAGAAGTCCATCTCACATGGACATGCTAACCTGAACTTTTGTGTTACTCTGTGTCACAGTATTAGAGACAGTATCCAGGAATGTTGCTGATGTTGTTAATGGAGGACATTTTGAGCACCTAAGAGACTAAACAGTGTCACAGTGTTGGGGACAGCTTCTAGGAATGCTACACCTAAGAGATTAAACATGACCCCATCAGTACTGTATACTTACTTTTGACCATATAGTTCTCAAGACCTGTAAAGTAAAAGAAATACTAAATAAATTAAACATAGAAAATAAAATTAACTGATCGGTAATAGTTACCTACTATAAAATGGCATGATCAGACCAGTTATGTATACCAGCGTTTTGGCCCACCCTGTATAGATACATATATATATATATATATATATATATGTAGCCAGGAGCCGGCTATCTGTGCCTGCAATCAGGAGACATTGTGCAGCCTTACTGTTGTGGAGCTGTTTCCCTCTAGTGTTGAGCCTGGACGCTGTGCTGACCATATCCTGAATGGAGTGATAGAGCAAAGCATCTTGGGGCATGTAGTTTAGACTGCTGGGATTTCCCCTTTAGTTGAACTGTTTGGAACTACCAGACAGCTGGACAGAAAGAACAGACTACTGGGGAAGCCTATAAAAGGGTTGGTCTAGGCCTGGATCACTCTCTTGAGACCCTGGCCTGGATCTGCAAGCAGGGTCTCTGTGTCTGGGAGTGCTGCGGCCAAGTCACAGCCTGTGAAAGAAGAGTCACCACCTTGTCACCTTGGGGCCTCTGCAGACAGCACTGACTTACCGTCCAACGGCAGCCTGGAGGCCGCGCACCTGCTCCATCTAAATTATGCTGCAGCTGATCCAGGTGGGCCGCGGTGCGGTGCGACGGAGGTCGGATGCCATCTCTTGAGCCAGGAACCTGAGGGAGAGCCTGTAAATCCACTATCCTCACCACCAGCATCATCAATTGCGGTATCGGTGAGTGGGCACCTACCCATCCAGCTACAAAGAAACTGTATACAGACACCATTGTTCCCATTCACCTTGCTGTTACTTGTAGTACCACAGAATACAGTGCCTTAAGTCAACAATCACAGTGATCACTCTGCACTCAAACAACAAAGGAAGATTCTGCCTTCTTTGCTTGTTAAAGCAAGCTAAACCAGTTGAATTGCTTTGCTCTGCCATTCAGGATTTCTTCCAATACAACTCTCCTAACTGCTACCTGAAGACCAAAGGACTTCATTTCTGTAACACAGGAATACACCCCCCCCCCATCCTAAGGGATTTCTTTTGCTGTGCTCATAGAGCCTGAATTTGCCTAGAACTCTTTGAGGGAGCAGGTTAAATTCAACAATGTATAACAGTTTGCTGAATGTTATGACACTTCATTTATTGCTTGCGCCTGTGGGTTGAGGTACAGAAGGGAGTGGTCTGACAGTTAAAAGTCATTCCCCTGTCCTTGTTCTGCCTGTTCATATAGGCCACATATGTTTACCTAAGGGCTGTCAATGTCTAATTATTCTTTATATCTGATTATCTGACATGATTCACTGCTGTGGCTGTTTTATCACCGATGACATTTTGCCTGAAGTATTTCTATAAGATGTAAGTTTATGTTGTTCACCTTTAACTGCCTTCAACATATCAGTAAACAAAGCTTATTCGTTCATCACCTGGTAGTGTGCCTTTTTCATCATTGTTACTGATAGAAAATGTCTGAACCCAGGGTGTCAGAGGACTTGCAGGGTCAGGGCAACCAGTGGGATACTGATTCAACCAGCGGCCCTCACGGGGGTAGCGCTATATTATATATATATATACAGTATCTCACAAAAGTGAGTACACCCCTCACATTTTTGTAAATATTTTATTATATCTTTTAATGTGACAACACTGAAGAAATTACACTTTGCTACAATGTAAAGTAGTGAGTTTACAGCTTGTATAACAGTGTAAATTTTCTGTCCCCTCAAAATAACTCAACACACAGCCATTAATGTCTAAACCTCTGGCAACAAAAGTGAGTACACCCCTAAGTGAAAATGTCCTTATTGGGCCCAAAGTGTCAATATTTTGTGTGGTCACCATTATTTTCCAGAACTGCCTTAACCCTTTTGGGCATGGAGTTCAGCGCTTCACAGGTTGCTGCTGGAGTCCTCTTCCACTCCTCCATGACGACATCACAGAGCTGGTGGATGTTAGAGAGTTTGCGCTCTTCCACCTTCCGTTTGAGGATGCCCCACAGATGCTCAATAGGGTTTGGGTGTGGAGACATGCTTGGCCAGTCCATCACTTTTGCCCTCAGCTTCTTTAGCAAGGCAGTGGTCATCTTGGTGGTGTGTTTGGGGTCGTTATCATGTTGGAATACTGCCCTGTGGCCCAGTCCCCGGAGGAAGGGGATCGTGCTCTGCTTCAGTATGTCATAGTACATGTTGGCATTCATGGTTCCTCAATGAACTGTAGCTCCCCAGTGCCGGCAGCACTCATGCAGCCTGCAGACCATGACAATCCCACCACCATGCTTGACTGTAGGCAAGACACGCTTGTCTTTGTACTCCTCACCTGGTTGCCGCCACACACACTTGACACCATCTGAACCAAATAAGTTTATCTTGATCTCATCAGACCACAAGACATGGTTCCAGTAATCCATGTCCTTTAGTCTGCCTGTCTTCAGCAAACTGTTTGCGGGCTTTCTTGTACATCATCTTTAGAAGAGGCTTCCTTCTGGGATGACAGCCATGTAGACCAATTTGATGCAGTGTGAAGCGTATGGTCTACGCACTGACAGGCTGACCCCACACCCCTTCAACCTCTGCAGCAATGCTGGCAGCACTCATACGTCTATTTCCCAAAGACAACCTCTGGATATGATGCTGAGCACGTGTACTCAACTTCTTTGGTCGACCATGGCGAGGCCTGTTCTGAGTGGAACTTGTACTGTTAAACCACTGTATGGTCTTGGCCACCGTGCTGCAGCTCAGTTTCAGGGTCTTGGCAATCTTCTTACACCAAATTTAACACACCTGCTCCCCATTTACACCTGAGACCTTGTAACACTAATGTGTCACATGACACTGGGGAGGGAAAATGGCTAATTGGTCCCAATTTGGACATTTTCACTTAGGGGTGTACTCACTTTGTAGCAAAGTGTCATTTCTTCAGTGTTGTCACATGAAAAGATATAATAAAATATTTACAAAAATGCGAGGGGTGTGCTCACTTTTGTGAGATACTGTATCTACGCACATAACCTTTAACCACTTCAGCCCCAGAAGGATTTACCCACTTCCTGACCATTCCATTTTTTGTGATACGGCACTGCGTCGCTTTAACTGACAATTGCATGGTCGTGCGACGCTGTACCCAAACAAAATTTACGTCCTTTTTTTCCCACTAATAGAGCTTTCTTTTGGTGGTATTTGATCACCTCTGCATTTTTATTTTTTGCGCTATAAACAAAAAAGAGCGAATATTTTTAACTTTTTGCTATAATAAAAATCCCAAATAATAAATAAATAATGCTTCATCAGTTTAGGCCAATATGTATTCTACATATTTTTGGTAAAAAACCCCGCAATAAGTGTATATTGATTGGTTTGCACAAAAGTTATAGCATCTACAAACATGGGGATATATTTATGGCATTTTTATGATACATTTGTTTTTTTTACTGGTAATGGCGGTGGATCAGCGATTTTTAGCGGGACAAACAAGATAGGGTCTGTAGGTTTGTTCTTAAGTTGAATCTGTTTGTAAGTCAAAACAGGTACATTTTTTAAGTGTAACTTCAGCCAAAAAAACAATTTTTTAAGCTTTTTGGATAGCATAGCATATCTTGTTTGCAACCCGGGGAACGCCTGTATACATACCTTTTTTGAAGCCACTCCAGTCCGGACTCCAGCGATGGAAGCACAATGGCTGTGAAGTGAATGGGAAGTGACGTCACCCATAGCGTTACTATGGGGCTTCCGTTGTCGGCTGCCTCCTCCACAGCAAAGCCGCCGCTAACAACTCAGTATGGGACCAGACTGGATCGGCTTCAGAAAAGGTGTGTATAGTGATTTATTCTTTACAGGGCTAGATAGGTTAGTCTTAGATCGTGGATGCCCATAGATGTCGAGATTTTAGTGTAAGGGTGGGCTTCCCTTTTAATGCATAAAAATGCATAAGTATTTGTATTGTCACCTTGCCCCTCTTATACTTATCTGAGTCCTATCTCAATCCAACACTGTGCCCGTCTGCAGAGGCTCTCTCTTCTCTCTCTGCTCACAGTGGCAGCAGCGGGAGCCAATGGTCAATCAAATCCTGTGGGCAGAGAATGGGCGGGCGGAACTGAGCCTCCCTGTGTGTCAATAAATGCACAAAGCCTGGCTCTGGACTGAGTCCACAGGTGTGCCACTATAAGAAGTCTTCCTATAGTGACACACTGAGAAGAGTAGGAACCTGGAACGCCACCAAGGGACTCCAGAAAAGGGGGTTTGGAGCCATACAGTATAATGTGCAGAGAAGAACTTCTAAACCAGACAACCAGAACTATTTATTTGTTCTTGATAAAGTAGAGAAATGTTGGAGCCTCTGGCAGGTTTTCAGTGCAGCATCCCCAAAGAGGAGATTTCCCCTCACTTCCTGTCCTGGTGAATGGTGGTGGGTGCCCTATTCTGCCTGACACAATCAAATAAAAGTAAAAGAGAAAAAATCTTCTAAATATGGGCATAGAGAGCAACAAAATCCCTTCTGTCCTCTATAAAACTGAAAATAAAAGTATTTTTAGCTGGGGCTGGGCTTTAAAGTGTATGTCCAGCCAAAAAAGGAAAAATTGAAAGCTGCAGCTTAGCCAAGGTGGATCGCTTTTCAGAGAATGCTCAAGTGTGAACCTAGCGTTAATAAGATTTTTGCTTAATTCCTGCTCCAGCGACAACAGTTTTACTAGATAGAAAATGAGGGTAAATCTGCAACAAGGACACAGACAGCAATAACAAACTGAAAGGTCCCTTGCTTTGTTTTAAAAAAAAAAAAAAATATATATATATATATATATATATATATATATATATCTGCATGGCAAGGCTCGTTCACACTGTGTCTATTGAACTGCATTGATATGCACAGATTAATGCAGGCTCAATGCAAGGACACATAGAAAACAACTGTTTTCTACCTGCCCTGTTTACACCATAATGCTGCATTGAAGTGCATTGTGGTGCACTGTGTAAAAATGTAGATATGCTGCATTTTTATGCAGTGCAACGCACCTCACTGCATGTCATTGCACTGCATAGAATTTAATTGAATGCAATTTTGTGACACATCAATCATGTTAAAAAAAAGGGGGGGAGTGTGGTTCGGTGAGATTCAATGCCATACCTCCCAACATTTTTAGATGGGAATGAGGGACACCTACTAGCAAATGTATGCAGGCATAGGACATGCCCCTGCCACGCCCCCTTAAAGGAGAATCAAGCAAAAAAAATGTTAATTAAATCCAAATTTTTCTAAAACTACTATTCCTTTATATTGGCTTCTAAAATGTACAAATGCAGCAATGTATAATTTGCACAAAAGGTTTAGCACTGGGAAACACTGTTTGAAAGATAAATAGTGCATTTTATATACAACTATATAGATCACACCAAAATGAGGGACAAATGAGGAGGAAAGAGGGACAGAGGGGACATTGCTCCAAATCAGGGACAGTCCCTTCAAATCAGGGACAGTTAGGAGCTATGGCAATGCAGTGAGTTGCACTGCATAAAAACGCAGCACGTCTGCATTTTTATGCAATGCACCACCACCCACCTCAACACAGCTTATTGGGAATTAGATTTTCTTGTCCAAACAGTGCGCTGATCAGGCCACATTATATTGACATTGCATGGGAATGCACTACAGGCTCCTACCACTAGATGGCACCATTCTGTCACCTACTAATATCCACTGTGACCTGATGGGAGAGGTGACATTCTTTCTGTGCTCTTCTCACAAGTCCTCCATAAAGTTGGCTGACATTGTGGAGGAAATTAGCACTCCAGCCAATAGCAGTTTATGTAACAGAGAAGGCTTACACTGTAGCCAGTGCTAGAATTTTGCCACTTAACATACCACTTTACCTATGTCCATGATAATAAGTATCCTGAACAAAGAGAAGAACTTAGATCTCAACTAAATGTGAGATTTTACAATAGCCCTAAAGCAAAAACCGAAAGTAGAGAATATTACATAATCTGCTTTTAAATGAAAGAAAAAATTCCAGGTATGGACATTTTATACATACTGTAGTTACATTGAAGTAGATACCACATTGAAGTAGACACCGCTACTACACCACTGTTCCAGTGATCTCCACCTGCTTCTGGGTCCCGTGATGAGCGGCTGGCCGGATGCACTGTGAACACAAGAGGTCGGCCGCTCAGCACTGAAGACATTCAGAGAATGCTTTGCATTTTCTGAATGAATGCAAAGTGTTCTCTGATTGTATGCGGTGGATGATACAACATCACTGCCCTGCCTCTCCACCTCATCCAATCAAACAACACTGAACATAGAAACTTTCTACTTCAGTGATTTCCAGCGTCAAGGGGCATCAGCCAGGTATAAGTAAATTAGGCAAAGTATTTTTTTCTTGTCTGTTCCAGGCATCCACTACTCTTTCCTAATTATTAGGTTCTAAGGTTAGTTCTCAACTTTCCTATTGTTAGTTTGAGGTGTCATGCCCCTGCATTCTTAATCTCAGCTTCACTTGGAGAATTTTGAGTGATTCCATTAACTTGCAACTGTTAAGCCCCTTTCACAGTGACGGAGTCCACCTGCTCAGCAGGGGACAAACTGATCTCTACTGAGCAGGTGAATGGCAGGTTTGTGTCCGCTCCGGTGATGCAGAGCAGACACAGCCCGCTGTCCTCTATGAGCTGTCGGATGGAAACGGACCACCTGTCACTTTACACCAGACTGCCACCCGATCCGCCAGACAGATGGGGAACGGATCCTCATCCATCTGCTTTTAGCGGACAGGATCGGATCAGATGTCAGCAGTGTGTCCGTTGACATCCACCACTCCATAGAGAGCAATTGATGCTAACCTACAGCTGCAGGAGTGGGAGGCTATTCTCCCTGGCTGGTGTGAGTGCTGTGGCCTGAACAGCACGGAGGGTCTTTCTATGGGTGAGCCATATCCCTGGAGGCAGATCCTCAGCCACAGGCCTCTCAAGGGCAGTGTGGCTTGTCGGGGCCATTTTCACCTATACCCACGCAGACGCCACTGAATCCCTGGGTAGACAGGTTGCTAGTCGGGTATCCTTCATCTGGCTGCAGATCCTTAAAGAGCCTGTTCTGGGACATCCTGTTTCCACTAGCCTCGGTATCTCCAGGATTGCTGAGCGGGCGGAAGTCCACCCTTAAAATTACATTTGAAAACCCTGTATGCAGACACCTTTACTCCACCCTGTTCTACATCAAAGGCCTCTCACTGGGAAACACCTTGCTTATTCTATTCACCTTTGCTGGTCACCATTGCAAAGCATCTTCTTAGGGCTCCTTCATAGCTAGCTGAAGATTCCGGACACCCTTACTTCAAGGAGTTCGGAAAGGAATTAGCCTACAGCACCTGTTTATCTTAAAGGGGAACTCTCACGCAGGTTTTACATATTGTGTTTCGTTATTTCTCTTGCTTGTGGCATCAGGGATTAGAGGGAGTGAGCTGACTGACAACGTCTTCTCATCTCCCTCTTGTACCTGGAGTTGGTATCCAAACCCACTCAGTATGTATGTGGTAGGGCTGTGTCCAAACCTTCTCAATATGTACATTTTACTGGCAACAGTTACAGCATGGCCAATCGCTCCTCTGCCCAAGAGGTGGTAGAGACTGTACTCCTAGCCATATTTATGCAACCTAGGCCAATTTGGGTCATGCTAGTTCAGGGGTAGTGGTGATGGCATTTTGGGTGCTTTGCAAGTGTGGTGCCTTAAAAAAAGTCCTCCTTTCAGCAACATTTATGCAGTTCCTAGAAAAATGTATGCTAAATAGGGATGGAAACTACCTAGCCAATCCTAAGAAGAAGCTTGTAATTACAACACCTACAGACAGTGTGAAAATAACAGTCTCAGGATCCTTGACATCGGTGCAATTATTTAGACATCACCCAACAATGATTTTTGAGGTTTGGGTTGGACTGTCCCTTAAACCTTGAAATGATTAATTAAGTAATTTTTTCAAGTGTTTATTCATCAGAACAGTTTGTGGGCAGTATCACTGTGAAAATAATTGATATTCATCTACATATGTGTTCATCCCACTATTAAGTTTATGCTGTGACAGGTTCAAGGGTGGAATATACACTTCCTGTTACGTTATCTGGTTATTTTTACTCTCACGGTGAGTCATAAACTGAATACAGAGAGGTTATGAGGCCAACACAAATACACCATGTGCACTAACATGTAAGTGTATGAGCAATATGTATGAACAAAGGTACTGTCATCCTGACTACAGGAAACCAAGGAGAACACCAATGTAAAAATGGGATTTTTGACTTACCGTAAAGTCCATTTCCCTGAGTTCATTGAAAGACACAGCACTTCCTTTTTCAGAACCATAGGATTATGGTTTCTGCCTAGTGTCCTACAGGAGTAGGACACTAGGCAGAAAAAAGACTTGGCTACGCCTCCATGGGCAGTACTAGGTGGTATACATCCCCCTCTCTGCCAATCCTCTCTCTGTGTCTGTCAATGAACTCAGAGAAATGGATTTTACAGTAAGTCAAAAATTCCATTTTCTCTTTCGTTCATTGACAGACACAGTGCTTCCTTATTCAGAACCATAGGGACGTCCCAAAGCAGTGCCAAAACATGAGGGGTGGGAAAACCAAAAAAAATAAAAAATCCCAAGGCTAACACTAGAGCCAACCAAGTAACAGGAGCTCAACAAGAACAACAGGAGCCTAACCTGAACAAAAAACCCGCAAAAGGGTTAGACCCTCTAAACAGCAGCCTGCAAAACCTTCCTGCTAAAAGAAGCATCCACAGAGGCCAGCACATCCACTTTGAAGAATTTAATAAAAGTGTGCACGGACAACGAAGTGGCCGCCTTGCAAACTTGCGCCACTGTCGCCTTATGACAAAAGGCCCAAGAAGCACTAAGCGCCCGAGTAGAGTGTGCTGTAACAGGGAAAGGAGGAACCTGACCCTTGATAGAATAGGCCTGAGTCACTGTCTGTCTGATCCATCTAGAAATGGTCGCAGAAGAAGCGGACAGCCCCTTTATTGGCCCGTCCGTGATCACAAACAGTGAGTCTGACCTCCGAAAAGACTCATTGGCTGCCAAATGCACCTGAATCGCCCGAACCACATCCAGGGCATGCAAGGCGAATTCCCTAGGATGTTTTGGCCTGGGGCACAGGGACGGCAACACAATGTCTTCATTCAAATGGAAATCAGAGACTACCTTAGGAAGGAACGATGCACAAGGGTGAAACCTTATGTTTGTGGTCCACCAGGTAAGGCGTACGACAAGATAACACCGCCAGTTCCGACACCCTGCGAGCAGAGGTGATAGCCACCAAAAAGGCCACCTACTGAGACAGAGTAAGCAGGGGAATCTCCTGAATATTTTTAAAGGGAGGCTTCTGGAGAACTGAAAGCACCAAGTTCAAATCCCACGGTGGTAGAGGAGACCGCACCGGTGGAGACAGATGTCGAATCCCTTAATAAAAGGTACGTACCAGGGAGTGCGAGGCCAGGGAATGCTGAAAGAATACCGCCAAGGCCGATACCTGGCCCTTAATGGTACTCAAAGCCAATATCTGCTCGAGCCACCGAAAAGGAACAAGGGTGAACTCCGATCGACTCACACCATGAAATTTTCCGCCTTCTATGTCCGGTGGTCGATCTTCCCAGAGGTAGACTTCCTAGCTTTTAGCAATTTTGGGACCACCGACGCAGGCAAACCTCTATCCTTCAGCACCTGGCTTTCAACAGCCAGGTCGTCAAAGCCAGCGACTGTAAAGCAGGATTTGGCCCTTGGGACAGTAGATCCTCCCTGAGAGGCAGCTGCCAGGGGGCGTCAGCAACCAGGTCGGCATACTAAGACCGACAAGGCCAGTCCGGGGCCACTAGAATGACTGCAAACCCTTCTGTCTTGATCCTGCGTAAAAGCCGCGTCAGAAGCTTGAGAGGAGGAGAGGTATAGATCAGACAATACTAGCCCCATGGGCTACCGTCTGTGGCATCCGCCAGAGGATCCCGTGACCTGGCCTCAAACCTCGGTACCGTCGTGTTGAGCCAGGCCACCATCAGATCTACCTCGGGAGTGCCCCATCGGAGACATATCTAATGAACCACGTCCCAGTGAAGAGACCATTCCCCATTGTCCAACACCTGTCGACTGAGGTAATCCACATGCCAGTTTTTCACTCCTGGAATGTGGCTGGCGGGGATGGCCGAAACGGAGCATTCTGCCCACCGGAGGGTGCCAGGCTACTTCCAGGGCCGGCAGTACACTCTTTGTTCCTCTGTGATGATTGACATAGGCCACCGCCGTGGCATTGTTCGACTGAATCCGTATCAGGAGCCACTGAAGTCCAATGATCCAGACATAGTCTGATCGCCCGAAGTTCCAAGATGTTGATTGGTAGTCTGGATTCCTCCAGGATCCAGCGACCCTGAGCGGAGCTCAGGCCCAGGACATCCTCCCCATCTGGACAGGCTGGTATCGGTGGTGACCACTGTCCAATACAAGGGGAGAAAGGATTTGCCCCACTGAAGAGTCGTAGAGCAAAGCCACCAGACCAAGGACCCCAAGGGTTCTGGCTCAGCCAAATTGGATTGTCCAGAGACCACGGACATTTGTCCCATTTCACCAGGATCTCCTTTTGCAGGGGTCTCGTATGGAACTGTGCAAACAGAACAAGGTAGGTAGAAGGTAGAGACCATCAGGCCCACCTGCTGGACAACAGTAGATGAATTGCAGCATGCAACTTCTGGAGTTTTTCCAGGGGAAGGAATACTCTGGTCAGAGCGGAATCCAGAGTCAGGCCCAGATAATCCAATTTTCTGGCTGGAATCAGAGCAGACTTCTGGTAGTTTAGAAGTCAACCAAACTGTCAGAGTCTAAATAGCGATCTCCACGTCACCCATTAGGGTGGCAGAGGACTCTGCTCACAGAAGGTCGTCCAGGTAGCCCAGAAAAGCAATCCTCCGCTGATGCAGCAACGCCAGAACAGGAGCCAACACTTTTGTGAAGACCCGAGGAGCAGAGGCGAGACCAAAGGGTAATGCCATGAAAAGATAGTGCTCCTCTCCCACAGAAAAACGGAGGAATCGCTGGTGTTGGGCACATATTGGAATGTGCAAGTAAGCATCCTTGATGTCGATAGAAGCAAGAAAGTCCCCCTTGATGAAGGGATGCCACCACAGTGCGAATGAACTCTATTCTGAACTTCCAAACCCAAACAATGCAATTCCAGACCTTGAAGTCCAGAATTGGGCATACTGTGCCCTCTTTCTTTGGGACCGTGAATAGATTTGAATAAAACCCCTGAAAACATTTCAACACTGGAACCGGGAATTACCCCCTGAAGCAACAGGTCTTGCACGGCACCATGGAGGGCTTGCAAGCGGTCCGGGGACAGACGCACATTGGAAAGGAAAAATCTTTTCGGGGGGGACAAGACCGAAACTCTATCTTGTAACTGGAACAGAATCACTTTATGGACCCTCTTGTTTATCAAAGAGGTCCACGGGCCCGGAAACCAGCAAAGACGTCCAACCACCCCAGACACAGGTGAGGGCGCACCTTCATACCGAAGGGGCCTTGTCAGCGGGTCCAGAGAAACCCACTCTCGGCTTGCCAGACCAGGGTCACTTGGAACCTCCCAAGGAGGGCTTGAAGGACTTTGAACCCTTGTCATTGGACCCCGAGGGACAAAAAAAATTTTGTGTGCAGAGAAGAAAGGGCCACATCTGCGACAAGGCTCCTTCCTCTTTTTAGACTGTGGAAGAAAGGAACTCTTCCCCCCCTGTGACACTCTTAATGATGTCATCCAGGGTAGCCCCAAACAGACGATCGCTTTGAAAGGGTGAATCAGTAAGAGCTTTTTTTAGAAGTCTGGTCTGCAGACCAACACTTAAGCCACAATACACGCCTAAGCACCACTGCTGAAACAGACAGCTTAGTGATCAAGGGAGCTACGTCCATGGAGGCATCGCAGACCACCTGCAGCCCCTGGACCAACTGATCCGCCAATTCAGCAAAGGCAGGGGGAATCTGTTTACCCTCCAGATCACAGCGCAACTGCTTTGCCCAATCCTTTAGCGTTTGCGACACCAGGGAAATGGCTAAGACTGGCCTATGCATCAAACCCGTAATAATGAACATAGTGCGGGCCAGAGACTCCGCTTTTCTGTCAGTTGGATCTTTAGGCTGGGTTCACACCATCGCCACATCCAGCTCACAGCGGGTTTCAGGTCCCATTTCAGCCTAAATTTTGGGCTGAATTCAGACCTGAAACGGACCAAAAGACGCACAGTGTTTTTGCGCAAAACGCACTGGACCCGCTGCGGAGATATGTGAATCGGCTCCATAGAGAGCTGGTCAAAATCTCCTGTTATTGCGAATTTGGTGCGGGGGAAACCGCATCCAATTCACAATGGTGTAAACCCAGCCTTAAAAGCCGGAGATTCCTCTACCGGAGTCATGGTTGCTTTGTTCAACCTAGAGACAGGGGGACCCACCACTGGTGGAGTCGTCCACTTCTTGAGGAGGTTCTCCTCAAAGGGGTACCTCACAGCAAAGCGTTTTGGGACCACAAAGGGACGTTTTGGATGTTCCCACTCTTACTAGACAAATTTGTCAAAATAGGAGGGGTAAGGAAACACTTTCCCTGTGCCAGACGGCTTGTGGGTGCCAAAGGGGACCGGCACCTTCACCGCATCCTCCATTTTTAAAGTTTCCTGCACATGCAATCAGTGCATCTACCAGTGCCTTCTCATGCGCAGCCACAGGTGTGGAGGAATCATTCTCACTATCTGAGAAGTCAGGGGGCGCGGCCGCAAACCCCGCAGGGTGGGCCACGTCCTCGGCAGCCGAGTCAGATTCAGGATCTGACGAGACAGATGATGCAGAGGAAGGCGGGGGACGCCTCTTGCTAGTCCGCTGCCCAAAAGCCACCTCCACCCGGGAAACGAAGGACCGTCGTAAGTGCATCAAAGGATGGCTGGGACCCCAAGGGGCCTGCAGCCTCTGAGAGTGGGTCAGGTGGGGAAATCTGCTCCTTAGACTCCATAGGGGGACCCACCACACCAAGTGCGAACACTGCTATGGGACACCCCCCATGCTGGTAGCACCACTGGAACATCAAGACACCCCACAGCCTGCAGCAGAGAGAGGAAGGGACCCCACAGACTCACCACCCCACCAGCGTAGCATCTGCTGCCTCAGGGATAGCACTGCTCACACGTGGTGTCCAAGGAAGAACAACCCACGAGTCAGCACCGGGGTAAAAGAAGGTGCTCCCACAGCTAAAACGCTGTCTAGGGATTCACGGTAATGGATGCCGCTCCATGAGCACACCAGACCACCATATCATGGCCGTCGGACTACACAAACATGACCGCCGGCCATAGGAAGAAAATGGCGCTGGCTACGGCAAAATGACCACTGCTCACGAGGCTCCCAAGGACCCAGGAGGGATCCCTGGAGCCCAGCCAAAAGCTACATGAGGAGAGGGGATCCAGGCAACGGACCCCCAGAGGCATCCAGCGCCCCCCCAGCCGGTAAGCACAGCCATTGGCGGCGCGTGTGCCCACCCACACCAGCACCATGCATGACACCAGCCCCTAACACCAACCACTGCACCACACTACCCCATATATAAGGGGGGGTGGAGGGGGTGCAGGGTGGGAGGGAAGGTCACCAGGAGGACCCACAAGGACCCCCAACCCCAGGGAGAGGGGGTCTGAGGGAAAGAGGGGAACCCGCAGGTCCAACTGACCCAGGGAGGAGCCCGCATCCACCCCATCCAAGGGGAGAGGGGGGACATGTACTCACCATACCAGGAACTGGGCGAGCACCGTTCCAGACAGAACCTCCTCACCATTGAAATGGGGGCTGACGGCCAGGAGGAACGCTGCGACTCAGGCCAAGACCCAGTTGTATGCGACCCTGCAAGACGTTTAACTTTCCGGCCAGCCCCCGTCCAATGGGGGCTATGTTGCAGCCGACCTAGCGCAGAGCTGTGGTCTGTGCACGCTCGCTGGCCAGACTAGAAATCCAGCCTGTCACCCAGTCCAGCAGTTGATTGTAGATTCCCAATAGGGAACTAGGTCCTTAATCCTGACTAGGCAGAAAAAACTGAAGGCCGATAGCAGAGGGGGATGTATACCACCTAGGACTGCCCATAGCCATAGCCAAGTCTTTTTTCTGCCTAGTGTCCTACTCCTGTAGGGGGCAGTATAACCCTATGGTTCTGAATAAGGAAGCGCTGTGTCTGTCAAGGAACGAAAGAGAAATTCCACTTTTCTGGAGTTCTGTGAGGTAGAACTGTTTAAAGCTCTTAAAAAAATATGAATTATTTTGTCTCAGTTACTGAGGCTGGTAGGATGGCCAGTATATACCTGTACAGGATATACAATTTGTGCCTTATCTGAGTTCCTGTGTGCTTGAATTTCTCATCCACTAGTAGTGTTGCCTCCTGTGGGCCTTTGCCACTCCCGGAGAGACTAGAGGCTGATGCCCAGCTGGCAGCACTCCAACACAGGGAGGCCCTTGGCCCTGTCAAGTTGGGTAGTCAGGCACAGGCTGCCCCCTAGAGAAGGGTTGATGTGAATATGCCCTGATGAGTAGGCAGCGTGACAACAGGTGTCCCTGGGAGGCCCACAGAGTTTGACTTAGGGAGAGGATCCAGAAGAAGGTGCTGCAGGTTATAAGCCCAGTCACTGGTTTCCTCCATAGTCAGGGTACTACTGGGCAGTAATGGGGTGGTTCTGGAGCCTGGGGTGGCCTTGCATACCGTAGATACAAGACAATGTCCTTATCTCAGAAGTAACTGATGTACATGGTAGTAGATAGTTGCCAGTTAGCAACCTACTGCACTCATGCCCTCTGCACGGTGCTCTTTCCCAGCTCTGTTCCCAGATGACACCGACTCAGACACTCCTAGACATTGTCCATCACTCACTGTGTACAAGGCTCTATTAATAGGAGCACACCAGCGGCAGGTGATGTCAGCGCTCCACTGGAGACCTCCAAGGGTGCACTATTTTTTATTTATTTTTACTTTTTTTTTATTTGGCACCCCTAAAAATCTTCTTTAATGGTAACCACCACTGTGGCTCGACCCTCGCTATGCCCCTGTGGGTGCTTGATATTTTTATAAACTATTTTTCTAAACCAGAACAATGTTTATGCTTTGAGCTTTTAATGTGTAGTGTGCTTGATATGTTCCTTATTGCGTCCAAGATTAAAAGAAAAATAGTGATGAAATCTTGAGCTCTGGGCTCATGTTGACATATTTACAGGCTGATCATTATATGCAGAAAAAAAACCCAATTACAGATCTCAAGCTCATATTACACACACAGCTGAATAGTGCAGGAAGAGACTCAACTGGACAAAGGAGAAGGGACACTAGATGTTGGGTTGAGGATAAACTCTGAGGCAATCAGAGGGAGAAGACCTGTTCCTGGAAAATGTGAGAGCTAACACTGGCCATACAGTCTGATTTTGCAATCTTTGTGCATTTTCCTTTAGATCAACCAAGCTATGTGATATGAGGGCCTACCTTATCAATCCAAACCATATACAGTATGTGCAATAAGGCAGGTCCTTGCATTACAAAGTTATTGGTAGAATATGGTACAATCAGATTGTAACATGTGGCCAGCTTGAGGTTTGCAATGTGAATAAGAACTGAGTACCCTCCCCTGAGAGAGTAGAGAGACATTTTATGTGGATAGAGTGCACTTGTCTTTGGCTTGTCACATCTAGCCGTGAAGAGAAGACACCAAGTGTACCTTTCATTTATACTTGAAAACATATTTCATTTAGAGAAGCTTACCCCATCTACACCTAAAAACTGTACTTCAGATCATCCCCTTAAACTATTACCTTTCGTACCACCTCCCCCTCCCTTTAGATTGAGCAGAATCCTCCTATTCTGTATTGAATAATCATACTGTCTCCCTTTATATTGTAAAGAGTTGTGCAAACTGTTGGTGGTATATAAATCCTATGAACATACGTTTGCACGAAACGCGTTGGAGAGGAAATACGCACTGACGTCACATTGCCTCTTCCCGTCTCAGAACTGGCGGTGATCTTAGTAAGTGCACTTTGATTTGCTTTTAATACCTTGTCAACTGGATGCAACTTCATGTATTTTATGTGATTTTTAAGCAATTTTATAATAAAATCACTACACTATATACAGCCCCTTGGTTATTGGCTCCTTGTTGGGAGCGCTTCTTTCCCATACAGTGGTGGTCCAATATCCTCCAGTGGTGAGTGCTGCTACTATCAGCAGATCCCAGTGTGGATGGAGCTGGATAACCATTTAGGGAGGGTCGAGATTGCTTGACACAAATGCGCTGTCTTAGCATCTGTGGATCTGGTGAGTGCGGTATTGTCCTCATTCACAAGCGGTGGTGAATAATTCAGGTGGTAAAAGTCACAGATTAAATCACTGGACTTTTATGGATTTTCCATTCACTTTTATTTATACTATATTGTTTAATTTTTTCACTCTATTTTTCACTGTTTATGCTGTCATGCGTTGATATTTATGTGATAATGTATTTACCTTTAGGCGCTGTACTTTGTATTATAGATTTTTTTGGGGGGCTTTGTATACTTATTCGCTGCTAGCTGCCTTATGTAACTTTAGCGCTGACTAATTGGGGTTGATTTACTAAAACTGGAAAGTGCAAAATCTGGTGCAGCTGTGCATGGTAGCCAATCAGCGTCTAACTCCAGCTTGTTCAAATAACTAAAGGCAAAACTTTTTTTTTGTTTTGGACAGAGTGTAGAGGGATTAGAACCCCTGTCAGGTTATTATTGCTGTCTGTGCCCCCGTTAGGGAGATTAACCCTCTCTAGTCGTCTTGTTTACCATTATCACTGAATGTATAAGAAAATCCCATATTTTGGGTTGTCCCCAGAAAAGTAATAGAGGGGAAAAATTCCAATTGGGACACTAGTTCTGGTGACCTGGGGGTCCCCACAGAATTCCCTTAATTTGCAGCTCTAATTGTTGCTGCACTTATTGTTGTGTTTCACTTGCTACACCTATTTGCATTATTTAGTTTCAGACCTCATTGATGTTGCACCGTTTTATATTTGTACTTATTTATTTTTGAGGTAATTGGTTTCTTTCATTATCCATTTTGATACATCATCATTGGAGTGGTACATTTTGAATATTTAAATCAGTATTTATGTTGCACTATGGGTGGATTTGGTTATTTTGACACATTTTTTAGATGATATCTGACCTGTGATATTTGATTCTCGCTACTTATGTTTATTTATTATTTATCATCATGTTCTCCTGTTATCCACCACTATTGAGAAATATTCACTGATTGGAAACATTTCTCTCTGATTAATTATCATTTAGAGGCTTCACCCCAGCTTGATATTGATTCATTTTTTGATGCAATACTGTTTTTTTGTGACCTTTGGTTGCACAATGTTGTGGAAGATTAACTGCCTAGACCGAATTATTACTTGGAGTCCCCTATCTTGGATCCTCCTGGTATGGTTGAGAGTTTCACATATTTAGTTTTTTAGTCTAGTTAAGCGCCACATACTTTATTGCCATATTTGACTTAATTTGCAGGGATTTCCTCCTACTTCCCGTTTGGCTATGGGACAGGATGTGACAGTAAATCTCCCCGATGGAACAAAGATGGTAAAACTTAATCTGACAGGGGTTATAACCTTCCCTCACTCTATACAAAATGAAAAAAAAAAGTTTTGCCTATAGTTCTACTTTAAGCTTTCACAAAAAAAAAACCTGGAAGCTGATAGGTTTCAATACAGAGCTGCACCAGATTTTGCACTCTCTAGTTTTAGTAAATAAACCCCAGTATATCTAGTTTGCTATATAAATTCTATATAATACTAATAATACTAGTTGAAAGAAAGGGACTTTTCAGTAAACATTTTATAATGAGTGTGCATACTCTAGTTCAGTGTTTCTCAACTCCAGTCCTCAAGGCGCCCCAACAGGTCATGTTTTCAGGCTCTCCATTGTTTTGCACAGGTGATTTGATCAGTTTCACTGCCTTAGTAATTACCAAAGCTGTTTCATCTGAGGGAAATCCCTAAAACATGACCTGTTGGGGCGCCTTGAGGACTGGAGTTGGGAAACACTGCTCTAGTTGCTCCATTTGCACCTCAAATAAAATGGCTTGTTTGCAGTAATACAGGCAGTTACAAAAGGAAGGGTTCACAATGGCTGAAGAGAGCGTGGGGGTGCAGAGTTGGCCAAGGCCTGGGAAGAAGCAAAGTGAAAAGAATATTAGTGCAAAGTAGACCAGATAATCCCAGATGTTCTAGTGGATGAAAAAAGGATCTTGCTCTGCCTTAGTAAGCCTTCTTCCTGTCTTGTGTGGTAGGCGCTCCCAATCCCCAGCGATGTTACATACATACACGCACACAATTGTTTTCCTTTTTTCATGAAAAAATACATAGTATCATCACTGGGATATCTTTGATAACTTTAGGGCTAAGTTCATCTTTTCCAGGTGAAAACTGTTGGAAGCCCACTCCTGTAATGCTGTGAGTGAGCATTGCATGGTTTTCACATCTTAGCAACAAAACAGGACATGACAGTTGCTAACTGGGAGTTTTCTGGCCAGGCTTCCTGGTGGGGTACAAATGGCCTACAGGTATGACAACAACATGAATGAACATTTTAGAAAGCTGTCCAGTATTCTAGTCTCCTGGGGCCCCTTTACTGCATTGTTTTTTTTTGTTTTTTTTAGAAAAGATGAACTTAGTCTTTAATATTATACTGTCCCTTCTTCTTTATGAATCATTTCCTAGGTGGATCCCTGACTTAATCACCATGGGCGTCTGAACCCAGCCCTCCTCTGCTCTCCATAAATACAATTATTAAAGCGTAGATTACATACATACACATCTCTACAGCAATAAACATTAATAGATTTCCACTGCTAGTAGGCTTTGTGTCTGTTATCATTATCACACACTTATACATAAAGAACTATGCAGGCACAAAGCAAAGAAAAAACCTACTCAACACAATGGGGGAAACATATAACCAAATGTGGTGAAAACTGGCATTACACCAAACTGAAAGTTGTTTTGGAGAAGAAATCAAGTTAAAGGTTAGCTGGATCTTCTTTTGTGTTTAGATATGGATAGAGCAGGGAAGGGTTGAGTTGTAATTACTGTTAAAGCCAACAAATGCTGAGCTCAGAGCTACTGTGAGGCAGTCTAAATCAGAGGAAGAACAGGAGGTGAACAGTAACAGCTAGGATTCTCTTAGCATTGTCCTAGCAACAGGGCAGGACCAGATGATTCAGTCACTAGGAGTTTCTCAGTCAGGCTTCATGAGGTACAAAAACAACTTAGGCTGCGTACACACGGTCGGACTTTTCGACCGGACTGGTCCGACAGACTTTCCAGCGGACTTTGGATGGACTTTTGATGGACTTCCGACTGACTTTTTAAAGAACGGACTTGCCTACACACGATCACACCAAAGTCCGACGGATTCGTACGTGATGACATACATCGGACTAAAATAAGGAAGTTGATAGCCAGTAGCCAATAGCTGCCCTAGCGTCGGTTTTTGTCCATTGGACTAGCATACAGACGAGCAGATTTCTGGATTCGGCGGAGTTACGACGTAAAGATTTGAAGCATGTTCCAAATCTAAAGTCCGTCAGATTTGCGTCTGGAAAAGTCCGCTGAAGGTCCAATGAAGCCCACACACGATCGGATTGTCCGCCGGATTTGGTCCGTCGGACAGGTCTGGTCGAAAAGTCTGACCTTCTGTACGCTGCATAACACCTACAGCACGGGCACTATGCAACTTTAATTAAAGCTGCACAGTTTGTTTTTATCTACAGGTACCCACATAGGAAGTTTTTGGGTAAAGGCGAACTATGCCTTTAACCCACTAGTGGATTCTGCATGGCTAAGCATAGGTTTGCTTTAAACATATTTCTAATATATACTAACATTTTTATTTTAGAAAGAAGCAGGTACAGCATCTAACTTTACTCAATATTCATTGCATAAATGTTCTAGAAGTACACTTTACTAGTAATAAGCAACCTGAGTTTACAATCTCTTCCTCTTAGGTTCTGATTAGATATCCAACAATGAAAACTGAAAGGCGAGTGAAACAAATATACTGGCACAAAGCTACAATTTATAGTTCTTATGGTATTTTACTCATATATATAGGAGTTGATTTAGGCAGGCCATACACTGCAAATTTCTTTCCTGCCACAACAGGTAATATTTTATTATATCTTTTCATGTGACAATACTGAAGAAATTACACTGCTACAATGTAGAGTAGTGAGTGTACAGCTTGTATAAGAGCCCTTTCACACAGGCGGACCTGATTGGACGCTTCATTCAGCCCTATCGAACGGCGGATGTCAGCGGTGACATGTTCGCTGGCATCCGCCGATATCCAGTCCTGTCCATGAAATCCAGACGGATGGAAACCCTATTTTCCATCCGTCTGGAGAATCGGATCAGATGAAAACGGACAGGCGGTCCGTTTTCATCCAATCTCCATAGAGGAGAGCGGATCGTTCCCTGCTGAGAAAAGCGGAGTCCGTATACAGACAAGCCCGTGTGAAAGGAGCCTTACAGTGTAAATTTGCTGTCCGCTCAAAATAACTCAACACTCAGCCATTAATGTCTAAACCGGTGGAAACAAAAGTGAGTACACCCCTAAGACCCCTTTCACACTGGGGCCGCAGGCGCATCATTTAGCGGCGCTTTAGCGCTGTTTAAGCAGCCCTTTTCGACCGCTAGCGGGGTGCTTTTAATCCCAAAGAAGGGATTAAAAACACCCGTGTTGCTGCGCTTCTGAAGCGCTTTTCAGGCACTTTGGAAGCACTGCCCATTCATTCCAATGGACTTTTCGAAACGTCGCACAAGCGCACCGCCCCAGTGTGAAAAGTCACACTTGAATGAATGGCAGGCGGTTTTCAGGCGCTTAGCAGAGGCTATTTCCAGCGCTAAAGAGCCTGGAAACCGCCCCAGTGTGAAAGGAGTCTAAGTGATAAATTCCAAATTGGGCACAATTAGCCATTTTCCCTCCCCGATGTCATGTGACTCGTTAGTGTTACAAGGTCTTAGGTGTGTTAAATTTGGTATTATCGCTCTCCCTCTCATACTGGTAACTGGAAGTTCAGCATCTCGCCTCATGGCAAAGAACTCTGAGGATCTGAAAAAAAGAATTGTTGCTCTACATAAAAATGGCCTAGGCTATAAGAAGATTGCCAAGACCCTGAAACTGAGCTGCACCACGGTGGCCAAAACCATACAGCGGTTTAACAGGACAGGATCCACTCAGAACAGGCCTCGCCATGGTTGACCAAAGAAGTTGAGTGCATGTGCTTAGCATCATATCCAGAGGTTGCCTTTGGCGAAATAGATGTATGAGTGCTGCCAGCTTTGCTGCAGAGGTTGAAGGGGTGGGGGGTCATTCTAAAGATGATGCACAAGAAAGCCTGCAAACAGTTTGCTGAAGACAAGCAGTCTAAGGCTGGCCATACACTATTCAATTTTCCTGTTCAACTTTCCTTTAGATTTACCAAAACCATATAATAGGAGGTCAAACCTAAACACTTTCAATTTGGATGCAATCAGGCAGGCCCTTGTACTACATAGTTGAAGGTAAATCTAAAGAAAATTGAACAGGAAAATTGTATGGTGTATGGCCAGCTTAAAGGACATGGATTACTGGAACCATGTCCTGTGGTCTGATGAGACCAAGATAAACGTATTTGGTTCAGATGGTGTCAAGCGTGTGTGGCAGCAACCAGGTGAGGAGTACAAAGACAAGTGTGTCTTGCCTACAGTCAGGCATGGTGGTGGGAGTGTCATGGTCTGGGGCTGCATGAGTGCTGCCGGCACTGGGGAGCTACAGTTCATTGAGGGAACCATGAATGCCAACATGTACTGTGACATATTGAAGCAAAGCATGATCCCCTCTCTTCGGAGACTAGGCTACAGGGCAGTATTCCAACATGATAACGACCCCAAACACACCTCCAAGACTACCACTGCTTTGCTAAAGAAGCTGAGGGTAAGGCTCCATTCACACCTGAGCGTTTTGTAGCTTGAAGCCTGAAGCTACAAAACGCTGGAGGAGAAAAAATCAATTATTCTCTATGGAGATGGTTCACATCTCCACTCCAAAACGCCTGAAGATCAAACAAGTTCTGGACCCTTTTTTGTCGTGCGAATCGGGCAGATTTGGGCGTTTTTCTGCTTTTTACATAGGTGACCTTTTGCCCTGCACAAAATCGCAGCAAAAATGCCGCAAAATCGCGGTAAAATTATGCGATTTTCTGCCTAAAAACGCCAAGCTCAGGTGTGAATGGGGCCTTAAGGTGATGGACTGGCCAAGCATGTCTCCAGACCTAAACCCTATTGAGCATCTGTGGGGCATCCTCAAACAGAAGGTGGAGGCGCATAAGGATGTTGTCATGGAGGAGTGGAAGAGGACTCCAGTGGCAACCTGTGAAGCTCTGGTGAACTCCATGCCCAAGAGGGTTAAGGCAGTAATGGAACATAATGGTGGCCACACAAATATTGACACTTTGAGCCCAATTTGGACATTTTCACTTAGGGGTGTACTCACTTTTGTTGCCAGCGGTTTAGACATTAATGGCTGTGTGTTGAGTTATTTTGAGGGGACATCAAATTTACACTGTTATACAAGCTGTACACTCACTACTTTACATTGTAGCAAAGTGTCATTTCTTCAGTGTTGTCACATGAAAAGATAGAATAAAATATTTACAAAAATGTGAGGGGTGTACTCACTTTTCAGAGTGTGAGTGTGTGTCTAAATATAAAAAGCTGGCCTCCAGCCATAGATTCATTCATTCAGGACAGCAGTATGGCGGAATCATTGGTTACTGCCATCAGACCCAATCTGGACAGCTAAAGTGATTCTACGGGGTCTTTTTTCGTCGCAACTCCGCCGGACCCAGAAATCCGCTCGTCTGTATGCTAGTCCGACGGACAAAAACCCACGCTAGGGCAGCTATTGGCTACTGGATATCAACTTCCTTATTTTAGTCCGGTGTACGTCATCACATACGAATCCGTCTGACTTTTGTGTGATCGTGTGTAGGCAAGTCCGTTCATTAGAAAGTCCGCCGCAAGTCCATCGGACTTTTGTAGCTGAAAAGTCCGACCGTGTGTATGCAGCATAAGGCTTCATGTACACTACAACTCCTAAACTTTAGTACAGTATAGGAGCTTTTGGCGTTTTATTTTGCCAAAAGCACCTAAACTCGACTCCATAAAAGCCTATGGGGGTTATTTACGAAAGGCAAATCTACTTTGCACTGAAAGTGCACTAGGAAGTGCAGTCACTCTAAATCTAAGGGGTAGATCTGAAATGAGTGGAAGCTCTGCTGATTTTATCATCCAATCATGTGCAAGCTAAAATGCTGTTTTTTATTTTCCTTGCATGTCCCCCTCGGATCTACAGCGACTTTACTTCCAAGTACACTTGCAGTGCAAAGTAGATTTTCCTTTAGTAAATAACCCCCTATGTGTCCATGTACACAAAGGCTTTTAGGATTGTTTAGGCACTGCTGCGGTTAGGGGGAAGTTCAACCTCCCTCTCCTGAACACAGAAGTATTGCAGTCAGGATAGGAACATTTTGGCAGCAGACGGCAAAATCGCAGTGCAATTTTGCCATGGCTGGTGTTCATAATAGGCTATGTCTACATGAAGCCTAAGCATGTCTCCTTAGCAAGCTGTGTGCTAAGGGAACACTAGTGCACTCCCAGTCTGGGCTGTGTGCATTCATTGACACACAGGGTGGCTCAGCCCACCCCTCCTCACAGGACTTGGCTGGCAACAGGAGCCAATGGCTCACTGTTGCTCTCAGCGAGTCCTGTGAGGAGAGGAAGAGAGTTCAGTGTTGCTGCAGACAGGCACAGTGCGGATCAAGATAGGACTTGGGTGTTTCAGAAAAAAAAAGGGGGGGCAATTTTTACCTTAAAGTAAAATTATAAGCAAAGCTTTTACATGTTTGCTAGAGTAAGGGAGGGTAATACCCTGTTTCCCCGAAAATAAGACCTAGCATGATTGTCAGTGATGGCTGCAATATAAGCCCTACCCCCCAAATAAGCCCTACCCTGAAAATAAGACCTACAAGGACTTTAAATAGGGCTTATTTGGGGGGTAGGGCTTTTATTGCAGTCATCACCGACAATCACGCTAGGTCTTATTTTCAGGAAAACAGGGTAACCCGTTAAGTTTTTTGTTTTTTGCCATCTCGTCCCCATTAGGGAGATTTCCTTAATTTCCTGTCTCATTGCCAAAACTAGTGAGGAATTTCCTGAAATATCCCCCATAACACCCCCCCACAATTTACCATAGCCAGTGGAAGAAAAAATTCCCCTCTTACTTTTCTGGAGACAATCAAAAATGTGGCATTTTTACTGTCAATGACAATGTTAAACAGGACAAAGAGTGAATCTTCCAAACATGGGCATAGACTGCAATAAGAACCTGACAGGGTCTAATCCATATCCACAACAAAACATTTTGCCTTTAGTTATACTTTAAGGCCAGAAGGATAATTGATATATATTCGGGCTGCAACTAAAGATTATTTTTATAATCGATTAGTTGGCCGATTATTGTTTCAATTAATCACCTTAAAAGTGTGGTGTATAATTTAGTTAATATGTAAATTTAAAAAAAAGGCAATTTATTCTTAAATATCTCTATGCAGTAGTAAATGTAAATAACCAACTATATGGTTAGGGAGAAAAATCTCTAATCCACTCCAAGAATGACAGAAGAGATATACTGTATATACTATTAGAGGTTGAATCTGGTAAATATGATCAGACTCAGATTAATTTTTTTTTTCTTTAAATAAAAAAATTCAAGACTGTTTTGCCAATTTTCAGACAGATTTGTAATATATTTTATGCTGGCCATACAAAAGCAATGTCTTCCTTCAAAAAAAAAAAAAAAAAAATGTTAAAAATGGCATTTTAAAAACGTTCATTCGATTTTCTAATGTTTAGTGGGGTTACATCGACGTTCTTTTCGACCACAGTGATGGGAAAATTTAAAGGAGCAGAATGGAAAACTTCTTGGTCAAAGGAATTTTCAGACAGTGTATTTGGTTTTCGTTCAGAAATTACAATCATTTTAAAACTGGATGTTAAAAGCAAGACAAAATTTCAAATGACGTTCTTTTATTCAGCGAACGTACAAAGATTATTCGTACAAAGATTATTCGTACAAAGATTCTCGTCTGAAAATCTATACCTGTATGGCCAGCATGAGGCTCGGTGCACACCTATGCAGTTTGCTTTTGATCCATTTCTGCAGTGCTTTTTGCTGTACGTTTTGCATTTTTGCACAAATGATTTGCATTTTTTATGCTTTTTTTTGGCCAATTTGTTGTTGGGAAGATTAAAAAAATGCAATTACTGCAAAAACACACTACATGCAAAAAAAGTAGTTTCACATTGAAATAAGGCCTTGACCCTTTCCAAATACGCAGCGGCTGAAAAAAGCATAGATGTGAACGTGTCCCATAGGAAACCACGTTAAATGAACTGTAGTGCGTTTCTGCAAAAAGCACCAAAAAAACGCATAGGTGTGAACCAGGCCTAAGACGTTTAGTAGCAGCAGCATGTTTTTTTTTTTTGTATCACCTGTCATAATGGGGTTAAAAAAAAAAGAAAATTAGCCCTTTGTAGTACAAAAAGAACAGATAATGGCTACTATAAGGGGTTTATTTATACTGTGAAAGTAATATGTATTACTTATAAAATACATATATATTAACCCTTTGCCAACCGCCACACGCCGATATACATCGGCAGAAGGGCACGTACAGGCATATTAACGTACCTGTACATTGCCCTTTAAGACGCGGCATTGTGGGCGCGCGCGCCGGCCGCGAGTGTAATCGCGGGTCCCGCGGACTCTATGTTCGTGGGGATACCAGCGGTCGTCTCACGGAAAGGAAGAACGGGGAAATGCTGATGTAAACAAGCATTTCCCCATTCTTCCTAGTGACAGGACACTGATCACAGCTCCCTGTGATCGCGATTGGTGTTGTGACACATGTAGCCCACCCCCCACAGTTAGAACACATCCCTAGGACACACTTAACCCCTGCAGCGCCCCCTACTGGTTAACCCCTTCACTGCCAGTCACATTTACACAGTAATCAGTGCATTTTTAATCGCACTGATCGCTGTATAAATGTGAATGGCCCCAAAATAGCACCAAAAGTGTCCGATCTGTCCGCCATAATGTTGCAGTCACGATAAAAATCGCTGATCGCCGCCATTACTAGTAAAAAAAAAAAAAAAAAATTATTAATAAAAATGCCATAAAACTATCCCCTATTTTGTAGACGCTATAACTTTTGCGCAAACCAAATGCTTATTACCAAAAATATGTAGAATACATATCGGCCTAAACTGAGGAAAAAAATGTTTTTTTTATATATATATATTTTGGGGATATTTATTATAGGAAAAAGAAAAAATATTGCGTTTTTTTCAAAATTGTCGCTCTTTTTTTGTTTATAGCGCAAAAAATAAAAACCGCAGAGGTGATCAAATACCACCAAAAGAAAGCTCTATTTGTGGGAAAAAAAGGACATCAATTTTGTTTGGCCACGTCGTACGACAGCGCAATTGTCAGTTAAAGAGACGCCGTGCCGAATCGCACAAAACGCTCTGGCCTTTGGCCAGCCAAATGGTCCGGGGCTGAAGTGGTTAATAAATACACCCAGAAGTAGGATATATGGGAATTTTAACTAGAAGTCAGACATGAATCTATATGAAGGGAGATATAAATCTTTTATATTTAAAGTAGTACTAAAAGCTGAGACTATTTTTTTTCCATGAATATGACCATTTTAAATATAATGCACAATACTGGTAAAAGTTTACTTTAAATGTAATTATAATGTCTTATATTACCCCCAGTCTATCATCCTCCACCTTCTCTGGGTTCAGATACTAATATTCCCTGCACAGAGTCTTTAGCGTAATTTTTTTTTTTTAAACCACAAACATGTTATATGTACCTGCTCAACGTAATGGTTTTGCACAGAGCAGCCCTGATCCTCTTCTTCTGGGGTCCCCCACCAATGCTTCTGGCTCCTCCTGCCCTCAGAGTGCCCCAATAGCAAGCTGCAAAGTGTAATATAGAGGGCCCCTATAGCAAGGTAAAAAACTTCTGGACTAAAGAACCGCTTACTTCCTGCCCAGGACTACATGTCCCATGAGGCATTGCTCCTCACACATTAACAAGCACTTACTGACCTGTATGTGTGCTGCACTGTAGTTCCTGATATGTAAACAAATAATGCATTCTGTATGCAGGCCAACTAATCGGCTGACCGATTAAATTATGAAAATAGTTGACAACTATTTTCATGATCAATTAATCGATTTAGCCCTAATAGAGATATATATTATATATAAATAATATCTCACACAAAACACTTTAAAGGCTGCTAGGCTGATTTGAAGGTACATAATCTTTCCTAGCGGCTATCGGTATATTTGTAGCTGGTCAGTGAAGCTCGTTTTAAACCTCATGGTATGAAAGAATCTTCCAATATAGCTTAAGAACATTAAAGGCAGGACCTAGTATAGCTCTGCAGTGCCTTGAAAAAGTATTCTTACCCCTTGAAATTTTCTATTTTGTCATGTTACAACCAAAAACAAATTTTTTGGAGGATTTTATGCGATAGACCAACACAAAGTGGCAGGAAAATGATTTTCAAACATTTTTACAATTAAAATACCGTATATACTCGAGTATAAGTCGTTCCGAGTATAAGTCGAGGCCCTAATTTACTACAAAAAAAAAAAAAATGGGAAAAAAAAAAACTTATTGACCCGAGTATAAGACGAGGGTGAGAAATGCACAGCTACTGTAAGTGGAAAAGAGGGTCAACAATGCCCATTTGCAGCCATAGGTCCCCTGAACTTAAAACTCGGTAGTTAAGTGTTCCTAGATGCCCCCTAGCTGCAGCAAAAATTTGGGGTCTCTGAACCCAAAGGGTCCCGAAATGACATTGCTGCAGATGGACACAGTTGACCGAATTTGGGGCCCCGTATCTCAGGGCCACTTAGTGCTAAGAACCCCAAATTCGGTGTGAAAACCCAGTGGAACTAGCAACATAAAATTTCCAAAGCTGGGTTTTCTAGCACCAAGTGGCCCCGAGATACAGAGCCCCAAAAATCAGTTCAGAAAATGTCAAGCACTTTTCTGCACCAGAGAATGACATTTTCCGAACCGGTTTTGGGGCCCTGTATCTCAGGGCCACTTGGTGCTAGGAACCCCAGCTTTGGATATGTTATGGTACCAGTTCCACTGGGTTTGCACACCAAATTTGGGATTCCTAGCATCAAGTGGCCCTGAGATACGGGGCCCCAAAGTCGGTTCGGAAAATGAAATTTTTTGCTGCAGAAAAGTGCTTGACTCGAGTATAAGTCGAGGGGGGCACTTTCAGCATAAAAAAAAATGTGCTGAAAAATTCGACTTATACTCAAGTATATACGGTATTTGAAAAGTGTAGCGTGCATTTGTATTTAGCCCTTTTGTAAAACCACTTTTTGCTGAAACTAAAGCGGAGTCTTTTTGGGGATGTCTCTACCAGTTTTGCATAGCTAGTGAAATGGTTGCCCATTCTTCTTTGCAAAATAGCTCAAGCTCCGTCAGACTGGATGGAGAGCGTCTGAACAGCAATTCAAGTCTTGCCACAGATTATCAATTGAATTTAGGTCTGGACCATTTTAATACATGAATGTGCTTTGATCTAATCCATTCCATTGTAGCTCTGGCTCTATGTTTACATTGTCCTGCTGGAAGGTGAACCTCTGCCCCAGTCTCAAGTCTTTTGAAGACTAACAGGTTTTCTTCCAAGATTGCCCTGTATTTGGCTCCGTCTATCTTCCCATCAACTCTGAGCCGCTTACCTGTCAAAGAAAAGCATCCCCACAACGTTTCAGAGTGGGGATGGTGCATTCAGTGTTAGTTTTCCACCACGCAGCATTTTGCTTTTAGGCCAAAAAGTTCAATTTTGGTCTCATCTGACCAGAGCACCTTCTTCTAAGGCTGCTTTTTACACTGGGGCGGTAGGGGGCGTCGGCGGTAAAACAGCGCTAGCGGTGCGGTTTTAACCCCCCGCTGGCGGCCAAAAAAGGGTTAAAATCACTCGTACAGTGCGGCTATAGCGGTGGTATTGCCGCGCTGTCCCATTGATTTCAATGGGCAGGAGCGGTGAATACACCACTCCAAAGATGCGGCTTGCAGGAGATTTTTTTTCTTCTGCCAGCGCACCGCTTCAGTGTGAAAGCCCTCGGGCTCACACTGAACAAACAGCAGAGGCTGTTTGGGGGCAGTTTGCAGGCGGTATTTTTAGCGCAATAACGCCTGCAAACCGCCCCAGTGTGAAAGGGGCCTACATGTTTGCTGTGTCCCCCACATATATTATTATGTTTGGGAGAGTTCTAACACCCTAGAGAATAAAATGGCGGTCATTGCAATACTTTTTTTGCACACCGGTCTTACAAGCGCGCTTTTTTGGAAAAAATTACCTTTTTTGAAAAAAAAAAAACCCAACAAGACAAAAGTAAAAATTAGCCCAATTTTTTTTTTTTTTTTTTTATACTGTGAAAGATAATGTTACACCGAGTAAATTGATACCCAACATGTCACGCTTCAAAATTGCGCCCGCTCGTCGAATGGCGTCAAACTTTTACCCTCAAAAATCTCCATAGGCGATGTTAAAAAAAAAAAAAAAAAAATTCTACAGGTTGCAGGTTTTGTGTTAGAGGAGGTATAGGGTTAGAATTATTGCTCTCGCTCTAACAATTGCAGTGATACCTCACATGTGTGGTTTTACCACCGTTTTCATATGCGGGTGCTACTGGGTTGTTTAAAAAAAAAATTGTGTCACTTTTATTCCTATTACAAGGAATGTAAATATCCCTTGTAATAGGAAAAAAAGGACCTCTTAAATATAAGATCTGGGGATAAAAAGACCTCAGATCTCATATTTACACCAAAATGCAATAAAAAAAGTCACAAAAGAAAAAATAAAAAAAACCCACACACACCTTTAAGACGTGTGGGCGGAAGTGACGTTTTGACATCGCTTCCTCCCTGCAGTGTCATGGAGACAAGTGGGCGCCATCTTCCCCTCACTCGTCTCCAGGCACAAGGGAACAGACGCGATCGCCTCTCTCCCGCCACCGATAAGTGATCTTGCAACAAATCCACCAGAGACCACTTTTATCTGAAAGCCGTCCGATGCACAAAACCGGGGATATGGAAGCTAGCTGCTGCCATAACAATGATATCCGCCGCCAAACTTGGGATGTAAATAGGCGTGCGGCGGTCAGCAAGTGGTTAATGCTCTTCCTGCCTGGCCAGTCAGTTTAGGTGGACGGCCATGCCTTGGTAGGCCATACTCTTTCCATTTTCAGATGGCTTGAACAGTGCTCTGAGATGACCAAAGCTTGCTTTTTTTTTTTTATATAACCCAACCACGCTTTAAATTTATGACCTTCATTAAGCAGCTTGCTCACCAAGGTTCTCAAACCAACCTCTGAGGGCTTCACAAACAACTGCATTTAGACAGATTAAATTACACAAAAGGTGGACTAATTAGGTGACTTCTGAAGGCAATTGGTTCCACTGGATTTTAGTTAGGGGTATCAGAGTAAAAGGGGGCCGAATACAAAACTGCACACCACACATTTCAGATTTGTAAAAAATGTGAAAACCATTTATCATTTTCCTTCCACAATTACGTGCCACTTTGTGTTGGTCTATCACATAAAATAGATTTACATTTTTGGTTGTAACATGACAATGTGGAAAATTTCAAGAAGGGGTAAGAACACTTTCAAGGCAGGGTATACAAGTTAGTTGACCCTGCATTATAAGATTCAAGACACGGATACCTCACCAGTTTTGATAAATGGTACTACTGTGCTGTACACTTGATGCTGGAGGCCAACATGAAGCCAAAAACCTGCCTCTACCACAATGTCCACCTCCACACAGCGAAAGCAAGGCATGAAAGTCAAAAAAAAGGGATATTTTTTTTTTTTTTTTTTTAAAAGGTCGTTTGGTTTAAGCTGGAATTCCAATTTAGGTTCCTCTTTAAGGCCAATATGGCATAAAGGTAAAGCCCAACATTTAAAATGCACTGCAATCAGGAGGTAGTGCGTCACATTTTCTATCCCTGAAAATATTAACTATTGCAGTGCAAAAAAAGGGCAAATAAAAGGCTTAGCCAAGGTCTGCACCATACTGGGCAAGGCAACCGGTTTGCTTGCTTGTTCAGAACTTGTTCTGGTATATTTTTTACTACACAAGGACATGCACATTTTAATGCATTAGTACAGTGCAGAAAGCAGCACTTTTTCCCTTGAGCTGAACATACTGGTGTTAACCACTTAAAGACTAGCCTCGTTTTGGATTTTAGGTGTTTACATGTTTAAAACAGGTTTTTTTGCTAGAAAATTACTTAGAACCCCCAAACATTATATATTGTTTTTTTTCTAACATCCTAGAGAATACAATAGCGGTCATTGCAATACTTTTTTTTGCACCGTATTTGCGCAGCGGTCTTCTAAGCGCACTTTTTTGGAAAAAATTCACTTTTTTGAAAAAAAAAAATAAGACAACAGTAAAGTTAGCCCAATTTTTTTTTATATTGTGAAATATAATGTTACGCCAAGTAAATTGATACCCAACATGTCACGCTTCAAAATTGCGCCCGCTCGTGGAATAGCGTCAAACTTTTACCCTTAAAAATCTCCATAGGCGACGTTTAAAAAAATTCTACAGATTGCATGTTTTGCGTTACAGGGGAGGTCTAGGGCTAGAATTATTGCTCTCACTCTACCGGTCGCGGCGATACCTCACATGTGTGGTTTGACCACCGTTTTCATATGCGGGCGCTACTCACGTATGCGTTCGCTTCTGCGTGCGAGCTCGTTGGGACATGGCGCTTTAAAAAAATTTTTTTTTTTTTTTTTTTTATTATTTATTTTATTTTATTTATTTTTTCACTGTTTTTTTAAAAAAAAAAATTTGGATCACTTTTATTCCTATTACAAGGAATGTAAACATCCCTTGTAATAGAAAAAAGCATGACAGGTCCTCTTAAATATGAGATCTGGGGTCAAAAAGTCCTCAGATCTCATATTTAGACTAAAATGCAAAAAAAAAAAAAAAAAAAAAAAAAGTCGTTTAAAAAAAAATGACACTAAAAAAATTTGTGCCTTTAAGAGAGTGGGCGGAGCCGTTGTAATGACGTCGCTCCGGCCGTCACATGGTATGGAGACGGGTGGGCGCCATCTCGGCCTCACTTGTCTCCATACCTCAGCAGGTAAAGGACCCGATCGCCTCCGCCGCTACCGACGGCTCCGGTAAGCGGCGGAGGGTGCGGGAGAGCGGCGGGAGGGGGTGTGGCACCTCTCCCGCTGCCGATAACGGTGATCCCGCGGCGAACCCGCCACTGAGACCACCATTATCGTGTACAGAACCGCTCACTGAAAAGATGGATATCTCGGTTGTGGCAGCAGCTGCTGCCGTTACCGAGATATCCATCTTCAAAAAAATGACGTATATATACACACAGTGAGCGGGGCTGAAGTGGTTAACTATGCCATTGGAAACCAAATAACCTACCATTCATAATTTGATGCAGAAAAAAAAATAAATTAAAAACCCACATTGGATTACATGTGTGAACCAGCCCTTACAGCAGAGTACAGGTTGAAAGTGGAGTGCCAGAAAAAAAAGTGGAACCTCAGCTGCTCTTCCCCCCCTCCCCCCATGCTACATTTGGCACCTTTCAAATAGTGGCAGCAGCACCTGAGTCGATGGAATCAGCATTACTGGATTCCAGGACAGGTAAGTGTATTACTGGATTCCAGGACAGGTAAGTGTGAGTATTAAAAATTAGCAGCTACAGTATGTGAGATGCTAACTTAATTTCTTGCTGGGGTACAGAACTCAGCTTGCAGCATTTGGAGTGTCACATGACCGTACCCTATACCCATCTCACTTTTATGTTCACTAGGTTTTAGACCCATCTTTGGAAATGTACTATAAGAGAAACGGACACCAAGAATCTTATGAAAAACGGTTTAATAGTTATTCTGTACAACTTGCATTGAAATATGAACATGGGTTTAGGTAACGAACAGTAGTATTCAACAGTTTACAGCAGCTAGAACTACTTTTAAGCTTCTTTCTGCTGTACCAACTTTAATTCTGTAACAGCTGAAGAAAACCTGTGCCAAGATATACAGGCAGTTGGCTCCTAGTGCTAGTTGCCTGGCTTTAGAAAAGTCCTGAGTTTAACAAGCACACATCAGAAGTTCTATACTTTTCTAGTTTAGTGAATATTGAAGCCAGGAAACTAGCATTCAGAAATAAAATTACAATTATAGCCCCTATACTCCTCAGGTTTCCATTAGAGAAATCCAAGTTGGCAGCCCTATGTACGGTTTTAGAATACATGAAGGCCAGGCAAACCTTGAGTTACACTTTAGGGCAGTCAGAAATTCAGTGGCTCAAGACTACTGTAACAAACACGGAAAGAAAAACATGGAAAGACACAAACAAGTAAACAGAACAGGTTTGAAAATGTACAACAGATAACAGGTTGGATTATGCAGCTTCTTCCTCAGCCTCCTCTTCAAATTCACCCTCTTCTTCTGCTGTGGCATCCTGGTACTGCTGGTACTCAGACACCAGGTCATTCATGTTGCTCTCGGCTTCAGTGAACTCCATCTCATCCATGCCCTCCCCAGTGTACCAGTGCAAGAAGGCCTTTCTGCGGAACATAGCAGTGAACTGCTCAGAGATGCGCTTGAACAGCTCCTGAATGGCTGTGCTGTTACCGATGAAGGTGGCCGACATCTTTAGGCCTCTTGGTGGGATGTCACAGACCGCAGTCTTCACGTTGTTGGGAATCCATTCCACAAAATAGCTGCTATTCTTGTTCTGGACATTCAACATCTGCTCATCCACCTCTTTCATAGACATACGGCCTCTGAACACAGCAGCTACAGTCAGATAGCGGCCATGACGTGGGTCACAAGCAGCCATCATGTTCTTGGCATCAAACATCTGCTGGGTCAGCTCAGGCACAGTTAAGGCACGGTACTGCTGGCTACCGCGGCTGGTGAGTGGGGCAAAGCCTGGCATGAAGAAGTGCAGACGAGGGAAGGGCACCATGTTGACAGCCAGTTTACGCAGGTCAGCATTCAGCTGGCCAGGGAAACGCAGGCAAGTGGTGACTCCACTCATGGTGGCCGATACCAGATGGTTCAAGTCACCATAGGTGGGGGTGGTGAGTTTGAGGGTTCTGAAGCAGATATCGTACAGAGCTTCATTGTCTATGCAGTAGGTCTCATCTGTGTTTTCTACAAGCTGGTGCACAGACAGGGTGGCATTGTATGGCTCTACTACAGTATCGGACACTTTGGGGGAGGGCACAACGCTGAAAGTGTTCATGATTCTGTCTGGATACTCTTCTCTGATTTTGCTGATAAGAAGGGTACCCATACCAGAGCCAGTACCACCACCCAGAGAGTGTGTGAGCTGGAAGCCCTGGAGACAGTCACAGCTTTCTGCTTCTTTCCTTACAACATCCAATACTGAGTCAACCAGTTCTGCTCCCTCTGTGTAGTGACCCTTCGCCCAGTTGTTTCCAGCACCGCTCTGACCTGAAAAGGAGGGGGAATAAAAATGTTAATTATACAGATATAAATATAAAGGGCATTTTAAGTGCAGAAACCTAAAGCAGCCCATCAGAAATTTGTATTGGTAGGATACAATTTTGGATTTATTTCTCAATTACACCAAACCAAGTACAGGAGTATTATCTGATGAACAGATAAGTGTGGATTTACTAAAGGCAAATGAACGGTGCACTGCAATTGTATGCGTTCCAGAGCTTAATGAGATAAAGCTTCACTTTGCAAACACTCACCCCATGCAAAGAAAACAGCATTTTTGTTTGCTCATGGTTGGATGATAGTCAGCAGAGCTTCTCCTCAGATCCAGAGCAAGTGCACAGTATATTTGCCTTTAGAAAATCAAACCCAGTGTTCCTACTCTGCAGAATGTGAATAGGCAGGTAAACAACTTGTTTAGAATGCACAGTTGCTCATGCCCAACTTAGTATTCATGCAGAGGGCATTCAGCCATCTTGATTGACTGGCCCAGTTATAGGTTCAGCATGTTATGAACGGACCAGCCCCACACCTCCCTGATCTGACCGATAGCAGGGTATCATTTTAAATTGTTCTGACAGATCACCACAGCAATCCAAGCAGAAGTTCACACACCCATGTGAAAATAAAATATATGACTGCAATCCCAATACTATGCAAAATTGAGGATTTAGTGAGTTAAAAGCATATACAAATGGCAGGGCAAAAGGCAATGAGTTTCACGCAGCTAGCCTGCTTTGTCAAAACCCACAAAGCATGCTAGTCATGTGAAACAAGTCACCTTTTGCCCATGTTATTGCTCTTTTGGATATATGCTTTTAACTCTTCAATATTTTATTGAGTGCAGCCTTTTTGGTCCACACATGGTTTCTGTAGTATTTGTAGCTGTTGACTTAATTTCTTATTTCTAGGCTGAAGAACTGCTTTAAATACTCTGACAGCAGCTAGTGGAGGCACCAAGCTCCAACACCCATAGAATGCTGACAGCCAAGGGTCAAGTCATAACTGGCAGCACATTTCAACCCATCACCTGGACCCTTTACCAAGGCATACAGTTTCTAATTTGTTTCACTGACATACAGGATGTCAGAAGCAGCAGCTTCTCAAACAGGATTCCACCAGATGTTAGCGGTCCCTTCTACACTGGTAGATGGACTTTTCCCACCCAAAAGGAGGAGATTTAGAAGGGCCAGTGGTGAAGACAGTTATACCTAAACCATGGATACCAGGAAAGCTCATTAGCAGAGTTGCGGTCTGTGAGAAAACTCACCTTCACAATAATAAAAAGGGGTGTTCGTGACCAAAGTGGACACTCATGTTTACTGTTTTGAAGGCCATTTAATTTGTGTATATGAAATAAAACTCCCAGAGAAAGGCATTTAGCCACGCTTTAGCAGGGATTCCTTACGCCTGAAAACTGGAAGCGTTTCAGAAAGGCAGCGATACATGTTCTATAGTTTATTCAGCGCTTTGCCTGCATTAAATCTGCCACAGAAAACAAGTAATTCACATATCACATTAAAAAGAACTGGCAACTGTGCAAAGCCAATGCCAAATGAGGCTGACCCTTACCACCACACCCATTTTTTTTCTCCTGAATGCAGAACACTATGCACCATCACTACTTTAAACCCCACAATTCCATGTTTTAGCATTTGGTTTATTCTCATTTAACACACTTACCAAACACAAAGTTGTCTGGTCTGAAGATCTGCCCGAAGGGTCCAGACCGCACAGAGTCCATTGTGCCGGGCTCCAAGTCCACCAGAACAGCACGGGGAACATATTTGCCACCTGCAAAAGTATACATTAGATTGTAAGCACCATTTTTACTACTGGCTGTAAGAGAAGCACTGAAGATGGAGAACTGCTCACCTGAGGCTTCATTGTAGTACACATTTATTCTTTCCAGCTGGAGATCACTATCACCGTGGTATGTGCCAGTTGGGTCAATGCCATGTTCATCGCTGATTACTTCCCAGAACTAAAAAATAAAAATTTCAGTTATTAGAGCAACAAGTCACTTTCCTGTCTAGGTCTCGTTACTACAAACTACAAGACAAGCTTTGCTCACCTAGAGCCTGAATTTACATGTCAGACACATCTCTATCTTGGGGTTCATTTACCAAAACTGGAGTGCTAAATCTGGTGCAGCTCTGCTTAGCAACTAATCAGCTTCCAGGTTTTACTGTCAAAGTTTGATTGAACATTGAGGTTTTTTTATCAGATTGGCTACCTACCATGCACAGCTGTCCCAGATTTTGTACTTTCCAGTTTTAACAAATCAACGCTTTTATTAGAGAAACTCAAGCTATGTAGTACCCCAGCCTACCAAGCTTATATCCCAAACCATCCCCTATTCCGCATAAGAGATACACCTATTAGACACTGCAGAATCTGCTTGTATTGTCATACAGAGACCTTCCCAAGTCATTTGTGATTTAGCCTCGCCTGTCATTAGTCAAATTACTGTAATGGCCACTGTACTTAGAAATAGGCGAGTGATGTAATCTATGAAGTTATTTCTATAATCAAGCATACAAGAACACACAGAACATACCGAGCTGCTTGCTATTTGTATGCCAGATATTAAGCATTTAATGCAAGTACAGATTTCTTTAAAGGCACAGTCCACCTTTATCCAAAAATGTATTTATAATAAACCTGCATTTATCAAATCTTTGCTTTAGTGCCTGCACAGTACTGCCACTGATGACAGGTACAATGCACAGGCTCCTGCAGACTTCCCCCAGCCCTGTACACTGGTACAGATCACCATCATGAGGCTGTGACAGGTCATCAATAGACTACACATGCAGTGATCTCACCACACTTGTGCTGTATTGAGATCTAAGTCCCCTTGCCACAGTGATAGATTAGACTTGTCTGCCCAAGAACAGAGCCCTGTGATTGGATGATGCAGTGGAGCCACACAGCTGTGCTATAATCCATTCAGATGTCTAAATATCCCACAATTCAGATAAGTATGGCACAATCTAATAGTGGTGGTGGGGGGGTTAGGAATGTTACAACTCAAGTACGGCTGCAATATTCACCATGGTCAGAAAAAAAAAAAAAAAAAATCACATTGTGTTGGCCTCAAGACACAACCCTAGGGAGTCTTACAACCTCAGCCCTCAGGTCACAGCCAGGCTGCACCCTACATCTCCCCCCTCCCCAGCACAGGTTCTATCTGCTCCTCTATCATCAGTTGCTATGACACCCAGCATCATAGCAACCAACAATGTGCCCGCCCCAACATTCAGAGGACAGAAGTTCCTCTGCCCAGGCCTGTTCCACCTCCAACCACCCACCTTAATGCTACAGCCAGACTCGGGCCAATCCACACTACAATTTCTGCATATGCTTTTTTGATATGTTCCAGTGCAGTTATGATGGTGGGAGGGAACCCTACTAAAAAATATTTTTTTTTTAGCCCACAAGTATTTATACAAATCTACAATGTGGCCTTCATACTGAAGAATTTGTAGACTCTTGTACGATTTGTGGCGGGGCAGCAACAAAAACGCTTTTCTTACTAAACGCTAAAGCTGACCCCCCCCCCCCCCCCCACACACACAAATCAGATTGTATAGTTACTTTATATTTACCAAAACTAGGTAATATAAAAGGACAAAAGCAAAACAGTCCTTTTAATATCAAATCAAACAAGCTTGTGCATCACATAGGTGATAGATCTAAAAGGAGAATGTATAATCAGCCTTCGATCTAATCACTGAGCCAAGTCTTAATGGGCTCACACATCACCACCCTACAATACAGATGTGACTATACAATCCGATTGTACAATATACACCATGTAGTATAATGGCCTGATTGCACACACACAATGCAGTTGTCTAGGTTTGTTCTAATGATGTAGTATTGTACAATGTATGGGCGATCTCACGTGCTCAGCAGCACCGTTTACCACCCAGGTGCCCTCCGATCCCGCCAACTACAACGTTTGAATTTGAAACCTGACAGAACAGGTTGAACGGCCACGCCCCAATCCCTCTCCAAACCACGCTGACAGGAGGGTGGGCGTGGCTGGCTGTTGGCCTGGAAGCGGGAAAGGTGATTGGAGTCGGCATTTTAACCCCTTAACAGCCGGACAATACTTGAGCCGAGCCAAGCCTGAATGTCCCCCCTCCTTCCCTCTGAATACACATAGCCCGGGCTCAATGGCTCCTCCACCGTTACTACATTAGAAGAGGGAAGGAAGACCCCCCGCTTCGGGAGACACGAAATAGTGAAATGAGCCGCCCGCCTCCCCTCACACACACAGCTCACCTTGGCTCCGATCTGGTTGCCGCACTGACCGGCCTGTAGATGAACGATCTCCCTCATGCTGTCTGTGTATACTTTCCCTGGAAGCCCAGAAAACGATGTCTCCGCCTGTGAGAGCGCGTCCTCTTTTATAGGCGAGTCCTAGCTCTCTTACGTCTAGGTCTCCTAGCATTGGTCAATAGTAGGTGGGCGGGCCGACTGAGAAAGCAGCGATTGATCATCAACCTGCCAGTCAAGTACATCGAGGTGGTGATTGGCTGTCTGTCAGGCGCTGTAACCTGGCACGGATTGGTTCCATTCAAATGATTGACTGTTTGTCATGATTGGATGCTGACTCTGAATGAGGGCGGGGCCCAATAGTGTCCTAGTAACCGCCGCAATGCGCTTGGCGAGAGACTGGCGTTACCTGGAAGCAGCGCTATTCACAGATGTTTTTACGCTAGTGGGTGTGCGTAACTCCGTATCAGCCGCGCTGAGCTACGCCGCTGCCGGTTACCAGGGCTCCACCATGGTTCCCGCTTGGTGTGGAGATTCCCTAAGTGGTTTCCGTTAGTGAGGGCTCTGGGTGTTGTGTTTGTCCTGGTTACCGGTCTTGTGTCAGTGAATAGGCATTCCTAAACACAACCTGTCTCCATGGATTCCCATAGACACAACTGAGCCTTGTACTGAGCTCCAATATGAAAAGTCTATCAATACAATAATTCACACCCTTCAGAGGGGTGATCTCATGTCACCCAATCTGACCCTATCGGGGATCCTTCATTGATCCCAACCTAATAAACCCCCCTGAGATGGAGGGTAGGAAGTACATAAATGACTTGTTGACGATCGATGGAATTCAATCATTTGAGTATCGAAAATAAAATTGGAAATGCCCTGATGGGGAGTGTTCGGGTACACCCCAATACACATTACATCTCCGGTATTGTTACACGCCACACAGATTGCCCGATATTATTATTATTATAATACAGGATTTATGATGTGATGCCATGTACCTGGTCCTATATTTTATGTTCAATGTAAATGTTGATGGTTGGCATCTATGCTTTCCAAATCTATATTGTACAAGCACTGTATTGTCTTCCTTGTCAAAAAAAAAGTTTTGATTTAAAAATAATAATACAGGATTTCTATAGCGCTAATGCCGCGTACACACGATCGGATTTCTCGTCGGAAAAAGATATGACAGCTTTTCCGACGGGATTCCGTTCAAGTTTTCCTTGCATACACACAGTCACGCAAAAGTTCACTGAACTTACGACCCTCAAGAACGCGGTGAGGTACAACACTACGACGAGCCGAGAAAATGAAGTTCAGTGCTTCCGAGCATGCGTCAAATTGTTTCCGAGCACGCATAGGAATTTTGCGCGTCGGAATTGCCACAGACGATCGCATTTCTGGATAGGAACTTTTGCCGACCGAAAAATTGAGAGCATGCTCTCAATCTTTTGCTGGCTGGAATTCGGCCAGCAAAAGTCCGATGGAGCATACACACGGTCGCATTTTCCGACGAAAAGCTCTCATCGGTCTTTTGCGGGCCTAAATTCCGATCGTGTGTACGGGGCATTACAGTTTGCGCAGCGGTTTACAACATGAGGACAGACAGTACAGATACAATGCAAATCAATACAGGAGGGATCAGAGGGCCCTGTCTTCATAGCTTCCAATACGCCTCACTCCCTTTAAAAATCGCTGTCAAACATTTTAACGCTTTCACTAACACGAACCAAACTCGCTTATAGCAATAATGTGTATTTTTGACGCATTTAATGCAACGTTAAAAACGCATTCCAGATGCCTTCCAGCTGATTTTTTTTTTTTTATTAATGGGGAAGTGTTTTTTTTTCACTCACTGAAGATTGATAAGTGCTTGACAAACACGCTGTAAATACTACTGGTGGATTATCGGCACGTTGCCATGGATTTGAATGGAGGGAACTGACAAGCTTCAACTTCTCTCAGACTCCGCATGTAGCTTTATTTTTGCTGAACAGAGACACAATGGGGTTGTTTTACCAAAACTGGAGAGTGCAAAATCTGGTGCAGCTTTGCATGGTAGCCAATCGGCTTCTAACTTCATCTAAGCTTTGACAATAGAAAATGGCAGCTTATTGGTTTCTATGCAGAGCTGCACCAGATTTTGCACTCTCCAGTTTTAGTAAATAAACCCAAATGGGGTTGATTTACTAAAGGCAAATCCACTGTGCACCTACAAGTGCAGTCGCTGTATGAGGGGAAGCTCTGCTGATTTTATCATCCAATCATGTACAAGTAAAAATGCTGTTTTTTATTTTCCTTGCATGTCCCCCTCAGATCTACAGCGACTTTACTTCCAAGTACACTTGTAGTGCACAGTGGATTTGCCTTTAGTAAATAACCCACAAAGGCTACAGGCTCTGTCTACTGTTCATGTTATCTATTGTAGGCTGCTTTCCTAGGCTTTTGGGGAGTGGCACAAACACACCCCAAACTCCTGTTTCTAACACCATTATGACCAGGGTCTTAAAGGGAAAGTTCACCTTTACTACAAAACTGTCTATGCAGATTAGGGTTGTAGATAAAAACAAAATGTGCAGCTCTGACTAAAGTTGAATAAAGCCCTTGCTATAGGTGTAGTACAATTATGTCTTTATGGACCTTGTTTTTGCACTGGTGCGCAGTCATGTTGGGACAGGAAGGCGCCATCCCCAATCTGTTCCCACAAAGTTGGGAGCATGAAATTGTCCAAAATGTCTTGGTATGCTGACGCCTAAAGTGTTCCCTTCACTGGAACTAAGGGGACAAAGCCCAACCCCTGAAAAACAACCCCACACCATAATCCCCCCTCCACCAAATGATTTGGACCAGTGCACAAAGCAAGGTCCATAAAAACATAGATGAGTGAGTTTGGGGTGAAGGAACTTGACTGGCCTGCACAGAGTCCTGACCTCAACCCGATAGAACACTGTTGGGATGAATTAGAGCGGAGACTGCGAGCCAGGCCTTCTCATCCAAGATCAGTGCCTGACATCACAAATGCACTTCTGGAAGAATGGTCAAACATTCCCGTAGACAAACTCCTAAACCTTGTGGACAGCCTTCCCAGAAGAGTTGAAGCTGTTATATCTGCAAAGGGTGGGCCAACTCAATATTGAACCCTACGGACTGAGACTGGGATGCCATTAAAGTTTATGTGCGTGTAGAGGCAGGTGTCCCAGTACTTTTGACAATATAGTGTACCTTAGCAACGTCCTGGGAGTATTCCAGTCAGGTTTCATAAGTACTCCTAGGATGTTGCTAAGTGAGGCCTAGTCATCACTGCTCACCTCCACCATCACAGGAGTGAACTCTCAAATGCTGAGCTCAGAGCTACTGCATCAGGGGATAGAAAAAGTATGTGAGGGGTTTTGAATCAGAAAAAGAGCTCACTTCTGTGATGGTGGAGGTGATCAGTAACAACAAGGCCTCACTTAGCAACCTCCTGGGAGTATTCCAGTCAGGCTTTAAAAGATATGTGAATGGCCTACTATAGCAAGGGTAGTGTTCATTTTTAGTCAGAGCTGCACAGTTTGTTTCAATCCACAAACATCCCTTACCTGCATAGGTAGGATTTTTTGTAAAGGTGAACTATCCTTTGAAAGATATATACAGATGCGGGACCACTCGGCCTGCACATGGGGGTACCTTGCACATGTGTGTGTTCATCAATGCCTGGGACCATGCGGGGGGCGCATTCATGTGAGAATCAAACATTATGGCGGTACCCTAAATTTAGAGATGATCATTATACAGTGTGCAGTAGAAAATGTGCAGAATCCCTCCAAGGGCCCTTTCACACTGAGGCGGGGGCGGCGTCGGCGGTAAAGCACCGCTATTGTAAGCAGTACTTTACCGTCGGTATTCGGCCGCTAGCGGGGGGGTTTTACCCCCCGCTAGCGGCCGAGAAAGGGTTAAAAAACCATCCCAAAGCTTTGCCGGCAGTATAGCCGCGCTGTCCCATTGATTTCAATGGGCCGGAGCGGTGAAGGAGCGGTATACACTCCGCTCCTTCACCGCACCGAAGATGCTGCTAGCAGGACTTTTTTTCCCGTCCTGCTAGCGCACCGCTCCAGTGTGAAAGCCCTCGGGGCTTTCACACTGGAGGCAAAGCAGCGGCACTTTCGGGTCGGTTTGCAGGCGCTATTATTAGCGCAATAGCGCCTGCAAACCGCCTCAGTGTGAAAGGGCCCTTAGGCTCGGTTCACATATAGGCGGGTCCGGTGCGGTCAGGTGCAAATTTGACACTAAAATCACACCTAAACCGGACTGTAAAACGCATTTTTAATTCACATCGCAACCGGCCCGCATAAATGTGAACCAGTTCCATTGAAATCCAGTCTGGTTTGCATGTTATGGAAATCGGATGCAGTTCAAAGCCCATCTGATTCGCATATATGTGAACCGAGCTTAATTCCTGGTACACACAATAAGATTATTGGACAAATGAGCTTCCTTTTTTTTTTCGTGCTAGTCTCATATCGAAAATTAAGAGTTTGCTAAAGTGATGATAATTCTCATACAACAGAATACAAATTTGGATGTGATGTAATGTGTTGTAATGTATTTGTATTGTATTTTCAAATTAAAAGGAAATCATACAATCTGGTATCGTACGAGAAAAAAATTCATGCCTGTCCCATTGGATAATATCAGATGAACTGTGGTGATTGGCCTTCGAAAGCTGTGTACTAACGATCAGATTATTGTACGATCGATTAGAAAGCGTTATTTTCTGACCGTGCGTATGAGCCAATAGAGTGCTGACCTGTGTCGCTAAACACCTTTGATTGATAAGGTATCAGAGGGGACGCTGCTGAGGCCACATCCTCTCCACCAGTCCAGTGTACCTCTGCCACCTCACTCCCAGTGACAGAATGGGGTCCCGCTGTGCACCTAGTGTGGACCTCATGCGTGCACATAAATAACTCCTTCTCTCCCATATCATGCGGCCAGGCGCATGAGGTCACTGTACTGTGGGTTTGGTCCTGGGAAACCAACCGCTTGGTAGGGAGGCAGATCACTGACCCCCTCGCTACTAGAGGATCTGTCACCTTCGCCAGGTACCACACCTCACGACTGGCTGCAATGTACCTTGTACTAGTTCTGGCCACCCATAGCAACTGCATTCCTTCTCTGACTAGTCCATGCCTAGTTAACCTTCCACAGTGGCTTACATCATACACCACGTGTGCTTTACCCCTCCCTGACTGAACTAGTCTGCCCAGGCGTACCTCAGAAAATTGGTAGTCCATATCTGGCACTTTTCCTCAAGGGTTGGCAGTTCGCTTCTAATGGACTGCTGGGCGCAGCAGTCCCCCTCAGTGTTCCATAGTGTTCACGGCATCTCCACAAGCAGACCGTTAGTCTCTGGAATCCAGCTTTTCCCCTATATTTATCCACCTCAATAATTGGCACTTTCACCCCCTTCCTGTCCAGACCAATTTTCAGCACTGTCACACTTTAAATGACAAATGCGCGGTCATGGTAGGAAGTACATAAATGACAATTGCGCGGTCATGCAACACTGTACCCATAAGAAATTCTTATTTTTTTTCACACAAATAGAGCTTTCTTTTGGTGGTATTTAATCACCACTGGGTTTTTTATTTTTTGCTAAATAACAAAAGACCAAACATTTTGCTAATAAATAACCTTTCTTTATACATTTAGGCAAAATTGTATTCTGCTACATTTCTTTGGTGAAAATAACCCAAATCAGTGTATATTATTTAGTCTGTAGGAAAGTTATAGATTTCACAACCTAAGGTATATATCTTAGAATTGATCAATCCTGACGTATCAATCCTTGATCAATCCTGACGTACTGACTCATTTTTTGAGGCCAGAAAACGCCAGGACAGTACAAATACCCCCCAAATGACCCTTTTTGTAAAGTAGAAGGTCCAAGGTATTTAGTAAGAAGCATGGTGAGTTTTTCGAAGTTGTATTTTTTTGTCACAATTTTTTGGAAAATGAAGACATTAAAAATATATACATTTTTTTACATACTGTCACCAGTGGCGTACAGAGTCATCATATATCTGTGGGGGTGATCAGGGACACTGACTGGTGACAGTATGTTAAAAAAATAATAATAATAATTTGTTTTTAATTTTTTTTCCTTTTTAATAATCTATTTCTTTTTCTTTTTACATTTTTTTTTAATACACTGTGTCCAGAGCAATACAGTGTTACCATTGTACTACTCTGAAAAAGTGATCAGGATTTTTTTTTCTTTTTTTTACACATTATGATTGCTTGTACCAATGAATTTCACTGGTATAAGCAACAATTTTTAATGAATAAAACAGATTAATTCAGTGTTTACTATTGTGGTTAGCTGTGATTAGCCACAATAATCTCATGGTACAAATGGGCTGTGATTAGCCCTATCTGTACCATGTGATCACTGTTACCAATCACAGCTAGCAATATAATTGTACACAATGAATGGCACGAATCAAAGCCATACATTGTTTACAAGTGTCATGTGATCTGCTGTAATTGGTCACAGCGATCACATGGTATCAGAAGCAGGCCGGTACACTGATCTGTCATCGGCTGTGTCTGGTGAACACAGCCGATGACAGATTGCGCCCCAGACTGGCCCCACAGCCACGCATTCCGGTAGGACGTCATATGACGTCCACCCGAAAAGTCGAGGGTCCTGCTCAGCCGTCATTTGATAATAGGCTGGACAGGAAGTGCTTTTTATAACAGGGTGAATAGGCAAGTCCAAAAAGCCCAGGAACTGAGGTGCAAAACATTAACCCTTTCCCTAGCCTGGGCCAGCCAACTACCTAATCACTGTACTGTAAGCAACCTGCCTGCACGGAGAGTGTTCTAGTGTTCTTTTGTTCAACTTACAGATCCCTACATCCGCACAAGCAATGTTTGATGCAGGGATCTCCCCCATCGCGCTATTGTTTCCTGACAGCAGGGACCCCTCCCCCCCACCCATTAGAATACACTGATCAGTGCTTGCTGATTGAGTGCTGGTTTTCCAGCAGGGCCATTCGACAGAAACCAGTCTACCATCCGACTGGCTTCTATTGAACAGATAGGGGCACACACAGAGTAAAATTCGGCTGGTTCCTGCTGAACTGGAAGATTTTCAGTCTGTGTATACCCAGCTTTACTTTAGGGGCCTAGTCTCACTTACTGATGCTACGGGCCCAACTAAACTTCCATACATGGACAAGAGAGACTTGGATGAAACCTTAGAACAGGCAGACTGGAACAAACTCTAGACAGCTACTTCCAAATGCTTTCTTAACATACTGGCGTGAGAGGAAATTAGTAGGGTTTGCAGTTCTAAGGCCTAAGGCCTGGAAACAACCAACTATCAACTTCACGGAAGTGAAACAGAGAATGATGGACATTATGGCACATGAGAAACCACAATACTCAATGATACCCACACTAAATTTCTCAATGTTCGGACCCCATGGTTGGACTGTAATAGTCATATAAATCTTGACAGCTCCCTTCTTTCAGTGTAGTTGGAGGACTTAAGCCCAGGAGGCTGGATTACGGCATGGTATTTTTTGAGGCCAGAAAATGCCAGGACAGTACAAATATCCCCCCAAATGACCCTTTTTGTAAAGCAGAAGGTCCAAGGTATTTAGTAAGATGCATGGTGAGTTTTTCGAAGTTGTATTTTTTTTTTTGTCACAATTTTTTGGAAAATAAAGACATTATAAATATATACATTTTTTTACATACTGTCACCAGTGGCGTACAGAGTCATCATATATCCGTGGGGTGATCAGGGACACTGACTGGTGACAGTATGTTAAAAAAATAATAATAATAATTTGTTTTTACATTTTTTTCCTTTTTTATAACTTTTTTTTTCACACTTTTTTTAACACACTGTGGCCAGAGCACTACAGTGTTACCATTGTACTACTCTGGAAAAGTGATTAGGATTTTTTTTGCTTTTTTTTACACATTATGATTGCTTATACCAATGAATTTCACTGGTAGAAGCAACAATTTTTACTGAATAAAACAAATTAATTTGGTGTTTACTATTGTGGTTAGCTGTGATTGGCCAAAGCTAATCACATGGTACAGATGGGCTGTGATTAGCCCTATCTGTACCATGTGATCACTGTTACCAATCACAGCTTGCAACATAATTGTACACAATTGTACACTACAGACTGGAGACGTATAATAAATTTACATTAAAAAATGTCAGATGTGTAGACTTAAATAATAGAAGATACCATAACAATAACAAATGTCTACTACCCATTATTGATTCCCTTTATTGTTATGGTATCTTCTATTATTTAAGTCTACACATCTGACATGTTCTAATGTAAATTTATTATACGTCTCCAGTCTGTAGTGTACATTATATATTTGCCATGTGCCCCATACTATACTGTTCTGATCTGTATTCCATCTAGAACACCTGGACGGGGACTGGTATGGAACTTAGAATAACTAAATATCCATTACAGGACATACCCTCCAACTAGCCACTTCTTCCCATGTACACATGTCGGCCTACCGGTCCATACAGACTGTGCTCCTGTTCTCCTGGCTCTGATGAAGAGGTCACCCTCGAAACGAGTCAGACTTTTTTAATTACCTGCCTCAACATTAGGGTATGCCCAACATTATGGGCATACCCTAATTTTAACTTTTTAGTGCCTATTTTGTTACCTGTTTTTATGCAACGTAGTAATTGTATGATTTAATTTTTATATGTTTGTATTCCATATACATGAATAAACCTAACCTGTCTTGATGTGAGCATTTGGACACGCGCCCTCCATCCACCTCCTACTAAACATTGTTTACTAGTGTCATGTGATCTGCTGTAATTGGTCACAGCAATCACATGGTATCGGGAGCAGGCCGGTACACTGATCTGTCATCGGCTGTGTCTGGTGGACACAACCAATGACAGATTGCGCCCCAGACTGGCCCCACAGCCACGCATTCTGGGAGGACGGCATATGACGTCCACCCGAAAAGACGAGGGTCCTGCTCAGCCGTCATTTGACAATAGGCTGGGCGGGAAGTGGTTTTTATCAGAGGGCGAATAGGCAAAGTCCAAAAAGCCCAGGAACTGAGGTGCAAAACATTAACCCTTTCCGTAGCCTGGGCCAACCAACTACCTAATTCCTGTACTGTAAGCAACCTGCCTGCACGGAGAGTGTTCTTTTGTTCAACTTACAGATCCCTACATCCGCACAAGCAATGTTTGATGCAGGGATCTCCCCCATCGCGCTATTGTTTCCTGACAGCAGGGAACCCCCCCCATTAGAATACACTGATCAGTGCTTGCTGATTGAGTGCTGGTTTTCCAGCATGGCCATTCGACAGAAAGCAGTCTACCATCCGACTGGCTTCTGTTGAACAGAAAGGGGCACACACAGAGTGAAATTTCAGCTGGTTCCTGCTGAACTGAACAATTTTCAGTCTGTGTATACCCAGCTTTAATTTAGGGGCCTAGTCTCACTTACTAATGCTACGGGCCCAACTAAACTTCCATACATGGACAAGAGAGACTTGGATGAAACCTTAGAACAGGCAGACTGGAACAAACTCTAGACAGCTACTTCCAAATGCTTTCTTTACATTAGTAAATTAGTGGGGTTTGCAGTTCTAAGGCCTAAGGCCTGGAAACAACCTATCAACTTCACGGAAGTGAAACAGAGAATGATGGACATTATGGCACATGAGAAACCACAATACTCAATGATACCCACACTAAATTTCTCAATGTTCAGACCCCATGGTTGGACTGTAATAGTCATATAAATCTTGACAGCTCCCTTCTTTCAGTGTAGTTAAGTCCCAGGAGGCTGGATTATGGTATGGACCCTACAGGCTCCCTTTGCCCCCATACCATCCTTCCCCTTTCTAGAATCTTCCTTTTCCCCCATATATTCTGCCCACTTAAATTTCTCCCCCTTTCTTTAGCACTCCCCTTTTTTATTCTCCCTTTCTTCTTGCAGGTGTCCTGCTGCGAAACAATGCGGGTTATTTACTAAAGGCAAATCCACTTTGCACTACAAGTGCACTTGGAAGTGCAGTCGCTGTAGATCCGAGAGGGACATGCAAGGAAAAAAAAAACGCATTTTAGCTTGCACGTAATTGGATGATAAGATCAGCAGAGCTTCCCCTCATTTCAGATCTTCCCCTCAGATGTACAGCAACTGCACTTCTACAAAGTGAATTTGCCTTTAGTAAATAACCCCCAATGTCTCTTACACATTACCCCCTTTTAACTTGCATACATTTTTTTCTTGGTCTGTCCAGGACGACTTCCCACAAGGACTCATTGTCTCTCCTAAGCTTTACCTTTTATTACTTAATTTAACACTGCTGCATCTTTTTGTCCAAAAGATGTATCTCATTCTCTTTGCTTTATCGTTTACACCCTTCTTTGATAACACAACAGTGAATGTTTACTTACAACATGTGCTTTTTCAAGTCAGGCTGTGTTTGTCTATGGATGCACATAGCCCGACTCAGGATCGAGCCCGCAAAAGTGCCCCCATAGCAAGTGGCTTGCCATGGGGGCATTCGGGGAGGAGGAGGAGCCAAGATCTCCAGCGGAAGACCCCAGAAGAGGAGGTTCAGGGCCACTCTGTGCAAAGCAATTGCACCGAGCAGGTTAAGTATAAGTTAAGTATAACGTGTTTATTATTTTCAGAACAAAAACCACTTTATAGCGGTATTAATCACTTGACCTTCGGAAGATTTACCCTTTATGTCCAGGCCATTTTTTGCAATACGGTAATGCTTTACCTTAACTAACAATTGCGCAGTCATGCAACACTGTACCCAAATAGAGCTTTCTTTTGGTGGTATTTGATCACTTCTGCGTTTTATATTTTTTGCGCTGTCAACTAAAAAAGACAGACAATTAAAAAAACAATTGTTGTGCTCTTGAGCTTCTGTGACGTAAGACTAATAGGGCGTACACACGGTCGGACATTGATCGGACATTCCGACAACAAAATCTTAGGATTTTTTCCGACGGATGTTGGCTCAAACTTGTCTTGCATACACACGGTCACACAAAGTTGTCGGAAAATCCGATCGCTCTAAACGCGGTGACGTAAAACACGTACGTCGGGACTATAAACGGGGCAGTGGCCAATAGCTTTCATCTCTTTATTTATTCTGAGCATGCGTGGCACTTTGTCCGTCGGATTTGTGTACACACTATCGGAATTTCCGACAACGGATTTTGTTGTCGGGAAATTTTATCTCCTGCTCTCCAACTTTGTGTGTCGGAAAATCCGATGGAAAATGTCCGATAGAGCCCACACACGGTCGGAATTTCCGACAACACGCTCCGATCGGACATTTTCCATCGGAAAATCCGACCGTGTGTACGGGCCATAAGTCCCAGGAAGACCTCAACCAATATAAATGTGCCCTCCTAAAATACTATTCCTGCCTCCACATTGACAAACAGACCTATTTTATCACACTCATTAACACATTATCATCCAGTCCCTGTCAACTCTTCTCTACCTTTAACACTCTACTCTGTCCTCCACTGCCTCCACCCACTAACTCACTCACTGCCAATACCTTCAAAAATAAGATTGATACAATTCGTGAGGAGATCTCCAATGTGCAGAGACCTCCCCCACTGAACACCCCATGTCCAAAGGTACAATAATTACTTCCCTTATTCAACCCTGCTAGTATTAACAAGGTTGCTAAACTTCTTCCTAACCACCTGCCACCTGGATCCTGCTCACTCGCAAATGATACGCTCACCCTCTGACTCTATTCTACACTCTCTAACTCACATTTTCAACCTCTCCCTCTCTTCTGGCATCTTCTTCAACTCTTTAAAACCGACGCTAGTCACTCCTATCCTTAAAAAGCTCTCACTGGACCCTGATGTGAGGGGGGCTCTGCCGAGGACACCTGATGTGAGGGGGAGCCCTGCCGGGGACACCTGATGTAAGGGGGAGCTCCGCCGGGGACTCCTGATGTGAGGGGGGCTCCGCCGGGGACTCCTGATGTGAGGGGGGGCTCCGCCGGGGACACCTGATGTGAGGGGGAGCTCCGCCGGGGACACCTGATGTGAGGGGGAGCTCCGCCGGGGACACCTGGTGTGAGAGAGGCTCAATGGAGACACCTGATGTGAGGGGGGGCTCCACTGGGGACACCTGATGTGAGGGGGAGCCCTGCTGGGGACTCCTGGTGTGAGGGGGGGCTCTGCTGGGGACTCCTGGTGTGAGGGGGGGCTCCTCTGGGAACATCTGATGTAAGGGGGGCTCCGCTGGGGGCACCTGATGCAAGGACGGACTCTGCTGGGACATCTGATGCAAGGACGGACGGCTGGTGGCAGGCGACGTGGCTAGTGACACGCTCAGGGATCCCACTGATTCTGCATTATGGTGAGTTAAATGATTTCATTTTATATTAATAATAGAAATAATGCACTTCAATCATCCTGACACCATAACAACCATGGTGCCGGAATGATTGAAGTGCTAACACCAGGTGTTTGGAGTATCTTTATCTGCTGATTGTTAAACTTTCTAGAATACACACATTTTTATTGTGTAGGATCTGGGGCTACTGTCCTGTCATTTCCCTCTCCCCTCTCTCCCCCCTCTCCCCCTCTCCCCCTCTCCCCCTCTCCATCCCTCATTCATCTCAGACTCTAACCACACCCTCTTGAGCCATGCCCATTTGAGCCACGCCCACTATGTCGCGTAAACCACGCCCATTTTACGCCGCTTCGCGTGCCGCTCTTGTATATTTTTCTTAAGCCATGCCAACAAACAAATGCCCCGCCCCCTAATTATTGTACGGCTCCGCCTACAGCCACAAAAGTGTCCCACATTTTATTTTTACAATGTTGGCAACTATGCTGCAGTGTCACTTACAACTCTACTTCCTCCTCTCCTCTTCCTTTCTCTGTCGGGGTCCACCAAGGTTTACCTCAATCTACACCTAATCCCTGGGTCAGTTGATTGCCTCCTATGGCTTTCAATATCATCTCTATGCTGACAACACCCAAATCTCTCTCTCCAACCCCCAGCTCACTCATCTGTCTTTTCATGCATCACCAACTTACTAACAGGCATATCAGCCTGGATGTCACATCACTTCCTCAAACTCAACCTATCCAAAACCGAGCTCATGATATTTCCTTCCCCATGTGCTTCTTCCCCTGATTTCTCTGTCAAAATCAACAGCTCAACTATTAACCCGTCCCCCCACGCCAAGGTCCTAGGTGTAATCCTGGACTCTGAACTATCCTTTCGGGCCCACATCCAATCGATGTCCAAAGCTTGCCGCCACAAAGCTTCTTATCCACTCCCTGGTCATCTCTCGCCTCGACTACTGCAACTCCCTCTTCATTGGCTTACCTCTAAATAGATACCTTACAAACAGCGTCTGCCACTCAACCAACAAATTAAATTCAAGATGCTAACAATAACTTACAAAGCCATCCACAAACTGGCCCCCAGCTACATCACTAACCTGGTCTCAAAATACCAACCAAATCGTTCTCTTCGCTCCTCCCAAGACCTCCTGCTCTCTAGCTCCCTTTGTCACCTCATCCCATGCTTGCCTTCAGGATTTCTCCTGAGCCTCTCCCATCCTCTGGAATGCTCTACCCCAATCTGTCCGACTATCTCCTACTTTGTCCAATTTCAGATGATCCCTGAAAACTCATCTCTTCAGAGAAGCTTACCTGGCCCCCACCTAACAACTGTACGTTTATTTTCTTCATCAGCTCACCCCCCACAATTTTTACCTCTTGTATCGCTTGACCCTCCCTCTTAGATTATAAGCGCTAAAGAGCAGGTCCCTCCTACTGTAATAAAGTGATTTGTATTTGTACTGTCTACCCTTAAGTTGTAAAGCGCTGCGTAAACTGTCAGCGCTATATAAACCTGTATAATAATAATCATAGGCAAGGATTAAAGCACTAACCAAATCATAAAAAAATGGAGTGATTCCCATTTCTTTAAGTGAGAGAACATCATCATGTGTGTTGTAGAGGTGAGGCAGTGTATCAGTGGAGGGTGGTTAGCACTTCGGTCCTCCATTCAGATCCTGACCAGGATACAACTTGTTACTCCTGCTTGCACAGGTCTCCTACTATACTCCAAAGACATGCTGGTGGGCTAATTGGCCCTAAAGTGCATGTGCATGTATTTAAAAATGTCATCCATAATATAAATGGATCAAAAAGGGTACTGGGATCCTCTGTTAAGTCCTGCTGAGCTAATTGGCACTAAACAGGCTGAGCTGATTGGCACTGAACAGGCTGAGCTGATTGGCACTGAACAGGCTGCATTGATGGGTACTCAGCAGGCTGCATTCATAGGCACTGAATAGGTTGTGCTGATGGGCACTAAACAGGCTGAGCCGATTGGCACTTAACAGGCTGCATTGATGGGTACTCAGCAGGCTGCATTAATAGGCACTGAATAGGTTGTGCTAATGGGCAGCCGCATTGATGGGCACTGAACAGGCTGAGCTGATGAGCACTGAACAGGCTGCATTGAACAAACCTACAGACTCGATCTTGTTTGTTGTAACCCGGGTAGCACCTGTATATGCTGGAATTTACACAGCTATAGACGCTATGCTATAATGGCAGTGATCAACAACTTATAATGGGACTGTGATAGGGTGGCAGGCAATCTGGCATTAACAGACACTACCTGGGCAGGTTAGTGACAGACATTGCTGGTGGCACTAATGACACTGGCTGGGAAGGTGTTAAACTGTGTGCCTAACAATGTTTACTGCTTTTACTTTTCTACCGGCTGTTTCTTTGTGATTTGCAGAGAAAAAAAGGCCAGAGCACTGTTTTCTGTACACAGAAACTTTGTGATTGGCTGAAATCTTCTGCCAAACATCCTGTGTCCAATCGCAGCACAGGTTGGCAGGGGGCGCACACGCATGCTCCCAAACTCAGAAGGGCCAATGTACAGGTACGTCATTATGCCTGCATCTGCCACCCGTTCGCAGTATATTTGTCGCAAGAACACACATACAGAGGTCATTAAGAGAAAGAAACCTGTGGGGGACTGTGTGGGCTGTCATTGACCAAAAAAAAATTGATTGCCTGTCTATTGCCAACATCAGTAATTTTGTAGTTCAGCTGAACCCGCACATTTAAGGCTGGATTCACACCTATGCATTTTTAGTGCTTTTTGCAGATTTACACTACAGTCCATTTAACATGGTTTCCTATGGAACACGCTCTGTAGTGCAAATCTGCAAAATGCACAGGTTTGAATCCAGCCTAACTGGCAATGCAGTCGGCCTTTGTGGAATGATTTGACAGACATCTGTGCAGGTTCATCTACAGATGTCTATTCAAATCGCCAAAAAGTAGTATAGGAACTACTTCTAGGAATTGGTGCGGCAACGTGCCGATTCGGACAGCGCCACTGGCGGCAATAGCTGCCGATTTGACATGTCTAAATGGCTCAATGTGAACGTAGGTGGAACGTATACAGCTAGTGAAGTCCAAACTCTTGAGATGTACATTTGTTTCAGGTCAGCGAATAAAGCAATGGATCATAAGGCTCAAATAAGCCAGTGAGGCCTCAAACACACAGGGGGGTTGATTTACTAAAGGCAAATCCACTCTGCACCAAAAGTACACTTGAATGTGCAGTCGCTGTAGATCTGAGGGGAAGCTCTGCTGATTTTATCATCTGAATAATGTGCAAGCTAAAATGCTGTTTATTTTCCTTGCATGTCCCCCTCAGATCTATACAGCACAGTGCTTTTGCTGTGAAATTTAGCCTCCTGTAACACCACAAAAAAAAAACCTGGCTGATCCTGCCAGTTTCTACTCTCCCCTTTGTAAACTGACCACTGTATCACAGCTGCTGAGCCCTGACACAATGGTCAGTTCATGTGCGTCAGTCATCCTCCCTCTCTTCTGTGCTCCTGTGTCCTCCTCCCCTCTGTGTCCGTAAACGCCCCCCACTTCTGCTACTGAAATCAGGTTTTTTTTTTACTATGTGCTCTGTTTATGTAAGGTGCTTCTGCTTTGTAAAAAATAAGCTGCTATATACCAGATTTGCGAGCGCTGACCACGTGACCCCACCAGCTCTCTCCTCTCGCATGACAGCTGCAGCGGGCAGAGCCACGTCTCCTGACTGATGTCAGCAGGGGATCCTCAGCCCCACCTGCTGCAGTTTTCAGGCCGAGAGAAGAGAGCTGGCAGGTCACATGGTCAGCAGTCAAAAATATAAGCTTATTTTTACAAAGCACAGACACAGGAGCACCTTTCATAATTAAACAGAGTGAATGGTGAAAAGTTTATATAGTGGCTTAATAACCACTTTAAGAATTTTTGGGCAATGCAGCAACAGCAGCCATTACCTCTCAATGTTTATCTAAAAGCTAGGTGCAATTCTACAATAAAATGTCCAAGGCAAAAGACTGAATTCAACTCCAAGAACACCAAATCAGAAACCTATAAAAGTTTTAATAGTTACAGTCAAGTCTTCAAACAAGAAAACCAGAGACAAAAGAACATGAAAATGAACAGAACAGAACAGGTAATAATTTAGGAAAGGTTTGTCTTGGTCTATGCAGCTTCTTCCTCAGCCTCTTCTTCGAATTCTCCCTCCTCTTCTGCTGTGGCATCCTGGTACTGCTGGTACTCAGACACCAGGTCATTCATGTTGCTCTCCGCTTCAGTGAACTCCATCTCATCCATGCCCTCCCCAGTGTACCAGTGCAAGAAGGCCTTTCTGCGGAACATAGCAGTAAACTGCTCAGAGATGCGCTTGAACAGCTCCTGAATGGCTGTGCTGTTACCGATGAAGGTGGCCGACATCTTAAGGCCTCTTGGTGGGATGTCACAGACCGCAGTCTTCACGTTGTTGGGAATCCATTCCACAAAGTAGCTGCTATTCTTGTTCTGGACATTCAACATCTGCTCATCCACTTCTTTCATAGACATACGGCCTCTGAACACAGCAGCTACAGTCAGATAGCGGCCATGACGTGGGTCACAAGCAGCCATCATGTTCTTGGCATCAAACATCTGCTGGGTCAGCTCAGGCACAGTTAAGGCACGGTACTGCTGGCTACCACGGCTGGTGAGTGGGGCAAAGCCTGGCATGAAGAAGTGCAGACGAGGGAAGGGCACCATGTTGACAGCCAGTTTACGCAGGTCAGCATTCAGCTGGCCAGGGAAACGCAGGCAAGTGGTGACTCCACTCATGGTGGCCGATACCAGATGGTTCAAGTCACCATAGGTGGGGGTGGTGAGTTTGAGGGTTCTGAAGCAGATATCGTACAGAGCTTCATTGTCTATGCAGTAGGTCTCATCTGTGTTTTCTACAAGCTGGTGCACAGACAGGGTGGCATTGTATGGCTCTACTACAGTATCGGACACTTTGGGGGAGGGCACAACGCTGAAAGTGTTCATGATTCTGTCTGGATACTCTTCTCTGATTTTGCTGATAAGAAGGGTACCCATACCAGAGCCAGTACCACCACCCAGAGAGTGTGTGAGCTGGAAGCCCTGGAGACAGTCACAGCTTTCTGCTTCTTTCCTTACAACATCCAATACTGAGTCAACCAGTTCTGCTCCCTCTGTGTAGTGACCCTTCGCCCAGTTATTTCCAGCACCGCTCTGACCTGAAAAAAGAAGAAGACGAAAAAGAAAAAAAAAAAAGTCAGATGTCTGCACGCATTGCACCAAGAGCCCCAATCTGATAACATTCCAAGTTCACAAATATTCTTAAAATTATTTTTTTTCCTAATCAATATACAGCTGTCACATGACCCAGCTCTTTCCCAGCCTGTCTGCAGGGAAACCGTGGCAGTAGGAACATACATACCAGCGGGTAGGTATCCAGACTTTGAGAACAGCCTGCACACCAATTTGTCAAGCGTGTGCTGGGGTTTAAATAAATGACCCGACTAAGGTTCTGGGCTTCACCCCAGCAGACAGGATGTTTGGTCCAGGAGTCAGGAGCGCTCCACCTAGGAGATGTGGGAGCCAGTGCAGCACGAGGCTGCTAGCTGTATGCACAGAGTTGGTGACCGACCAGTCTGTGGGAGACAGACCAAGGCCTAAAGGGTAAAGGCCAGTGCAGGAATGCTGCATTTACAAGCTAGAAGGGCTGAATTTCTTGTTTTGAAGCAAGAGTGAAATGCTAAATACCCCATGTGAGCGAAATTCAGGTTTGTTTTCTGGAATTTCTCTTTTAAATAAAAATGGGAAAGACAAGCCCTTAAAAAAAAAAAAAAAAAAAAAAGCATGTGGAGGTGTCCCTAAAGGCTCTACACATGCATATACTTTTAAATCAAAACCATTATTTTTTGGCAACATGGTGTTCGTGAATTTCTGCTAGTCACAGGCTCTGTCACTCCCCTCCAGCTCTGTGTTTAGAAGCCACCAATAATCCTAATGTAGGGAGTGGGCTGTCATTTATCAGTGTGTATACACCCACATGTGTGATAGGGAGGAAATGCTCAGCATAGAAACGCACTGAAAACTGAGCATGTGCACTAGCTGTCAGCACTACTCTGCATGTGGGGACATAGACAGGAGGGGGGAGAGCAGCAGCATCAACGCTTTTTTGCAGAATACAAATCCCATTAGTAACCGGGTGAGAATGTACAGCATTTATTAATAGTTTTTAATGTGGGTTTAATGACAATTTAGGTCACGCGATGGTCAGTGGAAAAAATCCTCTACCGACTATGGGGAGGGGTTGGCGAAAGGTGTTAAGCGATTTGCTTTGTTTCAACTACTTGGCACAGCACATGATCACTCAGATCTAAAGTTCGAGGGTTCTACCATGCTAAAAATGAAGTGTTTTATACAAGGTCCATGGTTTAGTCTGTTTCCTGCATTTGATTAACCAGAGAACTGAGCAATTTTCTTATGTTATCAACCACTAACTGCCCACGCTACAGCCAAAAGACGGCTACAGAGGGGGGCTTAGTTTCTTGGAAGGATGTCCGTGGACGTCCCCCTGCAATCCCACTCCTTCAGACTCAGCTGATCACAGATCGGGGTAAAGAGCCATTCACAGCAGCCCTTTACCATGTGATCAGCTGTGTCCAATGACAGCTGATCACGGAAGTAAACACAAGCCGGTTTGTCAGATTTTATTTCCTCACGCTGACAGTGAGAAAGAGCCAACAACCGGCTTGTGTTAAAGGGACATCGGCACTGATTATCAGGGCACTGATTGTCAGTGTTCTGATTGGCACTGTTGGGATTGCACTGATAGTTAGTACAGGAGAAAAATTTCCTGTTTGCAAAATTTTAGAACTATGAAATGTTTGGCCCCCAAATTTTTTTTTTTTATTTTAGCAAAACAAAAACCCAGTGGTGATTAAATACCACAAAAAGAAAGCTCAATTTGTGTGAATAGAAATGAAACTCATAAGGGTACAGTGTAGCATGACTGCACAATTGTCATTCAAAGTGCGGCAGCACTGAAAGCGGACAATTGGCCTGGGCAGGAAGGGGGTTAAAGTGCCCAGTAAGCAAACGGTTAAAGAAATGGCAACTGTGCCAAGGCATGGTTAACAGGTGAGACTGGAAACCAAATGAGGTTGGGCCCATTACCATGTCATTAACACCCATCCCTCGCCTTACAGCACACTGTATAAGCCAATACACCCAATAGTAATCTTTAAAAAACGCCAACATTTTCTTGTTTAGCATGTTATCAACCCCCTATTCACTTACCGAAGACAAAGTTGTCAGGTCTGAAGATCTGCCCGAAGGGTCCAGACCGCACAGAGTCCATTGTGCCAGGCTCCAGATCCACCAGAATTGCACGGGGAACATATTTGCCACCTGAAAGTACACGTTAGAGGTTGTAAGCACCATTTCGACTACTGGCTGTAAGAGAAGCACTAAAGGGGGGAGAACAGCTCACCTGTGGCTTCATTGTAGTACACATTTATTCTTTCCAGCTGGAGATCGCTGTCACCGTGGTATGTGCCAGTTGGGTCAATGCCATGTTCATCACTGATTACTTCCCAGAACTAGATTTAAAAAAAAAAAAAAAAAAAAAAAAAACACATTAGGTTTCAGTTAGAGCAACAAGTCATCACTGTGTCCTGTGTAGATCATACAGCAACCTGGCCAGCTAGACAAAGCATGCTCTCAGATATTTTGCCAGGTATTCTATTTAGCTTCCAAAATACACATCTCATGCAGTGCTTGTTCTCATCCAGCACAATTTTTCAACAGTTGCCATGAGCAACAGTTTCTAGTTTTATTGATCTACTGAACACTTTAAAGTGTTACTAAACCCACAACTGTAAAATCAGTCTGTATATGCAGTAAAGCATGCTTGTCATACAGTGGAACCTAAGGGGTTTCAAAAAAACAAAAAAAAAAAACAATCTTTCTTGGGAGAGTGCATGTGATCAGCAGAGGGCCAATCAGCACTGTCCAGACAGAAATCTGGGGTCCTGCATCTTGATAGGACAGCCAGTGCAGTATGAAAACTCCTATAAGCTTTAACCAGGCATTGATAGAAGTCACAAGACTGCTATATACTGCTAATAGAAAAAGGTATTTAGCAGTTTATATTTACTAAAATTATTGCATTTCCATGTTCTGTGTACTGTTGGAGACCAGAAATTAAAGCCAGGACCCTGCATTTACTAACACCTTAATGTCCTAAACATAACCTGTCAGGCATCTCAAACTATGCAATAGCACTCGTTAGGAAACCAGATACTATATGTAGTGCACCACCCTACCTACACAATCCATATAATGTCTAGTGTGAAGGCCTGCCACTGAAGATGGTTGGTAGACCTGGCAGAGATTGTACAGTTTGTAGCATGTATGGCCAGCATTACATAAGCAAGTTTGGCATTTTTGCCTGCCATACCTCTGTCTATCACTCTAAAATGGGCCAGTTTGCATTGTGGACACCCCATATTTAGTAGATCCTGAACAACTACACAGGTATTGGAGCAGACTTGACTACAGGTTCCTTGCTATCCCATCTAACAGGCTGTTGCCATGACGTTAGAAAACACCAGATAGCAACTAAGAAACCATCAACTTCCTTCAAAAGCCATGTGAAAAGGACTGCAAATTCCTGGGGGCTTCAAGGATCACTTTGCTGTAAATCCCTTGTTCCACACTTCTATTTCCAACAACTGTTAGATTCAGTGGTTCTCAACTCCTGTCCTCAGGACCCACTAACAGGCCAGATTTTATGTATTATCTTGGGGAGATGCAGACTAGAATACTGCAATCACTGAGCAGCAAATGATATCACCGGTGATGGATTTCAGTTATCTTGCAAACCTGGCAAGTTAGTGGGCCCCGAGGACAAGTGTTGAGAACCACTGCATTAAATGCTACTCAATGGGATGAGTAAAGTTATTGACCCAAACAGGCTTAGATCTCATTAGAAAGCCCAACCACAATCAGTCTCTTGTAGACATGCCCTGCCATAATGACAGCGCCAACTTCCACCTCAACTTCTGCCTACAAAACACTTTTCAATTTTATGGACAGATCAAGATCACAGGCCAACAGCCAGACAACTAATGCCGCGTACACACAGCCGGACCTGCCAACGGGCTAAACTCCGCCGGCATCTCCGACGGAAAGGTTTAGAACATGTACTACATTTGAGTCTGTCGGAAATGCCGACAGAAGAAATCTGATGGGGTATATACACTGCGTATACTGGGCGTAAGGACTCTTTTCGCCAAACACATTTTATTCATTTATAAAACACCAGTAATACAAATTGTCAGCTTTAGCTATGAGGATATTTGCATAGATCACCCAGTACAATGAGATCCAATACGGGACTAGCACAGAGAGCCAATCAAACCACAATAGTCCTGATCACCCAGACATTCCAATCTGTGCTGATGGAACAGAATTTCTATGCAATAGCAAGAAAATACAATCTGAAGGATAAGGCTTGAACCAGAAGTACCCATCAACTAGACAACCTCCTTTAGAGCCTCCAACACAGCACAGGGAGTGATTGAATGGAACCTGAATGGATTGCTCAGCTAGGTCTTCAAAAGACAGTTAGATCCAAAAGTAAAGTGAACAGATGAATGTGCGTTGTCAGCTTAATGCACACCTTCACCCAAAATTAAGTTCACCTCCCCCCCCCTCATTTACATTTGGCACTTTTTATTGGGGGGTCCATCTTATTTTGGCAGGTACCCGCTCCCCCAGATCGCCACAGCTATTTGAGGGAAAGTTTGCCCCCCCCCCCCCCCCCTGCAGTCCTTTGAGCCATATCACAGGTCCAAAAACTGCTGGACCATTCACAAAGCGCAGCACGACTCGCTCATGTGCAGTGTGGAGCTGCACTGCCAGCGCCTGGACCCAAAGTCAATTGATGAATCAGATTGGGTAAGGACATTGTTGGATCTAGGGACAGGTAAAAGTCAGCGCCTACAGTATTGGCAACTGACTTTTCGGGAGGGATGAGGTGTTGCGGGTGCTCCTCTTTAAGCAGCAACTGATTACCTGAGAATGGGCTCCATTCACACTCTAATGGACTTTTTTTGCACAACAGCATAAATCAGACGTCACTTGAATGGGCTGCCCTACGCTTCCCCCATTAAAGAAATCCCCTACACCTTTTTTCAAGTGCAGATCTTGGCACATTTGGGGTCCTAATCAATGGAACCACAAGAGTGATGTACATTTGTCACACATTCCTGGAGCACACTGGTGTGATTGGCATGACAGATCAGAGATCCTACTCTAGTCAGTCCACAATATCTTCAGGGCATTGCCCCTAAAGTTGATCTGTAACACTGATGTGACATCTATAATGAAGCAGGTTGCCATGGAGATGGGCACTAACGACAGACCACTTTCACACACACACGTGACTCAATATTTGAATTTGAAACCTGCAGAGCACGTGACACAACAGGTTGAAGGGCCACGCCCATTCATGGTTCGGCCACGCCCACCCCGCACAACATCAGGGAAGGCATCGGCTACTTTAACCCTTTAATAGCCGGACTATGAGCCGCTGGGAAGTCTGAGCGATACTTCCGTACTGGGGACCCCGAAGAGAGGCAATGGAGGGAGAGCCGAGCGGCTGGTCTCATAGATACCCCGACAGCTCACCTTGGCTCCGATCTGGTTGCCGCACTGGCCGGCCTGCAGATGTACGATCTCCCTCATGATGACCCGGGTGTGACGTTATCCTACAAGCCGTGAGGAGACTGACTGTAATGTAGTGTATCGAGCCGTTCGCACAGCTCCTTTTATAGGCGGGTCGTCGCCATGGAGCTTCTAAAGCTGTTCTTACGATTGGGAGGTAGTACGGGGGCGGGGCGAATAGGGAAGCGGCTATTGCTGGATAGCCCTGCCCGTCAAGTAGGTATCTTCATACTGCGTCGAGATTGGCTACTCGCCAGTCATTGAAGCTCACGGATTGGTTCCATTAAAATGATTGACTGTTTTCCTGATTGGATGCTTCTCAATAAAGGGCGGAGTCCAAGTAGCGTCCTAGCAACTGCTGCAATGCGCTTGGCGAAGTCTAGCCTAGTGGCAGCGCTATTCACAGATGTCTTTACGTTAGTGGTTGTGCGTAACTCCGTACGAGCCGCGCTGAGCTACGCCCATGCCGGTTACCAGGGCTCCATGGTTCCCGCTTGGTGTGGAGAGTCCCTAAGTGGTTTCCGTTAGTGAGGGCTCTGGGTGTTGTGTTTGTCCTGGTTACTGGTCTTGTGTCAGTGAATAGACATTCCTAAACACAACCTGTCTCCATGGATTCCCATAGACACAACTGAGCCTTGTACTGAGCTCTAATATAAGGGATCTATCAATAAAAAATCATCAGAGATACTCATAATCTTCACAATTATCGGGAATATCCTAATCCATACCATGATCTTAATTCTATATAATAAAGATCCTTGCATGAGTTGGAGGCATTGCATCGTGTGAGTGAGAAATGTCACCAGCACACCATGAGCTTTATTCAGTGATCACATCAACATTGGGGAGCCTCCCAGGACCCCTTCCTTTCATTAGACCCTTGTCACATGCCTGATGAAGGGGTCCTGCGAGGCTCCGAAACGTTGCCGTTTGCTGTGACAATGTGATCGCTGAATAAAGCTTTGCACCCATTTTGGTGGCCCATAGGGGTCGATTTACTAAAGGCAAAAAAAACTGTGCACTTTGCAGAGGGCAATTGCTCCAGAGCTTCGTAAATGAGGTAAGGCTTCACTTTGCAAAGAGCACCCAATCCCGTGCAAGGAAATTTAAAAAAACTGCATTTTTGCTTGTACATGATTGGATGATAGAAGTCAGCAGAGCTTCTGGAGCAAGTACTCTTAAAGAGGGCAATTGCACTTTGCAAAGTGCACAGTCTTTTTCCCTTTAGTAAATCAACCCCAATGTGTGCTGGTGACATCTCTCCCTCTGATTACTCACGGTTCCAGCCTGGTGGTCACATCGACACCCACTTCTACAGGAATGTGTGCCTTGGGAATAGTGCATTGGAATCCATGATCATGTGAAGTGGATGGTGTGTGTTCATATGCTTCCAAATCTGGGGGGGTCCAATCTTCCTTATAATGTGCGATAAGAACACCACTAAGTCTATTTATAAGGCCCCTTTCCATACGGGACCCTCTGTTCTGTCTTAGCAGACTGATCCCCTCCTGAATCCAAATCTGATCTGACATCCGTGTTCATTCTGTTCTGTTCTCCATCTTGTGATGAAGGAAAAACAGAGTTTGTCATTCCTATAGAGAGCAGGATGTAAATGGATGTGTGCCTGCCCACAGCCAGTCAGATCCGCAAAATTAGATCTGCAAATAAGCTTACAGTGTTCCCTCCAATGATCCTGAACAGATTCCAATGAAAACAGACATATCTGCTTATATCAAACCACACGTAGGGACACATTGCAGCCAGATTGGTAGAAGGCCTCATTCACACAAGCGTACTTAACCAATTGCCCACCAGGCCAATTCTGACATTTCTCTCCTACATGTAAAAATCATCATTTTTTGCTAGAAAATTACATAGAACTCCCAAACATTATATATGTTTTTTTTAGTAAAGACTTCTGATCCTGCACACAGGCCCACTGCTTTCAGAAAATGCCCCTGACCTCAGCTCATCATTGCGCATCCATTCCAGATGCTTGTATGTGACATCACATACATTATATACATCCTATACATCACATACATCACATACATCCCATACATCACATACAAGCACGTGGGCTGGATGTGAGAGGTGGATCAGCAGGATGAGTGTGCCAGGACAGGTAGATGTGTCTCATCTGGGCTTCCTTTCATCTCTCTGCATATCACGCATATCATAGATGAGAAGAGGGTACAGTGGTGGAAGAGATGAGAAGGGGGTTCAGTGTTGGGACAAGAGAGCAGAGGGGTACAGTGATGGGCTAGATGAGCAGGGGGGGTCAGTTTTGGGGAAGAAAGCAGGGGGGTAGAGCAGTGGGGCAGATGTGAAAGAAGGTGTATTGGTGGGGCAGATGAGCACGGGGTTATAGTGGTGGAGCAGGAGAGCAGGGGGAAAAGCAGTGGGGCAGGAGAGAGGGGGGGGGGTACAGAGGTGAGACAGATGTGCAGGAGGTACAATGGTGGGGCAGTTGAGAAAGCGGGTTACAGTGGTGGGGCAGATGAGCAGATGGGTTCAGTTTAAGGACAGATGAGACGGTGCTTCAGTAGACAGAAGAGCATAGGGATACGGCAGTGGAGCAGATGTGCCGGGAGGTACAGTGGTGGGGCAGATGAGAAAAAGGGTACATTGATGGGGCAGATGAGCAGGGGGTTACAGTGGTGGCACAGAAGAGCAAGGGGGTACAGTGGTTGGGGTTCTGATCTTCAGAAAAATAGTGGCCTCCAGCAAGAAGAAACAGAAGCAATGCTGGAGGAAATTTACAGCACCCACTAATTTTGGTAGCATAATTATTAATGTGGAATGTATGTTCCTTGCTTGTTCCTTTTTATCAAGTTGTTATGGGTAAAGTTCCGCTTTAAGGACACATACAAATTGGTTCCTTCCATGGGGGCTGCCATTGCTGTCCTTCCGAAAATGTTAAATTCCTGGCTTTTCTGCTGACCCCCTGACTTCCATACTTCCTGAATTAATGCCCCAGCACATACAGTGGGGATGGAAAGTGTTCAGACCCCCTTTTTCACTCTTGTTATATTGTATCCATTTGCTAAATTAATTTAAGTTCATTTTTTCCTCATTAATGTACACTCAGCACCCCATATTGACAGAAAAACACAGAATTGTTGACATTTTTGCAGATTTATTAAAAAAGAAAAACTGAAATATTACATGGTGCTAAGTATTTAGACCCTTTGCTCAGTATTTAGTAGAAGCACCCTTTTGATCCAATACAGCCATGAGTCTTTTTGGGAAAGATGCAACAAGTTTTTCACACCTGGATTTGGGGATCCTCTGCCATTCCTCCTTGCAGATCCTCTCCAGTTCTGTCAGGTTGGATGGTAAACGTTGGTGGACAGCCATTTTTAGGTCTCTCCAGAGATGCTCAATTGGGTTTAAGTCAGGGCTCTGGCTGGGCCATTCAAGAACAGTCACAGAGTTGTTGTGAAGCCACTCCTTCATTATTTTAGCTGTGTGCTTAGGGTCATTGTCTTGTTGGAAGGTAAACCTTCGGCCCAGTCTGAGGTCCTGAGCACTCTGGAGAAGGTTTTCGTCCCGGATATCCCTGTACTTGGCCGCATTCATCTTTCCCTCGATTGCAACCAGTCGTCCTGTCCCTGCAGCTGAAAAACACCCCCACAGCATGATGCTGCCACCACCATGCTTCACTGTTGGGACTGTATTGGACAGGTGATGGGCAGTGCCTGGTTTTCTCCACACATACCGCTTAGAATTAAGGCCAAAAAGTTCTATCTTGGTCTCATCAGACCAGAGAATCTTATTTCTCACCATCTTGGAGTCCTTCAGGTGTTTTTTAGCAAACTCCATGCGGGATTTCATGTGTCTTGCACTGAGGAGAGGCTTCCATCTGGCCACTCTGCCATAAGGCCCCGACTGGTGGAGGGCTGCAGTGATGGTTGACTTTCTACAACTTTCTCCCATCTCCCGACTGCATCTCTGGAGCTCAGCCACAGTGATCTTTGGGTTCTTCTTTACCTCTCTCACCAAGGCTCTTCTCCCCAGATAGCTCAGTTTGGCCGGACGGCCAGCTTTAGGAAGGGTTCTGGTCGTCCCAAACGTCTTCCATTTAAGGATTATGGAGGCCATTGTGCTCTTAGGGACCTTAAGTGCAGCAAAAATATTTTTGTAACCTTGGCCAGATCTGTGCCTTGCCACAATTCTGTCTCTGAGCTCTTCAGGCAGTTCCTTTGACCTCATGATTCTCATTTCCTCTGACATGCACTGTGAGCTGTAAGGTCTTATATGGACAGGTGTGTGGCTTTCCTAATCAAGTTCAATCAGTATAATCAAATACAGCTGGACTCAAATGAAGGTGTAGAACCATCTCAAGGATGATCAGAAGAAATGGACAGCACCTGAGTTAAATATATGAGTGTCACAGCAAAGGGTCTGAATACTTAGGACCATGTGATATTTCTGTTTTCTTTTTTAATAAATCTGCAAACATGTCAACAATTCTGTGTTTTTCTGTCAATATGGGGCGTGTACATTAATGAGGAAAAAAAATGAACTTAAAGAGGAGTTCCACCCAGGGGGCCCATGAAAAAAAAAAAAATTAAAAGTCAGCAGCTACTGACTTTTAATTGGACACTTACCTGTCCCTGGGTCCAGCGATGCGGGGGAACGAAGCCCCGCTCGTCTCCCCCTCCGTTCAGCGGCGCCGGCATTGCAACTGTGGGCCCTGGGCTGTGGCTTCACAGCCTGGCACCCACTGTGCATGCGCGAGCGGCGCCGCGCGCCGTGATTGGCCGCTCAGTCACCTGGGACCTGTAATGGGTCCCAGATGATTGACAGGAGGGAGGGAGCAGAGCGGAGCCCTTCCTGTGCCGAGGGGGAAGTGATGTCACCAGCACAGGCACTGGAAGAGGCAGACTACGAGGGACTACCTAGCAACAGGCATTTAGAGGTAAGTTAAAAAAAAATATCCAAATGGGTTTTTTTTGGTTTTATTTTAGGATTTTTCATATATTTTTGTTTTTTGGGTGGAACCCCATTTTAAATGATTTTAGCAAATGGCTGCAATATAACAAAGAGTGAAAAATTTAAGGGGGAGTCTGAATACTTTCTGTCCCCACTGTATATGCTCATACATCGGAGAAAAGTCAAAAAACCTTATCTGTGCTTTTTCCAGGTCAGTGGCCCAAACACTAGAGAGTCCGTATAACAGCCAAGCACATAGCATTTTCAGAAGAAAAGGACAGACATGACAACCTCCACATTTCTGTCATGGCAGGCTTCCTTCATAGCTTATAACCATACCCCCCCGTACAGACAGACAAACTCCAATATAATGTCTGTCATGTAGAACATTTCCAACGGAGCCTAGGCAGTTGGTCACATGCTTACAGATGAAGGGTTTTATGGGACTTCTATCCAGATAGACAGACCAGAAGCATTTTCTTTATTAACACATTAACAACCCCGGTGATTTATAATATGGTTTAGTGATGAATTTTCTATTTTGTGTGTTTGTCCTTTAATTAATAACATATTGTAAATTGTATACGTAAATTGCTGACATGTCACAATATACAGTAACAGTATAATTTTTAGCATTTGAATCTCCTCTCCCCCAGTGATCACTCAGACCGTACATTATAACTTTGTAGCAAGTCACAAGGTTAAAGGCAACAAAACAAAAGGGCTGACCTGTGCAAAACCACATGTGTACACACAGTCCAAGACACAAGGATGCTGAAAGACACCACGGTTTACATATTGTGTCATGTAGGTGAAGGATTTTACCCCATGAAACAGCTGACCATAAATGATACCTGAACCAAGATGGTGCAGGCTTTCTGGGGAGAAAGCGAAAATGAAGGGATTGTCAGGGGGGTCGGGGGTACAATGACCTCTGCGAGAGGTAAGAAACACCTGGAACTGTCACATTACAGTCTCCGCTGTGCTGTGTTGATCTGCATAGATGAATGCAGGCTCAACTCAAGGGTACATAGAAAACAATTGTTTTTTATGTGCCCTGTTCACACCACAACATTGTGCTGAAAGGTGGTGCCTCTTCAGAGTCCCGAAACAATTTTCCTGCACACCTTCAGTCATTTTTTTTATCTTTCCATTTATTAAATCTTCGGTCCTTGTTGTTGTTTTAACTTTGGATAGTAAAACATTTTTTTTCTGCCAGTAAATACCTTATACAGCCCACTTCTTGTTTCTTGTCTGGTCATTAGACTAGGCTTTTGACATCATGCACAGCTCTCTCTCTCTCTCATCCTTCTGAGAGTTTGCCAGGAAGGGGGGTGAGTCATAAGAGAGCCAATGAGGGCTGCAGAGCTGGAGGTGTGCCTTTGTGTGTCTGTGTAAATCCAGGAAGTGAACAGGAAGCAGCTTCAGCTGCCCACAGTTAAAATGGATGCAGCCAGACTCAGTGGAGGGAGATTTCTGCAGCATATTTGGCAAGTACAGAGTCACAGTATGTATAAAATAATATGCAAAGTGGTTGGAGGGAAGCTTCAGAATGGCAAAGATGTTTTTTATTACAAATTATATGAGCAGACTGCAATTCCTCTTTAAGCCCTGAGGAAGGAGGAGTTCACCCTAGGCCTGGCTGAGCCAGTGTCAGGCCTACAAATCAGTGCTAGCTGGTCCGGGAAGTGCAAGCAAGTGATGTGCTGGAGTTGAAGATTGGAGTTGTATATACCGGAGGTGTATATAGTCAGTCCCATATATATTTTTCTGCAATCAGTTTGGGCACCTTATGAGTATCACATCCCCATCCAGGTTTATTCCCCTCAAAAAAAAATACAAAACAAAGTTCAAGGACTGGTTTACTGCCTGAGGGTGAATGAGAACTGTGTGCCTGGCAGGATGACAGACGGACCACAACATTCAGCAGCCTTCAAGAGTGTACTGCTACATTTGGGGGGTCGATCCCGGATGTCTGTTCACAGGTAAGCTGCCAGCCGTTGCCCCTAGCAACCGAAGTTGACCGAGCCAGGGGAACTGTACTTTGTTCCACCAATTGAGGGACTGAACCCAGGGGAAGGATTTCTGTGCTCTGCCTGCTATCTATGCTACAATAACAAGTGCCGTTGTCCATAGCAAACAGCGGGAGCTGCCTGTCAAACTATTGCTGCCTGCTTACCCAGTCGCCCAACCACAGCTGGGATGGGCACTTGTGCTTTAAATCTGCAATTCAGTGACTTTCTACCATGTGCTATCGCCCGTGGCAACCACAGCGGGCGATCGCGCCCATGGATTACAAATATGTCCAGCGATCTGTTAGTGCTGGACATCCTGAACTTTTGCTTTAGACTCCTGCTTTATACAGTAAAGTGTGCCTGGAGATGTCTGCTGTTGCCCGGGGTGATCAGGGTAAGCCTGCAGGTGCCTGCGGGCGGGACTGTGCTAAAAGTGTTCCCTTCAGTGAGGCATGGGCCACAAACTTTATTGTTGCTACCGGAAAAGTCAGTGGTCATCTGCCTTCAGTTGCTTGGGCACATTCGGTGCCCAACGACATGCCTAGACAAGGCTAGTTCCAGTGTGCCTGCAAACTTCAGTTTGTCTAACAAGTGGTTACAATAGTACGCCAACAAGGGGCCTGCCTATCAGTTTCGCAGATGCCAGCCTGTCTAGAAGCAAGGGAGCAGTGCCATGCCGTAGAGGAGACCCAGCGTTTCCTGCTAGCAGATACCACGAGGCAGAGGAGCAAGATGGCGGAGTGTGCTCATGTGTTTCCAGCGCTGACCTGGTTGCCTGATATGCAGGAATGGACACTGGTGGATACTGGTGTTCAGTTGGAGCATCGCGGGGGATTCTAGTTTATTCCCCTCAATAAAAATACAAAACAAAGTTCAAGGACTGGTTTTCTGCCTGAGGGCGAATAAGAACTGTGTGCCTGGCCTGTCAGGGTGACAGATGGACCACAACACTCAGCAGCCCTCCAAAGGGGATACCACTACACCCTTTTTTAGATTTTTTTTCTGTGTCCCATTGGAAGGATTCTCCTTCACATTCCATACTGGAGAGACGAGAGAAAGTAAGAAGAAATCTCTCCAAAGAGTGGGGAAATCCCCACCTAGGGCTCGTTTACACAGAGAGTCAGGGGTGTTAAAAGCAGGCGGTTGAGCCACAGTTTTACAGCCCCCTGACCACCCACCTAAACAATGGCATAAGCTATTCACATGTCATGACTCTAGCAAAAGTGAAAACGCATGTTGCATTCGTCGGGTGGTACCGCTGCCGAACACGACCTATTTAAGTGTATAGGGCCACAACCGCCTTGCAAATGTGTGCAATGCACGCAGTGGTTCAGCGTTTTTTAGGTTAAAACAGGTGGTGAGAAGGCAACACATCCTCCCCAGGCTATTAAATGCCCTTTGAAGAACAATTCACCATGGCTCACTTTTCAGAGGGGCGGCAAATGAACCAGGTATCCCCTTTGAAAGATTTCCCCCTCCCCAGTGATTGCATGGAGGGCTATAAAAACCTGATGGGTTCCAGCTCTTCCTTTTTTTATCCGTATAACAGGCAGTGCTTTTTCTCCTGACCTCATCACCTGTAAAATATAAAAAATATCTCCCATTTTTTTTTTTATTTAGTTCTCCTATTTTCCACAATTGGCGGTGGTCTCTGACCTCCTCACAGATATCACGCTGCTACTAATTCCTCTCAAGCTTTGGTGCAGCCTTCACATTTTTGTTGGGATTACTATGGTTACCTCAAGGAAAATAAATCGTTCTTTCAAAGCAAATTGTATACAAACTAAATATTACAATGAAAACCTGCAAGAAGAAACCATAATCCAAAAAACATCGACCTCCTTTGTTCTGTTTTATCCTTTAATTCTAAACCATTATTATTGGAATGGTGGTTCATTAGTTCCAGACTTTTACATTGAATGACACTTGTTGTCACTTACTTTCTTCGGCCTTTTTGTTCAAATCGAGCTTTGAAAGAAATGAGGAATTGTGGTTCTGTATGTATTTTTGTATGTATATATTCAATTGTAGTATTTAATTGAAATGCACATGCGTAATCAGGGCCGCTGATAAGGCAGTACAGCCGGCCCTCCTGTACTGGGCCCGGGTCCCATTTGTTTATAAGAGGGGCTTGGCACCGGATGAGCAGAAACACCGGCTGTGCTGCCTCATTTCTGAAACAAATCCTCCTGTGGCTCCCCCTGAAGCCCAGCGGCATCTCCTTCTCTCCCTTCCACCGCATTTCCCCTGCTTCGGGAAAAGACACAGGGCGACTGCTTCCAGTATCTGCGCTTCTCTCCCCTGCTGCACCGATCACCCCCCTTCTGGGTCCTTCATCACCAATCCTCCCGCAGCGCTGCCCGCTCTCATTCTCTCCCTATTGCGAACTGTATCTGCTGCTGGGACAAACAGGAGGACTAGGAGGTCAGTGTATGGCCCACTTAGGTTTAAGGAGGGTCCACAAAAATGTAATGACCGAGCAATGAGCAACAGATATTGATGGTTTCAATCAACCCAAGTTGATCAGTTGTGGCGGGGGAAAAAAAACAATAGTACAGAGTCAATCAATGGTGTTTTTTTGTGCCCTAAGTCAAACTTTTTCTATAAAGGGCCAGTTTACTGCCCTTTAGACTTTAGGGGGAGCCATTCGGAGTAAAAAATGTCCCGGCATCAGTGGGAATAAACACTGCCCCATTATTTGTGTCAGTGAGAGGAAGTGTACCCATCATTGGTGTCATTGGGAGTAATCATGCCTCATTGTTGGTGTCATTGAGAGGAATTGTGCCCCATCATTGCTGTTATTGGGCCCCATTGTTGGTGTTATTGGGAGGAACTGTGCCCCATCATTGGGAAGAATTATGCCCCTTCATTGGTGTCAATGGGGGAATTATGCCCCTTCATTGGTGTCAATGGGGAAACTATGCCCCATTGTTTGTGTCAGTGAATGAAATAGTGCTGCAAGGGCCAGATAAATGCAAACAAAGGGCCGCATCCGGCCCTTGAGCCACAGTTTGGAGACCACTGCCACTAATTTGTACTCCAACGGTCTGACCCCAGCATCTTCTGCACGGCTTCCTCTAGGTATCGGTCTTCAGCCACCCCGATTGACCTACCATGGGATGATGTCATCAAGGCGGTATATCTGCGTGAGGCGGTCCATAAGCGGTTGATATGACTGATTTCTGATTGGGACTCTAAAACAAAGTTAATACTGCAGCTGCAGGAACAGATTCACAGGACTCAATCACTGTGTTTAAAATGTCCGTTCCATGAAAATGTATTATTACATGTTATTTTATACATAGATAAGAAAGGGGTGGTGTGAGATGTTATTAAAAACTAACAAATAGAAATATGTTATTAAAAGCTAACAATTAAAAATACATTTTTTAAAAATAGCAAATAGAACAATTGCAAAAGTAAAACCTTGAGAAGGGAGGGGGGAGTAGAGAGTGTTTAGTAGGAGAAGTGTCTGTGTGTTAGGTGAAGGTTACAGAACACATTTCAACAGTGAGAACAAAATGGAGTCTCTTGTGCTTAAATGAACAGTACAGTGAATGTCCATGTTACGGTTAAACTACTCCACAACTTTATCCCTGACCTGTCTGGCGTGTTCCTTGGCCTTCATGATGATGTTTGTTCACTGAGGTTCTCGAACAAACCTCTGAAGACTTCACAGAACAGCTGTATTTATACTGAGATTAAATTACACACAGGTAAACTCTATTTACTAATTAGGTGAATTCTGAAGGCAATTGGTTCCACTAGATTTTAGTTAGGGGTGTCAGAGTGAGTAAAGGGGGCTGAACACAAAATGCACGCCACACTTTTTAGATATTTGTAAATAATTTTGAAAACCATTTATCATTTTCCTTCCACTTCACAATTATGTGCCACTTTGTGTTGGTCTATCACATGAAATCCCAATAAAATAGATTTACGTTTTGGTTTTAACATGACAAAATGTGGAGCATTCCAAGGGGTATGAATACTTTTTCAAGGAACTGTATAAGAGCCCGTTCACACCAGCTGGGAAACCTTGTTCAGTGCAGCCCCAATGCATGGAGAAGGCATTCTGTTTGTTCTGTTGTAATTAATGTGAGTTTCAAGGCACTGTAACTCTTTGATCTCCCCTGATGTCAACCCCTTCCCTGCCAGCGTCATTAGTACAGTGTCAGTGCATATTTTTTAGCACTGATCACTGTATTGGTGTCACTGGTCCCGAAAAAGTGTCAAAAGTGTCATTTAGGTGCCCAATTTGTCTGCCGCAGGGGCTGAAGTGGTTAAAGCAGGGTTAGGTTATAAAAAAATATCCAAAGCTTTGAACATCTGATGGTGCACTGTTCAATCCATAACCTGAAAATGGAAAGAGTATGGCACAGCTGCAAACCTACCAAGACATGCCCGTCCCCTTAAACTGACAGGCCAGGCAAGGAGAGCATTAATCAGAGAAGCAGCCAAGAGGCCCATGGTAACTCTGGAGGAGCTGCAGAGATCCACAGCTCAGGTGGGAGAATCTGTCCACAGGACAACTATTAGTCATGCATGACACAAATCTGTCCTTTATGGAAGAGTGGCAAGAAGAAAGCCATTGTTGAAAGAAAGCCATAAGAAGTCCCGTTTGCAGTTTGCGAGAAGCCATGTGGGGGACACAGCAAACATGTGGAAGAAGGTGCTCTGGTCAGATGAGATGTTGAACTTTTTGGCCTAAAAGCAAAATGCTATGTGTGGCAGAAAACCAACACTGCACATCACCCTGAACACACCATCCCCACCGTGACACATGGTGGTGGCAGCATTATGTTGTGGGGACGCTTTTCTTCAGCAGGGACAGGGAAGATGGTCAGAGTGGATGGGTTGATTTATGGAGCTAAATACAGGGCAATCTTAGAAAAAAACCTGTTAGAGTCTGCAAAAGACTTGACACTGGGGCAGAGGTTCACCTTCCAGCAGGACAATGACCCTAAACATACAACCAGAGCTACACTGGAACGGTTTAGATCAGGGATATGCAATTAGCGGACCTCCAGCTGTTGCAAAACTACAAGTCCCATCATGCCTCTGCCTTTGGGTGTCATGCTTGTGGCTGTCAGAGACTTGCTATGCCTCATGGGACTTGTAGTTCTGCAACAGCTGGAGGTCCGCTAATTGCATATCCCTGGTTTAGATCAAAGCATATTCATATGTTAGAATGGCCCAGTCAAAGTCCAGACCTAAATCCAATTGAGAATACGTGGCAAGACTTGAAAATTGCTGTTCACAGATGCTCTCCATCTGACAGAGCTTGAGCTATTTTTGAAAGAAGAATGGACAAAAATATCACTCTCTAGATGCAAACCTGGTAGAGACATCCCCAAAAAGACTTGCAGATGTAAATACAGCAAAAGGTGGTTCTACAAAGTATTGACTCGGGCTGAATAGAAAATGCACGCCACACTTTTCACATATTTATTTGTAAAAAATTTTGAAAACCATTTATCATTTTCCTTCAACTTCACAATTATAGTGCTGTGAAATAGATAATCCAAGTAAATACAAAATGCAGTTTTTAAATGATAGTTTAAATTTATTGAGGCAAAAAAGCTGTTCAAACCTGCCTGGCTTTATGTGAAAAAAGTAATTGCCCCCTATATCTAATAACTGCTTGTGCCACCCTTGGTGGCAACAACTGCAATCAAGCATTTGCGATAACTGGCAATGAGTCTTTCACATTGCTGTGGAGCAATTTTTGCCCACTCTTCTTTGCAGAATTGTTTTAATTCAGTCACATTGGAGGGTTTTCCAGCATGAACAGCTTGTGTAAGGTCATGATACAGCATCCCAAGTGGATTTAAGTCCGGGCTTTGACTAGGCCACTCCAAAACCCAAATTTTGCTTTGTTTAAACCATTTGGAGGTGGACTTGCTGTTGTGTTTTGGATTATTGTCCTGCTGCATTACCCAAGTGCACTTGAGCTTGAGGTCACGAACTGATGGTCGGACATTCTCCTTTAGGATTTTCGGGTAGAGCTCGGGCAGAATTCATGGTTCCATCCTGTGTCTGAGTGTTGGTATGATGTTCTTGTTATGAAATGCTGTTTTAGTTTTATGCCAGATGTAACGGGACGCACACCTTCCAAAAAGTAAAATTTTTGTCTCATCAGTCCACAGAATATTTGCCTAGAAGTCTTGGGGATAATCAAGATGTTTTTTGGTAAATGTGAGATGAGACTTTGTGTTCTTTTTGGTCAGCAGTGGCTTTGGCCTTGGAACTCTCCTATGGATGCCATTTTTGCCCAGTCTCTTTCTTATTGTTAAATCATGAAAACTGATCCTACTTGAGGAAGGTTCACCACTGTTCCAAGCTATCTCCATTTGTGGATAATGGCTCTCCCCGTGGTTCATTGGAGTTATAAAAACATTAGACATGGCTTTGAAAGCCTTCCTATACCGATATATGTACATTACTTTGTTTCTAATCTGTTCTGTAATTTTTTTTTAGATTGGGGCATGTGTGATCTGTTAGCGTGCTTCACCTTGTCAGACAGCTTCTATTTATGTGATTTCGTGATTCAACAGGTCTGGCAGTAATCAGGCCTGGGTGTGGCAAGTGAAATTTAACTCAGCTTTCCAAAAAATTGTGGTTAATCACAGTTCATTCATGATTCAGCATGGGAGGGGGCAATTACTTTTTCACATAGGGCCAAGCAGGTTTGAACAGCTTTTTTCCCTTCATAAATGAAATAATAATTAAAAAAATGCATCTTGGATTTACTCTGATTATTTTTGTGTAAAAATTTGTTTGATGATCTGAATTATTTAACTGAGAAATATGCAAAAAAATAAAAAAAATCAGGAAGGAGGTAAATACTTTTTCACAGCACTGTATGTGCCTTTGTGTTGGTCTATCACATAAAATCCCAATAAAATACATTTAAGTTTTTGGTTGGAACATGACAAAAATGTGGAAAATGTCAAGGGGTATGAATACTTTTTCAAGGCACTGTATGTGATACCTGGAGAGACTTTCATTAACACTGAGCAGTTGCTATGTCAAACAAACCTCCTTAGCAACCAGATAGTTGTGTATGTGGCAGATCACTACTGAACTCCTAGCAACAGCCTGTTCTTCTATCTGCAGGCAGTAAAGGACATGGGAAATGCACAGTACCTTAAATTCCACAAAGACAGCCATATGAAATAATTAAAACACCGGACCTTATATTTGGCAATAAATGGCCGTGGCACTTTATTTTGGTTTGAAACATAAATAAATATCGTATAACAAATTTAATCGATGAGGAAATAATTCAAAGTATTAATATCTCATTGCTTATGGCGCGTAGACACACGATCCGAATATCATGCGAAAACGGTCGTCCGAGGAAGGATCGTACGATTTTCGGATCATGTGTACACTACTTTCGACAGCCGATCACGACCGTTCATCCGATATTATTCGATCAGGCATGCACGAAAATTTTCCTCATACGATTCCAGATCGTACGATTTTCAGTTAGTCAGTATAGTTGTCGTCCGGAAATTCAATACAAATGCATTACAACACTTCTGATTTTTTTTTCTGTCGTACGAGAATTTTCGTGACTTTTTTAGCTATTCAATTTCTACTTGCGACTATTAAGCGTAATCGGTCGTACGATATTCGGATCGTGTGTACGGGCCATAAGTCATAAAAAGACTCAAGCAAAACATATTCAAACATAAAGCAGCCCTCCCCCGAATGAAAAAAAACGACAAATAATTGCTCGCGACGGGCGGGAGGGTGTTTAGCTCTCTTGCTGTGATGATCCCTAAAGGAAGGCACACCTGCGATGGGACCTTTTTATAATGAGCCCTACACCTTCTGGCAGGTTCTCCTACTTTTGATTGGCTGATCACACCTGTCCGGCCAGGTGAACTAAATTCTAAACAAGACAACACACCAGTTTATTCATGTTCTAACATTATGGAAGTAAATCAACCACAATTGATAAATAACTCATTTAATTAACAGGATAGAAGTGAGGGGGAGGCAGCCGCAGGCCCATGCAAGTGTGTCCAAATAAATTGAGCCCACTACAGCAATCCGAGAAACGCACACAGACTTTTATAAACATCTGTCCTTTTCTGCTAAACTTCCTATAATAGAGTATATATATATATATATACACATATATATATATATATATATATATATATATATACACATATATATATATATACACACACACACACACACACACATATACATATATATATATATATATATATATATATATATATATACACACACACATATATATAAAAGAGTCTATGATAGAAGTCTGATGGTGAGACCAAGACAGTGCTGCAGAGTAAATAAAGGTCATACTGACACCTTTTGATGCCAAGTTGCTGACTCTCTATCCTGGAAATCAGGGGAAATCTCTCCAACAAGCAAAAAAAAAACATATTTAGAAGGGCAGACCAGTTCTTGGAGGCAATTTCAATGTCAGCCCTGATTCCCCGTTAGATCCCTCGCTCAGTCGCTTTACATATTCCTTTACTTTCCGTAATTATCGCAAGACCTTGCAACACTATCATCCAAGGTGGTGGATATCATAGAATCAGAACAATGGATGGCCACCTGTGAAGGCCAACATGATAGGTTCTATGCTATCTGGGCGATTGTTTTATATGACACACAGCCTTTAGATGGATCCACGTTTTATTATTTATTCCATTGGTCTCCAAACTGCGGCCTGGGGACCCGATGCGGCCCTTTGCTTACTTTTAACTGGCCCTGGGGGCCATAATTGTCCCCCACTGACACCAATGAAGGGACACAATTCCTCCCACTAATACCAATGCTGGAGCACAATTATTCCCAATGCAACCAACAATGTGGCCCAATGACACCAAATGATGGGGCACTATTCTTCTCAATGGGACTCACAATGGGGCAACAATTTCTCCCAATGACACCAACAATGGGGTCCACTGACACCAATGAAGAGACACAATTCCTCCCACTAATACCAATGCTGGGACACAATTTTTCCCAATGACACCAACAATGGGACCCTATTACTCTCAATGAGACCAACAATGGGGCCCAATTGCCCCCATTGATGAGGCACAATTACTTTCACTGAAACAAACGTGGGGCACTATTTTTTTCTTTACTGACATCAGGACCTTCTCTTCTCCTAATTGCCACTGTCTGCCCCCCCCCCCCCCCTAAAGACTGAAAGACGGTAAACTGGCCCTTTGTTTAGAAAGTTTGGAGACCCCAGGTTTAGTCTACTGTTACTATGTTCTTCTGTTCTATTTCACGATTGGGTGAATGCATTAATGAATTTGACTGTGCTTTGGAGTCTTTTTTGATTTGCTTCTCCTCTTACCTTTTCTCCTCCTCCTCCCTTTTTTCTTCCTCTTTCTCTTACAAATTCAAAGTAGTTACTATGCCCTTGGCAAACTGTCATTCCTCACATACATGCATTGTCTTTCAAATCTTCCTGTTCAAATGATAACCTAACCTGTCAATAACCTGGATGATGTCATATAGCATTACGTACATGTGCAGCTGGTCTATTGTGTTATTGTATTGCGCTGAAAAAAATCCTGAATAAAAACTATACCAAAAAAAATATGTTAGTTGAATGAAAAGTTAGAACAAATGCCGCGTACACACGGTCAGACTTTTCGACCGGACTTTTGACGGACTTCCGACGGACTTTCTAACAAACGGACTTGCCTACACATGATCACACCAAAGTCCGACGGATTTGTACGTGATGACGTACACCGGACTAAAATAAGGAAGTTGATAGCCAGTAGCCAATAGTTGCCCTAGCGTCGGTTTTTGTCCGTCGGACTAGCATACAGACGAGCGGATTTCTGGGTCTGGCGGAGTTACGACTAAGCAAGTTCCAAATTTAAAGTCCGTCAGATTTGCGACTGGAAAAGTCCACTGAAGGTCCGGTGAAGCCCACACACGATCGGATTGTCCACCAGATTTGGTCCGTAGGCGTCCGTCGGACCAGTCCGGTTGAAAAGTCCGACCGTGTGTAAGCGGCAAAAGTAGTGTTTATTTCCCCAAATGGGAAGATGTCTTCTCACTTTCCATGCAGGTGACCTCTTGTATGTCATGGCCTGATAGGGTGTCACTAAAACAGGAAGTGAGGATGTTTACAAGAGATCTATCCTTTACTGCTGAGCTTCCTATGATGAAGAGTCTATGATGAAGGTCTAATGGTGAGACCAATTTTGGTGAGGACCAAAAAAAAGGGCCCTGTGTGAGATTTGGTCCGAATGCAATGAAAATTCAGCCATACAATCTGTTCGCATCGCACAGACATCACATGCGATTTGCACTGCAGTGCGAATCACATCCGATGTCGGACAGCGCACCAGTGTGCATCGAGCCTAACAGCCACTAGCGATAATCACATGTAAAATCCAGCAGGCTGGTTGTACCAAATCGACCAACTTGGGTACATGCAGCCTGCCCATACATGGTTCGAATCTTGTATGTGGCCGGCTTAAGACAGGAAGCGAGAGGAGTTTACAGGAAACTTAGCTATCCATATCTCTGGATCTAATAATGGTTTGAAATGTGGCTTTGACCGAAGGTTACCTCTGCTTATGCCAATTTTTGTTATGACCAGGTTTGGATTACATCTAAGTACCACTGGTATGGGCAAGTTATTTGAATACAGTCTAGTGCTCTATTAAAGTGTTACTAAACCCAGGACCCTGCATTCACTATATGGATAGGGACATCCCCCAGCCAGGAAACGACATGGGCTCTATATAACGTGCTGCAGCTTCTAATGCACACTGTGAGAAGCTCATAATGTGCGGTAAAATGAGACTAAGTAATTTCAAGAGAGGAGCCTGTACAATTGTGCAAGTCAGAAATGACTGGAGTTCGGCTTTAGAGTAGATTGATACTGTGTGTTAAATATTATTAAGGGATTTATGATGCAGTGTCTGAATGTTATTATTCTTCATGTATCGGCATAATCCACACTCGATACAATTTGTTGCAAACATCCCAATGCCATTGTAATGATAAGTCCATGGAAAGAGACAATCTTCCCTTGGCTAAGGTCAATAAGAATATATAGTAAATATATCATTTATAATTCATCAACGCACATTTGTTTTATTTTTTTTATAATGCTCCTTTATGGTCTGCATGCAGTACAATCATGATATAAGAGTTATATGATGAAGCCGTTCCAGATTATGTTGTATAACATCATTTTTGCAATTGTAAAACTGATCTACACTCACAATCTAGATCCATTCAGTCAATACGGGAGGCAGATAAGGCTGCAATTCCTGTAGAATGGTGAATAGAGACTCAGGTGTTGATACAAGGCAGGATGGATCCATGCTTTCATGTTGTTTATTCCAAATTCTGACCCTAACATCTGAATGTCGCAGCTGAAATCGAGACTCATCAGACCAGGCAACGTTTTTTCCAATCTTCTTTTGTCCAATTTTGGTGAGCCTGTGCAAATTGTAGCCTCAAGTTTCCTGTTCTTAGCTGACAGAAGTGGCACCCGGTGTGGTTCTCTGCTGTTGTAGCCCATCTGCTTCAAGATTTGAGGTGTTGTGTGTTCAGAGATGGTATTCTGCATACCTTGGTTGTAATGAGTGGTTGTTTGAGTTACTGTTGCCTTTCTATCATCTTCTCTTTTTTGGACCATGATCTTTAAACCCTAAAGATGGTTGTGCATGAAAATCCCAGTAGATCAGCAATTTTTGAAATACTCAGACCAGCCCGTCTGGCACCAACAAACATGCTACGTTCAAAGTCACCTAAATACACTTTCTTCCCCCATTCTGCTTGATTTGAACTTCAGCACGTCGTCTTTACCACGTCTAAATGTGTTGCTACCATGTGATTGGCTGATAAGCAATTTGTGTTACCAAGCCATTGAACAGGTGTACCTAATAAAGCAGGGATCTTCAAACTATGGGCCACCAGCTGTTGTGGAACTACACATCCCATGAGGCATTGTAAACCTCTGACATTCACAGACATGACTAGGCATGATGGGAACTGTAGTTCCTGAACAACTGGAGGGCCGTGGTTTGAAGACCCCTGTAATAAAGTGTCCAGTGAGTGTAAATCTCCTTGTTAGAAAGAACAAGGAGGTTTATACCCATTCATATGTCTCTGGCTGCTCTTACTCCCAGGGCATAGAGGTTATGCTGCCCTTAGCATACTGGAATGGTGATGCCCCCTTTATACAAACTCAGCCCTTGGTGTCATTTGAATATTGTGGCACAAACACCACCATGATGAGCTATTGGAAGCAGCATTGTCATGAAAAACGTTCTGTTAGCACAACTGTCAGAGCCAGTGGACGTGTGCAGGGGCGCGTTAGCGCGAACGCGGGTACATGGGGGTACGAGCGGGCACGTACGATCGGTACTCAGGCGCGCGCGGACGTACGATGTGACAGTGTTTGGCGCCAATGGACTTATTTAAAAGGAGCCTGTGAGCATGCTTTCTTGCTGTCTGGTCTACAGCGTTTCCTGTGACCCTAAGCCATCTAGTATACCTGCCTACAGGGGCGTCGGGAGGGGGTGGCTAGACGTGGCTGAAGCCCCGAATGTGCCCCCGAAAAGCCCCGAGCCTCAAGCATGCAGCTCTTCATTACAAGCCCCGAGCGGCGAGCGCCAGGACCGATCTGATCCAGAGTTTGGCCGAGTGCCGTAGCGGGTCCCGCCTTCTGGAGCCTGCAACGCCTATGATGGACGTCCCCCTGGTCCAATGCTGGGACCGCGGGACGTGTGACGTCCATCATAGGCGCTGCAGGCTGCAGAAGGCGGGAATTACAATGCGGCCGTCGCGCCACTGTAAGATCCCCGCTCAGCCTCTCCTCCTCCTCCTCTGACTGTCTGACTGCCTGGCTTCTGTGACACCGCACCCCACGGCTGAGCTGAGGTAGGTCAGACAGTGTACGTGTGGGTCAGGCAGGTCAGTGTAGGTAAATGTCAGTGTATGTAAATGTCAGTGTATGTAGGTCAGTGTAGGTAAATGTCAGTGTATGTAAATGTCAGTGTAGGTAGGTCACTACGGTCAGTGTAGGTAAATGTCAGTGTATGTAAATGTCAGCGTAGGTAGGTCAGTGTAGGTAAATGTCAGTGTATGTAAATGTCAGTGTAGGTAAATGTCAGTGTAGGTAAATGTCAGTGTAGGTAGGTCAGTGTAGGTAGGTCACTACGGTCAGTGTAGGTAGGTCAGTGTAGGTAGGTCACTACGGTCAGTGTATGTAAATGTCAGTGTAGGTAGGTCACTACGGTCAGTGTAGGTAAATGTCAGTGTAGGTAGGTCACTACGGTCAGTGTAGGTAAATGTCAGTGTATGTAAATGTCAGTGTAGGTAGGTCAGTGTAGGTAGGTCAGTGTAGGTAGGTCACTACGGTCAGTGCAGGTAGGTCAGTGAATGTAAATGTCAGTGTAGGTAGGTCAGTGTTCACTACCATCAGTGTATGTAGGTCAGGTAGGTCACGGCCCAGCCAAAAAAAAAAGGCATGCATCACGTGTTTTTGCCATGGTGTTAAGCAGAACATTGCAGCATTTATACAGCGTGGTCAGATTTTGAAGTTTAATGGGTTAGTTCACCTTTATCAAAAAACGATCTATGCAGATAAGGGGCACCTGTAGATAAAAACAAACTATCGTGTAGCTTTGACTAAAGCTGAATAATGCCCTTGCTATAGGTGTAAGCCATTTACGTACCTTCTGAAGCCTCACTGAAAACCTCCCAGGACATTACTAAGAGTTGTCAAGCTCTTACTGTTTACAGTCACCATCACAGGAGTAAGTTCTCTAATCCTGAGCTCAGAGCTATTGCATCAGGGGTGAGAAATGCTGGCTATACACTAGCCAAAAAATCATTTGAAAGCCTGTCATTTGGACTGTTCGTTCGTTTTTTAGTCTGGTTAATGGGCACAAATAGAAAATAGTTTTTAACTTTTCAAAGCCAAAAAATTAAAGGAACAAGTTGGAAAATTCTGCCAAACGAACAATAAATTGAAAGAATAATATGTTTCGTGCCCGGTAAAAATTGCACTGTTTGCACTGCGCATATGTTACAAAATGGACAAAAAAACTGACTCATTTCTGTCCATTGAACGATTTATCAATTGAAATTCAGTCATTACATGATGGCAATATCATTTGCTCTCATGGCCAAGTGTTATTTGAAAACGATTTTGAATCATAGAAAGAGCTCTCTCCTGTGATGGTGAAGGTGAATAGCAATGACTAGGCCTCTCTTAGCAATGTCCTTTTTTTAATGTCCTGGGAGTATTCCCGTCAGGCTTCTTGAGGTACATAAATGGCCTAAACCTATAACAAGGGCATTTTAACTTTGGTCAACGCTGCACTGTCTACAGACACCCCTCTACCTGCATAGGAATTTTTTTTGGTAAAGATAGACTATACCTTTAAGGGGGGCGATAAAACCAACACTCAACCACCATTTTTACCACCCCACCAGTCGCAAGTGTAAACAAAGCCTTAGACTAGGTTCACACTGCTGCGGGTTAGAAATCGTGCTAATTCAGCTGAACTCGCACGATTTCAAACCGACAATGCAGTCCAACATCGGGGGAGATTTGACAGACATCTGTGTGGGTTCAAGCACAAATGTCTAATCAAATTGCCCCCGAAGTCTCCAAAAGCAGTACAGAAATTACTTTTGGGAATTGGTGCGGCGCCGCACCGATTCAGACAATTGCCGGCATGCCAAATCGTCCCAATGTGAACGTGGGCTTAGTTAGATTAAGTTTGCATATGTGTACAATACAGGATAATCCCGAGGCTTCAATCACACTTAAGCCTGGTACACACCATTTGTTTTTTCGTTTAACCCCAAGGGTTGAACGAAAAAAACCTGTCAGCTCCAGTTGGAGCAGCTGTACTAACCATGCAAGGTTAGGACAGTGATCTCCCCCTGCTGAGCTGTTTTCCAGCATGCACTTAAGACAGACCGACATACAGATGGGCCGAATGTTGGCTGTTTGTTTTTGAACTTATCATCTCCCGACATTCGACCCGTGTCTACGGGGCTTAAAGCTGAGAGTCTTTAGTCATTTTTGGGCGTTGTGGTTTTATTTCAGCATTTTTACAAGTGTTTTTGTGCACATTTTAGGCTTTCTTTTTTAGGTTTTCTTTTTTAGCCAATGGAAACCTAGTTACTAGGCAAGAAATTGTGCAAAAAAATTGTGTTTTTTTAGGTGCTCCCATTGATGTATATTTGGGCCAAAATGCATGACTCTGCCTCAAAAGACACTTGTGTACTTTTTTGAGTGACAAGCTATAAAAGGCTAGTTCACCTTTACAAAAAAACTGCCTATGCAGGTAAGGGATGTTTGTAAATTAAAAAACTTAAAAAAAAACTGTGCAGCTCTGTAAAGATGAATAATATCCTTACTATAGGTGTAGGCTATTTCCATACCTTATGAAGTCTGACTGGAATACTCTCAGAACATTAAGTGAGGCCTAGTCATCACTGCTCACCTCCACCATCACAGGCGTGATTTCTTTCTCTGATTTAAACCCCCTCACATACCCTTTCTCTCCCCTAAAGAAGTAGCTCTGAGCTCAGCATTTGAGAGTTCACTCCTGTGATGGTGGAGGTGAGCAGTGATGACTAGGCCTCACTTAGCAACATCCTAGGAGTATTCCAATCAGGCTTCATAAGGTATGTAAATGTCCTACATCTATAGTAAGGGCATTATTTAACTTTAGTCAGAGCTGCAGTTTGTTTTCATCAACATTATCTACATAGGTAGTCTTGTGGTAAAGGTGAGCTATCCCTTTAAGCAACACTAGGACCAGGTATAAATGGGCACCATGAAGATAATGAGAATCTGAACATTGAAGCACCTCTGGTGAAGCTTCAAATCGCATAAATCAAACGCACTTCTTTGTTCAATTTTATTGCTAAAGAGAGGAGTTATTGAGCGTGTCAGCATACACGTAGTATGGATGGACATATGCTATAGGGAATTGAAGAGACTGGATCTGTAGCCAGCCCTGTACACATAGAGACATAACACACACAGACACAATGCCATTTGTATAACACAGTTTACCTGCTATGGTAACACCACAAGAGCATCCACAACTCATTCATAAAACAAAGCAAGTACTAATTACTATGGCTGCAACAATTCCTGAATGATGAGATTTCATTGAAAACCTTGAGCTATTACTTTTTGATCAAATTTGCACTTGATTTATAACATGCATTTATTTACTGGATTCATTTATATCGTTCAATCAACTCCACAGCACTTTAGGCGTTTAGCCAGTCTGCAAATCCCAGCAACAAGAATCAACTAATTCCTATGTCTGGGATTGACAGTTGTGTGTGGATAGCTGCCGCCACCAAAGACATCCTGAAATTACAGAGTACCTAGATCGGGGGGGTCCAACCCGCAGCCCATGGGCCGCATGCAGCTCCAGAGAGTTTGGCATGCGGCCCGGGGACGTTTGGAGGGATGCTGTGCAAGCACAGCAGCCCCGGCCCCTGGCACAGACAAGCCCGGCAAATTTATGTATTTGGGAAACCTGGGATGGCATGCAAGCATAGCAGCCGCCGTGGCCGACACAGACAAGCCTGGCAAATTAATGTCTTTAGGGACACCTGGGATGGCGTGCGAGAATAGCAGCCATGACAGCACTCCTCCACAGTAAGCATAGAGTGAGAAGGGGGCAAGTGGACATATTGTTACACCCACCAGAGTTTTACATTACACAGGTATTTTTAACAGGAAAATAAGCATATATGATGAAATACAGTATTTGGAAATCCATCAGGCTGTTTACATGTTGAATTATAAAAGCAGCGCTGTTCTGTCAGATTAGCAAACCTGTGAGATCAGCAGGCTCTCCGCTGCTTTTAAAATTCAAAATCTAAACAGTCCGATGGATTTCTAAATACTGTATTTCACCTTATAAGCTGCGTTTTCTGTTAAAAATAACTGTGAAATGCAAAACTCTGCTGGGTGTAACAAGATGTCCGCTTGCCCCTTCTCACTCTATCCTCACTGTGGAGGAGTGTGGGGTGTAGCAAGATGGCGACAAAATGTCACTTCTGTTACCAATTCTGATGGGTCACCTAATCTAATGGAACACCGATGTGAATTTAGCCTATGTATGTGCTGTGTGGGGAGGTTGTGGGCGGGGGTCTTTGGAGGGGAGCAACCCTCCCCCAGCACCCCCTAGATCTGGCCATGCTGCATTTATGCACCTGGAGTCCCTACATTACCTGCTGCCGGTGCTATTACAAACATTGCATCCCCAGCATCCCTCTAGACTTGTATTTACCTGGCTTTTCAATGCATTGAAAGCAATTTATTATAAAAAAAAAATGATCTGTTGATTCAGAGATCCAATGAGCTCATAACTTCCTTTTGCTACAGAGATAGGGAGAGGTGTTCTGCATTCCCAATACACTTTATGTCTTAGAGGGGCAACGCTGCTTCTCCATAGATACAGTGCAGTGGGTGAGCATTGTCACTGTAGTGCAGGAAGTGCATTACTGACAGGATCACCAGGTGAAAATAAGGTAAAAAAAAGAAAAGAAAACAAATGCAACCACCACATCTAAGGACTAGTAAGCTGCAATACATTATATGTCTGTTCTTGTTTGATTACAGATTCTTTCTTTGCAGTCTCTAATAACCTAAAACACCCACAGTGCTTCTTTTAGCAACAGAGGATGTGAGCTAGGCTACCTAGAGAAGAGAAAACTCAAAAGCAGTTGGTATTTTTTTCATGGCAAGCAAGGGGTCTGCTTTATATGGATGCTGTTCAGTCTACCTATAGTTTGCTGTTCTTTTACTTACATCCTAAATTTATATTTACTTAAATATTTCAATCTCATCTAGAGAGAGCCTTCCGGTGAGATTCCTGTATATGCTCACATGAGCGATCAGCATTCTATCACTGCAGGAATGCACAACTCAAAGAGTACAAGCCGTGACGTGTCATTTATAATGCTGATATAACAAGCTTCATTTTAATCCATGTTGCTTGGGATTTTATCTGCAGTTATTTGAAAGGGCCCCCGGGGCACCTACAGATTAACGCCCAGTCTCTTGGGGAAGACAGATCATTATTGAGGTTTAAGAAGATGTAGATCAGGTGTGGCAAACTGCTGTCTTTTGGGACAATCATACTTTCTATCTATACGGACCTTCAGCTGATGGAGGACCCAGTCTGCTTAATGGCTTATTAAAGCTTAGCTGCCAAATGTGACAGCTGAATACTTCCTAACATGTTTTCTTTCACCATCACTAGGTTACATAGAAACACAAAGGAGTGATGGTAGAAAAAGACCAAGTGATCCATCGAATTTGCCCCTTTGTAGATTTTTTTTTTTTGTTTTTTAGGGTTTTTTTTAACTTTTTTGTCTCAGTAGAGATCTATGTTTTTCCCAAGCATACTAGCAGGTGTGCATAATGGCAGTGGTCATCAACCCTGTCCTCATGGCCCACTAACAGGCCGGGTTTTATGTATTTACCTTGGGGAGATGCAGACTAGAATACTGCAATCACCTGTCATGTATTTCAGTTATCTTGCAAACCTGGCCTGTTAGTGGGCCCCGAGGACGGGGTTGATGACCACTGCATTATGGTCTGTAGAACACCTGCCTGCTGGTGTGTGTAGGGTTGCCACCTCATCCCTTGAGGCTGGGTTCACACTGCTGCGGTGCGGGAACGCAGCGAATTTACTGCGGGTTCCCGCACCGCACCAACTCGCACGGCAGTTCACACTGCCATATGCGAACTGCTGGGGAGTGTCATACAATGTTAATGACACCCCCAGTTCAGCCCGCATATCGCAATGCGAACTGACAATCCGGACACTTTCGGATCGCATAGGTGTGAACACCCATGCGATCCGATTTTGGTCCGAACAAAAAAAAGGGTCCTGTGCGAGTTTGGACCGAATGCGGTGCGATATCAGCCATACTATCTGTATGGCTGATATCGCACAGCACAGACATCGCATGTGATGTGAACAGCAGTGCGCTGCGAATCACATGCGATGTCTGCAACGGCCGCAGTGTGAACCCAGCCTTAAACCCGAACACATTAATTACACAGGCTCTGTGGCTGATTAAGGTGGTAATTAAACTCACTTGTTGCCTTATCTGCATTAAATTAGCCTTCAGAACCCGTGTAATTCATATGTGTTCGGGTTTAAAGGGATGAGGTGGCAACTCTAGGTGTGTGTTTTGTAGGGGTGTTACAATGCATAAGCACTGTTTTATTTTTGTTAAATATAATGAAACGTTACAAAATGACATTTCATTCAACGTTATGCATGGCAGCAAGTTCCAACGTGTTGTGGTGCATTAACATTGGATGTGCTAGGGCTCTTGCAATTGGGTTGCTAAAGCCTTGGCTGGTCCTTCGCTAGGGCCTAACCTTGACTGATGACTGGAGTTTGTTATTCTTCGTATTGTTTTGTACTGTTTCATTGCCCTTTTCAATATGATACAGTTACAAGATTTCTATTTGTCACAGTTTATTGAACATCGCTCGGCTGTGCACTGTAGAAACTGTCCTTGTTTGTTGTATTTGTTTTTCTTGAACATCTCATTTGATTGCCTTTTTCTTTTCTTGTTGTAAAATGGAACATTTAATAAAAATTGCCAATTTAAAAGCAAAAACATAGGTCGTGCGTTGCATATTGTAATTTGCTACAACAAACACCATTACACATTTATCGCGTGATGGCACAATTTCTTTGTACGTGCCCTTGCATTGGGTCTGCCTTGATCAAAGCAGCTTGACGCACCTAGTACACATGAGCCCTAAATTCACTTACTGTTGACTGATTCATCACTGTTGGACACGTTTTAGGGAGACTTATAGCCAAATCTCTTTGTCCTGTGACCCGTTTTTTTTTTATGTCACTCAGTCGGTCCTCCAGGCTTATATGCCCTCCCACCATATGGTCAGGATCCACCCAGATGCCGGGACCGGCACCTGGCTCAGCCTCCCAGCAATCCAATGCAAAGTGGATTTGCTTTTAGTAAATCAACCCCTCGGTTCCCAAAATGTTTGCGTAACACAAACTCCGGGTCATCACCATATTAATAAACTATTGGTCATGTACCCCAGATAAGGTGGAATGGAAAAGTGGGGTAAAATGGTAACAATAAAGGGAACCCCTATATACTACACTGACTGCACTATTTACTCTCCACTGTAGTATATATACTACACTAAGTGCACTATATACTCTGAATAGTATTATATATACTACACGGACTGCACTATATACCCTGAACTGTATTATATATACTACACGGACTGCACTATATGCTCTGAACTGTATTATATATACTATACGGACTGCACTATATACTCTAAACTGTATTATATATGTAGCGGTACCCCCGTAAGGGCTGCTAAGTGTTGTGGCCCACCTGTCACCCTGCCCAGCCTGGCATTCAATTCCCAGTCACTCCAAGGCAATGAACAGTCCATTAGCTTTGTTTTTCTTTTTGTTTTATTGAGGGTATTGAACTTGGATGAGGTATAGGAAAAATGGGATGCCCAGTGAATTTTAGAACAATCAATTGGGACGACTTTTAGAACAAAGAATTGGAACAATTTATGTACACTCTGGTATATACAGATCTCTCTTCCTCCAGCACAACTCTTAATGCAGACCATCACTCTACTTGCTTGAGCTCCCAGGCACAGCTATCACCTCATAGTTACACTGGCTCAGCCAGGCCTTGGCAACTGTCTTTTGCAGGCAGGGACCGCGGGCCCCTTTTTAGTGTAGTAATGAACTGTATTATATATACACTATACAGACTGCACTATATACTTTGAACTGTATTATATATGTGTATATGTGTGTCAAGGGCATTACAATAGCCCAATCCATGCAGCGGCAATGGCGTGGGGGTGGGGGGTACTTTTTGGAGCTGTAAAAGGATTGTAAGGGTATTGGCACATGGTACTGATGTATACTCATCAGATTCCTTTTAGAAAATTCCTGCATAAAAACACGAGGATGAGCAGTATAGTGAATGAGCATATTTGCACTTTTATGCGCACATGTGCAAAAAATAATTTTATCTTTGTGATGTGTTGTATGCACGTATGCAATTAAAATACAAAATCTGCATTGCTAAACAGTATTTTTATTACTGATCAATACACAGTGCAAGTTTACGTGCGGGTACACAAGCCTATTATAAACATTGGGCTGTATTACAATCAGTAAAATAAAAAAAATCAGTAAGCCCACGTTCACATCAGGCCGTCTTGACATGCGATTTGACATGTCAAATCGCCACCTATTGCCAGCAACGGCACCGTCCGACTTTGCGGCGCCGCACCAATTTCCAAAAGTAGTTCCTCCACTACTTTTGGTGACTTTGGGGGTGATTTGAATAGACATCTGTGCATGAACCTACACAGATGTCTGTCAAATCGCCCGCCCCCGAAGTCGGACTGCAATGTCGGTTTGGAATGGCGCGAGTTGATCTGAACTCGCACCATTTCAAACCGACCCTCAGAGTAAACATGGGCTTAAAGTGGCTGCAGAGCAGAGCCACATAAGCCAGTTTTTCTTGTATAGCGGCAGCTCCTGTCACAGGCGGAGTGATACCAAATGCACTCCGCCTGGGACAGCAACAGTCAGTGTATATATGGGCATATCTGTTCTGCAGTAGTTACTGGGTTGCTTTCAAACTGATCTGCAGGTTACCTGCACTGAGCCATAGACTTCTGTTATATCCTGTGGGTTTGGTGCGCTTTGTGAAATAGCACCAAAAGTCCTGAATGCACCACACCTGCAGAATATAATCGAAGTCTATAGCAAAATGCAGCTAACCTGTGGAAAGCCACAGGTGCACTGCGCTGCACCCACGGTGCGGGTAAACCGCAGCGCATTAATGTGAAAATAGCCTTAGCCTCCTTTCACACGACCAGTGCAATCAGGTCCGCCTGTCCGTTTTTAAGGCGGACCCAATCGGACCCTCTATTCACCTCTATGGAGCAGCAGCTGTAAACAGACTTGTGTCCATTTACACCCACCTGACTCCAATCTGATTCGTTAAAAAAAAACTAAGGGGATTTGTCCCTTTCCATCTGTGCGGATAGGATCAGAGGGCTCATAGAATAAAGCAGGTTGTGTCCGTGTCTGCTTTGCATATGCAGAGTCGACACAGACCTGTCATCCGTCCGCTCCTCTCATTGTGGCTCATGTCGCTTAAGTGGCCCTCAGTCCTCAAAAGGTTGGGCACCCCTACATTAAATCAACTCGCATTGATTACAACAAAACAAATAGGACAGAATGCCTTCTCCATGCATTGGGGCTGCACTGAGCAAGGTTTCCCAGCTGGTGTGAATGGGCTCTTATACAGCTGGAACCCCGAAATCACAAAAAGTAGTACAGAAACTACCTTTTGAAATCGGTGCTGCGCCACAAAGGCAGCGTCGCACAGATTAGGCCGGTGTCATTTCCGGCAATTGGCGCCAATTTGACATGTCAAAGTGCACCAATGTGAACCAGGGCTTATACTGAGATTAAATGACACACAGGTGGACTCTAATTACTAATTAGGTGACTTCTGAAGACAATTGGTTCCACTAGATTTTAGTTAGGGGTATCAGAGTAAAGGGGGATGAATACAAATGCACGCCATACTTTTCACATATTTATTTGTAAAAAAAAAAATTGAAAACCATTTATTATTTTCCTTCCACTTCACAATGATGTGCCACTTTGTGTTGGTCTATCACAAAAAATCCCAATAAAACACATTTACCTTTTTGGTTGTAACATGACAAAATGTGGAAAATTTCAAGGGGAAAGAAATTTTTTTTCAAGGCACTGTATGTATTTTACTACTTTGATACAGTTTGATTCTGCTACAATAAGCACATTTCATAATACCATACATAGCTTTGTTTCCTCTCTCTGATATATCCCTATAGTAAGTTGTGTTGGTATTTGTTGCTGGTTGCGGAGTAATGACTAATCACACCTGCACACAATTGTTCAGTCCCTAGCTCAGTTACTGTGCCCTCACTGTTTGCAAATAAACACAAGTGTACAGAAACTCAGACAAGCAAGCCACATGGTGTCTTTTGTGGCCCTCTCTGCCACAACATAGCAGGCTAGGTTCCCGATTAGACCCCTTTCACACTGAGGTGTTTTTCAGGCGTTAAATGGCTTAAAATAGCACCTATAAAGCTCCTAAAAAAAGCCTCCCCAGTGTGAGAGCCTGAGTGCTTTCACACTGGAGCGGTGCGCTTGCAGGACGTTAGAAAAAGTCCTGCAAGCAGAATCGTTTGAGCAGTTTAGAAGTGGTGTATATACAGCTCCTCCACTGCCCCTGCCCATTGAGATGAATAGGTGCCGCTGCACCTACAAAAGCGCTTTGACAGCGGCGTTTCGCAAGTGCATTTAACTCTTTCTTTGGCCGCTAGCAGGGGGTTAAAAGCACCCCGTTAGCGGCCAAAAAGCGACACTAAAATGAAGGTAAAGTGCCGCTAAAACTAGCAGTGCTTTACCGCTAATGCACAGCGGTGCCAATGTGAAAGGTGTCTTACAGAACACGTGTTCTGCGATTAGGGCAGCCTACTCATGTCAATAGAGGTAAATAAATCCCAGACCGCTTTTTTTCCCTTTTTTCTTTTAAATCACACTTCACAGAATCACATAATACTGCAGCACCCAGGGTTGTCACCTCAGCCCTTTAAACCCAGACACATATGAATTACACAGGTTATGAGGCTAATTTAATTCAGATAAGGCACCAAGTTTAATTACCACCTTAATCAGCCACAGAACCTGTGTAATTAATATGTGTTCGGGTTTAAAGGCATGAGGTGGCAACTCTAGCAGCACCATGCAATTTTGCATGTGTGAAAACACAGGTGTTTTGACAATGCATGTGGTGTAGAGTTGCCACCTCATCCCTTTAAACGCGAACATATTAATTACACGGGTTCTGTGGCAAATTCAATGCAGGTAAGGCACTAAGTGAGTTTAATTACCACCTTAATTAGCCACAGAACCTATGCAATCAATATGTTTTTGAGTTTAAAAAGATGAGGTGGCAACCCTAATGGGGTGCCATTAAGAATCTGCCAAAGAGCAGCCTGCAGGTCAAGAATGTGCATAATGTTTTGGAATTTGCATAGGAATTTTGCATTTTGAAACTGTATTCATAGGGCAGCCCATTCATGTTAATGAATCACCAAAGTTGCTCAGGTAACTTTTTTAGCATTGAGCTCTGCACGTTTTGATGCATTTGTCTGCTTGCTGCGTTTGGGGTGTCATTAACAATGAATGGCAATATAAGCATGTCACAAGGCACTCAGGTGTGAACCCTAAAGTAGAAATAAAAGATAATCTTTTTTCATTTTAGATAGAAGATAGAGGATTTAGAACACTTGTCAGTTTTTAGCTGGGACCAGGGTCATTTTTTTATTCCTGGCCGAAGGGCCGGCCATTGTATTGCACAATGGTCACTTTCACTTCCCCTCTACTTCCTTCCCCTACTTCTTTTATTCATAGCCTTTTGTTTGTCACTTTTTTGTCTTTTTTTTGTTTGTACACGGTTTTGCATGTGTGACTGGTAAGGTGTAGGTCCTTGGGCCTGCCCTAAAAGTCCTGGGAGTGGGTGGACATGGCCTTCTGGCTTTGTTTGCCCTCTTTCATGGGGTCTCCCTTCTAGTACTTTGGTGGGTCTTTTTTGGCAGGCCTCCTAGAGAACAGGGTCCAAGTGTAAGTACCCCAGTCCTAATCTGGAGCCTAATGCCCCAGGGAATCAGGGCAAGGTCCTTCGGTTTTGGAGGACTATATGTACACTCGTTGCTCGTTTTGTGTTACACTCTTTATGTGTGGGCGCCGTTTTTGGAAGTGTGTTCACACACCACGGGCTTTAAAAAAAAAAAAAAAACCCTGTCAGTTTTTATTGCTGTCTGTGTTCCCGTTTAGAAGACTCACCCTCTCTATTTGTTCCTTTTACTGTTCTCATCAAAAGTGAAAAAGTCTCAAATTTTGTGTTGTCACCAGAACAGGAATTCAGGGGAAATCTTCCAAGGAGGGTACCAGTTATTCTATCAAAAATGAAAAAAGAAACATTTTGTCTTTAGTTTTTACTTAACTACTTGACCTCTGGAAGACCCCCCTTATGACCAGGCCATTTTCTGCAATACGGCACTGCGTTACTTTATGTCCTTTTTTGTGCAGGAGAGCTGCAGTATACGGATGGCAAGCTGTTACCCAGTTCCTGCCCGGCCTATAGTACAATGACAGCTCTAGTTCTGGGTGGATGTCATATGATGTCCTCCCCAGAACGCGCCACTGGACACAGTGGATGACAGATCAGTGTACCGGCCCGCTGCTCGTACCATGTGTTGATTATTATTATCATCATTATTGCGTTGATCTCTGTGATTGGTCACAGTGATCACATGGTACAGACAGGGCCGATCACAGCCCATCTGTTCCATGTCATTAGCTCTGGCCAATCACAGCTAATCCCAATAGTAAACATTAAATAAATAAATTTAATTCAGTAAAAATGGTTGTTTATAACAATTATATTCACTGTTTTAAGCAATCATAGTGTGTAAAAAAAAAAAAAAAAGGGTTCAACTGATCTTAAATACCACCAAAAGAAAGCTCTATTTGTGTGAAAAAAATTATAAATTTTTTTATTTAGGTACAGTATTGCATGACCGTGCAATTGTCATTCAAAATATGACAGTGCTGAAAACTGAAAATTGGCCTGGGCAGGAAGGAGGTGAAAGTGCCCGGTACTGAGGTGGTTAATTAAATATCAGCTACAGCAACCAGAATTCATTAACGCTTCTGTAAAGGTCTGCAGCCTCTGGTCACCTTAAAAAAGGTTCACACTTCTGTGAATGTAGAACTACGTGTAAATCACATGCTTTCCCCCACCTGCAGCAAAACACACTACTGTTAATTCTTAATGGCATCCCCACACACTGGAAACCAGAGTGCCCTTTCCCATCCTGGGAACCACATAGAACTATGCGGTTTTCCTGCGGCTGCGATTTTGCAAAAGGTAGAGGGACCTCTTCCCTGGGTTTTTCAGAGGTACAGCAGCCCATCCAAGTGAATGCAGGGAAACCACAATACTGTGAATCTAGCCTAATTCTATGCTGGTCAATCTTCCTCTCTATGAAGATGAACTACAAAAGAACCTAGGAAGCCACTGCATTTCACGGGCTTAGATTCAGGCCAATCCACAGAATAAGGGTAGAGGGAGACAAGTAAAAGAACAAGTCAGCCTGAATATCAGGGTGAAATGAAGTATATTTAGTAAATAAGGTGTATCTCTTGAATGAGATTAATGCACATTTTTCAGGGTTGATTGGGGGGGGGGGGTACTTTTGATTCTGACACGTAAAATAAACCAAGGGGTTAAGCTGATTGAGCTGTGAACACTATATATACAATGGCCAATGAAATGTGATCCAGCTCAGAATGCCAGTTAGGGTTACACATTAGCACAATCAGATCATGTTGAAGGCCTGCCAGTACTAGGTGGATACAATGTTTGCAAACAAACTAGTTTGTATTCTTATCTCCATGAGGAACTGAAGTCAGGAGGGAAAAGTTTGTATCAGGATAATGTATCAATCAAGCTGGCCATACACCAAGAGAATATTGTTTATACACTGTTTGTCATAGCATTTGATATTACCATTATGGACTCAACAATGTTCATAGGAAAACCCTCAAAACTTCTGTACAAATTACCATGTCCCTGTCCCCAATTCTACATTCAGTTGGGGTGCACATGTGCAATACAGTAAGTGTGATTGTTTCCATTCCAAACAAAAACCACACACACAGCATTCTGTTTTAGAGGAAACATTTTCCATCCTTCTACTTTGATTTTCTTTGTTACTACAATAAAAAAAATTGGTTTGACCCCATTAACTATCAGAAAATGAAGCAAACATTCAAAAAAAAAAATTTTTTTTTGGAAAGAAATTCTACTGAAGTACAACCAGCTTATCTACTTGTCGCCCACCTGTTGTATGTAAATGGATGGACATTCTCCTGCGGGCAAAACACCATTTATAAAAGTTTTTTTTTTTTACTTGCTTGTGCATGCAAGTACTACACTGCAATCACAATGTCTACTGGACAAAGCAGATAACACAAAGAGGGTACAGAGCCAATGAACCTGGCTCTGTATTACATGATCACTGTGATCAATCACAGCACAAAATGTAAACAAAGGCTGCATTTTGCATTCTCTCTGCTCTCAAATATTGAATGACTCCAAGAGGAAAGTTTAACATCCTGATCAGCAGCACTGCACCACTATTACCAGTGATACCAGTTACCAATGCATACCTCCCAACTGTCCCTGATTTGGAGCAATGTCTCTCTGTCCCTCATTCCTCCTCATTTGTCTCTCATTTTAGTCTGATCTGTATAGATGTATATAAAATGCTCTTTTTTATCTATCAAAAAGTGTTTCCCAGTGCTAAACATTTCATCTGATTTCTAAATTGCTGTATTTGTAAATTCCAAAAGCCAATATGAAGGAATAGTAGGGGTAAAAAAAAAAAAGCACTTGTGGGTTTAACCAATCTTATTTTTTTGTACAATTCTCCTTTAAGGGGGAGTGGCAAGGGGTGTGATCTATGCCTACATACTTTTGCTGATAGGTGTCCCTCATTCCCATCTCAAAAATTTGGGAGGTGTGCTAATGTAACCCAGCACTAGTGTTCTGATCATCAGTATAAGTGGCACCTAGTACCAGTGTAAGCCACCACCAGTCTCCAAAATGCAGACACACTACTACCAGCGTTGCTAAGTACTTTTGGGGGGCTTTGGGGAGATATCAGGGGTCTTAAAAGACCTCTGATATCTCCCCCAGTCCCTTTCTCTGCAGCGTCAGCTGCACTGAGAATGAATGGAGAGAAGACAGCGGCTTCTCTCCATTCATAAACTGAGACATCGTAATCACAGGAGATTACAATGTTTCAGTTATGTGAATGGACAGAGTCAGCTGACTCTATCCATACACAAAGGAAGGAGGAGGAGGACGGAGGAAATGAGGGGGAGAACGGAGGGGGACATATAAGGAGAGAGGAACGAAGGGGGAGAACGGAGGGGGACAGATAAGGAGAGAGGAATGCAGGGGACAGCGGAGAGGCACAGAGGAAAGGAGGGGGCATGGAGGAGGATGCAGTGACATACAGCTGTGACCGATCACCGCTGTATGTCACTAAAGCTGGTGAAAGCCGCTGGGGGAGAATCTTGTAACTCCCCCACGCGCCGATCACAGCTGTCCTCTAGGTATCGGGGGAAGCATCAGGAGCATTTGCCCGAGTACAAGTACTTGGGCAAATGCTCGGTATCGGTGCCGATACCGATACTAGTATCGGTATCGGGACAACCCTACTAAGTACCAATATAACTCAACATCAATGTTCTCATCCCCAGCCACACCAGTACTAGTATCACCTAAAGCAGTGTAAACCAGCACCAGTCTGCTAAAGATCAGCCACACCAATACCAGTATAAGCCAGCATTATGGATGAGCTGATGCTGATCAAGTCCATGGAAAACTGTCACATGGCAGCAGGTCACCATCAAAAACAGCTGTGACCATGGAATTCCAGTATTGAAAAGCACTCTTTGAATGAAGAGGTAGACTTTTCATTCATCTGCCCCATCCTCCATGTGAAGATTGGGGTATTCTGCTACAGAAGGACTGTAGAGGTTCCCAAACTCACACACATGACCTTTACTGGCATCCCAGTCTCAGTCCGTAGGGTTCAATACTGAGTTGGTCCACCTTTTCCAGCTCTAACAGCTTCAACTCTTCTGGGAAGGATGTCCACAAGTTTTAGGAATGTGTCTATGGGAATGTTTGACCATTCTTCCAGAAACACATTTGTGAGGTCAGGTACTGGAGTTGGACGAGAAGGCCTGGCTTGTAGTCTCTGCTCTAATTCATCTCAAAGGTGTTCTATCGGGTTGAGGTCAGGCCAGTCAAGTTCCTTCACTCCAAACTCGCTCATCCATGTCTTTATGGACCTTGCTTTGTGCACTGGTCCAAATCATTTGGTGGAGGGGGGATTATGGTGTGGGGTTGTTTTTCAGGGGTTGGGCTTGGCCCCTTAGTTCCAGTGAAGGGAACTCTTAAGGTGTCAGCATACCAAGACATTTTGGACAATTTCTTTCCTCAACTTTGTGGGAACAGTTTGGGGATGGCCCCTTCTTGTTCCAACATGACTGTGCACCAGTGCACACAGCAAGGTCCATAAAGACATGGATGAGCAAATTTGGGGTGGAGGAACTTGACTGGCCTGCACAGAGTCCTGACCTCAACCCGATAGAACACCTTTTGGATGAATTAGAGGGGAGACTGCGAGCTAGGCCTTCTCATCCAACATCAGTACCTGACCTCACAAATGCGCTTCTGGAAGAATGGTTAAACATTCCTATAGACACACTCCTAAACCTTGTGCATGTAAATACTTTTGGCAATATAGTGCAGTGTTTCTCAACTCCAGTCCTTAAGGCGCACCAACAGGTAATGTTTTCAGGATTTTCCTCAGATGAAACGGCTGTGGTAATTACTAAGGCAGTGAGACTGATCAAATCACCTGTGCAAAATAATGGAAATCTTGAAAACATGACTTGTTGGGGCGCCTTGGGGACTGGAGTTGAGAAACACTGATATAGTGTATGAAGCCAGGCAGTGATGGGCCCCTCTGCTGCTGGTTCCCTTAGCAGTTGCATGGTCTACTAGGCAGGGACGGACTGATAACTCATGGGGCCCCCGGGCAATAGGAGATTATGGGGCCACACAGTATACATACACACAGTATACACATACATGTATACACAGACAGATGTAAAAAAAACACAGATTTATATATACTGTCCCTGGTTTTACTGAGGCTGGCAACCCTGATGGGGCCCCCGGGCAGTGCCCGAGTGGCTCAATGGTCAGTCCGCCCCTGCTACTAGATCTAGGACTACAGCAATGCCTTTTTCTCTTGTAGAGAAAGTGGAAACCCCAGAAGCTGCTGCTATAGTTGTTAAGAAATGGGAACTCAAGTGCAGAGAACTCACCACCAGAGTCTAGGGTTGCCACCTCATCCCTTTAAACCTGAACACATATTAATTACACTGGTTCTGAGGCCGATTAAGGTGGTAATTAAACTCACTTGTTGCCTTATCTGCATTAAATTAGCCTTCACAACCCGTGTAATTCATATGTGTTCGGGTTTAAAGGGATGAGGTGGCAACTCTACCAGAGTCCCTGGGAGATATGAGAAATGATTTTATTATTTACCTCCAGCTTTTAAACAAAGATCAAGCTATGTCTAATGGGCCTACAAACCAGATCTGAACAATAGACATTCACGTAGCTCCCAACTGTCCTTGATTTCGAGGGACTGTCCTTGGTTTGGAACAAAGTCCCTCTGTCCCTCATGCTGGTCTGATCTATATAGTTGTATATAAAATGCACTTTTTATCTTTCAAAAAGTGTTTCTGAGTGCTAAACCTTTCATCCAAATTCTAAATTGCTGCATTTGTAAATAGCCAAAGCCAGTATTAGGCCCCTTTCACACTTATACAACTTCAAAGTGGCGCGATTTTACCGCGATTTCGGGGCTGCTATTTTGCCGCGATTTTACCATGATTTTGCTGCGATTTTGCCACGATTTGGAAGCAGTACTACTTTGTACGACTTTGCCACAACTTTGGCATTAACCATTCTCAGCTTGTGCTTACAAAGTAGTGCTGAATTATTCAGGTACGATTTGCATGCTACTTAAGGGTTTAACATTGAGGTCTATGGAGTACAAATCGTATGGAAGTTGGACCAAAGTAGTGCTGAAATCGTGTCTATATTATTCAGGTACGATTTGCATGCTACTTGAGGGTTTAGCATTGAGGTCTATGGAGTAGAAATCGTATGGAAGTTGGACCAAAGTAGTGCAGGGACTACTTTGAAGTCGGCACGACTTAAAGTCGTGCCAATATGAATGGTAGTCATTGAAAATCATGGAGAATGACTTGTCATACGATTTTGCAGTACAAAATCGTGGGACAAGTCGTATAAGTGTGAAAGGGGCCTAAAGGAATAGTAGTGGTAAAAAAGCACTTGTGGGTTTAACTATTCCTTTTTTTTTTTTTGTATAATTCTACTTTAAGGGGGGGGAGCGGCAGGGGGTGTCCTATTCCTACATAGTTTTGCTAAAAGGTGTCCCTCATTCCCATCTCAAAAAGTTGGGAAGTATGCATTCATGTACTGTAGATTCTGCAATTTGGGTTAAAACTGGAATTGACAATTGAAAAGACAGATGGCTGACAGCATGTATCACAGTAGCCAAGTACTGTTGTGGTGACCAAGTATGTGCAACACTAATGCCCAGTACACACAGTCAGACTTTCCGACGGAATATGTGCGATCGGAGCTTGTTGTCGGAAATTCCGACTGTGTGTGGGCTCCATTGGACTTTTTCCATCGGAATTTCCGACACACAAAGTTTGAGAGCAGGCTATAAAATTTTCCGACAACAAAATCCGTTCGCGTAAATTTCCGATGCCCAAAATGCCACGCATGCTCAGAATAAATTAAGAGACGAAAGCTATTGGCTACTGCCCTGTTTATAGTCCCGATGTACCTGTTTTACGTCACCGCGTTCAGAACGATTGGATTTTCCGACAACTTTGTGCGACCGTGTGTATGCAAGACAAGTTTGAGCCAACATCCGTCAGAAAAAATCCTAGGATTTTGTTGTCGGAATGTCCGATCGTGTGTACAGGGCATAAAGAACAAATGTCCTTTTGGCTGAGGCCTACAGAAGTGGGAGATGTTCTAGTAGAGTTTCCACCTCATCCCTTTTAACCCAAACACATTTGAATTACACAGGTTCTGAGACTAGTTTAAAGCAGATGAGGCACCAAGTGAGTTTAATTACCACCTTAATCGGCCACAGAACCTGTGTAAAAATTATGTGTTTGGGTTTAAAGGGATGAGGTGGTAACCCTATGTTCTAGGCTATGCACATGGGTTCTTTAGACAGCTAGCACGTCTCTAGAGAAGAGCGCACATTCCACTCCAAGTGCTTGAAGCTGGTTATAAGGTAAATAGGCCTCCAGCAGAGACTCTGATGATGTGTGAACACTTGTACTGCAGTACAGAGAAGAGGAATGTGACCGCAGTCACAGAGGAATAGACATTGAGCTGTGTATGTGAAGAAAAATTTGTCACGCCCATGGACCTCACCTAGCTCTCACATTGCTCAAGGGTGCATAGTTTTCTGTAGAGGAAATGTTTGTAACCTAGCACCATGGTAGACGACCGATAGCAAATCTCCTGAGAAACAATCCACAATTGCCAACACTCCAGTTCACTCATTGTAAACAGCGCCCTGCTAGCTTTTATTTCCCTAATGGGCTACTCCCAAAACTGAAAGAGAATTAATTTGTTAACCACCAGGCACTGCAATTTCTAAGGGCTCTGTTGACTTGTAGGCAGTTTTTAGAGCCCTCTACTAACTTGCCCCTCTTACAGCGGAACGTCACCCAAAACGGAAAGTTACGATTGTTTCCGTCTTCCCCTCCCCACTGCAACATTTGGCACTTTCTGGAGTGAGAGGGTGGAGCGGGTACCTGGTTTTTACAGGTACCCTCTCCCACTTCCAGTAGGGTTGCCACCTCATCCCTTTAAACCCAAACACATATTAATTATACAGGTTCTCTGGCTGATTTAGATGGTAATTAAACTAACTTGGTGCCTTATCTGCAATAAATTAGCCTCAGAACCTGTGTAATTCATATGTGTCCGGGTTTAAAGGGATGACTAAAGGACCAACAGGCCCAACCCTAACTTTCAGGCAGATCGCCATGGTGATCTGTGTGGAATTTCAGCCCCCCTCACATAATAGGTCCCAGAAGACTGCAGGACCATTCCAAAGTCCAGCATGGCTCACACATGTGCAGTAGGAAACCAGCTGTGAAGCCGGAAGGCTTCACTGCTGGTTTCCCTTACCTAAGATGCTGGTGCCTGCCCCCAAAGGCGATTGAAAAATTAGCTGGGGTGAGGACATTGCTGGATTCCTGGACAGGTAAGTGTCCCTATAGTAAAAGTCAGCAGCTACACTATTTGTAGCTGCTGACTTTTAGTTTTTTTGGGGGGGGAGACTGGAGCTTCTCTTTAATTTGCAAGGGCAGGAAGACAGGAGGGTTGATCACCCTCTGTTGACTGTTAGACTACCCAAACAGTGCCCACATCTGATTGGATGCAAGTGCTGTACAGCCAACAATTTTCAACCCAAGGACATTGGGTGGAGTGGTGCCAACAGGTCCACCCACTGATCGAGTGTTGGCCAGTTCAAGTGTTGGCCAGTTCATTAGGAACTGACCGAAATTCGCTCAGTGTATATAGCCAGGTTAAGATTTCTGTACATTTCAACTACAAAATGTATCCAGGTGAATTACACCTTGTTATTTTCAGGAGAAATTGGAATTTCATTGGGTGGTAAATAGTAATGAATAGATCCTAATTTTATTATCAAAGAAAAACTGGCCCAAAATAGTAAAACAATATAGTTTTTGTTTAAAGTTTAACGTTGCCATTACCATCCCCAAAAAACCCTGCAAAAATAAATTCTACTGCGCCTGACAATCACAGCAATATCACATGTGTGCGTTATTTGTTCTTCATACCCGTAAGGGGGCCAAGAAACAATAGTACTCATGCAATTTCTTTATTCTACCTAAAACACGCTGACACCCAGCCTGGGCTCACACGCTGACACTGCATGTGATTCTCACAGTAATCGCACCGCATTTCTGTGCAAATCGCATGTGATGTCTGTGCAGTGCAAATTGAGCCATTCATTTTGTATGGCTTAAATCGCACTGCATCTTCACCATAATGGTGCAGGTCAGTTTTTTTCGTTTTTTTCCGCACCTGAATCAGATCGCACGGGTGTTCACACTCATGCGATCCAATTCTGACAAATGCACTGCATTTTGCAAACAGTTTTGCGGTGTCGTTAATTTAACATTGACACCCACAGCAGATTGCAATTCAATGCGGTGTGGGAAACTCACAGGATTCACTGCGTTTCCGGCATCGCATCAGTGTGAACCTAAGCTAAGGGGTTAATTTACTAAGGTTCCTTTCACACGGGCGGTCTGCCTGGCGGACTCCGCTTTGCTCAGTGAGGGACCGATCTGCTGATCCCCGCTGAGCAGGCAGATGACAGGTTCGTACCCCGCTCACTGTGCAGAGACGGACCTGTCAGAGCCCTGCTGTCCTCTATGAGGCTCAGTTCACACTGGTGCGATGTGAAAACCCTACATTGCACCTGAATCGCACAGTGGTTTGCACTGAGATCTGCGAACCGCTGGGGGTGTCAATGTAAAGTTAATGACACCCCCAAATTGGATCGTAGTGCAAACTGTGAAATGGTGCAGGAATCGCATCCAGTTCCAGTGCAAACCAAAAAAAGGGTCCTGTGCCATTTTGGTGTGAATGCAATGCGATTTCAGCCATACAATTTGTATGGCTGAAATTGCATTGCACAGACATCGCATGTGATCTTCACAGCAATGCGGTGCGAATCACATGCGATGTCTAGCATTGCAGTAGTGTGAACCAGGCCTGAGGAAAGCCCTGTTGAAAGGGGCCTAAAACTGAAAAGTGCTAAATCTGTTGCAGCTGTGAATGGTAGACAATCAGCTTCTAACTTCAGCTTGTTCAATTAGACTTTAACAAAAAAAACCTGGAAGCTGATTAGTTTCCATGCAGCTGCACAAGATTTTGCACTTTCCAGTTTTAGTGACATAACCCCTAAGACCCCATTCACACAGGGGCAACACGACTTGCAGGTCGCCTCAGCAAGGCGACCTGCAAACGACTGCACGGGCGACTTGCAAAACGACTTCTGTATAGAAGTCTATGCAAGTCGCCCCAAGTCGCCCCCGAAGTCATACAGGAACCTTTTTCTAAGTCGGAGCGACTTGCGTCGCTCCCCTTAGAACGGTTCCATAGCACAGAACGGGAGGCGACTTGTCAGGCGACTAGGTCGCCTGACAAGTCATCCCTGTGTGAATGGGGGCTAACCTACACTGATGCCAAGTAAAAAAAAAATTTTTTTTAAAAATCCTACCACCAAACACACCCTACTGTGTTCCTTGACCCTAAGAGCCCTTTCACACTGGGCCGCCCCCAGCGTCAGCGGTAAAACGCCTATTTTTAGCGGCGTTTTACCATCGGATTAACGGCGCATTTAGGCCGCTAGCGGGGCGCTTTTACCCCCCGCTAGCGGCCGAGAAAGGGTTAAAGCCACCCGCAATGTGCCGCAATAGCAGCGTTTTGCTGGTGGTATCCCAGCGCTGCCCCATTGATTTCAATGGGGAGCAGCGGTGGAGGAGTGGTAAACACACCGCTCCTTCACCGCTCCAAAGAAGCTGCCGGCAGGACTTTTTTTCCCGTCCTGCCAGCGCAGCGCTCCGGTGTGAAAGCCCTCGGGCTTTCACACTGGAGACAATGCTGCAGCTGTTTAAGGGCGGATTGCAGGCGCTATTTTTAACGCTATAGCGCCTGCAAAATGCCCTCGGTGTGAAAGGGGTCTAAGAGTACTTTCACACTGGGGTGCGGGTGCTGTAAAGTGCTGCTACTTTTAGCGGTGCTTTTCGGCTGCTTGTGGGGCGCTTTTATCCCCCGCTAACAGCCGAAGAAAGGGTTAAAGTGGTGTTCCGGCCGAAATTATACTTTTTAAATAAAAATACCCCTAAATTACACAAGCTTTATGTATTCTAGTAAAGTTAGTCTGTAAATTAAGGTCTGTTTTGTTAGTTTATAGAAGTAGTTTGTTATTTTATAAACTGGCAGCAGGCCGTGGCCATCTTAAGTGTGGGCATCTGAAGCCAGACTGTATTTCTTCCTGGATCTCATCCTTGCAGATCTCGCACATGCTCAGTGCAGCACAAGCAGTGCAATAGGTTTCAGGTCAGGTTTCCATAGCAACGGCAGTGTCAGAGGAAGTTGCCGCCCCTTCCCAGAAGGCATTGCAAACAGGAAATGATGCGATGGGCCACGGCCAGGGAGGAGGAAGTGAAAAATGAATACAGCAGATATACAGTAGGTGCTGAGAAAAAAAAATATATATATCTAATTCGTTTACAGTGCACAGTTTAGTGAGGGATGCTGAAGAGTTGTAAAAGTGAGTGGAACTCCACTTTAAAAGCGCCCATGTTGCAAAACTGCCGGAGTGCTTTTCAGGCGCTTCAGCAGCGCTGACCATTTATTTCAATGGGCAGGGCGACCACTCCAAACGGCCCCAAAGATGCTGCTTGCAGGACTTTTTTTCCCATCCTGCAAGTGCACCGCCCCAGTGTGAAAGCACTCGAGCTTTCACACTGGTGAGGCATGAGAGGCTTTTCAGGCGCTTTACAGGCGCTATTTGTAGCGCTAAAAAGCCTGAAAAGCGGCTCAGTCTGAAAGGGGTCTAACCCTGACACTTACCTAGATGGACCCATCATCTAGCTATTTTATCCTAACTTTTATTATTTTTTCACACACTTTTTTTTTTTGTTGGTTTACAAACTCCTCCTCTAGCAAGGAGAAAATGATACAATATACCTATTTCTCCATTTAAATGGAAAGAGAGCGCTCAGGAGCAGGCAGTACAGTGACTGATCACTGTGATATGATGGCCAATCACAGGCTATCACAGCAATCATGTGATAACTGGTCCTCCAGACTCCCGATTATTAGTACGAGATCTAGAGCTGTCAGTGACAGCTCAGTCTGTGTGCTGCGAGCTCTCTGTGCAGCGCACTCTTAGCACCAACACACATACCTACAGTCAGGTCCATAAATATTGGGACATTGACACAATTCTAATCTTTTTGGCTCTATATACCACCACAATGGATTTGAAATGAAATGAACAGGATGTGCGTTAACTGCAGACTTTCAGCTTTAATTTGAGGGTATTTACATCCAAATCAGGTGAACGGTGTAGGAATTACAACAGTTTGTATATGTGCCTCCCACTTTTTAGGGGGCCAAAAGTAATGGGACAATTGGCTGCTCAGCTGTTCCATGGCCAGGTGTGTGTTATTCCCTCATTATCCCATTTACAAGGAGCAGATAAAAGGTCCAGAGTTCATTTCAAGTGTGCTATTTGCATTTGGAATCTGTTGCTGTCAGCTCTCAATATGAGATCCAAAGAGCTGTCACTATCAGTGAAGCAAGCCATCATTAGGCTGAAAAAACAAAACAAACACATCAGAGAGATAGCAAAAACATTAGGTGCGGCCAAATCACATTTTGGAACATCCTTAAAAAGAAAGAACGCACCGTGTGAGCTCGGCAACATCAAAAGACCCAGAAGACCACGGAAAACAACTGTGGTGAATGACTGAAGAATTCGTTCCCTGGTGATGAAAACACCCTTCACAACAGTTGGCCAGATCAAGAACACTCTCCAGGAGGTAGGTGTATGTGTGTCAAAGTCAACAATCAAGAGAAGACTTCACCAGAGTGAATACAGAGGGTTCACCACAAGATGTAAACCATTGGTGAGCCTCAAAAACAGGAAGGCCAGATTAGAGTTTGCCAAACAACATCTAAAAAAGCCTTCACAGTTCTGGAACAACATCCTATGAACAGATGAGACCAAGATCAACTTGTACCAGAGTGATGGGAAGAGAAAAGTATGGAGAAAGAAAGGAACTGCTCATGATCCAAAGCATACCACCTCATCAGTGAAGCATGGTGGTGGTAGTGTCATGGCGTGGGCATGTATGGCTGCCACTGGAACTGGTTCTCTTGTATTTATTGATGATGTGTCTGCTGACAAACGCAGCAGGATGAATTCTGAAGTGTTTCGGGCAATATTATCTGCTCATATTCAGCAAAATGCTTCAGAACTCATTGGACGGCGCTTCACAGTGCAGATGGACAATGACCCGAAGCATACTGCGAAAGCAACCAAAGAGTTTTTTAAGGAAAAGAAGTGGAATGTTATGCAATGGCCAAGTCAATCACCTGACCTGAATCCGATTGAGCATGCATTTCACTTGTTGAAGACAAAACTGAGGGGAAAATGCCCCAAGAACAAGCAGGAACTGAAGACAGTTGCAGTAGAGGCCTGGCAGAGCATGACCAGGCATGAAACCCAGCGTCTGGTGATGTCTATGCGTTCCAGACTTCAGGCTGTAATTGACTGCAAAGGATTTGCAACCAAGTATTAAAAAGTGAAAGATTGATGGATGATTGTTAATCTGCCCCATTACTTTTGGTCCTTTAAAAAGTGGGAGGCACATATACAAACCGTTGTAATTCCTACACCGTTCACCTGATTTTGATGTAAATACCCTCAAATTAAAGCTGAAAGTCTGCAGTTAAAGCACATCTTGTTTGTTTCATTTCAAATCCATTGTGGTGGTGTATAGAGTCAAAAGATTAGAATTGTGTAGATGTCCCAATATTTATGGACCTGACTGTACGTATGCAGCCCCATGGAAGACTTTGTAAATGGCGGTTTTGCTGTAGTGCATTGTACAGATGCGCTGCTTCACAAGTAGGGCCAGAGCATACCCAGGCATGTTATTTAAGAGAATTTAGCATTTTTTTATATTTTCTGTTTCAATCTTTTTATTCAGTTTTTTTAAATGACAATAAAAAACATGTTATGATGTAACAAAAGAAATTGCATAATGACACTGTCATCAAAATCAGTTGACAAGAAAATAGTGACAATAGAATATATAAAGGATAAGGAGTTTAGGCAAAAACCGCCATGGTCCATTGTTCAGTACCAGTAACATTGCCACATTTTTAAAGAAATTAATTTAAAACTTTATTAAAATCACTGCTCACCATGCTCACCACCAAACAGAGTGCATTGCATGGTTGGAGTAATACAGATGGCTGTACAACAGTAATAAAACTTTGTACAAAGAGCAATGATGTGCAATAATAACCCCTAGCAATCAATGGGAAATCATCTTTAGTAAGTACTACTGCAATCTCCTATTTCTGTTCTGTGATTGGTCGTTAGGGGTTAATGATTGCATTACTGACCAGGGCCCATCTGGTTGTTTTTCTATTAGGCAATAAGATCAGCAAGCTCTGTAACCCCTCCCTGGCCAGCTTTGAATGAAGTCTTTGATTTGTGGAATGTCACTACACCGGTAGGAGAGAGCAGGCGGTTACCTCTGTAAACATCATTACTGTATATGTATTATATTCAGTCACTCCCGCCTACCTTCCAAACCTGGGAAACCTCTGCAGCCAGTCACAAGGCTGAGAAACGTTCGTTTTAAATTGCCCGGGCTTTCCAGACTTTTTTTTTTTTAAGAGTTTGAATAGGTGCTTATCAGACATTGCTCTCAAATGACACTCATTTAGAGGGACTGTCCTCTTTTTTGGAAATAAATCCCTTTGATGCTTTTTTTTGTCTCGATATACAAACCTCTATAAAAATGTTCTATTTAACTACCAAAAGAGTTTTTTTATACTAAACATTTCATCCAACCACTAAATTTTTACATTTGTTCAGGGTTTTTTTTTTTCCTCAGAGAAAAGTTACAGGTACGCCTCCATTCTGAATCTTCCCTTATCTCTGCCCCCTACTCACCTCTGAGCATCATTCCTGGGTTACGCTTCCTACCCACCTCTGAGCACATCCCTGGGTTCCACCCCCTACCCACCTCTGAGCACCATCCCTGGGTTTTCGCCCCTACCCACCTCTGAGTATCATCCCTGGGTTCCGCCCCCTACCCACCTCTCAGCACCATCCCTGGGTTCCGCCCCCTACCCACCTCTGAGCACCATCCCTGGGTTCCGCCCCCTACCCACCTCTGAGCACCATCCCTGGGTTCCGCCCCCTACCCACCTCTGAGGACCATCCCTGGGTTTCTGCCCCCTACCCACCTCTGAGCACCATCCCTGGGTTTCTCCCAGTACAGCCCCTTTTAGAGAAAAAAGAACCACATTACCTTTTTTGGTGCTAAGTAATTTGTATGGAATTTGCTAATGATAACAAGAAAGGCAGTAAAATAGATCCCCTGCTGCCAGCGACAATAGCACCTCCCCAGCAACAATATGTCTACAGATAGCTATAGCTACAATAGACCCCCTCATAACAAAATACCCACAGTAAAACTAGATCAACTTCAGCAACACTAGACCCCCCGCCAACAGCAATAGATCTTCCAGCAGCCAGCATCAATAGACCCTCCAGCAGCTGGGAACAATAGACCCCTCTCTCAACAGTAGATCCCTCCCAGCAATAAATGACACTTCAACAACAATAGACCCTCCCTCAACAAAAGATCCCCCCCAGCGACAATAAATAAAGGCAGCGTCCACAGGCCCTCCAGCACACCCCAACACCCCTTGCCATTACATACATTCAGTGTTGGGGGTGCTGGAACTGAGTAACCCCATGTTCCTGCTGAAAAAAAGCCCTGTCTTTGTTACTTTAAGGCCCTGTTCAAACTGGGGTGGCTTTGAAGCCGCCCCTAACAGTGCAACTTCAGCGTGGCTTGCAAGCGACTTCTTTAATAGTCAATGCAAGTCGCTCCAAAGTCGCCCCCAGTAGTGCCTTTTTCTAAGTCGGAGTGACTTGAGCTCCAATTAGAACAGATCCATTGCACTGAATGGAGCGCGACTTGTCAGGCAACTAAGTCGCCTGGCAAGTTGCCCCAGTGTGAGCTGAGCCTAAAAAGACAGTATAGAAGAAAAGTAGTGGTTGAAAAACACAACAGAGGGGTGGTGGTAAAAATAAAACGTTATGTAACCCTTTCTACCTATATATGCTTTATCTGTGTTCCTGATGGAGAGATTTCTAATCACTTCCTGTGCTGACAGGAAATGAGAAGACATTGCTCCAATAGGGACAAAGATGGCAGTGAAAAGATGTGCATGGTTCTAATGGTTCATATTCCTCACTTTGAAAATTAATAGAAAATAAAATAAGTTTTGGCCACATTTGTGCTTTAAAGACATAGTTCACAATTACAAAACAAATCTGTCTATGCAGATAAGGGGTGTCTAAAAAAGGGTTGAATAATACCCTTGCTAGGTTGTAGGTACATACCTCATGAAGCCTAGGGGCTAAGGACGCTGTTACTGTTCACCTTCACAGGAGTGAGCTCTTTCTCTAATTCAAACCCCCTCACATACTCTTTCTCTCCCCTGATACAGTAGCGCTGAGCTCAGCATTTGTGAGCTCACTCCTATAATGGTGAAGGTGAACAGTATGAGCTAGGAGTCTCGTAGCAACATCCTTAAGGGCACTTTTGCACTGAGTCGCTGGGGCGTCGGCGATAAAGACTTTACCGTCGTTTTAGCAGCACTTTTCGGCTGCTTACGGGGTGCTTTTAACCCCTGCTAGCGTCCGAAAAAGGCTTAAAAGCGTCGGCAAAGCGCCGCTTACCATTGATTTCAATGGGCAGGCACGCTTTAGGAGCGGTGTATACACCGCTCCTAAAGCGCCTCAAAGATGCTGCTTACAGGACTTTTTTTAGCGTCCTGCCAGCGCACCGCTCCAGTGTGAAGGCACTGGGGCTTTCACACTGGAGTGACAGGAAAGGCACTATTTTTAGCACTATAGCGCCTGTAAAGCACCTTAGTGTGAAAGTAGCCTTTTACACTTTTTTACACTAAAAATAGCGCCTGTAAAGCGCCTGAAAAATGCCTCATCTGCAATCCCAGTGTGAAAGCCAGAGTGCTTTCACACTGGGACGCTGCGCTGGTAGGACGTCAAAAAAAGTCCTGCAAGCAGCTTCTTTGAGGCGCTTTAGAAGTGCCCTAAAGCACCCCTGCCCATTGAAATCAATAGGCAGCGCCGCCGGTAGCGGCGCTTTGTGGGCGCTTTTAACCCTTTATTCAGCCTCTAGCGGGGGGTTAAAAGCGGCCCACTAGCGACCTAAAAAAGTGCCTCTAAAACGACGGTAAATCGCCGCTAAAACGAGCGGTGCTTTACTGCCGATGTCCCCGCGCTTTCAGTGTGAAAGGGCACTTAAAGATGCATTCACTTTTGGGAACATGTTACACCTGATTTTAGGGTGGAACATGTTCCCAATGCTGCAGCCGTCACCCCCCGCCCCATGGCAGCAGTACAGGGAGAAGTTCCCCATCCCCATACTGCTGCCACTGTTTGAAAAACAGCGTGGACCTGCGAGGCTCCACCAACACGGCCGTGTCATTCAGACACACAGCTCCATTGTGTCTAAATGAACTACAAGACCTGACATCCTCAGCGGCTATCAGCTTGTAGCTCTCAATGAACTACCACGGCGTTGTGGAGCACTGTGGTAGTTAATTGAGTCTTCCTGTCAGGGAGTATCGGCTTACCCATATGGGATGTATAAGCAGACAGATACACTGACAGTGTGCAGGAGACCTGCATGACATCAGCGGGCTGCTGATCGCTGGTGCAATGCTTTCCAGGCTCCTGCAACAAAAAATATTAAATGCACATTTTTTTACCAGCATTTTTTTTTTAAGTGAACTTCTGCTTTAAAAGAGAAGTATTTTTAATTTTTTTTTTTTAACCCATCATACTTGCCTAGGTGAATGCAGCATCGGAGCGATGCTGCATCTGTCCCCCCAATGGCTTGGTTCTCTCGCGTCCCCGAGCGGAGAGCCGCTGCCTGTCAGTCAGCATCTCTCCTCTCTGCTCCTCCACGCTCATTGGAGCGCCGAGCTGTGGAGGGGCGGGGAGCGGCCGTCTTAGCAACTCACTGAGAGGCTGAGATGGCCATCAGTCCAGGCACCTGGCGGATCCAGACTTTATTGTCGTGACTTCAGACCACTCTCTGCTGAAAACGGGGCACAGGAGTTCAAAACGAATTGCATAGGAGAAGCCCAGCCAAATGCGCTCAGGCTGGACTTCTCCTTTAACAATGTCCTAGGCTGTGAATGATGACTGTCACAGTTGCTGGTGCTCTCAACTGATCTGTCAAACTATCAGATGACTAGTGTCTTAACTGTTCACACATGCAGCACCATGGAAACTGCAGATCAAACAGAGGCTGAAGCTGGTTACACGCTATACAATTCTCTTTAGATTTTTTTCCTTTAGATTTACCAAAACCATATAATATGAGGTCAAACCTAAGCTCTGTTAATTTGTATGCAATCAGCCAGGCTACATAGTTGAAGGTAAATGTAAAGGAAATTGAACAACAAAAGTTGTATAGTGTGTATCCAGCTTAAGATGGCAGCTTCCCTGGCTGTAAAGGAAAGGGGGTTCAGTTTTGTGGTTCCTGTGTCTTTAGTTTAGAAAAAATGGAAAACAATGCCTAGTCTGTTATGTTTCATCCCTAGAACCATAACCACTGTTCCAGAGAATCCAGATACCTTTGTACATCTAGTATATTTGAATGCGGCAGGAATATTGTGCAAATACAGGTTTTACATTTGCAAATCAGCCAGTTAGACATTTGCAAACTTCACCAGTTCTCTATTTCTGTCTTTCAGACAATCCCAATTCATACATCTACTGATCTCGCTACTCCGGGGTGTAACTATAGGGGGAAAAAAAGAAAAGATAAAACAGGTGCTCAGCCCTAGTTCCAGTTAAATACCACTATTCCTATAATCAATAAGGCCTGCAATAGTGCTTCCTAATTCACTTGAAATAAACAGACAAAAATGCACTGTATGGAAGCCCTGCTAATTAGCTAATCTTTCACGGGTAAACCTATGAAACCAGCATTTCTTGTAAGGTGCAAGGATCCAATGCTGTTGGATGACCACAGGGAGAAGCTCCGGGATCATGTAGTGCAGTGGTCTCCAAGCTTTCTAAACAAAGGGCCAGTTTACTGTCCTTCAGACTTTAGGGGAGCTGGACTGTGGCCAGTGGTAATAAAAAATGCCCCAGCATCAGTGGGAGTAAACAATGCCCCATCATTGGTTTTAGTGGGAGTAATAGTGCCTCATTGTTGGTACTAGTGGAAGGAATAGTGCCCCATTGTTGATGTCAGTGGGAGGAATATTGCCCCATTGTTGATGTCAGTGGGAGGAATATTGCCCCATTGTTGATGTCAGTGGGAGGAGTATTGCCCCATTGTTGATGTCAGTGGGAGGAATATTGCCCCATTGTTGATGTCAGTGGGAGGAGTATTGCCCCATTGTTGATGTCAGTGGGAGGAGTATTGCCCCATTGTTGATGTCAGTGGGAGGAATATTGCCCCATTGTTGATGTCAGTGGGAGGAGTATTGCCCCATTGTTGATGTCAGTGGTAGGAGTATTGCCCCATTGTTGATGTCAGTGGGAGGAATATTCCCCATTGTTGATGTCAGTGGGAGGAATATTGCCCCATTGTTGATGTCAGTGGGGCAATAGTGCCCCACTACTAGTGTCTGTTGGAAGAATAGTACCCCACTACTGGTGTCAGTGGGAGGAATGGTGCCCCATCATTGGTGTCAGTTGTGGATGAAATAGTGCCCCAAGGGCTGGATAGAGGCAAGCAAAGGGCCACAGTTTGGAGACCACTGATGTAGACAAACAAAAGAAAGAGAAATCCTGCACAAAAGGATCATAGTGCAGTAAGTATATGTAACTATTTCTTAACTAAAAACAAAGTAAATGCACTCAGAAACATGGTGAAGGAGAGAGCATGTAGCGGAACGAAGTCTGCTGTGTATCTTGGGAATTACAAGAGCCTGCTGGGAGGAACTGAGACCTTTGGGGGATGTAGTCCCCAGACAGACTGAGCCAGTGTTTCAGATTGCCGTTAGAACTACATTTCCCAGCATTATCAGGGGCTCTGTGGAAAGGAAAAGGAAGGACTGTTCCTGGGCAAGGGGCAGTCGGCAGGAGAACATTGTGGGAGACAGACCATGTAGCAGCCTGCTATTGAGACATTTTATCACAGGCGCGGTGAAGCTGAGTAGCGGACATCCACTGGTTTGTGGAAATGCCACCATCGAGCTTGATTGTTGGGGAGGACGCAGTTGCAGCTGACTTTGTCAAGTCATCACCCTAGAAGTTAGTGAGAGGCTGCTGGCCATAACCTGCCACACCCTTCTGTATTGCCTACTGGGATGTTGTTCTGGTACCTATAACTAGGTTAGGAGAGAGTTGATTTTTTTTAACTCTCCAATACCAGATATGGGCCCCAACGTACTGGCCAGTAGGGAAGGGTTTGATAAAGACTGCTGGACCATTTTCAAAGCATTGCCCCTTAGACAGCACTTTCCCCAGTATAGGGTTTAGCAGTCATTCTCTGGTTTTCTTGTGTATTACCAATTGTATACTTTATTTTACCACTGTTTCACATACTTGTTCGATTGACTAATGCTATTTCCATTTATTTGCTGATTACATGGGCAACTAGCAAAGGTATGAGTTACAGCGGCAGGAATCTGCTGAATTCTGCAGCAGTTTCAGTCACCTGCGAGCGGCTAACTCTGGCTGCCGAGACCTATACATTTTAATGACAGGTCTTCGGCAGCGCAGCTATCTGTGATTGTCCGCCCAAACAGCGATTACCTGCAGTAATGACCAGCAGCAATAATTGCTGACTGAGCGGGTTACCACAGATAGCTGCGGCTGCTGCCAACCTGCCAATAACCACTTTACCCCCTTTCTACAAACGCCAATTTTCAGCTTTCAGAGCTGTCACACTTTAAGGCCTCATGCACACGGACGTTTTTACAGCTGCTTTTTTTAGCTTTTTTTGCAGCTTAAAAAGGCCTGTCTATGTTAGTCTATGGCTTCATGCCCACCTAGGCGTTTCTGAGCTGCAAATGGCATAGGCGTTTTTAAGCTGTAAAAAAAACCCAGGACCAGTGGGTTCTGAGAGACGTTTTTCAGCTGTAAAAACGCTCTAATGCTGATAAACGCTCCAAAACGCTCAAAAACGTCGTTCACCAACATTTTTTAACGTTTTTGATCCATTGAAAAAAAAAAAAATTGAAAAAAAACGCTAAAAAAACGCTAAAAATGCTAATGCGGAAAAATGCTCAAAAACACTCAAAAACGCTAAAAAACGCTATTGCAAAAACGTTGAAACAAGCTGAAAAAAAATTTAAAAAATCACTGCAAAGATACTGGCGTTTTCATAACGTTATTTTAACAGCCTGTGTGCATGAGGCCTAAATGAAAACACTGTACCCAATAAAACACTGTACCCAATAAAATGATTAATGTTTTTTCAATTTTTTTTGTTTTTTTTGCAATTGTATTTGCATACTGTGACCAGAGCAATGCATTGTTACCATAGTAACACTATACTACTCTGAGGAGGTGATCAGGATTTTTTTTTTCACACACTATGATTGCTTATAACAGTGAATATTACTGCTATAAACAACCATTTTTACTAAATGATATAGATTAATTCAGTATATATTGTTGTGATTAGCTGTGATTGGCCACAGCTAATCACATGGTACAGATGGGCTGTGATTGGCCCCATCTGTACCATGTGATCACTGTGACCAATCACAGTGAACAACACAATAGTACTCAATCAACGACATGAATCAAAGCTATTCATTCCGTACAATTTGTGATTGTTCACTGCGATCACATGATACTGGCAGCAGGCCAGTACACTGATCCTTCATCCACTGTGTCCAGTGGACACAGCGGGGGACAGATCATGCCGGACCGTGGCCCGATCCTGGGAAGACATCATATAACGCCCACCCAGAATAGAATAGAACGGCCGTCATTTTACATTAGGCCAGGCAGGAAGGAGTTAAAATGTATAGGTCTCGGCAGCCGGAGCTAGTCGCTCACATGTGGCTGAAACAGCTGCAGAAATCAGCAGGTTCCTGCCGTTGTCATTTGTACCGGCACTAGTTGTTCATGGGAATGTAGCATAGAAACATAATAAAGTATCGGAAGAAATAATTCCTTTTTTTTTTTATACAGTCATGTCTTCCCTTTCCTTTCTTTCCTCCAGACTGTACATATTAGGTTTCTGAAGTCGCTCTCGACATGTTTTATCCCCCAGACCATTCAACATTTTTGTTACCTGTCTCTGGGCTCGTTCTATCTTAGACCTCTTTCACACTGGGGCGGTTTTCAGGTGCTTTAGCGCTGGAAATAGCCTCTGCTAAGCGCCTAAAAACCGCCTCCTATTCATTCCAGTGGGACTTTTCACACTGGGGCAGTGCGCTAGCGGGACGTTCTCAAAAGTCCTGCAAGCAGCATCTTTGGGGCGGTTTGGGAGCGCTGTATTTAGCGCTCCCAAAACGAAAAGCACTGCTTAACCACTTCAGCCCCAAGAAGGATTTACCCCCTTAATGACCAGGCCATTTTTTTTGCGATACGGCACTGCGTCGCTTTAACTGACAATTGCTCAGTCGTGCAACACTGTACCCAAACAAAAGTTACATCCTTTTTTTCCTACAAATAGAGCTTTCTTTTGGTGGTATTTGATCACCTCTGCGTTTTTTATTTGTTGCGCTATAAACAAAGAGCGACAATTATAAAAATTGCTATAATACATGTCCAAAAAAAATATAAAAAATATAATTTATTCATCAGTTTAGGTCGAATTATATTTTTGGTAGAAAAAAAATTGTAATAGGCGTATATTGATTGGTTTGTGCAAAACTTATCACGTCTAAAATTTGATTTACTAAAACTGGAGAGTGCAAAATTTGATGCAGCTCTGCATGGTAGTCAGTCAGCTTCTAACTTGAGCATGTTTAATTAAGCTTTCACAAAAAAACAACCTGAAAGCTGATTGGTTTCTATGCACAGCTGCACCAGATTTTGCACTCTCAAGTTTTAGAAAATCAACCCCAGTATTCTAGATGCGTTCTAACTAAAGATCTATATAGGGGAATCAGGTCCTCCTTCCTCCTGCTGGTGATGCCTCTAGTGATATAAAGATCTATATAGGGGAATCAGGACCTCCTTCCACCTGATGGTGATCCCTCTAGTGATATAAAGATCTATATAGGGGAATCAGGACCTCCTTCCTCCTGATGGTGATGCCTCTAGTGATATAAAGATCTATATAGGGGAATCAGGACCTCCTTCCTCCTGATGGTGACCCCTCTAGTGATGCATCCTAGAATTCTATGCACTTTTCTCACTACATGGCCACGCTGTTTCCTCATTTTGCAATCATCTCAAATAAGTACCCCCAAATCTTTTTCTTCTAGGGGCTGGCTAACACTGTACCCCCAATGTTGTACTCTCTCAGGAGTTTCTTTTTCTCTAGGTGCATTATTTAACATTTAGAAACATTGAACTGCAGCTTTCACTGCTATGACCAATCTTCCAACAATGCCAAATCATGTTCTATGTTACAGACACCTCCAGGGATAGCAACCCTATTACACACCTTTGTGTCATCAGCAAAAAGACATACCTTAGGTCCAGTGGCGGCTGGTGCTCAATTTTTTGGGGGGCGCAAACAAATTGAAAAATACTGAACCCTCCCCCCCCAATCAATTGCAGCCTCATTGTGTCCTTCAAACGCAGCCACTTGTGCCCATCAAACGCAGCCATTGTGCCCATCAAACGCAGCCATTGTGCCCATCAAATGCAGCCACCTGTGCCCATCAAATGCAGCCACCTGTGCCCATCAAATGCAGCCACTTGTGCCCATCAAATGCCGCCACTTGTGCCCATCAAATGCAGCCACTGTGCCCACCGACCCCCCCCACTCGCGGGGTTTGTGGCTCTGGCTGCATAAGCCCCCACCCCACGGATCATGGCTCTGGCAGCCCCCCCGAGGGAGGGGGTGCCAGATCCGTGCGCGCGGGGGGTGGGGATGCAGCCAAAGGGACTTACCTCTCAGAGCGGCGGTGACCTCTGCTCCAGCGCGAGTCTCCTCACACCTCTTTGTAAGCGCCAGGCATCCAATAGGGTGGCTTGGCGCTTTGGCCAGTAAGGAAGCAGGTCTGACGTCCTGCCTCCTGATTGGCGGGGAGAAAGGTTAGTGTGAAATTAGCAAAAATTAATTCGCTATCGACGTACAAATGGGTGGGATCAGGGCACCCCGTGCCCACCCTATTTTGAAGCCTATTAGAGCCTCAGGCTCTAATCAGGTGCTTTAAAGGATGAAAAACAGACATTAATGCATCTCAATGGAAAAATGCTTTTGTCAACATCCATTTTTTGGAATGGATCAAAGCCCTATTTTTCTTCTGTTAAAAAAATGGATCAGATGAAAAACTGATGTACACTGACCATCGGTCCGTTTTTGCACGAAAGAATGGCTCTGGGACGCAAGTGGTTAAGGATTCTACCTGGCAGATGTAAAAAACTTCTGTAAAAACGGATATCAATCTGATATAAACTTTATACGGTTTTCTTTAAAAAAAAAAAGTGACTAAACTGATGAAACGAATGGTCCCATGTGTGAAAGGTGCCTAACCCAACAAACCTTTAGGCTGGGTTCACACTATTGTGAACTTAATGTGGGTTTCTTCGCATCCAATTCGCAATAGCAGGTCATTTAGACCAGCTCTCTATGGAGCCGGTTCACAAATCTCCGGTGCGAATCTGCACAGGAGCCCTGTGCGTCTTTTGGTCCGTTTCATGTCCGAATTCAGCCAAAAATTTGGGTTGAAATCGGACCTGAAGCTGTGAGCTACATGCGAAGATAGTGTGAACCCAGCCTTAGTTCTATCACTTACATTAAGTGGACAGGACCCAGTACAGAGCCTGGTGGTACTAGTGACTGGTCCCTGATCCCAGTAAACCCCATTTACAACCACACTCTGTTATCGATCCTCATTGTAGCTTTATTGTATATATTGTTGCAATAAATATCCACTCTTCAGACGGGTGTGTTGGAGAGCATGGTACTGCTTGCAGAGTCGTAGGCACTTGGAACAGGGGTACTGAGAAAACAGCAGCTCCTTTAGAAGTAGGTGCTACATTTGTTATATTATTTAAACAAGCATGTCAGCTGATCATGGGCCAGTATTGAACAGTGGCCTACCCTCAGTACAGAAGGCTGGATTTTTTTGCATGTTAAATTTTGCAGCCTTTTAGGCTGGGTTCACATACAGTCAGGTCCATAAATATTGGGACATTAACACAATTCTAATATTTTTGGCTCTTTACACCACCACAATGAAATGAAACTAATAAGATGTACTTTAACTGCAGACTTTCAAGTTTAATTTGAGGGGTTACATCCAAATCAGGTGAAAGGTGTAGGAATTACAACAGTTTGTATATGTGCCTCCCACTTTTTAAGGGACCAAAAGTAATGGGACAATTGGCTGCTCAGCTGTTCCATGGCTAGGTGTGTGTTATTCCCTCATTATCCCATTTACAAGGAGCAGAACAAAGGTCCAGAGTTCATTTCAAGTGTGCTATTTGCATTTGGAATCTGTTGCTGTCAACTCTCAATATGAGATCCAAAGAGCTGTCACTATCAGTGAAGCAAGCCATCATTAGGCTGAAAAAACAAAACAAACCCATCAGAGAGATAGCAAAAACATTAGGTGTGGCCAAATCAACTGTTTGGAACATCCTTAAAAAGAAAGAACGCACCGGTGAGCTCAGCAACACCAAAAGACCCGGAAGACCACGGAAAACAACTGTGGTGGATGACTGAAGAATTCTTTCCCTGGTGAAGAAAATACCCTTCGCAACAGTTGGCCAGATCAAGAACACTCTCCAGGAGGTAGGTGTATGTGTGTCAAAGTCAACAATCAAGAGAAGACCAGAGTGAATACAGAGGGTTCACCACAAGATGTAGACCATTGGTAAGCTTCAAAAACAGGAAGGCCAGATTAGAGTTTGCCAAACAACATCTATAAAAGCCTTCACAGTTCTGGAAAAACATCCTATGGACAGATGAGACCAAGATCAACTTGTACCAGAGTGATGGGAAGAGAAGAGTATGGAGAAGGAAAGGAACTGCTCATGATCCAAAGCATACCACCTCATCAGTGAAGCATGGTGTTGGTAGTGTCATGGTGTGGGCATGTATGGCTGCCAACCAATAGAACTGGTTCTCTTGTATTTATTGATGATGTTACTGCTGACAAAAGCAGCAGGATGAATTCTGAAGTGTTTCGGGCAATATTATCTGCTCATATTCAGCAAAATGCTTCAGAACTTATTGGACGGCGCTTCACAGTGCAGATGGACAATGACCCGAAGCATACTGCGAAAGCAACCAAAGAGTTTAAGGCAAAAAAGTAGAATGTTATGCAATGGCCCAGTCAATAACCTGACCTGAACCTGATTGAACATTCATTTCACTTGATGAAGACAAAACTGAAGGACAAGCAGGAACTGAAGACAGTTGCAGTAGAGGCCTGGCAGAGCATCACCAGGGATGAAACCCGGCGTCTGGTGATGTCTATGTGTTCCAGACTTCAGGCTGTAATTGACTGCAAACAATTTGCAACCAAGTATTAAAAAGTGAAAGTTTGATGGATGATTGTTAATTTGTCCCATTACTTTTGGTCCCTTTAAAAAGTGGGAGGCACATATACAAACTGTTGCAATTCCTATACTGTTCACCTGATTTGGATGTAAATACCCTCAAATTAAAGCTGAAAGTCTGCAGTTAAAGCACATCTTGTTTGTTTCATTTCAAATGCATTGTGGTGGTGTATAGAGCCAAAAAGATTAGAATCGTGTCGATGTCCCAATATTTATGGACCTGACTGTATGAGCATGCAGCGGCTCACAGCAGGAGTCCGGTGTGTCCTGATTCACCGTTTCAGGTTTGATTTCAGCCCGAATTTTATGCCCTGTACACACGATCGGACATTCCGACAACAAAATCCATCGTATTTTTCCGACGGATTTTGGGCTAAACTTGTCTTGCATACACATGGTCGCACAAAGTTTTCAGAAAATCCGATCGTTCTGAGCGCGGTGACGTAAAACACGTACGTCGGGACTATAAACGGGGCAGTAGCCAATAGCTTTCGTCTCTTAACTTATTCTGAGCATGCGTAGCACTTTGTGCATCGGATTTGTGTACACACGATCGGAATTTAAACGATCGGATTTTGTTGTCGGAAAATTTTATATCCTACTCTCAAACTTTGTGTGTCGGAAATTCCGAGGGAAAAAGTTCGATGGAGCCCACACACAATCGGAATTTCCGACAACACAATCCGATCGCACTTTTTCCATCGGAAAATCCGACCGTGTGTACAGGGCATAAGGCTGAATTCGGACCTGAATTGGACCAAAAGACGAACAGCGCTTCTGTGCAAATCGCACCGGGGCCGCTGCGGAGATGTGTGAACCGGCTCCATAGAGGGCCAGTCACAATCTCCTGCTGTGCAAATTTGTTATGGGGAGATCCGCATCCAATTCACACTAGTGCGAACCCAGCCCTATTGTCCATTTGAAATAATACTTGTGCTGACCCAGATTAGGTCTGTGGACTTGATGCAGCCGAGTAGGTGCTGCAGTGAGGCACACCCTGCCAATCCCTGCCAGGCTGAGAAATGTATGACCTCAGCTCATCCAGCGCTGGCTGCCAGCCCAGACTCCACAGACCTCAGTGCAGATCCGCAGGAAGTCTATGACGAGCACCATTTTTCATCAAGAGATTGTGTAATACAAGCCATGCATCTCCTGTGAAACAGACCTGAAGCCCTTCTAACTCAACTGTACACAAAATTTGAATCAGTTGTGTAGTGTAAACATTTGTCTTCAGCTCTCTCACCTCCAAATAGAAAAAAAAAATCTCACAGTTAATCTTTTTCAAAGCCAAAACTTTTTATTTCATAATTTTGGAAGTAGGAGAAGTTTAATTTCCCTGTCATCTCTACCACATCTGGGGAGAGTCACCCCATTTATTTCACCTAATGACCATTGTCACTAAGACAGAAGGTAATGGGAAGCCCAAAACTTTGCAATTGTTACCAGAACAGTTGGAAATAGTGCATTGGGGACACCTTTCCCGAAAGGAACCTCGATGGGATTTCCTTAACTCTGGAGGAATTACCTTTTTACTTCATGTTGCAAGTTAAATCTTGCAATAGGAAGTGTTGCAAACAACAACAAAAAAAGAAAAAAAAGAAAAAAACAAAAACAAAACAGACAGGAGCTTTAACTCTTCCCTACTTTATAAATCCCTTATAAAAGAAAAAGATTTGACTTGCGATACACTAACATTTGCAGAACCCTAGAAATCAGGACTGTCACCTGAATGTGTGACTTCATTGTGGTTCAAGCCATCTGGTTGGCTGCTAATGATATCCTAAGAACAGTGTGATTCATTCTGGTGACTCAAAAGATGGCTAATCAGATTTTACTATGAAGCGCAGGCTCAAAGAGCGATGTTCCACCTGCTGATGTTTGACCCAATAATTACCTATATTACCGTATATACTCGAATATAAGCCGAGGCACCTAATTTACCACAAAAAACTGGGAAAACGTATTGACTTGAGTATAAGCCGAGGGTGAGAAATGCAGCAGCTACTGTGAGTGGAAAAGAGGGTCAACAATGCCCATCTGTAGCTGCATACCTCCCTGTGTCCATTGCATACCTCCCCGTGTCCATTGCATACCTCCCCGTGTCCATTGCATACCTCCCCGTGTCCATTGCATACCTCCCCGTGTCCATTGCATACCTCCCCGTGTCCATTGCATACTTCCCCGTGTCCATTGCATACCTCCCCATGTCCATTGCATACCTCACTGTGTCCATTGCATACCTCACTGTGCCGATCTGCATACTTTAATTTATGAACTGCGAAAATTGAATAAGTATGGGTTAATTTACAGTATAAACTACAGTTCACTTCACTGTGTGCTGCAATCAATAAATGAAATACAAGATCGCTTCTTGCTGCAGGTTAATCAGTCCAGGAGAAAGATAAATAGTTATTATATGAAAACTGTCAATTTGTACCCAATGATTTCACAAACGCACTCAATAACTGCTGAATGAAATCTCAATAGCAGAGCAAGAATGACAGAGAAGGGATTAAACAAGAAGGCTGGTGATTTAAAAAACATTGCACAAGTGAAAATCCCTGAACAGTAGGTGTCTGCCTAGAGATGTGAATCAACTTTTATGCAGAGCTCAAGGGCTATTGCATTTTATGGAAAAAGTCTGCAAACAATAACAGGAAAGATGCCGATCTGCATACCTCACTGTGTCCATTGCAGCCTCTCTGTGCCATTTCTGCATACCTGATCTCTGTGTCATGCAGTCAGACGGTGGCCATTTCAGTGTACAAAAGCGGCGTCTTCTCCTCGTCCTTGTCTGTGATAGGCGGAACACTCAGTTTCCCAGCAGTCAGTGTTCAGTGTTCCGCCTATCACAGCCATCCTCTCGTCCTCGTCCATGGGATGAGGACGAGAGGACATCCGTGATAGGCGGAACACTGAACACTGACTGCTGGGAAACGGAGTGTTCCGCCTATCACAGACGAGGATGAGGAGGAGGTGCGGCTTTAGTACACTGGTCGGCTGCCATCTGCATGACACTGAGATCAGGTATGCAGAGATGGCACACAGTGACTCGAGTATAAGCCGAGGGGGGCACTTTCAGCACAAAAAAATTTGCTGAAAAACTCGGCTTATACCCGAGTATATGTGGTACTTTAAAAAACATTATTTTCTGTGAGATGATGGAAGTGCCACTTGTCAGTTAAAAAGGCTCAATAGATAATTCTCTAATTGCCCCGTTTTAAGGCCTGTTTCACACAGGATTCAGCTTGTATAAGAGCACTGTAGACAGAAAGCGTTGACAAAGCATTTGAAGAGCTTTCAGCAAGCTTTGATGAAGTTGTTTAGCATTTACAAACTGGAGTTGAATAGTACTTTAAAAGATTCAACAAAGCTTGCTGAAAGCTCTGCAAGTGCAAAGGCCTCGTTCACACCATATGGACATAAAAACTGATGGAAATTCGATTGATTCAGCAGGCACCAGGCAAATTTTTAACAAGTATGAGCACTGTGGTCGTACAAAAGTTGATATACCGATCGACTTCTGTACAACTCCCCTGTTAGATTTTCCCTGCTTGATCAGCTCCTCAGGATGTAGACTGCAGCGCTGTTCAGTGAATTCTGACCGCAGGGAAGTCTCCCCATTGTCAGAATACAATAACTCAGGGGAGGATTCCTCCATTCACCCCAGATGTGTGAATGGGGAATAGGGTCAGTTTGTTCATTCAACCTGCCTAAAGGCCATACACACAGGCTGAATATCAGGCAGCATCGGCCAGTTCAATCGACATCAAATTTCGATTAAGTTTTAGGTATAGTCTTTTGACTAAAATGCCATTTTAGTTTTAGTGGTATTTTAGTTATCTGAATTGTTTTAGTTGTATTTTAGTCGACTAAAATCTCCAGTAAATTTTAGTCAACTAAAATCTCCAGTACATTATAGTTGTCTAAAATCGAATGGGTTTAGTTACATTTTAATGCATTATTTAGGTTTTTCTTTATGTAGCCAGGAGCTGGATACCTTCCTATCCCTGCAATCGAAAGACGCCGTGTGGCATTGTTTCAGGGGAAGCTGTTCCATCTAGTGTTCCAGTGTGGGATGTCCTGTTACTTTCTTAATTAGAGACAAGACAGAGCAAAGCATCTTGGGACATGTAGTCCATATGGATAGGATTCGCCCTCTGGCTGTATTATGTGAAACTACAACTACCAACTTACTTATGGGGAAGAGCAGACCACTGGGAGGGACTATAAGATGGATGGATTGAGGCCTAGCGTGCTCTCTTGGGACCGACGTGGATCTGTATGCAGGGAATCTGTTACAGAGTGAGCTGCAGCTGTTTTGCGGCCTGCTCTGGTGGATTTACCTAGTGGATATCTGGAGGGACACCTGTGGACAGTTCCCCTTCACTGTCCGGCGGCAGCCTAGAGGGCGTTCTTGTTCCATCCACCCTGCGGGAATATCAGATTCGTGCGAGCCGTGGTGCAGTGTGGCGGAGGCCGGATGTCATCCCTTGAGCCACATTCCTGAAAGATTATTATCCTCATCATCACCATTATCCTCATCTGTTCCAGTGTAGTAAGCGGGCGATAGCCCAGTCTTAAAGACACTGTATATAGACATCAGTATCTCCTACACTCTTTACTTTTTGTTCAAGGATCTGTTCCAGCATATCATAGACACTATATACAGACATTGTTGCCATCCATTGTTGTGCTTTTGCTTGTAGTTCCACAGAAATTTAACATCTTTAAGTCAGTGATCAATGTGAATCCAATTACAGTTCTGATTTGCACATGAATATTGTCTACTGGTTATACACAATCTATCAGCTATTTTGTTTTACCATTCAATATTCCTTGCATGTAATTATATACCTAAGAGCTAGCTGAAGATTAACTGGATTGTCACACAGCAATATAGGACTACTTTCACCTGCCTCCCCACTTCAGGAATTTGTTTTGCTGAATCTTGTAAAACTGCAGTTCACCAAAGAACTCTCAGTAAGAGCAGGTTGAATTGTAATACAGTTCCTGTTTGCTAAAGTTGTACTTGTTTATCTGGTGTTTTTCCATTAATGTGTGAAGGAGCAGTAGAGAGGGGTCTGACACCCATAAGAGCCATTCCTCTGCTCTCCTGTAGCCTATTCACATAGACATTATATGCACTTATTTGAGCATAAAAATGATAGTATTCACTGTTGAATGTTTGAATCTAATGCCGCGTACACATGAGCTGACTTTTCGACTGGACTGGTCCGCCGGACCTAGTTCCTATTGAAAAGTCCGCTTGTCTGTATGCTAGTCCGACGGACGAAAACCGACGCTAGGGCAGCTATTGGCTATCAACTTCCTTATCTTAGTCCAGTCGTACGTCATCACGTATGAATCCGTCGGACTTTGGTGTGATCGTGTGTAGGCAAGTCCGTTTGTTCGGAAAGTCCGTCGGAAGTTCGCCGAAAGTCAGTTGAATAGACCGTCGGACCAGTCCGGTCGAAAAGTCTGCCCGTGTGTATGCTGCATTAGAGGTGATAATTGTTTCGCTATCCATAACATTCTTTGAAAGATAACATTTTGAGGTGTAAGCTCAAGTTTGACTCTGATTTATTTTTCATTCATCTCATTGAGTAAACTATTTCTGATTTAACCAATTTTGGTGTATTTCCTTATTGCTGCTGTTATTTAAGACAAATTGTTTGAACCAAGGGTATCAGAGGTGGCAAAGGACTCACAAGGTTAGAGCCAACCAGAGGGGTGCTGATTTATCTTGCGACCCTCAAGAGGGTAGCCCTACATTTAGAATTGCCAACTCATTATATACTCCTGGAGTAAAAATCTAATAACATGTTATTATTTATGGTATTATGGTTTGAACATGCACAACAGACACAGATTTAGCCATTATAGAACATCTTTATGCATAAAACTAAGTTTCATAAACAAACAAATACATTGCTTTTTGAAAAGATAAAAAAAAACAAAAAACTGTAAACTCTATTGGCTGTATTACCATTGCACATATTACCCGAATATATTACCAACATTAAATATTAAGAAAAAAATATAAGAAAAGCCTTTTTCTTAATTTTTTTTATCTTCTTTTAGCAGCTTAGTAGATGCCCCCTATATATTCCTATGTGGTAGTGCAGTGTTAATTTTCAATCGTTTTTATTAGTATTTTGAAAAAAGGCAAAAAGTAAATGAGTACTGTACAGAGCAGCAAACAATCCTCGCATGCTCTGAATCATACAACAAGAATTGGTACAAAAATGAGGGTGGGGGATAGAAGAAAGTCATCAGGAGAAGATCTTGGTAAACGGGTTGGGTCTTTAATAAGACCACAGATGAACATATGGACGTCAACAGAAATAAGCAAAGAAAATAAGCTTTGGGTTATGAACAGAGTATATAACAAAACATTGTTAACACTGGGATGCAGCTGTCAGGACTATTGCCCTGCAAGTCAGAGTAAGGACTAGTAAGGCAGAAAGATCCTGAGGTCAACACCTTACTGAAATGTAATCGCTGTGAGTAAGCCTTCAAAAATAATAAAAAAGGGGCCTTAGGCCATTGACTATAGCTCCCTAAATATTTTCATGTTTTCCCCTAAAGGGTTCTCCAATCCCCCAACTATAGCAAGAATTGTTCGAGTAGGAAGAGAGAGAGAGAGAAGGGAAGAAAAAGGGGGAGAGGGGTGAGCAGTTACCAGACTATCGGCTTTGTTCTCCTAGGACCTGGAAATAATACAGCCAAGGGGACCATATTCGATCAAAGTTTGCTTCCTTATCTCGTAAGACACTCACTACCTTTTCATTCAACATGATCCACGTAAGTTTCCATTCCATTAAGGCAATATCTATAACAGAACTTTTCCATGCTGTTGCTATGGCGATATTAGCCGCTAAGAACATAAAGTAAATTAGGGTCTGGGTATGTCGGGGAATATTTTCAACAGGCTTATTTACTAAGGCTGTACTCGTATCTTTAGTGATATTGACCATCATGACTGAAAAGACAAGTGAGTGGACCCTTATCCAAAAGCGGTGAACCTTAGGCACCCCCACCACACATGTAATGGTGTACCTATTTGGCCACAACCCCTGAAGCATGCAGCTGAGGTGCCTGGATACATTTTTGACAAACGCTCAAGTACCAAGTACCATCTGGCGTAGACTTTATAGCCTGCTTCTATCAAGGCTACATTCAGGATACCTTTATGAATCCGCGGGCTCCATTTATGCCAGTCATCCACCTCAGGGGTTATGGACAGATCCCTTTCCCACGGCACCTGGTGGGATAATCTATCATTAGTGTTGATGAACAATTTGTATAATAGCGAGATGCCCCCCCACAGAGCAGCATTCTGCATGCACCTGTTTTCAAACACAGTACGGACTGCCATGTCAGAGCTATCTTTCTGTAGGGATTTGAGAAAGTGGTATATTTGTTGCCAGTGGAAACTCTCTCAGTGGGGGACATCTCCAGACTGCTCGTGAAATATGAGGAAGGACGTATGCCTCTGTGGTCAAATTAGTTGCCTATACGGTACATTATTCAGCCACCAACCAAACCTGTCAGGATGCATACCCGGTGGAAACAGGGGAGCTATGCAGAGGCCATCTCCCGCAGCTTGTGTCCCACACCTGAAGTGAGTGGGAGAGCGTTGGGCTCAGTATAGCCCTACGATGTTTCAGGGGGGCCCAAAGGACGAGATCCATTGCAAGTGGGAAACTTGCCTGGGACTCAATGGAAACCCAATCTGGTCTGTAATGTTTGCTATGGAGTTGACCTAGTTGAGCGAGCTGTGCTCCCACGTAGTATTTCCTAAAGTTGGGCACTCCTAATCTACCAATATCCTTAGGAGCATACATCGTGGCCTTTGCTATTCTGGGGCCTTTGGTACCCCAGATAAAATGGAGAATTTTGGATTGGAACCGTTGAGTGGCAAAAACAGGAACCTGGATGGGCTAAGTATGTAAAAAATATAGTAACCTTTATTTCATTTTCACAGAGGCAATCCTACCCACTCATGACAAACTCACGTCTGACCATGCCTGCATGTCTTCTAATAGCCTAGCAAATAGAGTAGGGTAGTTGGCCTTGTAAAGGGAGGAAAAGCTGGGGGTCAGTCGGATTCCTAAATAGGAGAGGGATGTCTGCTGTTACTGAAATGAGTATTGAGACTGGATACTCTGTAGAGTCGAGGTTGGCAAATTAACATTCATCGCTTCTGATTTATCCTGATTAGTTATGAGCCAAGAAACTCTCCCAAAGCGGCCCAGAAGTGACAGTAAGCTTGGCAGAGCAGTGTGGGGAGAGGTGATAAACATCAGCAGATCATCAGCGAATAAAGCACACTTATGGCTCCTCCCCCCACTCTCTATCCCCAAAATGTCTGGGTTCTGAGGTATCGCTATTGCAAGAGTTTCGATGGCTATGGCGAACAGTATAGGAGATAACGGACATCCATGCCGAGTGCCCGACGAGACCTGTATTGGGGCCGATCTGTGGCCTCTCTGAGCTGTGGGTGAGCTATATAATGAGTGCAGCGAGGCCAAGAACTTAGGACCGAAGTTCCATCTTAACTACACCCGGAAAAAATAGGCCTTGAGAGGGAATCAAAAGCTTTAGGGACGTCAAGGGACAGCAGCTTCCCGGGCAAACACTTCCCAAGAGAAGTGTAGTATGGAAATAAGGTCAATTGCTCTACGGCAGGGGTCTCAAACTGGCGGCCCTCCAGCTGTTCCAGAACTACAAGTCCCATCATGCCTCTGCCTATGGGAGTCATGCTTGTAACCATCAGCCTTGCAATGCCTCATGGGAATTGTAGTTCTGCAACAGCTGGAGGGCCACCAGTTTGAGACCCCTGCTCTACGGACTTGGTCGGCAGCCTGTCTATGTGACAAAAATCCTACCTGGTCAGAGTGTATGTAGCTAGCTAAAAATGACGACAGCTTATTTGCCAAAATTCTAGTAAATAGTTTCAAGTCAGTAATAATAAAGGATATTGGACGGTAGTATATGTCACTATGGTCTTTATGAGGCTTAGGAATGAGAGTAATAAATGCTCTATTAGAATCCATATCGATTGGATCGTCCTTTTGTATGGCTTTAAAGAATAGCTTTCAGGGAATCCCTGTGAGATGTCTGGCACATAGATGTGCGCAAGCGCATAGTTTCCCATAGAACGGCTAACAGACGCACGCATGCTCGTGAGAGACCACAATCGCATATGCGCATGCACACGAGTGCGGGCATAATTCCTCTTGGCACTAAACAGCCTATTTAAGGGGAGTCTAGCTTCCTATCCTTTGCTGACTGATCTTCAGCTGTGTCCTGTATCCTGATCTGATCCTGTGTGCTCTCCTAGTTGCTGACCTGGCTTGTTTTTTGACCTTGGCTCTGTATCCTGTTCCTGTGCTGCTGCTCACCTCAGACCTGGCTCTGTTCCTGACTCTGGCTCTGTTTATTATTTGGTACCCCGCTGCCCACCTGCTAACAACCCTGGCTATTCCTGAGACTCTGCTTCTGTCTATGATCCTGGCTTCTATAACCCTCGGGTGCCTGCCTGGCTGTCTCCTGCTCCAGCTCTGCACACCGCTGCATACTTCAGTCTCCAGAACCCTGACAAGCTGCCAGCCCGGAGTCATCCACATCAGGCACTCGTGTCTCTCTTGTCCTTCGGCTTCCTCTGTCTCATCCTCAGTGCGGCCAGGACAGGAGATATAAGAGAGGCCGACCTCATCACCTCAGTCTCCTATTGGGTATATGACAATAACACTAAAGATAGGGCCAAAAAGGGAGCACATTTTTTTATAGTATAGGGTTGTGAACCCATCTGGGCCCGGTGCTTTGCCCAATGGGCTTGTTTAATGTGGTTGTAAAATCTCCACTTTCACTTTAGCTCATTGTAATCGAAATTGTGAAATTTCACTTATTCTTTCTGTTTCTTCAGAATTCGTCCTGCAATCTGTAGTGACGTCAGCGGCGCATGCGCAGTCCATAGCTTCTTTAACAGCATGCTATGTGTGCCATTTCGCTATCCTCTGCATGCCAGGTTATTTACTTGCATTGAGAATGGCACAGAGGAAGCCTCGCAATACTGGGCTCTCCTCCTCTCCTTCCTGGTTATCCCCTTGTGAATGGCTTAGCTTTGGTTGCCGTAGTAACGGTGATCACGATAGAGGCTTGGTTTAGACGCAATTGCGCATGTGCGAGATTTTGACAGGGAAGGAAAGAAAGGGCAGAAATGACGTCCACACAAGAGCCAGCAATCACTAGTAAAGATGGCACGGCCGATACCCGGAAGAAGAGAAATTTTACAAAAGCTAAAAAAGGTATTTCAAAACCTCGTTTTAGTCACCTTTCACTGTACAAGTCTTACAAATACATTGTTGAATCATTATATTTGAAAAAGAAAAAAAGTCTGGGGTTTACTTCCTCTTTAATGACCGCCAATACCTCCTCCACTGTAATGTCTTTATCTAAGAGGTCTCTATGTTTGTCTGTCAGAGATGGGATAGGGAGCCGGTCGACTAAGTTGTCAAACTCTGGCTGACCAGTATCGTTCCTGCCATCATATCATTTCTTATAGTAGGCAGGAACCCCAAATTGGGGTTTTGGGTAAAGGTGCCGTCAGGTTTTCTAAGCTTGGGAACGTAAGGGGGGGGGGCATCTAGGGGCTAGCCTTGTCGCCAAGAGTTTACCTGGTTTGTCCACTTGGGAGTAGATCTTCCCTGTGTCCAGCAGAATTGTTGACGACAAATTTCAATTTAGTTTTAGTCATAGTCTTTGACAAAAATTAAATTTTAGTTTTAGTCGTATTTTAGTCTTTTGACTAAAATGCCAACTTATTTTTAGTCATCCCAATTGTTTTAGTCAAATTTTAATAGACTAAAATAGTATTAATGTAATAGTATTTAACTGGTTAGAACACAATAGTTCAGCAGAGGAGATTGCTGTACTAGCATCACATAGTTAGTACAGCAACTTCTCCCAAGCTCTTTTATTTTTTTTTTAAATAATAGTGTGTACCAGGCTTAGGCTGGTCTTAGGCTGGAATTGGATTTCTCTAAAAAGTAGGGGCTTCCCAGTCAGCAAAGTGGGAATGATTCTCTTTAGGCAGCTGTCTCAGGAGTGTTGGTTTTGAAGGTCAGCTCTACGTTCAAGTGGGGCTTGGGTGCGCAAGAGGAAAAATGCCAAAACCAAAATTAATTTTGTTCAGATTATTATATAATAAAACATTTTTGGGATTTCAAAGAGTCTCTCTCAGGGCTATAAATAACACATAAGGTATTATGATCATTACAAAGAATTGACCTGTGCATAAGTGGTATACTATGAAGTGTAATGTTATGTAATATTATAAGGTCAAGTACAGATTGGGAAAAGATGATATAAAAAGGGAGCTTTAAAATAAAAATAAAATGAATTATATCATTTAGAAGACCAAAATAAAAAGTACCAGTGGATAGAATTAAAAGTAATTTAAAAATCATGTAAAATTATAAGATGTATGGATAAAACACAGTTTTAAAAAAAAATGGACTCTATTATATAATCATGTACTTGTATATGATTAAACTAATAAAATGTAAAACATACAATTATTAGGCACATGCCAAAAATTAAGAAGATTTTAACAATCATGGGGCATGTAGAGAACAATCATGGGACATATTTAGAATGAAAAGAGTATGATGTAAAGTAATTCCATGATTTAATACATAAGTGGAGCATTTTAAAGAGGAGATTTTTGTGTATTGAGCTGCCAATATCTGGGCATTGCTGAACAAAGTGTGTACTGGACTGATGTATACCATATACTGATCGTTTTTTTTTTATGTTTTACTTGTAGCCCTGAAGAATGATGCCCCTGTCAACCCTCTAAACATGTTAGATTTTTCTGATATAATAATCTGAATAAAATTAATTATGGATGTTAAATTTGCAGCTTTTCGGAGGAACAATTGCAACTCCAAACTCAGCCTAGGTGATCGCTTTTCTGGCTCGAGGAAAAATGTACTACAAATAGAGAATGCTAGTTCCCTGGTGGTGATGCAAATGCTAACACTTCAATGATTTTTGAGTGACTGATCTGGGACAAGTTTAGAGATAAAGAATTCTGACACTTATGTAGCGCATTCTTCTTACAGGTTTGTGTCTTAAAATAATTAAGACACATCCAGGGAGATAGCATTTTCAGAGGGAAACCAGGTTCCAATCTTCTTTTAGAGAAATAAAGGGTGGTTTAATAAATACACGTGAATGGAGTTGCCCTTTAAGTGAAATAGAACCAAGTGGTGGGTGAATGGCACAGCTGGCTGGCCCTGGTACAGACTCATTCTGTGTGTGCAGACTGGTAACAGGTGGGAATGTGAACTGCCAGTGTACATTTCTGCTCAGACACTGGCAGCCTGTACATCCCTGTGTAATTATAGCATCTTTCCACAGTCTTTTGTAAGGCACTCAGCGATGAGACATATGAACCCACAAAAAGCCATGTGCACTACAATCTTCTCGTGCTAACTTACTACGGCTTCATGTGTCTTAGCATTACTCAGTGATGGAAAATTGTAAATCAATATTACATTAAAGGGCCAGTAGGCACTTGTTGCCGAGGAAGGGAAACTCCTAGGCCTAGTGTCAAATAAGGCCACACCTGCTGAATGTCTACATGTGCATTAAGCTCTTCTCAAAAATCATGGGAGTTGGAATCTTTCAGGGGAGTTAATAGAAATTAGAACCACCTAGGGTAGTTTATGGGAGTTGGAACTGCCTGTGACAGTTTATGAGAGTTGGAGCTGCTTGGTGCACTTTCTGGGAATTGGAACTACTTGAGGCATGTCATGGGAGCTGGAATCAATTTGGTGACCTTCTGAGAGTTTGAACTGCTTTGGGAGACTTGATGGGAGTTAGAACACTTTTTTGGGGAACTTCATGGACTTGAAACCTCTTTGGGGAACCTCATGGGAGTTGGAGCCATTGCACTTGCCATAGTCCCCTAATATACAGTCTCTTGTCTTTTCAATAATTGTTTAAATATACAAAAAATGAGTTTGATGAAGATAATCTTTTGTGTCTTTGGGGTCAATTCAAGTTTTACGGCATGCAGTAAGGGTATCATGTTACTCATTTGTATAAATGATCGCATGCGGGAAATAAAGTCCAACTCATTAAAAATAATATAACGATTTTGCGGTAAACAAGTGTAGCACCCCCTAGCGTTACTAGAGTAGGATATTTTTGTGTTGGCTGGCAGCCAAGCCTGTGTGTTTTTTCTGGGTCGATGAGTGACTCAGGTAGGCTGGATGACTCAGCAGCAACTGCTGGTAGCTCCTCCCTGCTTGCTGGAAACTTGAAGAAGGTTCCAGAAGCAGTTAGGAGGAATCCAGGAGGAACTAGCTGGAGTATTCTGAGGGCTCTGACCAATCCCCAATAGAAGGGTTGGCAGGGAAAAGGCCCCCTCAAATACTCAGGGTCAGCCCAGCTGGGGGCAGTGTGGAGTTTGAGTGGAAGATGGAGATGGAGTAGTAGGCTGTCAGAGGCCTTTGATAGTAGCTGCCCAGTCTGGGGGGTGAACTCAGGCCTGGGCTCGGGTGCAGAAGGGACCCATCTCATGACACATGGAGGGATCCTGACCAGGAGACACGGGAGCAAGGAGAGGACAGAGGGAGAACACTGCCGGGCAAATCTCCAGGGAAAAAGCCATGTAGGCTGGTGAGTGTTGCAGTCAGAGGACTGAGAGGCATGCCTGAAGGGACTGGGTGCAAGAAGTCTGGGATGGATGCAGAGTCAGTCTGGGAGGACTGGAGAAGTAGCCAGGAGGGCTAGAGAAAAGGGCAGCTGCAGCCAGGTGGGCTGGCAGTGCCTGAAGAGGTGGTACTGGGAGCAGTAGGCACAGGAAAGGACAGCTTGCACCAAAGACCTCTATTATTTTTGCAACACCAGAGGGGCCCGCGGTCTCTGCCTGCAAAGGACATTCATAAGAATCTAACTGGGATTTTGCTGGATCCAACTTCCTGTGTTAGCTGGTCAAGGGTGTTGTAGTTCTACAAGCAAGTTTGTGCTAAAGGTAGAAGAGGAGTGTGTATATACCGGATGTATATAGGTTTTGTCCCTGAAGAGTTTCTACTGATCCATGGGCATCCCATAAAAACCCTTCAGCATCCAAGTTTAATTCCCCTAAAAAACAAACAAAGCTGCAAGGACTGCTTCTTGTCTCAGGAATGATTGAAAAATTCATGTGCCTGGCTGTGCAGGGTGGGAGATAACCAACATTCACCAGCGGTTCCTACAGGGGTAGCGCTACATAATGAAAAAAAAAATTGTAGGTAAATATCGCAAACAATAGCGCGGTAAGCTGTTAAGTCCAATGGAACAGAAACTAAAAAAGGGTGCGATAGTTAACACCACCTACAGGTGGTGGTAACCAATGGGGTATTTCCTGTTGGAGGGAGTGGGAGTTGAGAGAGAGTTCTTAGCAGCATAACAGCTATGGAGCTTTTTAAATGCAATCTTTTGCAATTTAACTTGCTCAGAAGGCATTAGAGGGGGGGGAGGAGGGTTGTTGTGACCCTGCTGGACGACTTCACAGAGGGTGAGGCTCTACAGAAGTTCTGGCTGACCAAGGGGCTGAACCTGATGCTGCACATTAGGCTGCAGTTTAGCAACAATTATTAAACACAACACATTTAAACAAATAGCAAATTACACTTAATTAAAAAGTAATCATAGACAATGAAAAGGTCTAATTATTCGTTTTTTTTATTAGTTTTCAGCCATTTTAACAATTGTAGCAGCATGACATGTAAGAAATATACAGCCAAAACAAAAATGGACACAGTGGTCTTTACATAGCAGTTATGTGTGTGGCGGTACCCCCACAGGAGCCGCTTAAATTACGATGCCCGTGCCTCCCACTGATTGATCCACAGATAGTCACAGGAAAATGAACAATTGGTTCCCCTGGGGTGGGATTTTAAAGGCATTACCAAAAAAGATTCATAATTGATAAAAAAGATATTTTATTACAAAGTACAGAAACGTGATACAAGATACACCAAATAAAATAGTTAAATCAGACATAAATAATACATATAAACAATTGCATCAAGAATAACATGTATGGGACAGAGAATACCACACAAGGCAACAAAAACAGACCAAAGGCATGAGATGAGGTATGTCTCACTAAACCTACGCGTTTCGGAAAGTCCTTCGTCAAGGTTTGACAAGTGAGAATTATCATCCAATGCAAATGTTGTAAAAACATACAAAACAAACAATCAGCTCTGCTGTGGTATCCCAGGCCGTGTGCATATCTCGAAGATCCAATTATAGGTGGGTGGAATACTATAAGAGGTTCATGTACAAGGTACCGTCCCCCTAAGTGCTGAAAAAACGCCACGTCCAAATCTAGGCGCAGCGCCTGTGCGTGGGCTGGGGTCCAAGAGGATCTTCGGACCTGAGAACTAGAGCCAGAGATGACACCTACAAGGTATAACGTAGGGGAGGGGAGGAAGGCTCACAGAACACCATGCTGGCTACCAGGCTGACACTAAAGAGGAAATTTAGCAGCCAAGAGCACAGCGTGAGTGCATCATCCTCCTCCGATCACGTGATCGGAGGAGGATGATGCACTCACGCTGTGCTCTTGGCTGCTAAAGTTTCCTCTTTAGTGTCAGCCTGGTAGCCAGCATGGTGTTCTGTGAGCCCTCCTCCCCTCCCCTACGTTATAGACCCCAGCCCACGCACAGGCGCTGCGCCTAGATTTGGACGTGGCGTTTTTTCAGCACTTAGGGGGACGGTACCTTGTACATGAACCTCTTATAGTATTCCACCCACCTATAATTGGATCTTCGAGATATGCACACGGCCTGGGATACCACAGCAGAGCTGATTGTTTGTTTTGTATGTTTTTACAACATTTGCATTGGATGATAATTCTCACTTGTCAAACCTTGACGAAGGACTTTCCGAAACGCGTAGGTTTAGTGAGACATACCTCATCTCATGCCTTTGGTCTGTTTTTGTTGCCTTGTGTGGTATTCTCTGTCCCATACATGTTATTCTTGATGCAATTGTTTATATGTATTATTTATGTCTGATTTAACTATTTTATTTGGTGTATCTTGTATCACGTTTCTGTACTTTGTAATAAAATATCTTTTTTATCAATTATGAATCTTTTTTGGTAATGCCTTTAAAATACCACCCCAGGGGAACCAATTGTTCATTTTCCTATAGTATGGGATGTGGCATACCTTCCTTGTTCGCTACTTCTGGTCAGAGTCCTTTTGTTGTTCACAGATAGTCACAGGGTATTTTCACACAGCCAGGTGCACACAGTTTTCCACTCGTTATCTCCAATGACCAGTCTAGGGGATTTGTTTTTATGTTTTATTTGAGGAACTTGGATAGAAGGGATTTAGTAGGATACTCCAAATTAACAATTCACAGGTGAGGACAACCCTCTCAAAAGAACTGTGTAGCAGATTATAGGTAGGATCATACAGCAGCAGTATGGTATGAACAAGTCCCTTAGTAGCAGTAGGAACTCGGTGAACTTTGTCTCTTCAAGACACTAGCCAGTATCCCCTTCAGCTTGCACCCAGCAGCTGACTTCTTGCACCCAGAGGGGTATATAACAGCACAAGTCCCAAGGATCCCCTGTGGAGGGGTCTGTACTCACAAGCTCCTGTCTGGTACTGCTGAGGAAGGCACATACGGTAGGGATGTTTACATTGCTTGTAATAAGAAATAAAAGTGACACAATTTTTTTTTTTTTTTTTTTTAAACAGTGTAAAAATAAAAGGTAAAATTAAAAAAAAAATTTTTTAAAGCGCCCCGTCCCACCGAGCTCGTGCGCAGAAGCAGACGCATACGTGAGTAGCGCCCGCATATGAAAACAGTGTTCAAACCACACATGTGAGGTATCGCCGCGATCAGTAGAGCGAGAGCAATAAGCCCTAGACCTCCTCTGTAACGCAAAACATGCAACCGGTAGAATTTTTTAAATGTTGCCTATGGAGATTTTTAAGGGTAAAATTTTGTTGCCATTCCACGAGCAAGCGCAATTTTGAAGCATGACATGTTGGGTATCAATTTACTCGGCGTAACATTATCTTTCACAATATATATTAAAAAATTGGGCTAACTTTATTGTCTTATTTTTTAATTCAAAAAAGTGTATTTTTTAAAACAAAAGTGCGCTTGTAAAGCCGCTGCGCAAATTTCTGTCACGGTGTGACAGAAAGTATTGCAACGACCGCCATTTTATTCTCTAGGATGTAAGAAAAAAAATGTATAATGTTTGGGGGTTCTAAGTAATTTTCTAGCAAAAAAACCTGTTTTTAACTTGTAAACACCACATTTAAAAAAGAGGCCTGGTCTTAAAGTGGATAAGTAGAGAAACCAAAATATATAGATATACACTCACTCCAGCACCTACCTAGGAGGGCGCTACATGTGTATGATCCTTGAAATTAACAATTTACATATAACATGTTCAAAAAGAGGCACTCTCAACACCCACAAAAATGGGCAATATTCTTCCCCGGGAAACCCACATAATTCGGCATTGTAACACCCCACCCTCCACACACCCACACAAATGGGCACATCTTCTTACTAAGGACTATGGATGGGCAAACAGTTCAGTCCGAGCATGAGTTCGGGCCAAACATTTGTTGTTTGACAAAAACCCAAATTATCGGGGTGTTCAACCGGTTGTTTGGCCTGCCGAACGACCACAATGCACTGCGCTGCCGCACAGTGCATTGGAAGCCCTGATTGGCTGAAGCAATGAAACCTTTGCCCAATCAGGGCACATAGCACTGTCAGAGCCATGATTGGACGCTGTCATAATGAGTCTATCCAATCATGGCTCATTGCTCTTAGTTACACCCCACACTAAAAAAATATATTCTTTCAATAGCGGTCATTTGCAGTGTGATATTGGCATGGAGAGAGATAGAACAGGGCTCTGTTCAGTGCTACTAGAGAGTTATGCCCTGTACACACGGTCGGAAATTTTTCGGACATTCCAAGAACAAAATCCATGGATTTTTTCTGACAGATGTTGGCTCAAACTTGTCTTGCATACACACGGTCACACAAAGTTGGTCGGAAATTCCGAACGTCAAGAACGCGGTGACGTACAACACGTACGTCGAGCCGAGAAAAATTAAATTCATTAGCCAGTGCTGCTATTCTGCTTGATTGCGAGCATGCGTGGCACTTTGTGCGTCGGAATTGTGTACACATGATCGGAATTTCCGACAACGGATTTTGTTGTCGGAAAATTTTATAGCAAGCTCTCAAACTTTGTGTGTCGGAAATTCCTATGGAAAATGTGTGATGGAGCATACACGCGGTTGGAACTTCCGACAACAAGGTCCTATCACACATTTTCCATCGGAAGATCCTATCGTGTGTACAGGGCATTAGTGTGCTATTGTGCTTCTATTGTCAGTGTAGAAGATCAGTTTAGTGTGAATCTAGTGATAGTTCAGTCAGCGTGAGTGTAGTGACCATTCATGTTTACATTAGTGTCAGTTTATTTTGTCAGGGCAGGTTCACTGCAGTAAAGTTCAGTGCGTTACTGCATGTTTAACGCAGTATATTTCAGTGCGTTAGTGCACGTTTAACGCAGTATATATTTTAGTGCTTTACTGCACGTTTAACGCAGTACATTTCTGTGCGTTATTGCACGTTTAACGCAGTATATTTCATTGCGTTACTGCACGCTTAACGCAGTATATTTCAGTGTGTTACTTGCCGTTTAACGCAGTATATTTCAGTGCGTTACATGCCATTTAAAGCAGTATATTTTAGTGCGTTAGTGCGCGTTTAACGCGGTATATTTCTGTGTGTCACTGCATCTTTAACGCAGTATATTTCTGTGCATTACTGCAGGTTTAATGCAGTATATTTCTGTGCATTACTGCAGGTTTAACGCAGTATATTTCTGTGCGTTGGATGAGGTAAATATGGAGCGCTAGGTAGGCAGCTGGGACGGCTGATGACCCCTGCCCAGCTGGACGGAAGGGATCCCCGTGGACTTTGTAATACACACATGCCTGCATACTACTACTCAAATGTAAGTTGAACATAAATGAATAAACTTGATGCTTTAACTCAAATGCTACTGTCACGATCAGGAGTCAGGCTCGAAGACCAATTTCTATAGCAGTTGCAGGACTACCACTGACCAGCAGAATAGGTACACAGGCAGTCAACCTGGCAGATGACACAGGCTCACCTAAGGTGCGGAGTCTAAGTACTAACGGGTGTTCACCAGAGCTCCTGATGGTGGAGATGGATTTTGCTGCGTGTTAGTACCAGGTCGCGGTCCTCAGCATCGCCCCACCAGAAGGTGAGCAAGCCGGGGTTCAGCAGCGGAAGGGCAGGTAAGGATCAAACAGAAGCAGGGTCAGTAAACAAGCCAAAAGTCCAGTAACAAGTAGTTGCAGGTTGGGATCAGGCAGAAGCATAGTCGAGGAACAAGCCAAGAGTCGATAATGAGCAGTAGCAAACAGCAGCAGGGAAGACAGGAGCGAAGTACAGGCTGGAGATAGCACAATATTCTGGCAAGAAGGAAGTTCAGAGACATGGCTTATATCAGGAATTTTGTGGGAGGAGCAAAAAGTTCAAGGTTCAAGGTTCAGTTGAAATCAAGGTACAAGGCAGGGTTGTCTAAAGGATCTGACAAGGCACTGTCCAGCATTCCCGATAGCTCAGTGAGAAGACTCATTGCCAGACACAACTGAGGTCCCAGGTTCAAGTCCAGGTCCTGAAAGCTACACTCAGAGTGGCACCGCTCTCTTTTCCTCTATTTCTGTGCGTTACTAGACATGTGCATTAGTTTTCGTCCGAATGCATTTTCATCCGAATTTCGGGTAGTTTCGTTATCGTTTTAATAAACGATAACGAACGTGCAGAGTCCGAAAAACGAAAGATCCGACATAAACAAATGCTTTATTTCGTTTTCGTTGTGACAACGGTTTGATATAGATAAGAGATTCGACATGACGCTGACAATAGTGATCTGTGTCCATTGAACCTGTGGTCGAATGTGCCTAACCTTAGCTCTATTAGTCCAAGATTTTTCTACATAGAGAGAAAAGATTTGACATAGAGAGAAAAGATTCGACATTATAGAGACAATAGCAAAAAAGGTCGAATGTGCCTAACCTAACTCTGTTAGTCCAAGATTATTCGACAGAAAGAAAAGGTTCGACATGAAGATTTGACGAAGCAGTCACCACGAGCAGACATTTATGGTCAAATGCTCCGCCCATAGGCTATAGAAGAATTCTAATGTTGGTTGACTAGTAATTCCACTATAGCTTGTAGGTGGAACATTCAACTGGAAATGTATGATTGCGGCGTCGTACAGTTTTTAGCTGCTCTGTCGAATCTTCTTAGAACATTCGACAGACATCATAAGCCTTCAATGACGGATTCGACCTTAATTATTTTGGATTTTCGGACGAATGCATTTTTTAATGAAACAAAATAAATAAAAACTAATTTCGGGAGTAACTAAAATGTATTTTTCGGACGAAAACGAAATTCCGAAACAAAATATTTCAGTGTGCATATATATGCGTTACTGCAAACTTAATGCAGTATATTTCAGTGTGTTATGTGCCATTTAACGCAGTATACTTCAGTGCATAAGTGCACGTTTAACATAGTATATTTCAGTGCATTAGTGCAGATTTAACGCAAAATATTTCAGTGTGTTACGCGTCGTTTAATGCAGTATATTTCAGTGCGTTACGTGCCATTTAACGCAGTATATTTAAGTGCACTAGTGCAGTTTTACTGCAGTATATTTAGTGTGTCAGTGGAGTGTTCCAGTAATCCATGCGCTTAGTCTGCTTGTCTTCAGCAAACTGCGGGCTTTTTTTTGTGCATCATCTTTAGAAGAGGCTTCCTTCTGGGACGATAGCCACACAGACCAATTTGATGCAGTGAGCAGTGTGTGGTCTGAGCACTGACAGGCTGACCCCCCACCCCTTCAACCTCTGCAGCAATGCTGGCAGCACTCATATGTCTATTTCCCAAAGACAACCTCTGGATATGACACTGAGCATGTGCACTCAACTACTTTGGTCGACCATAGCGAGGTCTGTTCTGAGTGGAACCTGTCCTGTTAAACCACTGTATGGTCTTAGCCACCGTGCTGCAGCTCAGTTTCAGGGTCTTGGCAATCTTCTTATAGCCTAGGCCATCTTTATGTAGAGCAACAATTCTTTTTTCCAGATCCTCAGAGAGTTCTTTGCCATGAGGTGCCATGTCGAACTTCCAGTGACCAGTATGAGAGCGTGAGAGTGGTAACACCAAATTTAACACACCTGCTCCCCATTCACACCTGAGACCTTCTAACACTAACGAGTCACATGACACCGGGAAGGGAAAATGGCTCATTGGGCCCAATTTGGACATTTTCACTTAGAGGTGTACTCACTTTTGTTGCCAGCGGTTTAGACATTAATGGCTGTGTATTGAGTTATTTTGAGGGGACATCAAATTTACACCCTTATACAAGCTGTACACTCACTACTTTACATTGTAGCAAAGTGTAATTTCTTCAGTGTTGTCACATGAAAAGACATAATAAAATATTTACAAAAATGTGAGGGATGTACTCACTTTTGATACTGTATATACTTTGGGTGCATTTGGCTTTTAAGACAGCTTGTATAAACAGTGCAAACGCAGTACGTAGTAAAAGACAATTGTAATTGCATGAAGAATTACTGTTGCATGCTTGGTGGTCATTACAGTATACTGTTATTAATTATCCACAATATCAATCAAGCATCTGCTATCCTGTTACATGCTCATCCTCTTGTTACCTAATTACAATTTAATTGTTTGCATCTCTTTTGCGGCAGGTAAGACGAGCCTGGACATCTGCTGGTGAAATCCTGTCTTGTCCTGTAAGTCAGCAGCCTGTTTGCTGTTTGTAACTTGAGGGCAATATGGCAGTCTGCTGGAATATGGCCACTGTAATGTTGCTGTCTGTGTCCAGGTATCTAAAGGATATTCCCTAGCTTCTAGTACATGAAAGGGAGAATCCAATTTTTTGCTAAAGGCAGGCAATGCTTTCTTCAAATGCTTGAGTGCTAAAAATAGCGCCTGCAAAGTGCCCCGAAAGAGCCCCTCAATGCACTCCAGTGTGAAAGCCCCGAGGGCTTTCACACTGGAGCGGTGCGCTTGCAGGGCGGTTAAAAAAGTCCTGCAAGCCGCATCTTTGGAGCGCTGTAGGAGCGGTGTATTTTCCGCTCCTAAAGCACCCCTTCCCATTGAAAACAATGGGGCAGTGCTGCAAACCCGCCCACAAAGCGACTCTGCAGCTAAAACGACGGTAAAGTGGCGCTATATTTAGCGCCACTGTCCCACCAGCGCCCGCACACCTCAGTGTGAAAGTATATTCTTTACATAAGGTGCAATGTTTTGGGCTCACCCAACTGTACAAACTCCTTTACCTCTACCAACAAGTAAGTAGTGCAAGAGCCTACTTGATTGGAGACAAATTGATTGCATCGTTTATGTACATCTCATATTACATAGTAGATCTAAAGTTGATTGTACAGAGATTCTATACTGATTGCAATATGTATGATGAGCTTTGGGATCTTTGCACTTGCTGCTTTTTTAACAGTATTTTTTTTACTGCATTAAAATGCATTTCACATAGAAACCCTATTCTTTCCTAAGTCGCTGATTCATGTCTATGCAGTTTAGGGAAACTATAAGGGCCCATCCACATGTACATGTGTGCATTACCACGTGTCCTGCAACACACATAGGGGTGAATGGGTCCTGTTGATATTATAACATTAAGCCTACATCATCCTGTCAAAGAACAAGTTGGATACTTACTTCTCCGTAGTTACCAGTGCTGCTGCATTTATAAATAACACAGCAGTTATTAAAGTGTATGCAAACTGACTTTGATCTCTCTGATCTTACCTCCCGACTTTGACCTCTCTGATCATACCTGCCCCTTAGACCCTATAGCATTGGGTTGGCTGATGTTGAAAGGATGTCTCTCATACAGCCCAAAACAGATGTTGAAATCCTCTTAGCAAGTAAACCCTTTCTAACTGGCAAGTCCTTAGGACCTGATGGCCTTCCTATGGAATACTGTAAAGGCTCATGACATGATGATAGCCCTGGCTGTCACATTTAATAAATGTTTGGCTGGTGACTCCCTGCCTCCCTGCCTCCCTCAGTACATGAAGCACACATTATCCTATGCCCATAGCACTTTTGAATGGTGACCTTAAACTTCTAAGGAAACTTCTCAATTCCAAGCTTAGTCGGGTGCTCCACACCTTGATAGATTTGGACCAAACAGGATTCATCCAAAACAAATCTACTGATATAAATATCTGTAGACTGTTTACGAATATCCATGCTCGGCATACACACAGGATCTAGGACTTTAGCCTTGTTAGACATTGAGAAGGATTTTGACAGCACAAATGGCCCTATCTGTGGGAGGTCCTGAGAAGAATCGGGATTCCACTTCACTTACAGTAATTACCTGGTTCCAAGTGTTATACACATGTAAACAGGTTGAAATAGCCAGTTAGGTGCTGCCCTGGATGGAAGAGTAGGAGTTAATGCCTTTCCCGGTTCTTTGTTCACTTGATGGGTTTTTCTGGGTACGACTTACTGGTTCTATGTAAAATAAAAGGGACAGGTGTTCGTACCCAAGAGAGTCACCATAGCAGTGAGCCTGGGATTAGAGAGCTGAGAGTTCCTAGAGGTCCAAGGCCCGCATCAGGTTCGATGCCCATAAGGGAATGAGATAGAGAAAAACACCCGCCAGGAAAATAAGAATGTTGCTCATCACTACCTGGATGTAAAGCCATCAGAATATGGGGTTCGCCCCGAAGACACCAGCCACTGGAGGAATGCTTCTGATGGACTCTGTATTTCACAGACACTACCTTCGCAGGTATGCCAGAGAAGCACACAGCCTGTAGGTAGGATTAGGGAAATAGGGAAGAAGTATGTTTTTGAAAGTTGGGCTTTGTAAATGCCTTTGCACTTTTCAAAGTAAAGTTTTGAAATCCTTTTCTACCTGATCTGAAGTTGCTAAAAGGGGTGTAATGCAAGTTACTGGCACACATAGTCTACAGAGTGGGTATTAAACACACTGGGGTATGAAGACATAGGTGTGGATTTGGAGCAGCGTAAAGACGCAAGTGGTTATTATGGGTAACAGAAGTTTAACAAGCAGCCTGTCGGTAGCGTGTACCTATTATAGGTGGAATGGCCTTTAGCAGCAAGGGAAATGTTTTCAGCACTCCTTCTGCCAGAGGTCTGTCTCCCATAGCGGATTTGCACCGCAGAGGTTTCCATCTTGTCTAGAGGTATGGAAGATCAAGACTCAAGTTAAGTGCACATGTGCAGCCTGCTGCACAGTGCATGACAGAGCCCACTTCGCTACTGGGAATGGTAGTGGAAAATGCTGGACAGGTGGATGTGGACAAGGCTCAGCGTGTTCCTCCTAAATGCAAGTTACAAAGAAGGTGCCCATTGTTACGGGGGCCGAGAGTTAACTGGAGAACAGTTGCAGTACAAGTGTACATGGTGTACGTTCATCTCTAAGAGCAATGACCCATTTTAAGGTCGAATATTCCCCCCACAGCAGCCCCAGCCTGGTCCCAGGGCATTGATGAATACCCGCACAAAGCAAAGATACCCTATGTGTATAACAGTGACACTGTAAAAAGTACCTAGTATAGCCAGAACGATATTGAGACACATGACAGGACTGCCCTCTCTTCCCAACACTATGTGCTCTGGCTATGGAGCCTATTATGGAGGCTCTTCAGGTCTCTCCTGATATTAACGTTCTTCAGATTGCATGGTTGCAGGAGAGGGTGTCCCTGTACGCTTATGACCTCCTGCTATTTTCTAAAGATGCTTGGCCTTCTCTATAGGGTGCACTACAGGTGCTAATATGCTTCTCAAGTGTCATGGGTCTCTTAGTCAACTGGCATGAATCCCTACTGTTCCCACTGAAACCCAAAGCCTAGGAATCTAAAACCTGAATTGGGTGAATGAATTTGCTTAGGCTAGGTTCACACATGTCCGGTGCAAATTTCCCCTCCGTTTTGAGATGGAATTTCCTAAGCAGCTGTTCAGCATTTCAGCTGCGATTTTAGATACAGTTCAAATGTGAATTTTTGGAGTCGACGGGCACCGGTGTCTTTAACATTAGCTGGTTGCTAAGGAGCGGGCCAGGAAGCCAGCCACCATGTCCTTAACAACGATAGACTCAGCAGCTGTCAGCAGGCTTACCCGCTGACTGCTGAATGTAAAAGAAAACATTGCCGGCAATGAAAAATCGCCATTTTTGTTTATTGTTGGCAATGGCTTTTTTTACATTTAGCTGTCAGCGGTGACATTCTGCTGACAGCGGATGAGTCATCCAGGCCGCTCCTTAAAGAGGAACTGCAGTCTGCTCTCATCATTTTTATAAAAACATTTTTGCCATTGCAGCTTCCCTCCAACCACTTTGCATATGATTTTATATGTACTGTGATACTGTACTTGCCAAATATGCTACAGAAATCTCCCCCCACTGAGTCTGGCTGTAACCATTTTAACTGTGGGCAGCTGATGCTGCTGCCTGTTCACTTCCTGGATTTACACAGAGGCACACCTCCAGATCTACAGCTCTCATTGGCCCTCTTATGACTCATCCTCCCTCCCTTCTTGGCAAACTCTCACAGGAGTGAGAGAGAGAGAGCTGTGCATGATGTCATAAGCCTAGTGGGCTGTATAAGGTATTTACTGGCAGAAAAAAAATGTTTTACTACCCAAAGTTAAAACATCAAGGGCAGAGGATTTAATAGATAGAAAGATGAAAAAATGACTGAGGTTCCGCTTTAACGAGCTAATGTTAAAGACGCCGGTGGGCGCCAGCTACATAAATTTGCATCTAAACTGCATTTAAATCGCAGCTAAACCACCGAACAGCTGCTTTGGAAATTCGCAGTGAAAACCGAGGGGAAATTCGCACCGGATATGTGTGAACCTAGTTTCAAAATCGGGGAGAAACACCTAGCTCTCTGTATAAGTGTAGTATTTACTTCCCTATAACTTCCTGTGAACACTTCTGCCGTGTACACGGTCGGAATTTCTGACATTCGTTCGATGTTCGATGGGATCTTGTTGTTGGAAATTCTGACCGTGTGTAGGCTCCATCTGACATTTTCCGTCGGAATTTCCGACAAACAAAATTTAAGATCTGGATCTCAAATTTTCCAACAACAAAATCCGTTCTCGTAAATTCCCATCATGTGTACACAATTCCGACGCACAAAATTCCACGCATGCTCAGAATCAAGCAGAAGAGCCGCACTGGCTATTGAACTTCAATTTTCTCGGCTCGTCATACGTCACCGCGTTCTTGATGTTTGGAATTTCCGACAAGATTTGTGTGACCGTGTATATGCAAGTCAAGTTTGAGCCAACATCCGTCGGAAAAAAAACATGGATTTTGTTGTCGGAAGGTGCGATTGTGTGTACGCTGTGTTCCTCTGCAGTCTTATTTCAGTTAGCATTGTTCTTGGCTATCTCATTTGACTACAAAACACCTTCCCTTATGTAATGGAGAGGGGGGAGGTATTATATAGTTCTAAAACACTCCCTTTCTGGTTACAGTACAGTTGTCACTCTTGGACACCAAGTGTGAAAAAGCTAAAATGCATTCAATTTTTGTTCTTGGGATTAGATATGCTTTGATAAATGTGCTGAAGGGGGCTTTTTTAGAGGAACAGCTTTATGGCTGTAGTCTGGACATATTGCTGGTTTACAAGTGGACCCTTTCGTTTTTAAATAATTTTCAGATACCTTATCGTAGTCATTCATCAATGTTTTACCCTTTGTAATTATTGCATACAAGTGTAGCGACCTCCCAGACCTCTAGAGGCCTGATGGTGACCTCAAGAGTTAGGGAGAGCTGACATCCTTCCTTGTAGAGTGGGTTAAAAGGCAAGGTGGGTGTAATGCAAGATGAAATGATGGGCGCCAGTCACATTTTGAATGCAAACAAGAGATTTATTGTCTCTTAACAAGAACTGTGGGAGAGTGGGTTAGGGTCAGGACACCCATAGGTAGATGCAATGGTTTGTGGCAGACTCTGAGACACTATAGGTAGACAGCTATACAGGGAAAAGCCTCCAGCCTGATGCCACATCTGTATAGGTAGGACCGCCGTCTCTTATGGCAACTGAACTTGTAACAGTCACTAAAGGTAGTTGTACATAACTCTTGGTAACACAGAATAGTTCTTCTCTTATCTCACAGTATCCCACTGTAGGTCTTCACTCACTGAGCTCCCAGTCTCTCACTAGACTCTCAGATCCCAGTCGTCACCGAATCTCCTGATCTCTTCCACAGCTATGTATACTCTTCAAGCGTCAACCCCACTAACCCTCTGGGTCCCTGGCTTGGCACTTGCTGAAGCTTTCCCACTTCTTCACCGTATCCGTCTGGTGAGAAGAGTGCTCTGGTACTTGCTCGAGCTTACTCACTGTAGTCTCCGGTAATAAGGTGGATGGACCCTTAGTGGCGACTGCTTCCCCTTTACCTCCCACCACAACTGGTTCCCCGTCCGGCTGAACCTTCGCAATTCGGTTGGACTCCAATCCTGCAGTCCTAACCCCACGCTGCTTCTCCTGCTCCTGGAAAGGCCTGAGGCAGCCTAGCAGACAGGTGTCCCCGGGATAGGCCTCAGGCTTCCGGCCTAGCAACCCGGGGAGACATAACACACGTCCACCTAGACATCCATCCAGGTGGCACAGAATCCCAATGACCTGACTCCACCCAAATAAATAGGCTCTCCCAGCATGCCCAGGGATTAAATAAACCCCTGCCAATGGGCTGAGACACCCCATACAATCATAATCTGATCTTGCTATGCCCTTGTTGATCTAATGTCACCAGCCACAGTGCCATCTAGTGACAGAAGAGAAAAGGTGCAGCAATTCCAGAAAAACTAAAACTAAATTTGTTAGCAACCCTGCCTAAACCCCAAGGTGCTACACAGGTTTACAGATTGTAATTGTATGAGAGAAGACATTCCTGCAATGTTTTCAGGTAATACGTATTTCAGATGTTCACAATAGCATGGGATGAATTCAGGTATGTGAACTGCAAGTGCTACACATTGTTGAATTGTAAAGAAGACACTGGAATAACCACATTCTCTGTGACATTTAAGCTTTTTACTTTTTTATTACATACTCAGTGAAACTATGTGCACACCACAGTTTATTGAAAGTGGACCTGAACTGAACAAGTGAAGATTTAGAAGTGATAATTGTGTTCAAGCAGTAGACTGAAGAGGCTTTCTACTGGGACAACAGCCATGCAGACCAATTTGATGCAGTGTGCAGCGTATGGTCTGACCACTGACAAGCTGACCCCCTCACCCCTTCAACCTCTGCAGCAATGCTGGCAGCACTCATACATCTACTTCCCAAAGACAACCTCTGGATATGACACTGACCATGGCGAGGCCTGTTTTGAGCGGAACCTGTCCTGTTAAACAGCCATATGGTCTCGGGCACCGTGCTGGGCCTTGGCAATCTTCTAATAGCCTAGGCCATCTTTATGTAGAGCAACAATCCTTTTTTTCAGATCCTCAGAGAGTTCTTTGTCATGAGGTGCCATGTTGAACTTCCAGTGACCAGTATGAGAGCGTGAGAGCGATAACACCAAATTTAACACACCTGCTCCCCATTCACACCTGAGACCTTGTAACACTAATGAGTCACATGACACCGGGGAGGAAAAATGGCTAATTGGGCCCAATTTGGACATTTTCACTTAGGGGTGTACTCGCTTTTGTTGCCGGAGGTTTAGACAATAATGGCTGTGTGTTGAGTTATTTTGAGGGGACAGCAATTTACACTGTTATACAAGCTGTATACTCACTACTTTACATTGTAGCAAAGTGTCATTTCTTCAGTGTTGTCACATGAAAAGATAGAATAAAATATTTACAAAAATGTGAGGGGCGTACTCATTTTTGTGAGATACTGTATATCAGCGTTATATTAAGAATTTTTTCAAAGAATATGTATTTAGACTAAATGGGATTTCCCATACTTTCCAAATTATGTTAACATGTAGTAAATGCACTTAAAATGTATTTTGTGAATTGCGTAGCATTATCAGTAAACGTAAATGACCTTATTTATAAAGCGGCTGATTTGTGTAATAATCTGTGTTGTATTGAGACACAAGTTAATTGCTTAAGGCTGCATTTACACCTGAGTATTTTCAGCTCGTAAAACGCCCAAAAAACGCCCAACAAGCAAAATCCCATTCATTTAAATGGCCCCTGTTCACATCTGAGCGTTTTGTAGCCTTAAGCAAAATGCATGAAGCTCAAAAAAGTACATGAGCTTCTTTTTGGGCAGATTACAGACGTTTTTCTGCTTTTTACATTGGTGACCATTTGACCTATGCAAAATCACGGCAAAATGTGTGACTTTGCCTGAAAATGAAACGCTCAGGTGTGAATGCAGCCTTATAGATCGGTGCAGTGCTTTCCAATAGCAGTGATTGGGAAGTAGCTTGTATAATAATTAATGGAACTCAACATGTAGACATTTCTTGTCCTGTCTGCTACTTGTTACACGTTTATTCATATCCCTGTACTAATCAGCTATAGTAGTTCTTGAAGTTACATACTGTGCTGCCCCCTTGTGGTTACATATGTAATGACATGTTACTTCTGTGAGTTAAGTAGTTCAGTTTGTTGTTAGTGACAGTTCACAACAGAAACAAATGCTGCTGGTGAAGGTGATCTAAAGGTGGCTATAGACAGTCAGATTTCCCACTGGTCAGATATGTCTGCCTGTCCACAAACTAATTTTATGGAGCTAGGATTTGCCTCCTGAATAGCTGATATGAAAGGATGCTTTGTTCCCTTTAGTCCACCAAAAAAAAAAAGCAAAGATCAGTTATCAAAACAGAATGCCCTAATTTCTTCATATTAAAACAATTACTACAATAGATGAAGTGCTCATTAAACATTGGAAAATAGAAGGTCATCTATGTGTGCGCCACCTACTTAAAGTGACACTAAACTCTCGTTAAAAAAAAAAAAAATTCTATTGCTCTTAGCCTCCTACAAATCTACAAATTCTGTTTTGAACCCTGATGTGATCTGTCTTCCTGTTAAGGGGTGGCTATGTTCATTCATTCTCCATGGTCCCACTGCATGTAGGAATGTAGTCACCCTCTCTTGATCACTCCTGAGATGGTCTAGGGATTATGGGCATTATAGAATTAGTAGTGTGCATAGAACAGTACACATAACCGTGACCTTATGTGCATAACTTGTTCAAATAGAAATGAGAGGGAAAAGGAGAGGTTAGGAAGCTCACAGAGGAAGAAAAACACAGTAAGGGACAATTTCACATAAAAATAGATTACAGTGGATGTGTATGGATTTATTTTGCAGAATAAGAATATCAGTGTCAATTTAAAGTAACCCTGTCACCTCTCTAAAACAGTTCTGGTCAGCCTCCCCCTGCAATAGAAGAAGCTGAATACTTACCTTTCAAAGAAGGGGGGGGCGGAGTGAAATGTTTGCATTGTTCATAAGATTCAGACATTGTTGCTATCTGGATGCAGGGCAGCCTGACCACCAACATTCCCCAGGGTCTGCCCACTGGTTGTACCATCGAATCTGCCCACTACAAATCCCATCATGTCTCTGCCTCCTAGGAGTCATGCCTGTGATTGTTAGGGTCTTGCAATGTCTCATGGGACTTGTAGTTTCAAAACAGCTGGAGGGCCGAGGATGCCTACCCCTGCCCCAGGGTCTCTGGCAAAAAAAAAATGATGGTTTGTACATGTAGGAGAGGAATGCCAGAATTGGCTTGGGCTGAAGGTGGTTAACATACATTACTTACATTCATAGCACCATAACAGAAAATAACTACATACTTCTTGTCGGATCATATAGAAATTCAGCTTGCTTACATATTCTGAATCAGATCAGCCTACACCTTTCTGTTGTTGAGGATATCAGACACAAGGATTATTCTGTAACACACGGTGGAACTACCCGCTAATACAAAGATATTGGGCAAAAAAATCCAAATAGCTAAAAAAAATAACATCCCACCCAGTCACTGGATTATCTTATTCCACTGCACAACACCTTCTGTCCGTAAATATAAAAGGTCAAAGTTACCCTTTAAAGGGCGATTCCTACACAATGGAAATCTCCAATTCTTTTTGGCCAACGTATCAAAATTTTTAAACCAATGGACTGGTTATCTCACAAAATGACAGAGATAAATTCTATGCCTGTTTAACAAATTCTATTGTACCCTCCGTCTCTCACATCTTCTTCTTCTTTGTGTTGACTGGTTCACCCCTTCTTGATGTGATATGTGGGCACTGTTCTCTGAATCATTACACTGTGTGCCCAGGCTGAGTGTGGCAAAAGCCCAGGGGTGTGTCATTGACAGCAAGGGGTTTGGATGATGCTGGAAGTCATTCAACACAGCAATGGGTCAGCAATCACTGGCAGAAGAGTCCACCAAGAGAAGCTCTTATGGAGCAGGTACATTTTGCAGGAATAGCTTTCTTTAACTTAGTTTGGCAAAAATGTATTTTCGGCAAAAAAAACAAAGCTGAAATTGTCCTTACAAACAAATGGAAATTTAAACTGGTAGACCCTTGATGACAGCTGTCAAAGGACGGGAAAGGAACATTTTCTGGATCTAAGGCGTTCTAATTTTACACGTATCCTTTACTTTTAAATATCTACCAATATATTGATCAAATATTATAACCACCCTATTATATATTTATCTACAAGTTTTATTATGAACTCTCTTACATACATAATTCAGTTTATGCCCGATTGTGTTGGGGAGGGAGGGGGAGGATTGGGCTGTGGTGATGGAACTCTCTGCTCAGAGGAATTATGGCCTTCAGTCACTTCTGTATCTTGGCTAATGGGTTCTGAATTTGTAGGCAGTTCATTTTCTTTTGGAGATTCCTCTTTCCTGAGGAGATGTTCACTTTCAAAGTCTGTAATCAGAAAAAAACCAGAAAGATATGTACCTGTGTTTTGCTTAGAGTTTATAAAGGATGAATACCTTGTGCTGTTCTTTTATAATGACTGACCTGGAGGTTCTTGTGGGATGTTCTTGTCTCCTTGCAGTGGATTAGACTCTGCTTCTCCAGTCTGCTCTCCTGGGAAGTCTTGTTCATTTATCTTTCTGGAGTCCAAATCTAAAGGCTTTAAGATGAAATGTTTGAGGAAAGTGTTTGGAAGTTTGCTGTAGAATTTTACCATGGTAACCTGTTATCTAGCACAAGTGTTGTTCCAAAGCCACCCGGTGAAGTCACAGGGACATTGAAAGGTGTTGCTGCAGCTCACTATTTCTGCCAGCAGATGGCAGAAGTACACACATTGTAACAGCACACCGAAACCAAGGGAAAAGATACCGCCAAGGGGTCTGGTGACAAGGTTAGGGGACCTCTGGCTGCCCAAAGTGAGACTCTCCAATTCCTTAGATGAGGAGAGCCCCATTTATTTACATTTTGAGGGGTCTCTGGAATGCTTTGTGGTATGTATAACCTAGGAGTACTGTATATGTACATGTGGAATGTGATCATTTGTCTTGTTTTCTTTTTAAGTTTGTCTTGTAATGATGTTTCTCTTTTTTCAAAATTAATAAAAAGAATTTAAAACTAAACTAAACAATTCCTTAGATGAACAAAACGAACACTTTGGTCCCCTGAGCAATAAAATATAGCCGCTGACATCAGAGGTCTCAGAGAACTGAAAATTCAAGATAAATGAACACAATACTTACTGCGTCAGATGGTTCTAATTCTGTCCAGGAGGTCTGTGAAAATCCAGTCGAAGAAGGAGAGTCTCTGCTGTCTAAATCGTGTGATCTTTCTGTATCACAATCCACCGAGCCTGTAGCTAAGATAGAGGCCTTCTGTGATCATTCTACATATACATCAATATTCCAGCTAAAGGGAGTGGATATTGCTATCTTCTCTCTGTACACTTTACAGTATTGTTCCATTGCATGCCCTGAATTTTACCACCCATTCATAAAATGTAGGCTGTGGCATGGAGCTGTAGTGTTGTATGGAGTTTTCTCTGCTTAACACATGATAGGAGGAGAGACCAGTCACATGACTTTGACAGGTCATGTGACCGGCTATCCTTCTGCCTTATTTTATTTTTTAGGAAATTTATTTTACTTAGCACTTATGAATGCTTTATAAATGTGTTGTTTTTAAACACTGATTTTTTTTTTTAAAGCAGTGTGGCCATGATGATGCTTTATAAATTGAAACCTTTGTGGTGTTATTGTTTGAACCACCTTACAAAGCTCCAAAACCCATCACATCATTACTTGCTCCAGGAATTATTAAAGGCAATATACACTTTTGCTATTTTAACTAGGTAATAATGTAGTTATATTTCCTGTTTTGTTTGTTTGCCTTACCTTGTAATGATGGGCCCCCATGTTGTAGCTGCAGTTTGTAGTGGCATGGCTGATTGATTCCCCTATGCCCATATATTCATTCACCTAGCTTGTCCCTTTTTGCTAAAGGGACAGGCAATTTCTTTCTTCCAGTCACACAAGCACCCAATCCATGAATCGCCATTTACTCTGTATTTCATCACAAATGTGGAAGTGCTAATGTGATGAAAACACGTCTCTTTCTGCATGCTGATCTCTCTGTGAATGCTCTGCCTGTTTCTTGCTATGTCATATCTAATGACTGCACCTGCACCAGTGCTAGACTGAAAGACCTAAAGACTGTGGGATATATAGTTTCAGTTTTTTGAACCCTACATGATCAACACACATCCTACAGTGCCTTGCAAAAGTATTCACCCCCCCCCCCCCTCCTTGGCATTTTTCGTGTTTTGTTGCCTCACAACCTGGAATTAACATGGATTGTTTGAGGATATGCATCATTTAATTTACAGAACATGCCCACAACTTTGAAGATTTTTTTTTCTATAGTGAAGCAAACAACAAATAGGACAAAATAACAGAAAAAGTCAATGTGCATAACTATTCACCCCCCTAAAGTCAATACTTTGTAGAGCTACCTTTTGTGGCTATCACAGCTCCTTGAGGCGATTCAGTTCGCATTTGCAGCGCTATACAAATCTTTCATCCATTCATTCATTCAAGTCGCTTTGGATAAGTCTCTATGAGCTTGCCACATCTTACCACTGGGATTTTTGCCCATTCCTCCTTGCAAAACTGCTCCAGCTCCTTCAAGTTGGATGGTTTGCGCTTGTGAAGAGCAATCTTTAAGTCTGACCACAGATTTTCTATTGGTTTGAGGTCTGGGCTTTGACTAGGCCATTCCAACACATTTACACGTTTCCGCTTAAAACACTGTGTTGCTTTAGTAGTGTGTTTGGGGTCATTGTCCTGCTGGAAGGTGAACCTCCGTCCTAGCCTCAAATCACACACAGAGTGGTATAGGTTTTGCTCAAGAATATCCCTGTATTTAGCACCATCCATCTTTCCCTCAACTCTGACCAGTTTCAATTTTAGTCTCATCAGACCAGAGCACCTTCCTCCATACATTTTGAGAGTCTCCCACATGCCTTTTCGCAAACTCAAAACGTGCCATTTTGTTTTTTGCTGAAAGTAATGACTTTCTTCTGGCCACTCTGCCATAAAGCCCAACTTTATGGAGCGTACGGCTTATTGTCGTCCTATGTACAGATACTCCAGTCTCTGCTGAGGAACTCTGCAGCTCCTCCAGGGTTACCTTAGGTCTCTGTGCTGCCTCTCTGATTAATGTCCTCCTTGCCCAAACCATGAGTTTTGGTGTGCGGCCGTCTCTTTGCAGGTTTGCTGTTGTGCCATGTTCTTTCCATTTGGTTATGATAGATTTAATGGTGCTCCTATGGATCATCAAAGATTTGGATATTTTTTTATAACCTAACCCTGACTTGTACTTCTCAACAACATTGTCCCTTGCTTGTTTGGAGAGTTCCTTGGTCTTCATGGCAGTGTTTGGTTAGTGGTGCCTCTTGCTTAGGTGTTGCAGCCTCTGGGGCCTTTCAAAAAGGTGTGTATATGTAATGACAGATCATGTGACACTCAGATTGCACACAGGTGGACATCATTTCACTAATTATGTGACTTCTGAAGGTAATTGGTTGCACCAGAGCTTTTTATGGGCTTCATAACAAAGGGGGTGAATACATACGCACATGCCAATTATCAGTTTTTTATTTCTGAAAAATAGTTTTATGCATATATTTTTCTAATTTTACTTCACCAACTTAGACTATTGTGTTCTGATCCATCACATATAATTCAGATTAAAAAAAACATTGAACTAAAGTCTGTAATGTAACAAAATAGGTAAAATTCCAAGGGGGTTAATTGAAGAACACTGGAACCCCCCCCCCACACCACTGTTTAGGGGGGGGGGTACCTCTACACCGACCAATTGTCCAGGAGCGTAGTAGGGGTACAGAACAATAAAAGGACATGCTTACTAAAAAAGCAAATATACAAAATGGTAGATACGGGTATATACATGTATAGATTTGTCTTCTTAAATTAACTGTAATTTTACACATACAATATCGATGCAGGAGAAGCAAATACGATCGGCTGTACATTTAGATAATAATATGTCCTTTGCAATACTATTTGATGTATGTTTTTGTTTTTGTTTAATAAAAGAGTTTTTCTCTTCCTATGTTTTACAAATAAAAAAAATCCAAGGGGGGTGAATACTTTTGCAAGGCACTGTATGTAATTTCAAAAATACAAGATGCAGGTAGGAAGGTTTTTAATGCCTTTAAACATAAGGTCCCTACCATGATCGCACAGATATACATATCTGAGAGTGCACCTGTCACCTACAGACTGCAAAGGCCTTAGTTTTATAAGCTGAAAAGGGTCACAGAATGCAGTCTGCCAATTTATCGGGCACTTGCGTGACTGTTATTTTAGCTACCAATTGTCTGCCTCCTCTAAGTATAGCAGAGATTCCACAGCCAGCATCTTCTATGCCTTTCCTATTCTATCTGAAACTAAAAATGTGTGGCTGGAGTTTCACTTTTAGTTGATCACGTAAAAAACAATAAGATAATACTAATATTTACCTTCATTTATAAAAAACTTCCATGAACATGGCCATTAGACCTTGACTTTAATAGTTATGTGCGCTGCATTTACCTGGTGGCTGTATTCTGCTGCTGGGTCCGGTTAGGCCAATATATTTCTTCCACAAGTAAGTTTGGTTCCTAATGCGGTTCAAATCAATTCCTAAATCGTCAAGAGCCTCAAGGTTCTAAAAACACAAAATGTAGTGAGACGGCACAATGGCCTTGCGATTTTACAACACATCTATCTGATTGCTTATCTTTGTGAGCTTGGTTAACTGTGATTATAGTGCGCGGTCGGTCAGCACAGAGGATTGCAAGGATTGGTATGTGGATGAAACAAATCCATCATCAGTTTCATCAATAGTTTTTGTTTTTACCATTTCTGTTGGATCACCTGCACACAGGTGTAACCTGAAAGTTAGTAATTGCTCAGGGTATGAGAATGAGTCTCAGGAAGATCTGATTTATTTGGTATGTAAGAGAACCCTTTCCTGAAAACAGCCTGGTGTTGGGATAAATTTGTATAATGCCATTGCTGACCTCATTCCTAAAATGTTACACAAATACATTTGCTTGGGACCCAGAACCCATCAAGGCAGGGGGGGGACTACAAGGGTCGCAATTGCAACCCGGCCCCATGTTCTAGGGGGCCTGTGCAGCTCCCCTGTACACCTGCATAGGAGGGGCAGCAGAGGCGGCATATAGAGGAACTAATACCCTCCATTTTCCTCCTGCAGCCGCTGAAAGCCTGCTTCTCCTCCTCACCCTCCCCACAGGCATTCAGTTTCTGCAGGAGGAAAAAAAAAAAGAGGGGACTGATTCCTCTATATGCTGCCCCCACTGCCCCTCCTATCCAGATTACTCTTCTTTCTGCTGCCCCCGAGCCCTTGTGTACTCTCCTGCCCACCCCCCCTCCTCATGCCCAGCAGTTCTGCAGGCTTACCCCTCTGCCTGGCTGCTGTGGGGGAGGTGTCAGGATGGAGAGTGGGGAAGGTGCTGGTAAATATGTCATTTACTGACCCCTTCCTATTCTGAATGGGCAGAGTCAGTGATCGGTACCGATTACTGACTCTGTCCATTCATAACTGAAGCATAGTAATCATATGATTCAGTTTGTGATGAATGGGAAGATCTGTGAAGAGCTATCTCTGTCCAGTCTTTCTGTGCAGCAGAGATTGAGGGCTGTGTCTCATTTCTCTGTCTCAAAGGTGAAACATCAGAGGTCTAATATTTCAACAAAGCCCCCCCCCAATCGGGCTCCTAAAAAAAATTGTAAAAAAAATAATCAACTAAAATAAATAATAAAATGTTAAAAAAAAAAACTACTGACACCAGGGTAACACTTGTGACCAGGTCCTGGCATTCTGCCACCAGGCTCGGATGGAAGGGCCCCAGCCGTGGGTCGGGGGGCTCTTCATGGTTTCTTGCACCGGGACCCTGAAGGTTCTAGTTACGCCCCTTTTATTTAGTACTCCCATATGAAGATTCTATTTCTATAATAGCTGAATCCAATTTAAAAAATTGTCACCAAAGCTGAGTTTATGCAAAACCCAATTAAGTAGGGTCATCCTATGGAATCAAAAGCTTTGTGGGTGTCCAAGGCCATAACAGCTTGCAGAGTTGTGCAGGCATTATAGAAAACTGAAGATTGGATTGGAAAAGAGCCTCCTGATATTAATATTTGTAGATCCACCTGGTATGAAACCTATTGAAGATATTATTTCTGGTGGTAACAGTTGGGATTTGCAATCACCCTCCCTTGTCACTGGGTTAAATAGAGGGGGAGAATTTCCCTGTTAGGAGCACAGCAATTAAAAAAAAAAGGAACGCAAAGGAGCCGCTTGTTACATAGTTACATATAGTTATATAGTAGGTGAGGTCGAAAAAAGACACAAGTCCAACCTATGTGTGTGATTATATGTCAGTATTACATTGTATATTCCTGTATGTTGCGGTCATTCAGGTGCTTATCTAATAGTTTATTGAAACTATCGATGCTCCCCGCTGAGACCACCGCCTGTGGAAGGGAATTCCACATCCTTGCCGCTCCTACAGTAAAGAACCCTCTACGTAGTTTAAGTTTAAACCTCTTTCCTTGTAATTTTAATGAGTGGCCACAAGTCTTGTTAAACTCCCTTCTGCAAAAAAGTTTTATCCCTATTGTGGGGTCACCAGTACAGTATTTGTAAATTGAAATCATATCCCCTCTCAAGCGTCTCTTCTCCAGAGAGAATAAGCTCAGTGCTCGCAACCTTTCCTCATAACTAAGATCCTCCAGACCCTTTATTAGCTTTGTTGCCCATCTTTGTACTCGCTCCATTTCCAGTACATCCTTCCTGAGGACTGGTGTCCAGAACTTGACAGCATACTCCAGATGCGGCCGGACCAGAGTCTTGTAGAGTGGGAGAATTATCGTTTTATCTCTGGAATTATTCCCCTTTTTAATGCATGCCAATATTCTGTTTGCTTAGTTAGCAGCAGCTTGGCATTGCATGCCATTGCTGAGCCTGTCATCTACTAGGACCCCCAGGTCCTTTTCCATCCTAGATTTCCCCAGAGGTTCTCCCCCCCAGTGTATAGATTGTCTTCATATTTTTGCCACCCAAATGCATTATTTAAAATTTTTCTGCCTAAAACCTCATTTGCCATGTATGCCACCCCATTAATTTGTTCAGATCTTTTTGCACGGTTTTCACATCCTGTTTGTGACAGCAAACAGTGTGTTTCAGTGAGGAAACAAAGTCCAATGTCCCAGGAAGTGAGGAGAGCCACTGTGGGACACAAGGCAGGATGTGATGTCACACCTGGGGCGGGCTTGTTGCTATGGTGATGCGTTTCAGAACTCCTATTATCTCCTTTCTCAAACCATTTAAAGAGGAACTCCAGTCTGCTCACATAATTTGTAATAAAAGCATCTTTGCCATTCTGAAGCTTCCCTCCAACCACTTTGCATATTATTTTATATATACCGTAATTCTGTACTTGCCAAATATGCTGCAGACATCTCCCTTCACTAAGTCTGGCTGCAATCATTTTAACTGTGGGCAGCTGTAGCTGCTGCCTCTTCACTTTCTGGATTTACACAGACACAAAGAGGCACACCTCCAGCTCTCATTGGCCCTCTTATGACTCACCCCCCCTTCCTGGCAAACTCTTGCGAGATTTAGAGAGAGCTGTGCATGATGTCATAAGCCTAGGCTTTTTTCCCAGACATGAAACAGGAAGTGGGCTGTATAAGGTATTTACTGGCAGAAAAAAAATGTTTTACTATCCAAAGTTTAAACAACAACAAGGGCAGAAGATTTAATAGATGCAAACAGCTCACATTCCAACAGGGGCATAAGCTTTACCACAATTTGCACACTAAAGTGTCTACTCACAACATCTTAGGTGCAATATGATTGAAAAGCTGCCTAAATAATGATAACAATGAATAGCCCATTAGCAGACAAAATAAAATAAAAAACAGCTTTTGCAGCAATGTTCATCTTCAATTCTGAAATTTCCCCTGCGGTACTTTTTTTGTAGCCAGATGTCCTTAGTCTAATAGCAACCATCATTAAAGAGGAAGTAAACCCTGGTGGCTTTTATTTCCTCTTTATTTCTCTGCAAATGTAAAGCATAATGGGCTACTATGCGTTACATAGTAGCCCATTATGTGTCACTTACCTGAAACAGAAGCCCGCGATGTCACTGTTGTCCCCACTAGTAGCGAGCGTCATCTTCACCCCTCTTCCTTCCGGAACTCCAGGTCTGTGACTGGCCGGAGTCGCGTGACGTCACTCCCGCGCATGTGCGCGGGAGCCGCCAGTCACGGCATGACCCCTATTAGAAACGGCATGCGCATGCACAATAGTCATCGGCAGGTGGCTTTTTTGTAACTGTCTCCTGAACCATGGAGGTTTAGGAGATATTCCCAGCACCTACAGGTAAGCCTTAATATAGGCTTACCTGTAGGTAAAAGTGGTTGTACAGGGTGTACAACCACTTTAAGCTCACTTCATCTGGGACCAGGGTGTTCTGAAACCACCCCACCCTCTGGCTAGACAGTGAAAAAAGAAGCAGCACAGTGATGAACTTGTCTGTCAGGCTTTCTCCTTCTATCAGCTTCTTGTTGGCACATGAAGTGATTGGTTCCTTGTATTGCTTCTTCCTCTCCACACTCCAGCCCTGCTAAGCCGGGACTGCAATGGGCTGAAACCAGGTTAAATTCCTGTACTTACACTACTTGTTTTTAACAAATAAATACATTTAATGAAGGGAAATCTCTCTACCAGATCACAGTAAAAATGGGGGCTCTAACTACTCCCCATTCTATCCAATACTGAAAAAAAAAAAAAAAAGAAGGTTTGGGTATAGATATACTTACTTTATTTATTTTATTTTATTTATTTCAGGTACTTATATAGTGCCGTCAATTTACGCAACGCTTTACATATACATTGTACATTCACATCAGTCCCTACCCACAAGGAGCTTACAATCTAAGGTCCCTAACTCACATTCATACAGTGTCTTGAAAAAGTATTCACACCCCTTGAAATTTTCCACATTGTGTCATGTTATAACCAAAAACATAAATGTATTTTGTAGGGATTTTATGTGATAGACCAACACAAAGTGGCACAGGAGGAAGTGAAAGGAAAATGATAAATGGTTTTCAAAATTTTTTACAAATAAATATCTGAAAAGTGTGGCGTGCATTTGTATTCAGCCCCCTTTACTTTACTTGATACCCCTAACTAACATTTAGTGGAACCAATTGCCTTCAAAAGTCACCTAATTAGTGAATAGAGTCCACCTGTGTGTAATTTAATCTCAGTATAAAATACAGCTGATCTGTGAAGCCCTCAGAGCTTTGTTAGAGAACCTTAGTGAACAAACAGCATCATGAAGTCCAAGGAACACACCAGACAGGTCAGGGATACAGTTGTGGAGAAGTTTAAAGCAGGGTTAGGTTATAAAAAAATATCCCAAGCTTTGAACATCTCACTGGGCAATATTCAATCCATTATCCGAAAATGGAAAGAGTATGACACAACTGATGTGGAAATACAGGGCAATTTAGGAAACATCAATCACAGGTCAATTGGCTTCAGTTTAAATCACACAAATAGGAAACATAAGGGGAATACAAAGACTCTGAATTTCAAAAGAGCCAACTTCCCTAAACTACGAACCTTGCTAGAAGGCATAAATTGGGATAATATCTTAGGAACAAAGAACACGGAGGAGAGATGGGTTTGCTTTAAGAGCATATTAACCATTTAAGGACTGAGCCTCTTTCTGAGATTTTCTGAGGTTTTTTACAAGTTAAAAACATTTTTTTGCTAGAAAATTACTTAGAACCCCCAAACATTTTAAATTTTTTTCTAACACCCTAGAGAATAAAAGGGCGGTCGTTGCAATACTTTCTGTCACATCGTATTTGCGCACCGGTCTTACAAGCTTTTTTTTTGGGAAAAAAATACACTTTTTTGAATTAAAAAAATAAGACAACAGTAAAGTTAGCCCATTTTTTTATATTGTGAAAGATAATGTTACGCTGAGTAAATTGATAACCAACATGTCATGCTTCAAAATTGCGCCCGCTCGTGGAATGGCGACAAACTTTTAGCCCTAAAAATCTTCATAGGCGACTTTAAAAAATTCTACAGGTTGCATGTTTTAAGTTACAGAGGAGGTCTAGGACTAGAATTATTTCTCTCGCTCTACTGATTGCAGCGATACCTCACATGTGTGATTTGAACATCATTTTCATATGCGGGCGCTAGTCACGTATGTGTTCGCTTCTGAATGCGAGCTCGTCGGGAAGGGGCGCGTTTAAAAAAAAAATTTTTTCTTACTTATTTTACCTTTTTTTTTTAAATTTTTACACAAAAAAAAAAAAATTGTGTCACTTTTATTCCTATTACAAGGAATGTAAACATAATAGAAAAAAGCATGAAAGGACCTCTTAAATATGACATCTGGGGTCAAAAAGACCTCACATCTCATATTTACACTAAAATGCACTAAAAAATAAATAAGAATAAAATAATTTTGACATTTAAAAAAAAAATGGCTCTTTAAGAGATATGGTTTAAGAGATATACTCGTCTCCATGTCAGGCCACAAGAAGGACCCGATCGCCTCTTCCGCTGCTGACGGCTCCGGTAAGTGGCGGAGGGCACCGGGGCACGGCGGAAGGGGGGGACCCTGACTTCAAGCTGTCATTAATGTCATTGATGTTAGGGGGGGGGCAGTACACGGTATTAAAAACTGGGGTATGTAAACTTTTGATCAGGGTCATTTTTGTAGTTTCTGTTGTCATTATGATTTAAAAAGAGTAAACACAGTTGGTTGATAATAAATGGCTTCAGCCAAACACTAACTATGAGTGAGAGAAAAGTTTGAGTTATCATTCATATTCTCTGAAAAATGGCCAAGAAATCATAAATTCTGCCAGGGGTATGTAAACTTATGAGCACAACTGTATTTATTCATAAAAAAATTTAGAAAACCATTTATCATTTTCCTTCCACTTCACAATGATGTGCCACTTTGTGTTGGTCTATAACATAAAATTCCATTAAAATACATTTATGTTTTTGGTTGTACCATGACAAAATGTGGAAAATTTCAATGGGGTATGAATACTTTTTCAAGGCACTGTACATACACATACTAGGGCCAATTTAGACAGGATCCAATTAACCTACCAGCATGTCTTTGGAGTGTGGGAGGAAACCGGAGTACCCGGAGGAAACCCATGCAGGCACAGGGAGAACATGCAAACTCCAGGCAGATAGTGTCGTGGTTGGGATTCGAACCAGCGACCCTTTTGCTGCTAGGCGAAAGTGCTAACCACTACACTTTAATAAAGACATTCCATTTGGCTGAGATCTTTTCTTTTAGGGCCAGTTCACACCACATACAGTCCAGTGCATTTTTTTCTGCATTAAAACCGCATGGATAGTAGGTTATATGGTTTTCAATGGCATAGTTCACACCAGTGTGGTCAGTTCCAGGAAAAAAAAAAAGTAGAACATTCTGCAATTTTTCTGCAGTGAACCATACTGGAATGTGATAAAACGCATCAAAAATGCACCAAAAAACTGGAAAACACACATGTCCTTATTTAGGCTGAAGAAAAAACAGGGGGAAAAATGCACCGGAACGCATCAAAAAAAGCACCAAAAACGCATCAAAAAACGCGCATGCAGAAAAATAACAGGAAGCACATCAGAAATGGCAAAAATGTTCCACCACTGCTAAACGCAGCCAAGTAATCGCTGTGCCTGGAGTCTTGGAATTTCAAAATACCAAAGCATGCTTTTACCAGCGGCAGAAAAGCCGCCCATGTGAAAGAGGCCTAATAGTCCGGAGCACCAGGGGATCTGTCCATGACAGCCTGGCCACAAATGAGGAGCTTGGGTCGTGTCAGGCACGATGCAGACAGAAAGAGGGGCAGCTGCCATTACAGTTCATTGCACTGGTGAGGAGGCACAGAAGGTATAGAGCGGCACTTCCATACCAGACATGGTTTGTCTGTAGCAACCACTGACCTGCTCATCCAGCTTGTATACCGGGCTACTCTGCGAGATGGTCGGACTGCTGCGGTGTTTGCTTCTGCTATCATGTAAAACCACACGTCGGTTCTCTGGTGACAGACTGCCCGGACCAAGATCATGTTGGGATTCTGAATATGAGTGATGCTCATAAGATCTCCTGTAGATCTCCTCTCGGTTTTCTTTTATAGAGCTGAAAAGCAGAAGCTGAGTTTTGCAATCTCCTAAAATGTTAAATTAGATCTACAGGCAGTTAAAGTAGTAGTCATAGTGGGAAAAAATGCCAAACACCCCATCAGACATCAAACAACTTTCATGTCCCTCTTCCTAACATCACATGCCTTTCTTTTATTACCACAAAGCTCAAGTGAGCCATGGAAAGCAAGGGAAATGCCCAGTACATCCAGATATGGAAAAGCATGTGATTCACCTCCCATTTTATTGTGACACCACTGGTAATTGACAATTGGCTCAGTGGTGTCACGGGGGGGATGGCGAAGAGTTGTTCTCAACCTTGCTTTCTTCCCAGAGGCTGAACAAAGCCTCAGAGTGCAAAGGAAAGATGAATTTGTAGTGCTGCTGGAAAGAGGCAGTAAAAGTGAACCTGGGGTTTGCTCTAAGGCTAAAGCTTCATGTACACTGCTGCTGGTAAACGGACATTCAGAGGCAGTTGGCTGCTTTTTTCAACTGCCTTTGAACTCATCCAATGTTATCTTATGTGTACATGTACACAGGTTCGTTTAATGTCGTTTTTAAGCAGTTGTGTTTAGAGGCTTTTCTTTGAAGGCAAAAAAATGAGTTCAGACGCCGAAGTTTCAGGCGCCAAACGCGGTAACTCGCGTTTAGCCGCATTTCGTTTACAGGCGTTTTTTAGGCTATTTTGAAGAAAAAAATTTTTTTTTCCAAACGCAAACGCGGCATGTAAACGTGGCAAAACAGACGTTTTAAATGTGGGTTACTATCTGTCAAGTTAAATCGTTCAGGAGAGGTTGTAAAAACGTCCCATGTACATTAAGCTTTAATGTATGAGCATGTGTTGCTAGTGGCCTTTGTATGAGACAGATATGGAAGCAATAGTGAATTGTCCTACCTTGCTGTCATCCATTTCCTGGCATGCGTATGTGTTAGTATTGGAGATCTGGTAAGAATCAGGTTATGAGGGGATCCGCCTGTAGGTGGCTTATTCACTTTCCGAATTTTTGACTAACCAAATATGAAAAGTTTATTAAAGATTTATGTAACATACACTTTTACATGTGGTTTATTTAAAAACAAAACAAAAAAAACACGCAGAACCTTAAAATTTAACAGGTCTCTCCAGCAAGTTACGTTAAAGCAGATCTATACTGTGTTAACCATTAATATGCTCCATCATGACCCTCCTGCCACATAACAGATAATAAATCAGATCCTAAAATACCCATTCTAAAAACTTTTGCTCTGGGATCTAATAACTGCTGGTCAGGTGGTCCAATGCAACAAGTGATCAGGTCGTGGTTTGGAGCTTACAGAGGGTTAATGATTCTCTCCTCATCCCCAAGTAACAGTGCTGGATACTAGACTTGTGCACTGCCGAAAAAATGTTTCATTTGCGTTTCATTCGTTTGTTTTTTTTTCGTTTTGTTTTTCGGGTCATTCGTTATGATCGCAATTCGTAAATACAAAAATCCGAAAATAAGAAAGAAATTCCGAAAGAATAACTAACTATTAAGTTATAGGTATTGGTATTTCCTTTCAAATTTGGCTGTTAGTGAACGTAACGAACACATCCTAAGTTATGAATTATCCAAACGAATGCCGCATCTAAACAAATGGAACAGAATGAAATAATAATAAATAATAATAATAATAAAACGTTTTTATTATTAATATTGTTATTTATTATTATTAATTCATTACGTTCCATTTGTTTAGATATGGTATTCGTTATTTCGAGTAATTCGTATTCATAACGTTCACTAACAGTCACATTTGAAAGGAAATTCCAATACCCATAATTTAATAGTTAGTAATAGTTAAGTTATTATTTCAGTTTTTCTAATTTTTCGGTTTTCAATTTTCAAATTTATGAATATTCAGAAAAATTTGTTAAACGGGTTTTCGTTAATTCGGATATTTCCAAATTAACTAATTTGTCGAAATTCGTCGAAAAACGAATTCGGAACGAAATGAATTGCACATGTCTACTGAATACCTGAGTGGTCAATCTGTGTAAAATTCAAGCAACTGACTCACCACATCTGGGTCCCGATTTTCCCTTCTCAGCTGTCCAGCCACATCTGTAAATGTCAGCTCTTTAATCTGAACTTTCAAAGGTTTTTCTCTAAATGGAAAAATATATGTGATGCCTCATTACTGACTTTAAAGCTACATTTTTTAGAAAAAAAAGTGTGGAGGGTTGTCCTAAACTGATTCACACTGATGCATTTTCTAACGTGGTTCAGATAACATTAAACCGCATGACAAGTGAAATAACATGAGTATTAAAGGAGCCCGTTCATATATATGCAGTGCCGCAGCCATCTGATTTTGATTTGCTGTGCAAGTTTGATGCATTGCAGTGTGATTCTGAGGTCAACAGGCTTCAATGGAAACACTTTCAGATCGCTTATCTGTTCAATTGTCATACTAATTTAAGCACATTTTCTCCCTCAGTCATTGTGCTCCTCACACAGCACTGAAAACACAGCTGTATTCAAATCGTGCCCCTGACAACGTAATTTCTGATTAAACACGTAGGGCGGAGCCCACACACATGCTACAGCGCATGTGCGATCGTTGTTTGGCCATCTTTAATATTGGAAATAGACCCTGTTTTTGGCTTTTGATATTACACATGCTGTTTATCACAGTGCGTGCCCGGCTGTGGCTTCACAGTAAGCCCACAGTAAGAATGCCGGCGCCATGGAGAGGAGGGGGAGAGGAACGGTGCTTCCTACGCCCGCATCGCTTGACCGTGGGACAGGTAAGTGTCTGATTATTAAAAGTCAGCAGCTACACTTTTTGCAGCTGCCGACTTTTAATTTTTTTTTTTCGGTGGAACTCCGTTTTAAGTTTTCACGTCATCCATTTTATCTATTGTAATTTATCACATTGTCTTATATAGCGCTGCACTTTTTTTACTTGTTTATATATGCCTGGTATCAAGGTTATAGTGTTATTTGTTCCAAGCACAGATAGTTCCCCTTTTTTTCTGTGTATCAAAATCGCACTCAGATTGCATCAGAATCGCATTGGAACCCCATCATTTTGCACTGCAACATCCCTTGAAATTGCACTGCATCAGTATGAACCTAGGCTGAATAAGTAGCAAACTGCTAAAATAGTTATTATCCATCTATAATAGTGCAATATTTTAACCCCAGAATAATTTTGGAGTGTGAAAGGAAATCCAGAGTACTCAGAGAAAAAGTGCATATAAACACTGGAAAAGCATACAAACTACTTGGTGACAAGTGAACACTAAACCAGTTTGTAGCCTGCACACACAGTATATACCTCTTTTCTTGTTGCTGGACTTTCTGCTGGGAATTTGGCACCCAAACCATCCTCGGGTGTTTGGTCTTTAGATCTTGTAAGCATGGGTCCACTGTTGCCACCTGGAAAGCAGTGCATTGTGGGTAAAGTATACCAAACTGGAATACCCATAGGGTGTACTATTAGATTGTAAGCTCTTCTGAGCAGGGCCCTCTTAATCCTATTGTATTGTATTATAACTGTATTGTCTCCCTTTTATATTGTAAAGCGCTGTGTAAACTGTTGGCACTATATAAATCCTGAATAATAATAATAATAATAATAATAATAATAATAATAATACCTCATTATTTTACAACGCTATGCATTTATAGAAAAAACATAAAAAACACATTCTATATTCTATATTCTATATTCTACATTCAATTTCCAGAGCCATGTCTAAAGTCATCTTTATACTGAACTAAACAGAATTTCCAATAATCCTTTTTTATGTTTAGTCCCTTTCATCCACTGCATACTTGCTACTTCACATCAGGCTGACAGGTGGAGTACTTATACTTATTACACTTATCTGAGAAAGAACAAGCAAGGGAAAGGTGAATGACACAAACTATATTAGATCCTTCTTGATTGCTTAGTCAAATCGATAATGTGGTACAGTAAAACCTTTGATTGTGAGCATAATTAGATCCAGAAACATGCTTGTAATCCAAAGCACTTTTATATCAAAGCAAATTTCCCCATAAGAAATAATGGAAACTCAGATGATTCGTTCCACAACCATATATTCATAGGTCCTTCAGTTTATAGTCCATATAAAAGATTATAGCAATGTGACCAGGTTGTGTAACCATAAAATGTCCATTCACAAATGGAAGCCTCCACAAGGGGATTAGAACCAAAATCCAGTAGGAGCTCCAGAGTATAAAAGAGAAGAGAGGCGCCTACCATGGTCTATGTGGACATCTTTACCCCAGATGCCTACATACTTAGATGTGCCTGTTTTAATCATCGACCATGTGAGTTCCTAAATGTTGTCCCTTCATTAAATGTAACCATATTGCTACACTTAGAGGCGCCTCTCTTCCCTTTTAGGCCCCTTTCACACGAGGCGGACTCCGTTTCTACGGAGCCCGCCTCCGTCCGCCGGCTCACAGGGAGATCTCTCCGTTGATCTCTGCTGAGCCGGCGGATGACAGGTCCCTCTCTGCTCACTGAGCAGGGAGGGGCTTGTCAGGCGCCGCTGCCACCTATGGAGGGATCGGATGAAAATGGACAGCATGTCCCAGCAACGCCCTCAAACCAAGGTTTTACTGTACTTTTATAAGCATGTTTATAAATTGTATTTCTACTTATTTAGACATCACACTCAAGCTCCTGGGGAAGCGTTAATGTGTGAAATATGTGGACCTACATCAGGCATCTTCTACTGTTATCAGGTGGAATTAGGCCTCTACAAGAAAATTCCCAAGTATCCATTGCTGTTTACATCTTCTACATTGGGGCAAGCATGGCCCATATTCATTAATCACAGTTAAGCCTGGTGTTGGTGGTGTTGTGATAGAAGAAATGTTATCCTTTTGTGTCAAATGTTTTTTTATCCATCTTTTGTATGAAATAAAAAGTTTACTTTTATGAATTTTCCAAAAAAGACCATGTTTTCTTCCAATAGTTTTTCTGTAATTATATACCCTTATAGGAAGATTTTTGTTGAAATGGATGGTCTGGCGAAAAGTTCTCTTTAAAGTGAATTCCTTCATACCCAGAACTATTTTTAACTCTCTGTTGCTGAACAAAGTAAGGAGGGATTAAGGTATGAAAGTGAAGGTCTTAAATTGCCTATTGACAGCAGTTTACTATACTTTTGGCAATATAGTGTGGGTGAGCGAGTTTGGGGTGGAGGAACTTAACTGGCCTGCACAGAGTCCTGACCTCAACCCAATAGAACACCTTTAGGATGAATTTGAGCGGAGACTACGAGCCAGGCCTTCTCGTCCAACATCAGTGCCTGACCTCACAAATGTGCTTCTGGAAGAATGGTCAAACATTCCCATAGACACACTCCTAAACCTTGTGGACAGCCTTCCCAGAAGAGTGGGGAAGCTGTTATAGCTGCAAAGGGTGGGCCAACTCAATACTGAACCCTACAGAATAATGCCGCGTACACACGTGCTAATTTTCCGTCGGAATTCCGCTCAAGCTTGCCTTGCATACACACGGTCACACAAAAGTTCTCTGAACTTTCGACCGCCAAGAACGCGGTGACGTACAACACTACGACGAGCCAAGAAAATGAAGTTCAATGCTTCCGAGCATGCGTCGAATTGTTTCCGAGCATGCGTAGGAATTTTGCGCGTCGGAATTTGTACAGACGATCGCATTTTCGGATAGGAACTTTTTCCGACCAAAAAAATAGAGAACCTGCTCTCAATCTTTTGCTGGCGGGAATTCCGCTAGCAAAAGTCCGATGGAGCATACACACGGTCGCATTTTCTGACCAAAAGCTCTCATCGGTCTTTTGCTGGCCGAATTTCCGATCGCGTGTACGCGGCATAAGACTGGGATGCCATTAAAGTTCATATGTATGTGTAAAGGCAGGTGTTCCGATACTTTTGACAATATAGATTATATCTGGAACTCTGGTAGTGCCATATTACATGTATTCGTGTCTGATGGGGCACAGACACAGAATTAAAAGTCACAGTGCTTCCACAGGCTGGTAGTTAGATGTAAGTAGTTAGTGGTAGTTAGATGTAGAGAGCAAATGAAAGGCCAGGCAGATATAAGGAGCCAACATCACTCAATAGATGTCTTTATTTCGATAGTAATATAGAAACGTTTGAATCTGATCATCCGCTGGCATAAGAGATTTCCATACTGAGTTCTCAAACAGTGTCAAAGACCCAGCAGTTCAATGAGCATTTTCCAGCTCCATGTAAACCAGATAAGTTTGCTTTTCCCAAGGTGGTACTCAACGACCTACATGCCGCCCACACACTGGTTGTCACTTACCTTCTCAGGTTTCTTGGTAGAGAGGAATGAGGACACCCTTTTGGAGGCCACTGTGATTTCACTGTAGGAATTCATGCCTGGAAAGAGGATCTTGCCCATGCTGTGAAAAAATAAAAATAATGTTGACAGCATTTAAGTTAATTTGATATCAGTCTAACCCGGACAACATCTACAAGATGCTCTTATTTGCTTAGTATTGCCCATATTAAACTAGCAATTCTGTCAATAGCAGAAACTCGCAATCAACACCAGAACACTTACCTGCTTCCATGACTTTCTCACTGGTAAAAATGCTGCAGAATTATGATCACCAGTAGAGCCATAAAAGCAGGCGAGTGGTTATTCTGCTCCCGTAGTGATCCTGTTACTGGTAGGGTCACTAAGCTGGGTATAAGTTTGCAGAAGAAAATTTAAAATGGAGCCCACTTTTATTTGGATTAGTGTTCTTCTCCAACACACTCTTTTGTTGGGTCCGCTTAGTATCTGGCCCCCAATGCCTGCACAGACTGAACAGGAACTGTGATATGCATTTTCAAGTATTACCTGAAGCTGGCACTGTTGTAGAGGTTGTACATAGAAGGAGAAGGCAATCTACTAAAGGTAACTAAAGAAGGTGCACCCTGGACATTCCGTTCATTCGGAATGGTCTGGTTATTTGGCATAGTGGTTACACTCAGCACTGGCAGTCCATCTGTTGAGAAATAATAGTTTTACTGAATGCAGTAAGGGGACAGGTCATTTTAAAAGTGAGGTACATTTGGCTAAAACACATTTTCCAAACTTGGGAATGAATAGGTGCTAGAAAACATGAAAAAAATGCAGCGCTAATGTGATATACACAAATCCCAGAGTGGCCCCCAGGTGTAAGTATAAGACCAATGGGCGTTCATGAATGAGAAGCCAATGTCTAGTGAGTATAACATAAAATAAATCACAAAATCAGTGTACAGTGAATGACAAAAAGGAAATGGATACAAAAAAAAAAACATATAAAGTATTTGCGAACAAAAAACCAACAAAACGTCAGTGAAAAACATACTGCAAAGCTCCTCTATAGAATGTGGTATAGTCCCATGTAAGGGAAATTTTAAAGTGATGTCCTTTCCACAGATGATGGGTGAAAATGCATAGGCTTCTCCATATGTCATTCGCAGATATGCATGTAAAATAAAGGAAGATTAGGTACGCGTAACAAAAAAAGATGGACACACACACGCCATACAGGCATTTAGATCATTCAATCCAGCAGGTCTTTAATGGAGGACACGAATGATGTGATGGTGTACTTCAATGGTCACAACCAAGACGATGATAAATTCAGAAACTTCCTGGTAGACAGCCTCTGTCTATCAGGAAGTTTCTGAAGTTATCTGCAAACTACGGCCTTGGATGGAGCTGGCGAATGATTGGGAATCTAGGCACGTCAGTCTATTGGAATTCCTGGTGTGTATCATCTACCCTTCATCATCTTGGTTGTGACCATTGAAATACACCATCACATCATTCGTGTCCTCCATTAAAGACCTGCTGGATTGAATGGTCTAAATGCCTGTATGACCCACCGCCGTATGGCGTGTGTGTCCATCTTTTTTTGGTAAGCGTACCTGATCTTCCTTTATTTTACATGCATATCTGCGAATGACATATGGAGAAGCCTATGCATTTTCACCCATCATCTGTGGAAAGGACATCACTTTAATATTTCCCTTACATGGGACTTTTCCACATTCTATAGAGGAGCTTTGCAGTTGAAACTATAGGTTTTTCACAGACGTTTTGTTGGTTTTTTTATATGTTTTTTTATTTTGTATCCATTTCCTTTTTGTCATTCACTGTACACTGATTTTGTGATTTATTTTATGTTATACTCAGTAGACATTGGCTTCTCATTCATGAACGCCCATTGGTCTTATACTTACACCTGGGGGCCACTCTGGGGATTGTGTATATCACATTAGCGCTGCATTTTTTCATGTTTTCTGGTTATTACACAGTTCACTACACTGTTGATGCTGGCTGCTGATCTACTGTTTCACAGATGCACTAGTAGCGCAACTTTTTTTCCACTTAAGTGCTGACTAGGTGACAACAATATTATAAATTGAAGTACCCATCAAACATAATGGGACTTTAATCTGAAGTTTAGTTATGACAATTTTTACATAGTTACATTGGTCCAAGCTGGACAACTGTAACTATGTATGTGCCATATCTGTGGGATCACGCTGAAAGCTGGAAATCATTGTAGTAGGCACTGCTACTACAGTGATCTCCACTAGTTTCTGGGTCCTCATGCCATTGGAAGGTATGCTTTAAGTGTGACATTCTATATAAGTTTAGATACAAACTATTATTTATTTCAAAACCCTTTTCCATTTCGTGGTCCGCCATCGCTTCCTTAGGACTGGGTAGTTGACAGTATGCATATACAATTTCAGTTGATCTAAAGACTTAGAATATAACAAGTAGTCCCTTCTTAGGGAGCTGCCAAAGCCAGTCCTCTAAGTACTTAGTGAGGGCTCTTCTGAAGAGATCTCTGATGGGAAGAGTTAAAAGAGCTGAAAGTGATATTAAAGCCTTATTTTTTCTTTAAATAACAAACATGTTATACTTATCTGCTCTGTGCAATAGTTTTGCACAAAGCAGCCCAGATCCTCCTCTTCTCGGGTCCCACGCTCCTGGCTCCTCCCTCCTGCCCCCACAGCAAGTAGCTTGTGGGGGCTCCCAAGCTGTCCCATTCCCTCTGTCTCCTGATTGGGTCACTAGCTGTGATTGAAAGCAGAGGGAGCCATTGGCCAATCATGAGTGGGGGTCCCCAGAGAGGCAAGTCTCTCATGGACATCTCTGGATCGAGATGGTGCTCAGGTAAGTATTAGAGAGGCTGCTGCACACAGAAGGTTTTTTATCCTTCATGCATAGAATGCATAATGGTAACAAACCTTGTGCCTTTACAACCACTTGAAGGCCACAGATCCCCCGGATGACATCAATGAAAAACCTGCACCCTTCGTCTCTGTGAGAAAAAAAACAAAACACATATGCAGTCTTGATGCTCATGATAATTACATGCAGAAAATGAATAAAAGGGTCCAGTGCTCTGCAGCCTCACCTCAGATTACTGCTGCCTTGGAGGGGACAGGGAGGGTGGTGGGACGAGCGTCGTCAGATTACATACAGCGAAAATCTCCTGTTTACTCGGCGGCCTCTTTAATGCAAAGTCCCGCCTCCTGGACTGGCTTCTATGAAAGACAGAACAGTGGTCCAATGCCGGCCCAGGAGACGGGACATCCTATTACAGAGGCCTGCTGAGTAAACAGGAGATTCTCACCTTATGTAATCTGACTGCGCTCGTCCTGCCCCCCTCCCCGTTCCCTGCTAGGCAGCCCAAATTGCAATATCGGCGTATAACACGCACACACTATTTGCACCCGATTTTCAGGGTGAAAAAGTGCCTGTTATACGCCAATAAAATCAACGACTGTGAGCATGCTATAAGAGACAGTTATAGACTGCAGACATGCTACAGCAATGATTGGAGATTGATGACCTGGTGCAGGAGACTGTCAGAGACTATGAATATGTTACAAGAGACTGCTGTAGATTACTGCCATTAGAGCTCCTTTTCAAACCAATGCTCCCATATTTGTGCTCTTTACAGCCCCCTTTAAAAACCACCGACAACCTGTTAGATATTCTTCTCAGCAAGACCTATTATAAAACGTAAGAGAAAAAATATGTATAGAAAAAAAAAAAAAGAGATAAAAGAAAATGGACACCACAAAAAAAGTAAGCGTGTGAAAGAAATAACCATTTAACTAGTAAAAGCCAGTGTAATTAATCATTTTCATTCACTGGCTTTGAGTAAGCACAGAGAGGTGCAGGATCTGTAGGAAGAGTTATATCCTCCTCTTTGCTGCAGACTGGTAAGTCAGGGGGCAGAGTTGAGCCTCCCCACTGTTGCACAGAGAAGCGCAGGATCTGGCGGAGGAGTTCTGTCCTCCTCTCTGCTGCCGACTGCTAAGACAAGGAGGTAGTGGAGACATGGGGGGTGCTGCAGGAGAGGTGCAAGGGCCACATGAAATGGCCTAGTGGACCGGATTTGGCACACAAGCCTTGTGTTTGAGGTTTGGACAGTAAGCATTAAAGGGCCACCAGTTGGGGACCAAAGATACTGAACCCCCGCCCTGCAGCAACACATACAGTATCTCACAATAGTGAGTACACCCCTCACATTTTTGTAAATATTTTATTATATCTTTTCATGTGACAACACTGAAGAAATGACACTTTGCTACAATGTAAAGTAGTGAGTGTACAGATTGTATAACAGTGTAAATTTACTGTCCCCTCAAAATAACTCAACACACAGCCATTAATGTCTAAATCGCTGAGTGAGTACACCCCTAAGTGAAAATGTTCAAATTGGGCCTAAATTGTCAATATTTTGTGCAGCCACCATTATTTTCCAGCACTGCCTTAACCCTCTTGGGCATGGAGTTCACCAGAGCTTCACAGGTTGCCACTGGAGTCCTCTTCCACTCTTCATGATGACATCACAGAGCTGGTGGATGTTAGAGACCTTGTGCTCCTCCCCCTTCCGTTTGAGGATGTCCCACAGATGCTCAATAGGGTTTAGGTTTGGAGACATGCTTGGCCAGTCCATCACCTTTACCCTCAGCTTCTTTAGCAAGGCAGTGGTCGTCTTGGAGGTGTGTTTGGGGTCGTTATCATGTTGGAATACTCCCCTGCGGGCCAGAATCCTAAAGGAGATCATGCTCTGCTTCAGTATGTCACAGTACATGTTGGCATTCATGGTTCCCTCAATGAACTGTGGCTCCCCAGTGCTGGCAGCACTCGTGCAGCCCCAAACCATGACACTCCCACCACCATGCTTGACTGTAGGCAAGACACACTTGTCTTTGTCCTCCTCACCTGGTTGCCACCACATACACTTGACACCATCTGAACCAAATAAGTTTGTCTTGGTCTCATCAGATCAAAGGACATGGTTCCAGTAATCCATGTCCTTAGTCTGCTTGTCTTCAGAAAACTGTTTGCGGCATTTTTTGTGCATCATCTTTAGAAGAGGCTTCCTTCTGAGACGACAGCCAATGCAGTGTGCGGCGTATGGTCTGAGCACTGACATGCTGACCCCCCCACCCCTTCAACCTCTGCAGCAATGCTGGCAGCACTCATACGTTTATTTCCCAAAGACAACCTCTGGATATGATGCTGAGCACGTGACCTCAACTGCTTTGGTCGACCATAACGAGGCCTGTTCTGAGTGGTGCTGCAGCTCAGTTTCAGGGTCTTGGCAATCTTCTTATAACCTAGGCCATCTTTATGTAGAGCAACAATTCTTTTTTTCAGATCCTCAGAGAGTTCTTTGCCATGAGGTGCCATGTTGAACTTCCAGTGACCAGTATGAAAAAGAGTGAGAGCGATAACACCAAATTTAACACACCTGCTCCCCATTCACACCTGAGACCTTGTAACACTAACGAGTCACATGACACCGGGGAGGGAAAATGGCTAATTGGGCCCAATTTGGACATTTTTACTTAGGGGTGTACTCACTTTTGTTACCAGTGGTTTAGACATTAATGGCTGTGTGTTGAGTTATTCTGAGGGGACAGCAAATTTACACTGTTATACAAGCTGTACACTCACTACTTTACATTGTAGCAAAGTGTCATTTCTTCAGTGTTGTCACATGAAAAGATGTAATAAAATATTTACATAAATGTGAGGGGTGTACTCACTTTTGGGAGATACTGTAAGTTAAAGAAGCAACTATGACAAGTTAAGATCTTGGAATAAGCTAAAGACCTCAAAGCAAGACAGTACCTGGATCCATTCGGGAGGTCCTAGTAATAGAACCTAGTGGCCGGTATCGAGGGTGACCCAGTTTGAGCCTCCTGAAGGTCACCCAACACTGCGGATGTTGACATACTGGTGTCTTGCACAAAGTCTCATCCAAGTCCAATAAAGTGGCCATTCCACTCTCAGGGTGTGACAGGTGGGGTCCCTCCACTACCACACATCCATGTGCATGGGGCACCTGAAATACAGATATAGACAGACAGGAGTGTTTTAAAACTAAATCCATTCTCATAAACACTTTCAGCTGACACTTAGTGCTCTGGATTGAGACAAGTCCACACTATAGAGGTAAATGCTTTGTTCATATTTTATGTCTGAGGATTACAACCACTTTAACCACTTGTCGACCGTCATTCCCCTATAGCGCGGTCGCCCAGTTCTGGGAGGCCATCATATGATGTCCTCCCGTGATCGTACCCGCAGTGTTAATTTAGTCGACTAAAATATATTCGGCGACTAAATTAACACTATTTTAGTTAACTAAAAGACGACTAAAACGAAATCAATTTAGATGACTAAAATACGACTAAAATGGCATTTTAGTTCTAAGACTAAAATACGACCAAAACTAAAATAGCATTTTAGTCAAAAGACTAGGACTAAAACTAAATCGAAAATTGACATCAAAATTAACACTGCTGTGCTGGTGATTTCTAAATTGGCGACACAATTCCATCCAGTAAAAGCAGATAATGCAGTGCTCAGAATCAGTGTAAGTCCTTTGCAGGCTTGTGATAAAATCCATAGTGGGTGCTTTGGATCTGATGCTCTCTCTCACACCGGTACAGACATAAGTTCAAAGAATAGAGCCGGCAACTCCAAATGTTCTTGTTGCTTCTTTATTGGTGCATAAAAAAAAGTGAGCAAAAATATACAGGGGATCACGCGTTCTGGCTTACAAGCCTTGATCACAGTACAATTCCATCCAGAGCCTATAATAATAGAACATTAAAGTTTAAACATGTATTGCACTACCGCATAAGGATAAGTAAGGGGCATCTAGTCAAAATTAACACTGTGTGCCCCCTGCTGCACGTGGACAGCACGCTCTGTGATTGCCTTTTACTCCAGATACGGCTGATCACAGATTGAGGTAAATAGCCAATCAGCGGCTCTTTACCACGTGATCAGCTGTGTCCAATCACAGCTGATCGCGATGTAAACAGAAGACAGTTATCGGCATTTCGTTCCTCATGTTGACAGCATGAGGAGACAAGAAAGCCGATAACCGTTGTTCTGTCGATATGTGCCCGTCGTTGAAAAGTGCCTGCACATGCGCAGAACGGAAGGGCGCTCCAGCTGAGTTGCCGATGAGATGGAGTGACGTCACGATAGCGCATGCGCACATATCATAGGAGCCTTTTTTTCGACGAGAGATACTATTTCTCGGGCACATTTTAATGCTATGCAAACAGCGGAGGGACACTGTGTTTGTCATATTGTGCTTCGCTCTTGTGTTGTTTACAGTGATTTCCAATGATAACCATTCATATCTGTGCAACTTCAAGTCATGCCGACTTCAAATTAGTCCCTGCACTACTTTGGTCCGGCTTTAATGCGAGTTGAGGTCCATAGACCTGAAGTTTCCACAGACATTCCCTGAAATTGCGGCTGCAAAATCGTGCCTGTAAAATCGCATGATTTTTAAGTCGCAGCACTGTGTAAGGGGCCGATTTACTAAAACTGGAGTGTGCAAAATCTGGTGCAGCTGTGTATAGAAACCAATCAGCTTTCATTTTTCTTCCATCAAATCTTAATTAAACAAGGCAAACTCCACTTATAGAGTAAAGTAAAGATAAATAGCAGAGGAAAGAAGCAAGGCTTAAAATGCTGCTTCCCTGAATTGAAGGGTCCCCACAGCTAAACGTCAATACACTTACCCAGCTCAGGTCGCCAAGACAACATTGGACGCCTTGCCGCCCCCTTCCCCGCCCTACATGATCTGCGGGAGATGATTGGCTATGCTCGCACACGTGTAAAGGACGGCCGAGCGGTGGAACGCAAGGCTGGAAGATGGCGGCTGAGCGGTGGAACGCAAAGAAGACCTTCAGGGGGCGGGAGATGAAGAGCACGTGGTACACGGTGGAAGTGCGGACTCCTGGCGGGAAGCTGGCAGCCCCGTGATCGGTGATCGGGAAGTATTAGAGGGTATGGATATGTTAGCTGATAACGAACTACACACTGCATGACATAGAGGGTGATATATACTACCCAGAATAGTATTCTAGTAACCTTGTGTTTGCTCATAGGAGCACCGGTGCGTTGGTACATTATTATATGTTTACTAAAGGGGACCTCACCCTGGGATGGAATATAAAGTATATTGTAGGATGAGGAAGAGTCTGCTGTGACCCCGGTGAGGATTTTAGGGTCTTTGTCACCTCCTGACAGTTGACTGTCTTTGTAAAAACTCCAGGTGGACCCCCGCCCGGGGATGACGACGTGGCCGGACCCCCGCCCGGGGATGGCGACGTGGCCGGACCCCCGCCCGGGGATGGCGACGTGGCCGGACCCCCGCCCGGGGATGGCGACGTGGCCGGACCCCCGCCCGGGGATGGCGACGTGGCCGGACCCCCGCCCGGGGTTGGCGACGTGGCCGGACCCCCGCCCGGGGTTGGCGACGTGGCCGGACCCCCGCCCGGGGTTGGCGACGTGGCCGGACCCCCGCCCGGGGTTGGCGACGTGGCCGGACCCCCGCCCGGGGTTGGCGACGTGGCCGGACCCCCGCCCGGGGTTGGCGACGTGGTCGGACCCCAGGCAGAAAGTTGTTCTGAGCTCCCCGCCGCCCTGTGAAGACGTTCTTCATTAAAGCCGAACTCCAGACTGTTTCTTTGTTTTAGATCGAGTGAAGATTGGCAAAGCGGAACGCAACTGCTCCTAAATGCTGCCCTGACCCCAACCACCGCCCCGCTGTTTCACACCACAATTTGTTTTTTTCTCCTGTTAATATAAGGGTGTGTACGCAAATGTGGCACCAGTGTCTTCAAGAAATTTGGGGGCTGGCAGAGACCAACAACACAAATGCTGCCAGCTAGTGGTAGATGGGCAATGTAGTGCCCTGCGCATAAATTGCAGCCTACTAACACACTGTCCCTAGGGATGGCTGGAATATAGCAATCCCAAGTGGCTGTGGAGCCCAGCTTAGGTTAGCAACCAGGAAGAGAAGGTACATTTAAAGGAGAACTTGGGGATATATATACACACCCTATATTACCAAAAGTATTGGGACGCCTGCCTTTACACGCACATGAACTTTAATGGCGTCTGTCTGTAGGGTTCAATATTGAGTTGGCCCACCCTTTGCAGCTATTTCAGCTTCAACTCTTCTAGGAAGGCTGTTCACAAGGTTTAGGAGCGTGTCTATGGGAATGTTTGACCATTCTTCCAGAAGCACATTTGTGATGTCAGGGACCGATGTTGGGCGAGAAGGCCTGGCTTGCAGTTTCCGCTCTAATTCATCCCAAAGGTGTTCTATTGGGTTGAGGTCAGGACTCTGTGCAGGCCAGTCAAGTTTCTCCACACCAAACTCGCTCATCCATGTTTTTTTTTGGACCTTGCTTTGTGCACACAGTCATGTTGGAACAGGAAGGGGCCATCCCCAAACTGTTCCCACAAAGTTGGGAGCATGAAATTGTCCAAAATGTCTTGGTATGCTGACGCCTTAAGAGTTCCCTTCACTGGAACTAAGGGGCCAAAGCCCAACCCCCCACCATAATCCCCCCTCTACCAAATTATTTGGACCAGTGCACAAAGAAAGGTCCATAAATACATGGATGAGTGAGTTTGGGGTGGAGGAGTTTGATTGGCCTGCACAGAGTCCTGACCTTAACCCGATAAAACACCTTTGGGATGAATTAGAGCGCAGACTGCGAGCCAGGCCTTCTTGTCCACATCAAAGAATCATCAACCATTGCCATAGACACACTCCTAAACCTTGTGGACAGCCTTCCCAGAAGAGATGAAGCTGTTATAGCTGCAAAGGGTGGGCCAACTCAATATTGAACCCTACGGACTGAGACTGGGATGTCAATAAAGTTCATATTTATGTAAAGGCAGGTGTCCTAATACTTTTGGTAATCTAGTGTATGTGTATATATTAATTTTTTTATTTTTTTTACTTCAATAATTTTTTATTTTTTCAGAAATAAAATACACAGAATAGAAACAAGTGTAGGACCAATCGTCCCGCCAAGGCCAACATGGCCAAAAATCGTCAATCTAGTAATTGTAGAAAAAGGTGAGATACAATTTAATCACATAAAGAAGACATAGGAATTCTCGTTTTCAGTTAACATGAAAAACATTTGCTGATGGTCATTTAGCCTATGCAATTACATAGAAAGAATCTGGCCTGAGAGTCCTGGGGAGCAATCCAGCCACCCCTAATGGGATCACACTGTGGCTGGAGCTCCAACCCTCCTAGCCCGAGGATATACACTCTTATAGATTATGCTAAGGTATAAAACACACAGTGAATGAATAGGTGGGAAGCAGAACATCTTGTGCTCACCACCAACCAACCCACCCACCTGTGTGGGCAGGACATGGCAATTATTATTACGCGCCCCATCCTCAGAGATGAATGGGTTCGCAAAGGTGTGGGCCTAAGCCTGCTTTCCTCTGAGAGATGAGAGCAAAAGGAGAGGAAAGAAGAAAAGTAGAGAGAAGAAGAGAAAGATAAGAGAACAACCGACTAGGGAAGCGCTGGAGGGGGGAAGATAGAGTCGGAGTTAGAAAGTAGCTTAACCTTAATGAAGGTGGCCCATGGATCCCATACCCTTTTGAATTTCTCCGTGCGGTCCAGGATTACGCTTGCAACCTTCTCTTGTGTCATAATCCAGGAAATTTTCCTCTTTGCCAAAGGCGCAGATACAGTTGTTTTTTTCCATGCTTTGGCCAGAGTTAGTTTGGCACCTAATAGGATAAAGAAAATCAAGCGTTGCGTACTTCTGGACACTGTCCTGACTGGAAAGTTTAGAAGTGCATTTTTAATTTTTTTTAAAGACATACTCTATGCTACAACATCAATGCAAACCGCTCTAAGCTGCCATGGGACGGGTACAGCATCACAGATGATGGTGCAGACTTGTCTGTTCAAATGTGTGAAAAGGCCTGGGAACTGAGTGATCACACGGCAGCTTAGCTCTCGGTTTGGTTGGAGCGGAGATCCATGCTAGGGGTGCAACGGATCGTCATTGATGCGTGATCCATAGGGATCAGCGCTCGGCACCCGGCGGCTGTTTACCACGTGATCACTCCGTCAAATGACAGAGCGATCACTTGTAACAAACCGGCGTCATTTCATGACGCCGGTTACCCCCCCAACGAGAATACTCTGCAATAACCTGCCAATATACCCGCCAATACCCTGCTAAAATATTATTACAGTGGGGGAGATTGTGGATATTACAGTAGAGGAGATTTTTTTTTTTTGTTGATCCGAACTGTGACTCCTGATCCGAGGAACGATCCGAACCGTGAGTTTTTTGATCCGTTGCAGTCTGTGGTAGGAGATGATTCCCATATTTGTCATGTAGGTGAATTCCAATGCCTAATGTTCATGTTTCTCTTCTGTAGCTGGTCAAGATGGCCGAGAGACCAGAGGATCTCAATTTACCCAACGCTGTTGTCACCAGGATTATCAAAGAGGCGGTAAGTCTCTTTGTATTGTAATCGGGGTGAATACCCTTTTTATATTGTTCTGAGAATATCCCACTCCCTATGAGTCCATCATGTCAGCAGTAGAGGTTGTTGCTGTTGGTCGCTCTTTAATTCACATTGTGAAATTATATTCATGGGGCCTCCTCAGAGCTGCTCGTTAAATTGTGATCTTGATTCAACACCCCCCTCTCTTTCACAATTTTAATCCGGCACTTCCACAATTCATGTAACAAGTGCAGAGCAGTTTTCTGTTCAGAGCTGTCTAAAAAAAAAAAAAAAAAAAAAAAATCTGGCAAAGTTTATCACAACATTGCTCAGTGCTAAGATAAAAAGAAACAGTGTATAATTTGGTTCGAAGGGATGAACTTCGGTCTGTAAATGAGATCAGTTTAACCACTTAAGACTAAGCCTTTTTCGAACACTTGTTGCTTATATGTTAAAATCAGTATATTTTTGCTGGAAAATGATTTAGAACCCCCCAAACAATATATATATTCTTTTAGCAGAGACCTTAGAGAATAAAATGGCAGTTGCAATATTTTATGTCACACTGTATTTGTTTAGTGGTCTTTCAAACGCATTTTTTTGGGGGAAATTATACACTTCAATGAATTTTAAAAAAACTAATCAGTAATGTTAGCCCATTTTTTTTTTTTGTATAATGTGAAAGATGATGTTACACTGAGAATCGTGAGAGAATTGTGATCTTTATTCTAAGCAAAAAAATTGTGATTCTCGTTTTATCCGGAATTGTGCAGCTCTAGGCCTAGGTTGACTGTGGTCCCCGGTCATCTCTATGACTCTCAGAGGTCTGGGAGTGACGTCAGTTGTAAATGCTGCCATATACTCGTCTGAAAAGCTGAGATTGTCTTATTGATCCCACATCTCTCCATAAAGAGGACCTGTCACGCACTATTCCTATTATAAGGGATGTTTACATTCCTTGTAATAGGAATAAAAGTGATAAAAAAATGTTTTGAAGGGAAAGTGTAAAAATGAAAATAAAATAAACAATAAAAAAAGTTTTAAAGCGTCCCCGCGAGCTTGCACGCAGAAGCAATCGCATACGTACGTCGCGCCCACATATGTAAAATCACACACGTGAGGTATCGCCGCGAATGTTCTGTACCAAGACCTCCTCTGTAACTCTAAACAGGTAACCTGTAAAAAAATTGAAAAGGTAAGTTCACATTTACAGAAAACTCTGTAAGGTGAACTTACACAGGTGCCCCTCCTCGCCCCCCGGTCCCGCTGACCTGTACAGCCGCAATCTTCTGTTCTAAGCCCCTGTATATCCGTGCCAGGAGCCCGGGGCTTAGGAATACTCTGAGGTGGATGTCCAAAACGTCCCTCATTGGGGGGATTTTTTGGAGTATTCTAATTGGTCAGCGCCGTCACAATCAGCAGCCGCATAGCCCATCCCGTCAGCTCTGGAGCAGACACAAGACTGCAGAGGATTTCTAAGCCCCAGGCTCCTGATGCGGATATACCGGGGCTTAGAACCGGAGATTACGGCTGTACAGGTCAGTGGGACTGGGGGGATGAGGAGATGTGTAAGTTCACCTTACAGATTTTTCTGTAAAGGTGAACTTACACTTTAAAGCGTTACCTGTGGAGATTTTTTAAGTACCGAAGTTGGGCGCCATTCCACAAGCTAGCGCAATTTTCAGGCATGACATGTTGGGCATCTATTTACTCGGCGTAACATCTTTCACATTATACAAAAAAAATTGGCTCACTTTAGTGTTTTGTTTTTTTTTGGTTTTTTTTAATTCATAAATCTGTTTTTTTCCCCCCCAAAAAAAACACGTTTGAAAAATTGCTGCACAAATACCATGTGACATAAAAAGTTGCAACAAACGCCATTTTATTCCCTAGGGTCTCTGCTAAAAAAACATATAATTTTTGGGGGTTCTGAGTAATTTTCTACCAAAAAAAAAGATTTTTCCATGTAGGAGCTAAGTGCCAGAATTGGCCTGGATGGGAAGTAGTTAAGGAGAGACTCCATTACCCATTTAGAGAAAATTGAGTGTCTTTGTAAAGCCATCTTGCATTTATCCAATGTAAGTAGATGATGGTCTTTCTGTTTCTTTTTCTGTTTGTAGTTACCAGAGGGAGTAAATGTATCTAAAGAAGCACGCAGTGCAATCTCACGGGCAGCCAGTGTCTTTGTCCTTTATGCAACATCCTGGTAAGTGTCTACTAAGGGCAATGATGTTGTGTTTTAGGTGGAGGCATTATGTGTTCTTGTAGGGAAGAGAAATCCAGGTGAGGCAGTCAGATTGTGGTGACAGAATAAGTTACCAATACCTATAGTGGATTGATTGTCTGCCTTCAGAATGATGGAGATAAAGAGAATAAATGACGAGAACTCTTTGATTTATTTTTATTATTATACAGAATTTACAGTGGGAATAGAAAAGAATCACTGCTTTAAAATAATCATGTTTTGTTGCTTTGCAGCTTGAAATGAAGACTGACACAATTTTTGTTTTATCCAGCTGTATCAATTAGTGCAATTTTTTTAACATCCAAGTGAAGGATATAACACCAACATGTTAGAAAAAAACAAACAAATCAAAAATTGAATTCTTGAGTTGAAAAAAAAGAAACCCCCTTGTGTCAGTATTTTGTTAAACCACCTTTTGCTTTGAATACAGCCTTTAGTCTGTTGAGGTATCTCTACTAACTTTGCATATCTAGACTCTTCTTTGCAGAACTGCTCAAGTTCAGTTAAATTTGATGGTGACAATTTGTGGACTGCAGTCTTCAAGTCATTCTACAGATTTTCAATGGGATTTAAGTCTGGGCCATGCAAGAACATTCACCTTTTTCTCCTTCAGCCACTGTGTGGTCATTTTTGCTGTGTGCTTTGAGTCATTGTGGTGTTGGAAGGTAAACATTCTTCCCATTGACAACTTTCTGGCAGAGGGCAGCAGATTTTTCTCAAGAATTTTACAGTATATTGCCCCATCAATTTTTCCTTCTATCCTAACAAGTGCCCCCGTCCCAGCTGCAGAGCAACACCCCCATAACAGGATATTACCAATTCCATCCTTTACTGTAGGAATGGCGTTATTTGGATGGTGAGCTGTATTGGATTTCTGCCAGACATATCACTTGTTGTTGAGGCCAAATAATTAAATTTTAGTCTCATCTGACCATAACACCTTTTTTCCATGTCAGAATCTTTAAGGTGCGTGTTGGCAAAGCTTAGTTGTGACTTCATGTGGCCTTTCTCCAGGAGTGGCTTTTTTTCTTGCAATTCTCCCATACAAGCCACATTTGTGGAGAATTTGTGATATTGTTGTCACATGCACACAACGATCACTCATAAATTCCTGCAACTGTTTCAGAGTTGCTGTAGGCCTCTTGGTAGTCTCTCTGACCGGTTTTCTCCTGGCTCTTTCATCCAGTTTAGAATGTTGTCCTGATCCAGGAAGGGTCTGTGCTGTACCAAATACCGTCCACTTCTTAATAATAGACTTCACTGTGCTTCTAGGCATTGATAAAGTCTTTTCAGTTGTGCCTGTCCACAACTTTATCCTGGAGATCTTTTGATAGTGCCTTGCCACCCATAGTTGATAGTTTGCTTTAGTTGCACTCCCAGTGACTGAAATGCTCCAGGAAAGCTCTTTTCATTCACAGTTGAAAGTCAAATGGCTTTGTGCCGTTGAGAAGGTGATTACTGATTAGCTACACCTGAGTTTAAAGTCCTTTTTTAGGGGGGGGGGGGGGTGATCCCTTTTCCAGCTCCGTGATTCTGTTGTGTGTGTTTTTTTTTTTTGGTTTTTTTTTTCAGACATGTTGGTGTTATTTTTCACTTTGAATGTTATAAGTTGCACTGAGTAAATACAGCTGGATAAAACAAACTGTGTCTCTTAATTTCAGGCTGCAAAGCCACAAAATGTGATTATTTTAAAGGGGGGTGTTTCTTTTCTATACCCACTGTATATAACTCCCAACAGTTTTCACAGCGCTTTACAACATAAGGGCAGATAGTACAGTTACAATACAATTAAATACGGGAGAAATCGGACAGCCCTGCTCTTTAGAGCTACCAATATAAAAGGGAGAGTCAAGTGATACAAAAAAGGTAATAACTGTGGGAGATGAGCTGATGGAGAAAGTGGAAATACAATTGTTAGGTGGAGGAGGCATAGTCTTCTCTGAAGATAAGTTTTATTTGGGGATCGCCTAAAAGTGGACAGAGTTGTAGATGGTTAGATTGGGATAGGGCATTCCATAGGAGAGGCTTGAGGGAAGTCCTGGAGATGAGCATGGTAGGAGGAGGCATCAAGGGAACTAGAGAACACAAGGTCTTGGGAGGAACGAACAGAACGATTTGGTTGGTGTTTTGAGACTTGGTTAGTGATACTTTGATACATTGACTCTATTGCCTTCTTTAGCGCCAACAATTTTGCAATGAAGCAGAAGAGGAAAACGTTGAATGTGACTGATGTGATGTCGGCCATGGAAGAGATGGAGTTCCAGCGTTTTCTGGGACCCCTGAAAGAGGCTTTAGAGGGTAAAGAATTTTTTTAAATAGGAGATTTTCAAACGTGCTTGAAATTATATATTTTTTTTAATCCAGTGACAGGACAGTTTCTTTAAAAAAAGTTAAAGTGACCCTGTCAGTGCAGGGTCACTTTAACCTTTGTGTAAATTTCTGTGGGGTTTTTTCCCCACAATGTTACACAAGCGAAACGGGGCGAACCAAAATTAGCAATAGCATGTACATATTAATGATATGTAAATGTTATTGATCATTTTAGTTCCTCCTGTTTTGCTTGTGTAGCATTGTGGGTAAAAAATCTGATAAAAATTCATAATTTGTACAATAGTCAATATATGGATATTCGCCAGCTGAATCTTTGTGTGCACCACATGTCATAAATCGTGGGAGCCACAGACCATCAAATAGTTTTTCAAGCATTTATCTCTGAAAATGCCACTTCTGCATAACTACGTATCCACTGTACGCTATCATATGACATCATCTACTTTGAGTGGAGATATCTGAATGGTGCCTTCCTCCCGACGCCCTCCAGTCTCTCCCGTGCGATCGGGGTGCTAGAGAATGAAACCACCGGCAGCGCACGGTTTACCATAGAGCTGACCAAGGACCAGATGGTCCCCAGCCATCTCTATATGACCTTCGGAGGCCGGATGCGACGTCACTTCTGGCGCCGGCAGATGTCAACACTGCTTTTATTTTTATTTTTTGTTGGAAAGCCTGAGATTGCGTGATGGTGGGTTTTTTATTTTATTTATTTATATATATATATATATATATATATATATATATATATATATATATATATATCTAAGACTTTCCAGCATAGAGGAGAGATCTGGGGACTTATAGACCACAGATCTCTCCATAAAGAGGACCTATCGTGCCATATTCCTATTACAAGGGATGTTTACATTCCTTGTAATAGGAATAAAAGTGCTAAAAAAAATTAAGGCAAAGTATAAAAATGATTAAAAAAAAAAGAAAGTGAATGCATATGTAGGTCACACGTGTGAGGTATCCCCACGAACATTAGAGCAAGAGCAATAATTCTAGTGCTAGACCTCCTCTCTAACTCAAAACCGGTAATATTTTTAAAGCGTTGCCTATGGAGATTTTTAAGTATCCTAGTTTGTCGCCATTTCAAAAGCGTGCGCAATTTTTAAAGCATGATATGTTGGGTATCTATATAACATCATCTTTCACATTATACATACAAATTGGCCAAAAAAAACACATTTGAAAAATTGCTGCGCAAAAAGCGTATGACAGAAAAATGCAACAACCGCCATTTTATTCCCTAGGGTGTCTGCTAAAAAATTATGTATAATGTTTGAGTATTCTAAGTCATTTTATAGCAAAAAAACTGTTTTTTTACATATATGAGAGAAATGTTGCAAAGTGGTTGAGTACTTTACTACACAAGGGGAAGAAAGCTGCACCTCTTAAATCTCCATGAAATGAGGAGTGTGATGTTTCTGTGGCCCCATGCATACACAGTATTGCTGTGTTCATCCCATTGTTTCTTCTGCCTACACACTTCTTCACTCTTACCACTCAACACAGTGAAAGCAGAAATGAAATTGGTGGAGTTGCCGCCATCTTGGTGGAGGGCAACCCTGTGTAGTCAGGAGGGGGAGGACCACAGTGGGGAGACTTGAGAACAAAAAAATGTCCCCTGATGCTACCCTAAAATTTATGGGGCTCAAGAGCAAGCTCTCGGGCATACTGTTGTCTCGGGCATCTGCTGTTTTTACTCCCCAGATACATGTTAGCATATGGCGGGGCACATTGTTGCGATGTAACTCTTTACATGTGAAGGAAGTGGGAGCCCCCAAACATTCCGTATTTTAAAATGAGTTTTGACCAGCTGTAAACCAAAATAGTTGTATCTATATTGACTGCCGCTTTTCTCTCGAAGCCCCATCTTGTGGGAGATGCTGCAATAGAATACATCCAAATTTTATGGCTGTGTCAGAAAGGATGTAAGATAACTTGATTGCATCAAGCTAAAAATGAGTAATATCTACCTTTTTTTTTTTCTGCAGCTTACAGGCAGGAACAGAAGGGAAAGAAAGAAGCCTCCGAGTTGAAGAAGAAGGACAAAGATAAGAAAGCAGATGGAGAGGAGGACAAAAGCAAAGCGGATGACAACGAAGATGAGGAGGAAAAGATGGAAGAGGAAGAAGTGATAGATGATGAGGAAGTGGATAACTGAGCAATCCTCTGTAATATGACATTGGTGTCAGTTTTGTGACACTTAGGCATGAAGAGCAAATTCTCTATGCAGACTAGCTAATGGTTCTCCAGCCTAAAAATTTTCTGCAAGACTGTTCAATGACCTGGTTGTAAGGGTCAATCCATAGTTGGCAATGTGATCTGACAGCAGTAAGATGATTTGTTGCACAAAGAAGAACTTTTGTTATTAGTGTCCTTTTTTTCCTTAGAATTATTAGAAAAAAAAACAAACCAAAAAAAAAAAAACCTTTTTTTTTAATTAATTAGCAGCTTTTGCGTCTTTACTGTTGTTAAAGGGGTGTTGACCTTCATGTATAGCTGCCCTGACACCATTGCCATTTAGCAAAAGCATCACATTCTCTAGAGAAGAGGCTAATCTTGCAACACTTTGACTTGCCAGCATGATGAAATACTTCTTTCCTGGAGAAAATGCTGCTCTAGGTTCCCTTCAGTGTTTCTTGCATGTCTGATGGCCAAAGCGTTTGGTCGTAAGAGCTCAAGGAAAGAGATGGTGATCTGAATTCATCTTCAGATATTATGAGACTAAGGCTACTTTCACACTGGGGTGGGCGTTGGCGGTAAAGCACCGCTATTTGGCCGCTAGCGGGGCGCTTTTAACCACTGCTAGCTGACGAAAAAAGGTTCAAAACGCCGCTGCAGCGGCGATTTGGAGGCACTACCCCGTTGATTTCAATGGGCAGGTGTGCTTTAGGAGCGGTGTATAGACAGCACATACAGAGCTGCAAAGATGCTGCTTGCACGACTTTTTTTTTTTTTTTTTTACCGTCCTGCAAGCGCACCGCTCCAGTGTGAAAGTACTCGGGCTTTCACACTGGAGAGGCTCTATACAGGCGCTATATTTAGTGCTGTATCGCCTGTAAAGCGCCTCAGTGTGAAAGTAGCCTAAGAGGGAACCTGGGGAGCATTGTCTCCATTAAAGTATTCTATCCCTTCCAGTGATGTTTATTTATCCCAGCAATTATATATTAATTAACCCTAGATTCCCAGAACAAGTGCTTCTAAAGTTGATTTGGAATCTCCAGTACTGTACAAAATTGTATTTCCAAACTCTTAAGCTCTCATAGCCTCTGAGATGGAACTATCCAGCACCCAACTTGGGTGCTTCTGTCAAGCTTATAGCTTCCTCCAGTGTGGACCCAAGAACCAGGTAATATATCTGAATATTGCACCCAAGAATCCAGCTGACACTAGCTTAGGTGCTCTGGAACTGGAACTCGCTTTTATTGAAAACTCACACAGAATTTATATACCACACAAGATAAGGGTCGGATCATATTATGCAAACAGGAATATAAATAACATAGCTAAGGAACAGCCAACATAACCATAAACCGTCATCTAATTAAACAGTATGCTGCTTAACAATTAGTCATTTAACCACTTACCAACCGGCCCATAGCCGAATGACGGCTGCAGGGCGGTTGGATAACTCTGGGAGGGCGTACTATGACGTCCTCCCAGAATTCCCCTTTCGCGCGCACCCGAACACATCCGTGACCGGACCCGGCGCATCACGGATCCCGGTAAATGGCCGCTGATCGCGGCTGTTTACCATGTGATCGCGCCGTCAAATGACGGCGCGATCACATGTAAACAGACCGGCGTCATCTGATGACGCCGGTTCCTCTCCTCCCCCTCTCCTCCCCGCCTGTGTACCAATCGGTACACAGTGAGCGGGGAGGGGGATGGATGGATGGATGTCTGCAGCGCTGTGGGCTGTATGTGTAGTGCCCACAGCGCTGCACAGAGACATCCATCCATCCATGCTCAGCCATCCCCACTATACTGCAATGCTGTGCAATACTCTGCAATACCCCCACAATACTCTGCAATGCTGTGCAATACTCTGCAACACCCCCACAATACTCTGCAATGCTGTGCAATACTCTGCAATGCCCCCGCCATACTCTGCAATGCCCCCGCCATACTCTGCAATGCCCCCGCCATACTCTGCAATGCCCCCACAATACTCTGCAATGCCTCTGCAATGCCCCCGCCATACTCTGCAATGCCCCCGCCATACCCTGCAATGCCCCCGCCATACCCTGCAATGCCCCCGCCATACCCTGCCATGCCCCCGCCATACCCTGCCATGCCCCCGCCATACCCTGCCATGCCCCCGCCATACTCTGCCATGCCCCCGCCATACTCTGCCATGCCCCCGCCATACTCTGCCATGCCCCCGCCATACTCTGCCATGCCCCCGCCATACTCTGCCATGCCCCCGCCATACTCTTCCATGCCCCCGCCATACTCTGCCATGCCCCGCCATACTCTGCCATACCCTGCAATACCCCGCCATACCCCGCCATACTCCGCAATACCCCGCCATTCCAAGCCATGCTCAGCTGTACTCGGCCTCTGTATGTGGCCAGGCTGTGGAAGTCTCACACATGTGGTATCGCCGTACTCAGGAGGAGCAGGGGAATCTATTTTGGGGTGTCATTTTTGGTATGTACATGTTATGTGGTAGAAATATTGTATAAATGGACAACTTTGTGTTAAAAAAAAAATGCAGCTACAGGCATCATTCAGATATCGGCTTTTTCAGCCGGCGATTCCCTACACCATGAGAACGATCATAACGGCTGTTCCACTGCTTGATCGTTCTTACGGGAGGCGAGAGGGGATGCCCCCCCCTCCCGCGCTTCTACCGACTCACCACTACGATCGAAGCCAGGATCGTTTTTTTTTTTTTTTAATTTTATTTCAGGCTTCCCAGCCTAGAGGTGAGATGTGGGGTCTTATTGACCCCATATCTCACTGTAAAGAGGACCTGTCATGCCATATTCCTATTACAAGGATGTTTATATTCCTTGTAATAGGAATAAAAGTGGTCAAAATTTTTTTTTTTTTGTAAAAAAGCATCAAACTAAAATAAATAAAGTAAAATGAACAATAAAAAAAAAAAAAAATTTTTAAAGCGCCCCTGTCCCTGCGTGCTCGCATGCAGAAGCGAACGCATACGTAAGTCCCGCCCACATATGAAAACCGTGTTCAAACCACACATGTGAGGTATCGCTGCGATCGGTAGAGCGAGAGTAATAATTTTGGCCCTAGACCTCCTCTGTAACTCAAAACATGTAACCAGTAAAAAATTTTAAAGCGTCGCCTATGGGGATTTTTGAGTAGCAAAGTTTGGCGCCATTCCACAAGCGTGTGCAATTTTGAAAGGTGACATGTTGGGTATCTATTTACTCAGTATAACTTCATCTTTCACATTATGCAAAAACATTAGGCTAATTTTACTGTTTTGGTTTTTGTAAAGCGCAAAACAGTTTCTTTCCCAAAAAAAACGCGTTAAAAAAATTGCTGCGCAAATACCGTGCGAGATAAAAAGTTGCAACGACCGCCATTGTATTCTCTAGGGTCTTTGCTAAAAAAACATATATAATGTTTTGGGGTTCTATGTAATTTTCTAGCAAATAAATGATGATTTTTACATATAGGAGAGAAATGTCAGAATTGGCCTGGAAGCTAAAGAACGCCTGAAGGTGCTCCCCTGCATGTTGGGCCTCTGTATGTGGCCACGCTGTGTAAAAGTCTCACACATGTATCGCCGTACTTGGGAGTAATAGCAGAATGTGTTTTGGGGTGTAATTTGTGGTATGCATATGTGGTGTGTGAGAAATAACCTGCTAATATGACAATTTTGTGGGGAAAAAAAAAGTAAAAAAAAAACCTTGATTTTGCAAAGAATTGTGGGAAAAAATGACAACTTCAAAAATCTCACCATGCATCTTTCTAAATACCTTGGAATGTCTTCTTTCCAAAAAGGTATCATTTGGGGGGTATTTGTACTTTTCTGGCATGTTAGGGTCTCAAGAAATTAGATAGGCCGTCAGTACTTCAGGTGTGATCAATTTTCAGATATTCGCACCATAGCTTTTGGACTCTCTAACTTTCACAAAGACCAAATAATATCCACCAATTTGGGTTAATTTTACCAAAGATATGTAGCGCTATCAATTTTGGCCAAAATATATGAAGAAAAATTACTAATTTGCAAAATATTATAACAGAAATGAAGAAAAATGCATTTTTTTACAGATTTTTCGGTCTTTTTTCTTTTACGGCGCAAAAAATAAAGAACCCAGCGGTGATTAAATACCACCAAAAGAAAGCTCCATTTGTGTGAAAAAAAGGACAAAAATTTCATATAGATACAGTGTTGCATGGCTGAGTAATTGTCATTCAAAATGTGAGAGCACCAAAAGCTGAAAATTGGTCTGGTTAGGAAGGGGGTTTAAGTGCCCAGTTGTCAAGTGGTTAAACAAGACTCTGTTCCCCCCAGACCAATCGGCACCAGTGTCCTAGTAAGACCTAGGGCCAAATCTCTAAAAGGATTATCAGACAAACAAGAGGCAGCTCAATTACCAATGGAGCATTATGGGAAAGGGTATAATTATTTGCTATGAGTTGGAGCAAAAAACTTTTCCTCCCTGGCTGCAGCCTGAGGAGGTGCATATGTTCTTGAACGCTCTCTTTAGGCCTGCCTAAATCAATCAATAGGAAAATGTGGGAGAGGGACAAATGTACCGTGCCATTGGGCACCATACTGCACAATTATTCTGACCGATCCCTCTTGCTCACTGCTAGCAGGATCACTGATCTATAAAAGATCCTTTCTTGTTTTAGATCCAGCAATTTTCCTTGGCCACTTCAGGGTATGGTGAGAGTAACCCCTCTCCCTGAATCGACATTATTACATATCAGACTCACGGCGATAGTCCTCCTCGATGGAGCAGTTCCTGCAAATTCTCCTGCCCACCGTAATGCCTTTGACAAGTGGTCTGGGGTGGTGGCTATCTGCCAATAATATCTCTTGAGGGTCCACCACAAAGGTAAGACATATGTTACTGGAGTTATGGCTAAACTCATCCATAAATGCTTTCAATGCAGTAGTGGAACCCTCCATATCACCACCACCTCCTCCCGCCATCCAAGGTGAGGGCAGGCATAGACAGGTGTCCAAGGTGCTCCCATGGAAGTGCCACATCATTGCTGATAGCTATTTCCCAAAAATTGGAAATAGTTGTGTTTTAAAGCCAAGTCCAACAATTTGATAATAAATTTGTTTTGGGCACCCATGGTGGGGTAATGCTTCTCTAAAAAGTGAAACACTGCAGAGATACCCCACTCATGTGGTATAGAGGTATACAGCGCCTCAACATCTATTCCTACCAGGAGGACACCCCCAGGGAAGGCCAAGCTCTCAATTTTGTTGAGCACATCTCCAGTGTCACGTACATATGAGGGTAAGGTATTTACAAGGCCCTTTATAAGAGAGTCAATATATTTACTTTTCAAGTGGACCCCTAATTGCTGAGACAATTGGCCGACCTGCAGGCCCTTCTCTAAAAAAAGTTAGCGTGTGGTGTGACGCGTCCTCACTTCCAGAGGATTGGGTATTCCCACTCGTACCCTATTGTGACGGAAATCTGCATCCCTGAGATCTACTATGGCTACCTCTAGGAGTAAGGTCGAAGATCTCACCCCTAGCCCAGTCGTCAAGATCACTTTTGAATGTAGACTGTCTGGTCAGTTTAAGATTTTTCTGGGTCTTGTCAATTTCTTTTTTAAGAGATCACTGAGTTTATCTAATTCAGGTTTTTCTTTGAGGGGTTCAAGCTTGTTGCTGCTTTCAGCAATCTATGTTTGTAGTGTCTCCAATTGTAGCTTTTCTTCTTCAACAATAAGTCTCATGACCTCCAACCCATGATCAATACATTGTTGCCGCCATTTATCAAGAAATCTCTCAGTTTGTAAACGGGTGGCAGGCACCACCTGTTCCCTTAGGCCGCATGGAATTATTTTATAGCTAATATAGGATTCTAGTGAAAGGATATCTCATTTACGGTTTAATGATCTAATAACAAGTTTCTTATGCTCTTTAAATAATGGTTTAATGTCGCTTGGTTCCTGTGACTCAGTGTCTACTGTTTCTAAATTAAATGCAGCTTTAATCTCGTCATCAAACTCCTCACCAATCACAAATGCCATATCCTCCCACAGTCTTTTAATCAATTTACACTTTTGTCTAATGTGGGTATACATAGGGAATAAAACATACTATTTCAATAAAGCCAGAGTAGTAAAGGATCAGGGGTCAACAGAATATACGGATAAAATTAATCTGAATCCACTTTAGAGCTCTCAACCAGTAGTATGGCGTTATCGATTGTCAGTTGGGACGAGATACCTCCAAAGCAAATAAATCACTGAAATATATATAATGACAGAAATTGCATTAATGTGGAGTAATTTACCCAAATACCAACAATAATAAGAAACACACACACACATACTATTGGACAACGTTGTCACAAAATGGCGGCAGATATAGTGTCAAACAGGACCAAAAGTCCCCAAAACAGATTCAACAAGTCTTATAGGGCCAAAAAGTCAAGGAGAAATGTGTTTAGGGGCCACTTCCCATTTTGAGGAGGTCACCTCCGGTTTCAGGAAATGGTAGTTTCCTAGGCAACTTCTTGGCTTCTGTAAGGCTGAAAACAATTTTTTTTCATCCCTCTGGCCATTTCTTAGTAAAAGCAATCCACTACAGGTAAAATGGGCCCAGAAAATAATTTTTTTTTTTTTAGGGCGTGGCCTGTGAATATTCACACCTTTGACCAATTTTTCAGGGAGGCAGAAAAAGTGTCAAAACGGAATCAAAATTTCCCAAAACAGATGCAACATTTTTGAGAAGGTCACTTCTGGTTTCAGGAAATGACAGTTTCCTAGCCAATTTCTTGGCTTCTGTAAGGTTGAAATCAATGCAGTTTCATCCTTCTGCCCATTTCTTAGTAAAAGCAAGCCCCTGCGGGTAAAACGGGCCCAAAAAATAAATTTTGGCCATTTTATGGGCGTGGCCTCTGAATATTCACACCTTTGACCAATATGTCAGGGAGACAGAAAAAGTGTCAAAACGTTTTTTAAAAGCCCCAAGAACAGATTCAACAAGTCTTATAGGACCAAAACGTCAAGGAGAAAGGTGTTTAGGGGCCACTTCCGGTTTTAAGGAGGTCACTTCCAGTCTCAGGAAATGGTAGTTTCCTAGGCAATTTCTTGGCTTCTGTAAGGCTTAAACCAACTCATTTTCATCCCTCTGGCCATTTCATAGTAAAAGCAAGCCACTACAGGTAAAACAGGCCCAAAAAATAAATTTTGGGCATTTTATGGGCGTGGCCTGTGCATATTTACACCTTTTGACCAAAATCTCAGGGAGGCATAAAAAGTGTCAAAATGGGATCAAAATTCCCCAAAACAAGAAGAGGAGGGAGGAGTCTAGCAATGGCGCAGAGTAGGTGCACGCCGCAGGAGCTCCCGGTCTCATCTCCAATTCCCTATAATGGAGCGCTATTGAGATTCCCCTGCCCCCGTACCCCCTCACTTCCTTGCCTCAAGATAGCTGGCTAGAACCCCTGCCTCACGGGAAAAATAGCCTCGGCACACCGTTGTGTGATTACCGTGGTGGAGGACGGGAGAGGCTGCTGTCTCATCTGCCATGCTGATCTGTACCCCCGTCATTGCAGGGTCATCTTCTTGCCTCTCCGCCTTCCCTTTCCCTGCTGGGAGACACGGGTCATTGCTGCGGGAAGATGGAGGAGGGAGAGGGGGAAGGGCACCTGAGGAGGACAAGGAACATGAGAGTGGCACATCTCCCCCTCCCCTTCCACCTCCCTGCTCGCCTGGAGCAGAGAGCGCAAGACATCCTTGGAGATAGGTAAAGAAGAGGATACACTCGAACATCGGCACTCGACATTCAGCCACTTGGAGGAAGCCGGAGGAGGTCGGCGAAGAGCGAGCGACAGGCCGGGGGTGGCCGAGGGTTACCAAAAGGAGCCGAGCGGAGCTAAGCAAAGCCGAGGGGAGGCTTGATCGGAGAGTGCCTGCCAGGAGAGACTTTGTGGGTCTGGGACAAATCAACCCCAGATAAGTAAAACATTTTTGAAACTCAATGTGCATATCCAATATCTCTATGAACTGAGGTTGAGGAGAGAATTTGCAGAACAAAGTGGGGAGAGCATACCTGCTATACCCACCATAGCAATAGTCCCTATATATAAAATATCCAGCAGAAATGTTGTATAAGTGAATATTAAGATACATCTGGTCCAAGGTATCAGTTACCTATATACACTGTGTGACTTGAATGATTTGAGTGTATAAGAGATGGATGCAAAAAATTGCACCTATTTGAGGTACTATCTTGAACTTTTTGAACTGTTCTGTGCTGGCTGTGCCCCCTTTGCAACAACTACACAAGCCCCAAATATTGAGAGGAAACACAGGGATAGAAGACAGGGGGACTTCCCCCCTAAAAAAAAATTTTCCCTCTCTTCGGGGAAAGTTGGCAAAACGAAAGGTAAGTCAGTAAGAGGAGGTGGAGTGGTGATGAAATCACCCCGCCTTAGCCTAAGCCCTAGTTCTGGCTCTATGAATAAATATATAACCCAAGGAGGGGATGGGGAAGGAGAAAGGAAAATAACTGAAAAACAACAAAAGCACTAAGGGACATCAAACGGATACCAAGGAAAAAAAGGAGAAAAAGGGCCAGGATAAAACATTGCTAGAAATTAGTACACTCTCAGAATCCAGAACAGATCAGGACATTGAGTTAGACTTACGTGCAAGAAGAGAGGAGGAACAACAGAATACTGCTCAACTGCCAACAAAAATGGATATGGAAATAATGTTTGTGGCCCTGAAAAATTCTCTAAAAATAGAAATGACAACAATCCATAAAGATCTGGGCCACATGCTTTCAAGAGCAGAGGAAGTAGAAAAAAATGGACTCCCATACAAGTACGATAAAAGAAGAAATAAAAACATGAAAAAAAGATCAACGGGAATAAGCATATAGATTAGAAGACCAAGAAAATAGGGACCGAAAGAAAAACTTAAGAATACGAGGTCTCCCCGAACTCACTCAGACAGAAAATTTAATAGAAATAATAAGAAAGATTTTCAATCCAATTCTGGGAAAAGAAGAATTTAACCTAATAAAAACTGAAAGAATAAAGTTTAGAAGAATAGAAGAAGAAGACCGCAAGGTCTCCCGACGGAAAGTCCAAGTGACATAATTGTCAGATTTGAAGATTGGGAGGAAAAAAAACACATTTGGAGAAATCTGAGGGGAAAGTCACCAATTGAATATGAGGAAAAGAGGATACAAATTTTCCAAGACCTTTCACAAGAAACCTTGAGAAGCACAATGGCAGTTGATCCCTAGGAAACAGACCACTAGAGCAACTATAACAAAATGATCTAATATTAAAAATTCAAAGTAAAAAGGTGGAGAGAAAGAAAAAGGAAAGGGAAAAAAAGGAAAGGGAAAATAGAAATAGAGAGGACTGGACTAGGGGAGGGGAGGAAAGAGAAGAGGTGGGGGAGGGTGAATGGAAGAGAAAAAGATGGCAGGGATGGAGACCCAGACATGCGGCGTGCCCTGAGGTCACCCCTTCAATTGCAGGAGGAGGTGCCCTAGAATTCCAAATAGAATTCCACCTCAGGCCAGAAAGAGCAGAGGGGCAAGAGTGCCCCTAAAAGAATAATTATCTGCTCTAAGACCATGAGGTCAAATGCCAACAATAAGGGGGAGGGGTTGGGGGGGAGGGGAGGGAGGATGGTTGAGGGAGGGAAAAAGATTGTTAGTCTCGGGTAGGTCTGCTGCGGCACCTTTGGGCTCTGATATGAAGTGTTCCCTATGTCTCCCTGCTTGGGGTGCCCCTCCCCCTCGGCCTGCCCCGGGGTGGGTGGGGGGGGGGGCGGAGGAACTGGAGAGAAATTGAGAAACATGAGTTGTATAAAATATTTGACATATAATGTCTGAGGACTAAATTCCCCAGAGAAAAGGCATATGGTATTACGAGAACTGGAAAGAAACACCGGAGAAGTAATATTTTTACAAGAGACACACATTGCACAGGATACAAATGTCAAGCTATATTTGAGGAATATTCCAATATGGTATTATGGAGATTCTCCAATCAGGAGGGCAAAAGGAGTAGCAATAGGCTTTGGGAAAAACGTTTGTTTTATAGTAGAAAAGAGAAAAGTCGACCCAGAGGGCCGCTTCCTTTTCCTGAGAGGGACCTTACAGGGTATGAAATATACGGTTGCAAATGTATATTGCCCCAACAAGAACCCCAAAAAACATTTGGTAGGAATGTGAAATGATTTGATGGAATTCAAACAAGGCAAGCTAATACTGGCTGGAGATTTTAATTTCTCCATGGATCATAAATTAGATAGTTCGTCAGTTGCATTGGACAGAGAATATAAACAACTAAGAAGGATTAAAAAAAAATACATGAACATCAACTAGTTGACATCTGGAGAATTCAACATCCAAGTACAAAAGACTATACATTCCACTTGATGTGCACGGTACGTATTCTAGGCTGGACTATACTCTGTTGAGCATAGAGCCCTGGAGGTTGTAATGGAAACAACAATAGGAATAACAACAGTGTTGGATCATGCCCCTGATGAAACTACAAGTGGAGACCTTTGGGAAAAGCCCATGGAGACTAAATGAAGATCTAATAGATGATAGGGAAACAGAAAACACCATAATAGAAGAGATCGACCAATATTTCCTGAAGAATGAGACGCCAGAATTAACAAAAGCAACTATATGGGAAGCACATAAGACTGTCATAAGGGGAAAACTGATTTCTATTGGGGCAAGAAAAAAGGAGAGAGAAAATACCATGGACAAAAATGTAAAAGAAATTTCTGACCTGGAACAAAGACCTAAAAAGCAAGCAGAAGTGGAAACCCATAAGACCCTAATTATAAAAAGAAACCAATTAAAAAATTGGCAAGAATCTTAAGAAAAAAGAAGTCCTTAAATTATATTAAAAAGAAAACAAATGAAAGAGGAGAAATGATAAATAAGACAACAGATATTGCATCGGCTTTCCAATCGTATTACAGTGCACTCTATGCAATAAGAAACCAAGAGACAAAAGAAGAAAAAGAAACGAGAAAAACACAAGATTACTTAATGAAGGCCAAATTACCAAAACGGAACACTTGACAGAGTTGGAAAAGCCAATCACGCAAGATGAAATAAAATTGGCACTGAAAGAAACCCCTACAGGCAAAAGCCCAGGACCAGATGGGTTTACGATCAAATATTACAAAGTTTGTCAAAGTCAACTGATCCCAAAGCTGCGCGACTATGTGAATAAGTTAGGGGAAGACGAAGAAACAAGGCGAGAGTCACTATTAGCTCACATTACAATAATACCCAAAGAGGGAAAACATAATACCATCTGCTCTAACTACAGGTCCATAGCCTTACTGAACACCGTCGATTAGCGATTGGGAATAGTTTCAATTAAAACACTTGGTAAACACATTACCTCAACCAATTACAGATGGAAAGAACTTAAATCCATTGGGAAAGCTCTGTGGTGTACAAATTCCATTGAAATATGGTATATCTAGAGTGTATGGAATACTGACAGATTTGGAAGGACAAGAGGTACCCATCTATATAGAGAAATGGGAAAAATAAATAGGTACGAAACTAGAGGACCAACAAGTTGAGAGAATGATAGGAGCAGTTTATAATTATGCAACATATAAACACAATAGAAATGAACTATAAGCTATTGGTTAGATGGTATCTGACACCGGATAAAATTCACAAATCCCCACAGTGTTGGAGGGAATGTAAACATCGGGCCACAATGACACAGATCTGGTGGGAATGCCCAGAAATTAAGAAATATTGTCAGGAAATCCTGGAATATATAGAAGAGATAACTGGAGAAAATATAATCAACAGCTTGCAGACGTGTCTATTTCATGAATCAAAACTTTCAAACAAACAATATGGAAAAACGTTGACTCCAATATTGTTGAATGCTGCAAAAGGACTAATTCCAAAGAAGTGGTTAAGCATAGAAAAACCGGACGTAAGGGAATGGTTTGAGCAAATAGAATACTACAGCAGAATGTAATACCTTTGCATCAGAGAAAAATGGCAATCAGGAAGATACAACAGTATCTGGGGAAGATGGAAAATTTTTAAAACTTCAGAGAAATACTTAGGAAAGATGACAGAGGGTGGCAGGGCCTGAGTAAGCCCAGAAATAAGAAAGAGGACCGAGGGCAGACCAAACGGGAAAGGGGAAAGGGGAAAGGGGAAAGGGGAGAGGGGAGAGGGGAGAGGGGAGAGGGGAGGGGAGAGGGGAGGGAGAGAAGTAGGTGGGAGGGGGGACAAATATGGATAGGGAAAGAACAGAATTTTCATAAGACAGATATAAAAAGTAATGTCAGCGATTAGGATTTTAATATTAAACTTTGAAAAATTTTGATAATAGAAGAAACAGAAAAACAAATAAAGTCCTGGGAAAATGAACGTAAAGTTGAATAAGTCTCTCGACAGTGTTTGCTGAAGTAATATAGGAAAAAAAAAGCAGACAAATATGGATTTTTAAAAAAAGTAAGGTTGCTCTTGTAAAATATTTTAAGACTGAATGGTTAGAGTTCAGTCAATACAGCTACAAAAGTTTTCTTCTACAGAATACAGTGTATATTTGCCTGTGGCTAATTGGGAGTGGCAGCTCATCTTTTGCCTACGTCAACTCCCATAATCTTGGTATTCACACCAAACCGACCAGACAAAATTCGATGTGATTTGTTATTCATTCCAGGACCTTGTCAGCAAATTCCTAATATGTTTACATATTCAGAGAATCCTTTCCTCTGGATGATTTCAGGATAGAGTGTTTGCCCCGTGGCATGCTTGCCCACAGAGACATGGGTACAGGACAGAGCCAGGCTGTATGTCTCCTTAAAGTGGAACTTCACTCCCACAATCAGCATTTTTAATCCTTATGCTGCTAGCATTAGTAAATAGATGGAAAAGTATATCATATTTACGTTTTTAAACTTTTTTTTTTGTTTACATTTCTGCAGTTACTTCCTGATTTCCAGGCCTAGGCAAATGATGTCATACATCCCAGGAGTCTTCAGGATGGGAGGAGGGGCTTTCTCAGCTAAGCACACCCTCCTGCCTGCGTGCCTGAGCTAATGGCAGATGGATCCCAAAAGGTAAATGCTCCATGAATCATCTGCCCTTACTCAAGATGGCCAAGGCCAGAAATGCTAGGCAAGTATTTTGTGATTTCTCAGTAAAATGAAGCATGGGGACTTGAATGGGTGGGTGAGTATGCTTTTAAGGGTCTGTAAAGTTACAGTAGACTTTTCAGTTTAGACTGGCAGGTTGAATCACCCATAGGGTTCTCTTCTCTCCTATAAAATGTTTTCTACATTTTGGATAGAGCAAGCTGGGGTTATAACCCCTGTCAGATATTTTTCTATTTTTCACCATCTGTGTCCCATTGCTGAGATTTCCCCTCACTTCCTGTCCCATAGACAAACAGGAAGTGAGAGGAAATCCCAGCAAATTAAGAAAATTCCTGGTCATTAGAACTAGTATCTCCAATGGAATTTTTCCCCTCTATTATTTTCTGGGGACAACCCAAAATTTGTGATTTTCTTTTACTTTCACTTTCAATACTAATGGTAAACAGGACAAATAGAGAGGGTGAATCTCCTTAACAGGGGCACAGATAGCAATAAAAAATAACAGGTGTTCTGATCCCTCTCCACTCTGTCCAATACTAAAAAAAAAGTTGTGCCATTAGTTATACTTTAATTTTAGCATAGGGGCCTTGTTCACTTTTAGGGGTTCTTATTTAGTTTACAGAGAATGCAGTATTAGCAGTGTGTCTAGAAAGGCATGAGACAACACACAATATATACATATATACAACATTCCAGTGTGGCTGTACAGCGAGTCCACTTAGCACAGATCAGACTGTGGTTCTCGGTCCCCCCTACCCCTAATGGACACAGGGTGATTTACACATAGGAGGGGCTGGGGGAGCTGATCACGGAGTTTCCAGACCTCTCCAAGGTAAGCTGGGTTCCACAAGCCCCCCACCCAAAGTGACTCCCATCACAGGCATAGAGTGGATACCATGGAAAGACCATGCTACTGGAGTCTTTAAAGTAGAACTATAGGCAAAACTTTTTTTTTGGGGGGGGGAGAAAAGGCAGGGTCATAACCCCTGTCAGTTTTTTTTTTTTTTGCCATCTGTGTCCAATTGAGGATATTTACCTTCACTTCCTGTCCCATAGCCACAACAGGACGTGAGAGGAAAGCCCTGAAAATTAAACAAAACTTTTGTGCCCCCAAGGTCACCAGAACTACTATCCTCATTCGATTTTCCCTCTATTACATTTCTGGGAACAACCCAAAATAAAATGTTTTTTTTTCCCTTTCACTTTCGAAAATAACAGTAAATAGGACAAATAGAGAGCATGAATCTCCCTAAGGGGGACACGAACATTAATAAAAACCTGACAGGGGTTCTAATCCGTCTCCAGTCTTTCCAAAACTAAAAAATGCCTTTAATTATACTCTAAAAGGGTTTATTCCAAACTATGGCAAAATATGTTTTTCTTTTAGATACAGTGGAGAAGAATGAAAAAAAAGTTTGTCAGGTTTTTACATCCATCATTTGACCCAGTTGGGGAAATTTCCCCTGACTTCCTGTCCCTGTGAGGCCCATACAAAAAAAATTGGGGTGGTGTTATCACCAGGACAGGAAGGCACAGACAGCAATAAAAACATTGTCTAATCCTTCGTTACTCTATTGGAAATGTGTTTCCTGTCGCATCATGGCAGCATACACGTTGGGTTGTGACTCCGCCTCCACAACCTGATAGGACCACATAGCTATAAATTAGAGAGTAGACACCTGCCCCAGTATTCTCTTATTTTTCCTCACCTGTCAGGACGCACGGATCAGCACCCCCTTACCGCTTCGCCCCAGCCAGGTTCTAGCCTCTCCTGGGTGGAAGTCCTTCTTGTACAGCCTCTAAACGAGCTAAATGGAAGGAGCCCCACTCTGGTGGTCTCAGGGGCACTCATCTTAACTCAAAACTGTTTGCCAGAAGATAAGCCTTAAACAGGCTTCAAGTGCAACAGCCCACAAAAGCCTTAAACAGGCTTGCTGGAGGATTGGCCAGGGAACCCTCAGTATGGCCTCAGGAAATAAGCCTTAAACAGGCTTAATTGTGTGCAGCGGTCTCCATTCCGCTCTCATACCGTTTGTGTTCTGCTGGGCTCTGTGGTCCACATAGTGCTGTTTGGGACCACCGAGCGTTCTCGGCGTCCTCCCGCATGCGCAGTACGGCTCTTTGGGCGCTTCTATGCTGTTTTCCAGTCTCCAAGATGGCGCCGGGTGCCTCGCGGCGCTACTGCGCATGTGCGAGCGTCCGACGCCGATGGCGGCGGATTTAAAAACCCAGCATTTGCTGTAGATGCTGCTGATGGTTGCTGCATCCTACAGACGCCTGCTACTGCGAACCATAGTGGGAAAAAAACGCTCTACGAAGGTGGGTCTCTCTCCCCCCCCCCCCGTTCAGGTCTGTGTCAGGCTCTCTCTCTACATTCCTGCTTGTCTTTTTCCTTGCAGGTTTCCAGCCCACTCACCATGGAGACCGCTGCCCCAGCAGATCACCGCCAGCCTACTAGGTAAGGGGGGGGAAGACGAGGGTAAGTAGTGAAGATTGAAAAAGAGAGCACTTCTAACGCTGCCTAAATTGGTCAGCCCCACCAGGTCCTCAAGAACGTCTGCGTCAAGACAAAGAGAGTCCTCACGCAGGAGAAGTCGCTCCAGACATAGACGGAGCCGCTCCTACCATAGAAGAAGCCGCTCAAGAGGAAGCCGCAGAAGAAGCCGCTCCAGATCGCATTCCCCACATGGTCGATCCTGCCACAGAAGGTCGTCCTCACACAGGCACCGTTCCCCTGCACGCCTTTCCCGTCCCGCCGGGAACGCATGCTGGATTTGTGGTGCAGCGGCTCTTCCGGATAAGCTGGTTTGTCAAAAATGCCTGGAAGAGGCCACAAGAGAGAGAGCCTCAGAAGTTGGGGACTCAGCCCCTCAGGCCTCAATACCAGATGTGGATCTCTCCATCATTACCTCTCCAGCCCGGGCCAGCACATCAAAGGAGCAAGACTCCCTATCTGATAATGAAGGCCTGGAGGTGTCGGCCGGATTCGACTTCGGTCTTATAGAGCCGTTTGTTAAATCGGTTAAGGAGGCAATAGGATGGGAGGAACCCCAGGAAGTCCAGCCAAAGCAGAGAAAATATTTTCCTCAGCTTAAGAAGGAACCAGAAACTTTTCCGTTCATCGACGAACTGGAAGATTTAATCAAAGAAGAGTGGCAGAGACTGGAGAAGAAATCTAGTCTGAACAACAGACTCCAGAAGCTGTACCCACTCAAGGAGCCTAAAGTGAAGCCTCTGGTGTCCCCTCCGGTAGTGGACGCATCTTTAATGCGCCTCGCCAGGCATGTTACCCTCCCGCTAGAAGATGTGGTAACGTTTAGAGACGTTCTCGACAGAAAGATCGACACGGATCTTAAGCGGGCTTACCTTTCGGCTGGAGGCGCATGCAGGCCTGCGATAGCACTCGCGGCAGTAGGAACGGCCATCTCGAGCTGGTCTTCAAGCACGGAGAAGCTGGTATTAGAGGGGGCAGACCAAGAGAAAATAGTGAAGGCATTACAAGAGTTAAGCTTGGCTGGTGATTTCGTGGCTGAGGCCTCAGTTGACACTATCAGGTCTGCATCAAAGTCTATGTTGGCCTCAGTGATGGCTAGAAGAGCTTTGTGGCTGAAGCCCTGGGCGGCGGATCCGGCATCCAAGTCTAACTGGTGCCGTATTCGGTTTGATGGTGAACACCTCTTCGGAACAAAGTTAGATACGGCCATCTCCAAAGTAACTGGTGGAAAATCCGGGCTCATTCCCTCAGATAGGAGGCCCAAACAGAGACCTCCTCCTTTGAAGCAGAATCTCCCAGAAAGGTATAGGGACGCGAAAGCGTACAGACCAGGGAAGGAGTACAGAAGGAACTGGAAGAACCCTCAAACCTCTTTCATGAAATTCCAAAAGCCTAAGACTCCCGCTTCCAGTGACCAGAAGCCTTTTTGAAGGTAAGCCCGTCCGGCCAGCAGTAGTAGGAGCAAGACTTTCCAGTTTCAAGCTGGTCTGGGCGGGGACCATACATGATACCTGGACCCTGGCCACTGTCAATTTCGGCCACAGATGGGCCTTCAAAAATCGACCCCCAAGGGATCAATTCTGCCCAACCCATATTCCTCCTCCCGGGGAGAAAAGGTTGTCCCTTCTAAATTATGTCCTAGAACTTCTTCAAAAACGAGCGATAACAGAGGTTCCGCCAGCACAACGAGGCAGGGGATTCTATTCTCCACTATTCCTCGTCAAAAAGAAGTCAGGGGACTTTCGGCCGGTTCTAGACCTGAAGAACCTCAACAAGTCCATCAGAGTGGAGTCGTTCAGGATGAAAAGCCTGCAGTCTATCCTTCAGGCCATAAACTTAGGAGACTGGATGCTCTCCATAGATCTCCAGGATGCCTACCTACACATACCAATTCACGTGGCATTCCAAAAGTTCCTGCGATTCTCGGTGGGTCAGGAGCACTTCCAATTTCGAAGCCTCCCTTTCGGGATCTCTACGGCCCCCAGAACGTTTACGAAGGTTCTGCTTCCAGTGATAGCCTCTTTGAGGGAGAAGGGTCTAAGGGTCCACCATTACCTGGACGACATTCTTCTCCTCTCAAACAGCCAGGAATCACTCGTGCAACATCGCGAGGTCTTAGTTTCCACCCTAACGAATCTGGGTTGGATAATCAACTGGCAGAAGAGCAACATTCAGCCTACTCAGAGGATGGTCTTCCTGGGAGCCGAACTAGACACCTGAGCCAACACGGTAGAACTACCAAGGGAGAAGTTGTCCCTACTAATTCAGAAAGTGAAGGATGTGGTTCCAGCATCATGCCTACCGGCCAGAGCATACCTCAGCCTTCTGGGGTCCCTATCAGCAACCATTCCAATGGTCAGATGGGCGCAATGGAATACCAGACCTCTGCAAGCCTCCTTCCTGTGCCAGTGGGATGGATGGTCCATGTCCCAATCGATTTGCATCTCAGAAGAAGCCAGATTATCTCTACGGTGGTGGACCCACCCCGACAACCTCAGCAGATGCAAACAGATAGTCATCCTCCATCAGGAGGTGGTGACTTCGGACGCCAGTCTGGAGGGATGGGGGGCACACTACCTACATTATGCAGCTCAGGGCCGCTGGCACTTCAAAACCAGGGATGTAGTGTCAAATGTCCTAGAGATGAAGGCAGCCTTCCAAGCCCTCTTGGCATTCAGCTCACTTCTGAGAGGGAAACAGGTCCTCATTCAAATGGACAATCGAGTGGCTGTGGCCTACATTAACAGGCAGGGGGGTACCAAGAGCATCTCCATGATGCGGGAAGTCGGTCCGGTGATGCGATGGGCTCAACTGAACCTGCGGGACCTGAAGGCGGCCTATATTCCGGGGGTTCAGAACCTACTGGCGGACTCTCTCAGCAGGACATTCGTTTCCAACAACGAGTGGTGTCTAAGCCCGCAGGCCTTTGCCCTCATATGCCAGACATGGGGTCATCCAGACATAGACCTCGCAGCAACACCAGAGAACAAGAAATGTCAGAGGTTTCTGTCAAGGAACCCCTTCCCCTCAGCGGAGGGAACGGATTGTCTCCAACACGCCTGGAACTTTCGCCTAGGTTACATTTTCCCACCGACCCCACTGATAGCCAAGTTCCTTCTGAGGCTCAAACATTCAACAGCTCTAGTCCTGGCCGTGATTCCCTTCTGGCCACGGAGGCCTTGGTTCACCACCCTCCTGCAACTGAGCACAGCGGATCCACTTCCCCTTCCGGTGACAACGGATCTACTAACCCAGGGCCAGCTACTACATCCGAATCCAGAGAGATTGCACCTAGCGGCCTGGAGACTGAAAGGTCTAGGTTCCTAGATCAAGGCTGTTCGCAGAAGGTAGTCGAGACCCTGCTTCAAGCCAGGAAATCCTCCACGAATAACACCTACGAGAGAGTCTGGGGAAAGTTCTCTTCTTTTGCTCAGGAACAAGGTTGGGACCCTTCTTCCCCATCAGCAATACAAGTGCTTGAGTTCCTACAGTCAGGTCTAGACAAAGGCCTTAGGTCCAGCACCCTGAAAGTCCAAGTCTCTGCCATCTCTGCTCTGACAGGGGTTAGGTGGGCACTTAACCCTCTTGTGGTTCAATTCCAAAAAGCATGCCTGAAGCTAAGGCCTCCCAGAAAGCCTTCATTTCCAACATGGGACCTATCAACTGTCCTAGAGATTCTATCCGGAGAACCATTCTCCCCACTTGAAGATACCTCCCTCTGGGACCTGACTCTAAAGGTATCATTCCTAATTGCCATCACTTCAGCGAAGAGGGTCTCAGAAATGCAAGCTTTGCTGATCAAAGAACCGTACCTGATGGTTTACCCAGACAGGCTAACCCTGAAGCCTTCAGACAGGTTTATCCCAAATTTTCCGTTTTTTGTCTGTGTCCCCACTGAAGTGGTTTCCCATCGCTTGCTGTTCTAACACAAACCTTAGAGAAATCTCCACAAGAAAGTTGTTTGCCGCTTTAACAAGGTACACACCTGCTGAATCTGGAACTCTTCCGACAAGTCAATAGAGGTGAAACCATAATAATTTTTGTTCTGCTTTATTTTAATCTATTTTTGCCAAGGTTAAAGTTGAAGTTTAGTAACACTGACTCCCTCCACCACAATCTGTGAATGGGGGAGTGTCTGATCAGTCACACCATTTTCTCCCCCATTTACAGATTGTATTACAAGCAGTGTAATCAATGAATAGACTTTTCTCAGTGGAGGAGAAGGCAGAAAGGGGGCATTTCCCTGCTGACCATCTGTACTGCTGTTCTGTATTGTAAAGGAAAATTTAAAATTTTGTATACTATATTTTGTATGCTTTGCCTATGTATTGGGCACGGCACTCATGCACACGGCACTAATAATGTTTTCATTACGTGTTTGCATTCTTTGGAGTCCTGATTAGAATTAGCCTGCCTATGTTACGCCCCTTGTTACCATAAAAGTACAATTGCAATAATTATGTGATACCTACAGTTCGTAATCACGTGTATAAAAACCTTAAATTGTATCAAACAAACAGAACAGTTATTTGGAAAGTTGCTGAGCGTATCTTTGGTGTCTGTTCCCTATTGCAGTAGTTATTAATTTGGAACCACTAATCAATATGAGGATAGGAGTTGCCTATCTATAAAATTTCCAGAACAGTTGGCTAGCTTTGCCTAGGAGGGAGACAGGAAGAGGACAGAGCATCCCTGCAGTGAAGATTTCTCTAGCATACAGCTGCCTGTACAATGTGGGACACCTTTCATTAAAGGTAAGTGATGTGACTAAAGCTATTACAGAATTCCTTTTTATAGCTAAACTTCAACTTTTTTTAATATTTTAAATGATGTGTAGGGGAAAAAAAAAAATATATATATATATACACTATATTACCAAAAGTATCGGGACACCTGCTAGCTTCAACTCTACTGGGAAGGCTGTCCACAAGGTTTAGGAGCGTGTCTATGGGAATGTTTGACCATTCTTCTAGAAACACATTTCTGAGGTTAGGCACTGATGTGGCCGAGAAGGCCCGGCTCGCAGTCTCCGCTCTAATTCATCCCAAAGGTGTTCTATTGGGTTGAGATCAGGACTCTGTGCAGGCCAGTCAAGTTCCTCCACCCCAAACTTGCTCATTCATGTCTTTATGGACATTGCTTTGTACACTGGTCCAAATCATTTGGTGGAGGGGGGATTATGGTGTATGGTTGATTATCAGGGGTTGGGCTTGGCCCCTTAGTTCCAGTGAAGGGAACTCTTTTGGCATCAGCATACCAAGACATTTTGGACAATTTCATGCTCCCAACTTTGTGGGAACAGTTTGGGGGTGGCCCCTTCCTGTTCCAACATGACTGCGCACCAGTGCACAAAGCAAGGTCCATAAAGACATGGATGAGCGAGATTTGGGGGGAGGAACTTAACGGGCCTGCACAGAGTCCTGACTTCAACCTGACAGAACACCTTAGGGGTGAATTAGAGCGGAGACTGTGAGCCAGGCCTTATCGTCCACATCAGTGCTTGACCTCACAAATGCGCTTCTGGAAGAATGGTCAAACACTCCCATAGACACACTCCTAAACCTTGTGGGCAGCCTTCCTAGAAGAGTTGAAGCTGAAATAGCTACAAAGGGTGGGCCAACTCAATATTGAACCCTACGGACTAAGATTGGGATGCCATTAAAGTTCATGTGCGTGCAAAGGCAGGTGTCCCAATACTTTTGGCAATATAGTGTGTGTATATATATATATATATGTTTGTGTAGCGCTGGTAGATTTGCGATCTACCATATGTTAGGTAAATTTAGTAACTTGTTCGTTAAATAGGTTAAGTTTGCCTCTGTTCCAGTTTGGCTGACATTGTGGGTGTTGTGTTTCCAGACTGACCGGTGGGTGTCGCTGTTATTACTGGTCAGTGTTGGAAAGGCAACGTGTCGAAGCGTATGAGTGCTCTTCTGTCCCGGAGACAACTCGATGGAGGTGGTCCTCCGAGTTGCATTCTGGGTGAGGGTATTTATGGGACAGACGCCATATTGTGGGGTTCGTTTTACAGCCACCTGCTGGCCCTCCTGGCCGACAGGTATGCATTAGAGAGCAATCTCGTGGTCCTCCGTTCCGGAGGCCCACGTCGCTGCGGCGCAGGGGTGGGCCCAGAGGCTTGTCTGGGGCCTACCACAGCAGCCGAGGAATGGTCCTGAGCTATCCAAAGGGAGGAAGCTGGAAAACCAAGGAGATCCCAGGGGAGGACCCGTCATGGAAGGATCACGCAGCGTGCTGGTCTGGAGAGGGGCCTGGTGACATGGTTGGAAAACGTATCCTAAAAGTAACTATACAGCATAGTGTTGCCGGGTTGGCTTAAAGGTTCAAGCACTGTGACTGTCGTTCATTGCAGAAAAAGACCAATACATCCTGTGGAAGAGGATTGTACCGGTTTATCCCAAACAAGTCTGTGGCAGAGACTTTTGTTCGTGCTACGTACTGGCTGCTAGGCAAGTGAGAGAGGCCTATCCAGGCGTGCAAGGAGTGTGTCCCACGAGGGGAGCGCATTCTGTTATAATATCTAAATCCTACCAGGACATTTGTCAAGAACCTTATGAGAAGATATTTGAGTTTCTTCTGCAGTTTCCCTTCTGCCTCTTTCCTGCTATTTCCTTAGTAGATTGTTCAATAAAGCATTAAAAACATACTCCAGTGTTGGTGCGTGTATCGTCCAGAGGTAAACTCAACGGAACCCCTAGACCCGATGCCGGTAAAACAGAGGGAAGGAGAGCGAAGGTAACAAGCCCTCTTAAACCAGCAGCTCCACCGAGAGTTGGTGCTACATTTGTTTTACAAATCTGTGTTTTCTAAGGAGAGAGCATAGTTGTCTCATTACAGGCATTCTTTCTTTGACTAAAACCTCTGCTGAAGTCCTGCAGAGGAAGAGAGGGGAAGGAATCCATTACTTGGCTGTCTAAATTTCAGCTTGGAATGAGGAATCTCACCAGCACACCATGGGGTTGATTTACTAAGGGCAAATAGGATGTGCACTTTTCAAAGTACAATAGCACTCTGCAAGTGCAGTTGCTCCGGAGCTTAGTAAATGAGGTAAAGCTTCACTTTTCAAATAATACCCAATCACGTGCAAGGAAAATAAAAAAAACAGCATTTTTGCTTGCACGTGATTGGATGATGGAGGTCAGCAGAGCTTCTGCTCATTTACTAATCTCTGGAGCAGCTGCACTTGCAGAGTGCAACTGCACTTTGCAAAATGCACAACTTTTGTGCCTTTAATAAATTAACCCCCATGAGTCTCCAAAAAATAGGTTCAAAGCTTTATTCACTGTTACAGCAAACAGCAACATTTTGGAGCCTCACAGGACCCATTTATCAGGCATGTGACCTAAATTCCAGCTCAAGCTATTAAAATCTGTAAACATGCTTTTTTAATAAGAGGAGAAAATGAAAAATAAATGTGATATAGCAGTGTAAAGCCCCATCTGCATTTATTCCTTTAACCACCAGCACGCTAGGGCAGAAGTCTATCAAGACATGTATCTACATGACTGCACACTAGACCTCTACAGCCACAACATGTGAGACCATCATTACAAGATAAGGCAAACAAACAACACAGGGAGCATAACTACACTATTAATGACTTATTCTAGTGAGAAAGTGTACAATGCCTTTAAAATAAAATTCAACTCTATAAAACCTATTGAATCTGATCAGAACCTGCTGTACTTCATTTTCGCCACAAGATGTCGCCAGATAGGCTGCACACAGTGAGGAGATGGGAATGGTTATGACAATGAAGGGGGCGGTGCTGAGACCAGTTCCGGATGACATGTGTCTTTATGACATGAGGACAGAGGACATTGATCTGCAGAGTGTATAGAGAGGAGATCGGGGACAGGTGAGTGATCAGACTGCACGATTCATTATCATCTGTACTGCAATAGCTGTGTGCATATATTTATACTGAGCCTCCTGAGTAGTACTGGGATCTTCTCTGCTGGACGGGGTGCATGAGGTTACAGATGTATACAGTGGATGGGGTATATGAGTTCAGAGATCTGTGCAGTATACAGTGGATGGGGTATATGAGTTCAGAGATCTGTGCAGTATACAGTGGATGGGGTATATGAGGTCAGAGATCTGTGCAGTATACAGTGGATGGGGTATATGAGGTCAGAGATCTGTGCAGTATACAGTGGATGGGGTACATGGGGTCAGAGATCTGTGCAGTATACAGTGGATGGGGTATATGAGGTCAGAGATCTGTGCGGTATACAGCGGATGGGGTATATGAGGTCAGAGATCTGTGCAGTATACAGTGGATGGGGTACATGGGGTCAGAGATCTGTGCAGTATACAGTGGATGGGGTATATGAGGTCAGAGATCTGTGCAGTATACAGCGGATGGGGTACATGAGGTCAGAGATCTGTGCAGTATACAGCGGATGGGGTACATGAGGTCAGAGATCTGTGCAGTATACAGTGGATGGGGTATATGAGGTCAGAGATCTGTGCGGTATACAGCGGATGGGGTATATGAGGTCAGAGATCTGTGCGGTATACAGTGGATGGGGTATATGAGGTCAGAGATCTGTGCGGTATACAGCGGATGGGGTATATGAGGTCAGAGATCTGTGCGGTATACAGCGGATGGGGTATATGAGGTCAGAGATCTGTACGGTATACAGCGGATGGGGTATATGAGGTCAGAGATCTGTACGGTATACAGTGGATGGGGTACATGAGGTCAGAGATCTGTGCAGTATACAGCGGATGGGGTACATGAGGTCAGAGATCTGTGCAGTATACAGCGGATGGGGTACATGAGGTCAGAGATCTGTGCAGTATACAGCGGATGGGGTACATGAGGTCAGAGATCTGTGCAGTATACAGCGGATGGGGTATATGAGGTCAGAGATCTGTGCAGTATACAGCGGGTGGGGTATATGAGGTCAGAGATCTGTGCAGTATACAGTGGATGGGGGTATATGAGTTCAGAGATCTGTGCAGCATACTGTAGACGGGGTATATAAGGTCAGAGATCTGTATAGTGGATGGGGTATATGAGTTTTGAGATCTGTACAGTATACAGTGGATGGGGTACGTGAGGTCACAGATCCATGAAATATATGTACTATATAGCAGTGGAAGGTGTACCCGAGTGGTTTGTTGAACTAAAAGTTTCAGCATGCCTTGCTAAATTGAAAATCACTGTGAAAAATTGCATGCCCACTCTCACGCAGCATATGTTGTGACATTATCCAGCTGGTTCGTTATTTGGGAAGATTGCCACTGCCCATCGAGTGAATGGCTGCTCCTTGCTGCCGTGGTTTGGCCCTAGACAGGAGGACAATGCAGATCCTCATCTGCCATGACTGGGCTGTCTGACCTCTCAGGGGTGATGATGATCCCAGGGGTTGCCACATACTCCTATGGAGTGGAGAGAAGTAATGCAAGGATGACGGCAGATCCCGGGCACTCAGGACCGACACGTATGACCCGGCTTGGGATATCTTCTGGTCTGTAGCCAGCCTGGGTCTGGTGGGCTGAGCTGTTTTTTTCGTAACTGAAATGTGCAAAAATGTGTGTAAACTTAACTCTGGCACCAGAAAACAAGTTTGGCTCTTCCTGTCCTTCCCTACGCCTAAAATGCTTAGAACAAATGAACCACAATTGTATTTCGAATGCATGTAAACGCACGTGTAGAAACGCCTGAAAAACGTGCAGCTACTGGTGTGACTGGGCCCTAAGCAGGGTTAATTTCGTCGACTAAAACATTTTCATTGACTAAATTAAAACTATTTTAGTCTACTAAAATACTTCTAAAACAATTGCGGTGACTAAAATCCGACTAAAACTACAATGGCATTTTAGTCAAAAGACTATGACTAAAACTAAATTGAAAATTGACGTCAAAATTAACACTGGTCTGTAGTGGTTGTTCAAACCTAAATACTACAAGACCCCTTTCACGCTGAGGTCGTTTTCAGGCGTTTTAGCACTAGAATAGCGCCTGCCTCCCATTCTCTGCAATGGGTGCTTTCACACTGGGGCGGTGCGCTTGCGGGACATTCGGAAAAGTCCTGCAAGCAGCGTCTTTGGGGTGGTTTGGGAGGCCTGTATACAGCACTCCCAAAACACCTCTGCTCATTGCAATGAATAGGCAGTGCTTCCGAATCGCCTTAGAAGTAATTCAGAAGCGCTGCCACATGGGAGTTTTTATCAACTTTGCTGGGGTTAAAAGCGGCCCGCTAGCGGCCGAACAGTGCTGCTTAAACAGCGCTAAAGTGCAGCTAAAATGAGTGGCGCTTTAGTGCTAACGCGGCTGTGGCGCATTTAAGAGAAATGCTTAATTAATGCATTACAATTGTCGACTAAACTGTACTGGAGATTTAGTCGACTGAATACGACTAAAACAATTGCAGAAGACTAAAATGGGACTAAAACTAAAATGCCATTTTAGTCAGACTAAAGCCTTGTACACACGGTATGATTGTTGGCAGGGGATTGTCCTGTCTGCTGACAGACTATTGTCCTAAAATCTGACCGTTAGTACGCTCCTTTTGACAATTGTTGTCCAACTTTCAGCCAACAAATGTTGGATGGCGGGCAAGTAAATTTTCGGCGGACAACGTTCTGTTGTCTGATTTTCGGATGGTCAGTACACAAGTCCATCACACAAAAGTCGAAAGTACAAACACGCATGCTCGGAATCAATGCTCACCAAACACGAAATTAGCAGAAGGGGCCCAAAGGGTGGCGCTCAAGAGCTGAAATTCCTCGTAGTACATGACTTTATTCGTGTTTGTTGCACGACAATTGTGTACCTTTTTAGTATGCAAGACAAGATCCTGGCACATTCCCTTTTGACAAAAATCAGATGCTCGGTTGGCCAACAATCGTACCGTGTGTACGAGGCTTTAGACTAAAACGAAATCGAAATTTGCTGCCAAAATGAACACTGGCCCTAAGTCTAGTGAAATTGGGGTTTGAGTTGTGGGTGGATGCTGATTGTAGTATGCAGGTTTGTTGTATCCCGTCAGGACCTTAGTGGCCAGTTCTCCCAGGCTGAGGGTTCAGCTCTACTCCTTCCAGCCAGTCATACAAGGCCTGTGAGGGGTCCCCCATCTACACACAATAGAAAGAAAAGATGGATCATGGGTGGAGGATCCAGTGTTCATCAAAGTATAACTAAAGGGATTTTTTAAAAAAACTTTTGGATAGTGAAGAGGGATTAGAATTTCTGTCAGGTTTTTATTGCTGTCTTTGTCCCTGTTATGAAGATTCACCCTGTTTGTCCTGTTTACCGTTATCACTGGGAGTAAAAGAAAATGCCCAATTTTGGGCTGTCGCCAGAAAAGGAAGAGAGAGGAAATCTTCCAGTGGGGACACTAGTAACGACCAGGGATCCCCTCACTTTGGAGTGTTTCCTATTCATTTCTGTTTTGACTATGGGACAGGAAGTGAAGGCAAGTCTTCCAAAAAGTTCAAATCCTTGTCCCTGGGAGATTTCTCTCCATTTTTTTTTTTGTCAGGTAACACCCTCTGAAAATTAACGTGTGTCACTGGAACAGGCTGTGAAGGGAATTCTCTTCAATAGGAACCCAAACAATGGAAACCTTTAATAGGAATTTTAGCTCCTGTATTCACACCTCAGAAGAGTGTAAGCAGAGCAAATTTCTGGGGATTGTGAGGCGTTTTTTTTTCCCCAAGTCATTTAGCAGACACTATACAAGTGTTTTCTGCACATGCATCAAGCATCGGGAGTTTGTTTCCTGGGCTGGGAGAGGGGAGGACAGCGGTTCTATAGGCATAAAGGAAATGTGTGTTTACAGGCGCTCCCATTGAAGTCTATAGGACCAAAAACGCCTGAGTACACTTAAAAAAAAAAAAAAGCTCCCTTTTTAAGATACTGATGCAAGAGACCAAACAATGTTTTATAAAATCTTCAGTGCGTACCCCTTGTGAGCCGAGTCTCAAAGTTTTAAGCAAGGTCGTATCTGGCTGCAGACAGAGGTCTCGGGTGTTTATTACACAAACAATTGTAATTAAACAACTTGGGTTATATTCTATTCAATATGGCTCCGTTCACACACCACATGCGCATTTTTGCATACTTAGCACGTTCTGTTTAAGGGAAGCCCATTAATTTCAATGGTTTGCTCTATGTGCAAGAAATGCACAAAGAAGTGCCTGACCCCCCTTTTAAAGCCATGCCGCACCAAAACACATGGTAGATCATTACTGTCCTTTTGGCGCACTTATTAGCAAGGTGCATGGGGATGCCATGAAGAATTGTGGCAATGTCATGTGTTTGGAAAAGAGCTGCACATTGTGGGAAAGTGTACAGGTGATAACAAAGCCTTATGGTTTGTCTATCCCAGGATGGGAGGAGTATATCAAGCATCCGCTATGGCCTTAAAGCAAAGTTCCAGCCTTTTTTTTTTTTTTTAATTACCCCGTGATTGTTACCGCTTGCTCGTTCTTTTACAATTGGCAATTGTTAACATTGTTAACAGTGTCCCCTTTTCGTTACTTGTGCATCATTGGTTACTCGCTGTGTTATCCTTTAGAACAGTGCGGCCATCTGGACTGTGGGCATGTGAAGCCCGCTGGGTCTCTCTTCTGGGATTTCTCCCGATCTCGTGCAGTGTGAAGGAAGTGTGCCCTCCTGACAACAAAGCACTGCACTGCCACTATACATTCCCTATTCAAAAATGGCGCCCATCTCAGCCTAGCATTGCGTCATTTCCCGTTTTCAAATAACGGGATGCTAGCAGCGGGGGATTCCAAATGACTCCTGGGATTGATGACACAGCAATCCCAGGAGCCGATACAGCCACAGGAAATGACGTACCTCGCTTTGATGAGGTAGGGCGGAAGTCGACAAAAAAAAAAAAACGAAGGAGAAGGTGCTAAACAAAGAGAAAAAAATATATATATCCAAAAAAAAAAAAAGAGGGCGGGGGGTTGGGGCAGTCGTTTGAACAAGACCAAGTTGTCTTTTTGCCTGGAACTCTGCTTTAAGAAAGAGTAAACCAATCGATTTAGTGGTTTCCAAAAAACAGTTACATTCCCATCATGCCAGAAATGCTAACTGTCACATTGGTTGAGCTTGCAACCAAACTGTCAAACTATCCAATGGCTGGTGTCATAACTGATTACATGTGCAGTTGAAGATTAAACAGAGGCCAAGATGGCAGCTTCCTCAGCTGAAAACGATAGGAGGGTTTACTTCCACATTAAACTGGAATTCATTTATAAAGAGCAATACATGGCAATTAAAGCTCCTTATACACTAATACCAGCAGTAAGAACCCGACAGCAGTGCAGAGACCTCCACACTCCCAGTCCAAATTGGAGAAAAAATGGCAGTTGGGCTTTAAAGAGTTTCTGTCTGGTTCCAGACATTTTCAAACTTGGGTTATGTAAGGGCCCTTTCACACTTGTGCGACTTGTCCAGGGACTTGGGACTGCATGACAAGTCGTACCCCATGAATTTTCAATGAGTACCATTCATATCTGTGCGACTTCAAGTCGACTTTTGATGTGAGTTGAGGTCCATAGACCTCAAGTTTACACTGGCATTCCCTGGAATCGCTGCAAAATCGCGCAACTTTCAAGTCGCAGCAGTGTGAAAGGGGCCTTACCAGTCGAAGTCCATGGACTGTACAAGACGTGCGGGTTCTTAGCAGATATGGGACACACCCCCCGTGTGTCACTTTTCATAGTGCTGACTTTCTAATTTTCAGACATATGAGGATGGTTAGGCACAGGATCCTGTTCTTAAAGGGATGTCTGGTAATATTTATTGCTGTTTCACTTTTCTGTTGCTGCCAAACCAATAGCTGCTTTCAGTATGATTCAGGTGTATCCCCCAGTGTGAAAAAACGATACGATTAGTGGCTTTGTTCTGAATACGGTATATAAGATCTGAATATTATACACTACTGCTAATCTGTTATCTGAGAAATGTGCATTCATTGGCTTCTAGATGAGACTGACTGCTTCCTGAATTCTTCATCAGTTTGTTCATTTCTGTTCACATAAACTTAGAGGAGCTTCACCTTCTTTTTTTTTTTTTTTTTTTTTTTTTTTTTTTTTTTAATAAATAAATCGGGTACTTACCAGTGCCTTGGGTCCAGAACTGTCTTCCTGCAACCGGATCTTGTGGCTTGTGGGTTCCTGGTGCCGCCATCTTGGATACGGGAGCCAGGTGTGGCTTCCTGAGGAAGCCGCAGGAAAAACAAGATGCTGCCATTGCAAACCTTTTGAAAATGCTAGCTACCTGGCTGTTTAGTTTTGAGACCCCCAACCTGACATAAGCAGGCAGGACAGGCAGCGTAGAATCACAACACCTGATCTGCATACTTATTCCAAGTCAGTGACTTAGAAAGTCCTGGAGCCAATTAGATCAATATGACAGCCAGGGAACTAATATTATCGGGAGTAGAGGTTGGCAGTGAAACTCTATACTTCCTCACTGGACGTTTTCTATAAGATGCTGGTTAGCCACAGAAATTGTGACCACTACCTGGTCTGAGAAAATTATAATAGAACTAAAGGCAAAACTTATTATTATTATTATTATTATTTATTTTATTTTTTTTTGTAGTTTTGGATAGAGTGGAGAGAGATTAGAACCCCTATCAGGTTTTTATTGCTGTCTGTGTTCCCCGTTAGGGTGATTTACCCTCTCGATTTGAACTGATGACCATTATCACTGAGTTTTGGGTTGTCACTCTAATACCCCGTACACGTGGTCCGATTTTCCAACGGAAAATGTTTAATGGGAGCCTTTTGTCGGAAATTCCGACCGTGTGTAAGCTCCATCGGACAGTTTCCATCGCACAAAATTTGAGATCTGGTTCTCAAATTTTCCGACAACAAAATCCGTTCGCGTAAATTCCGATCGTGTGTACACAATTCTGATGCACAAAGTACCACGCATGCTCAAGCAGAAGAGCAGCACTGGCTGTTGAACTTCATTTTTCTCGGCTCGTCGTACGTGTTGTACGTCACCGCGTTCTTGACGTTCGGAATTTCCGACCAACTTTGTGTGACCGTGTGTATGCAAGACAAGTTTGAGCCAACATCTGTCGGAAAAAAAAAACATGGATTTTGTTGTCGGAACGTCCGATCGTGTGTACGAGGCACAGTAATAAAGGGGAAATCTTCCCATGGGGAAACTAGTTGTGATGACACTGGTGACAACCAGGGGTTCCTTCATTTCAGAGGGGTTCCTCTCACTTCCTGTTTTGGACTATGGGACAGGAAGTGAAGAGAAATCTCTCCAACAGGACACTGATGGTAAAAAAAAACAGGAGTCAAAATCCTTTCAAACTGTACCCAACATGATAAAGTTCTAGTTCTACCCTAATCCAGAGCAGGTAACAGGAATCTTGTCTATGCCTCTATAGTAGGTCTCCACCCTCCCCACACTATTTTTATTCACCCCCCTTACCTTACCATACTTTGTTGCAGGTTCTGAATATTTCAGATACTCTCCCACCCAGTGCATACAGCGTTGTCCTGAACAATCCTCTCAGAATTCTGATCCCACTTGGTCCCGCGCCACCATCCTCTCCTGTGATGTCATCAGGAGGCCCACCAGCTCTCTTGGGTTTAACCACTGGGTCTTACGATGACATCTGCTAGACTTGGCCTTCATGATGTTGTTTGTTCACTAAAGTTCTCTAACAAACCTCTGAGGACTTCACAGAACAGCTTTATTAATACTGAGATTAAATTACACACAGGTGGACTCTATTTACTAATTAGGCGACTTTTAAAGGCAATTGGTTTTACTAGATTTTAGTTAGGGGTATCCGAGTAAAGGGGGCTGAATACAAATGCATGCCACACTTTTCAGATATTTATTTGGAAAAAAATTGGAAAACCATTTTGTCATTTTTTTTTTTTCCACTTCACAATTATGTGCCACTTTGTGTTGGTCTATTACATACAATCTCAAAAAATTTACATTTTTAATTGTAACATGACAAAATGTGGAACATTTCAAGGGGGTATGAATACTTTTTTCAAGGCACTATATAATTTTGATGATAATTATTTATAAATATTTAGGAAATACTGTTTTAGAACCAATAATAAAGGGCAGCAGCCATTTGTTATACCTAATAAGTTTGTGTGTCTATTTAACCGCTTGCCGACCAGCCGCTGCAGTACACTGCGGCAGGTTGGCTCGGTTGCACGAATCGCCGTACCGGTACGGCGGTCCCTTTTAATGGCAATAGCAGGCCATTAGGAGGCGATGCGCGTGGCCAGCAGCTGCAATGTCCGCTGGCCACCCGCGAACGCTCCACAGAGGGCCAGAACAGGGATCTGACAATGTAAACTAACCGATCTCTGTTCTGTCAGGGGAGTAGAGAGAGATCGTCTGTTCCTAGTAATTACGAACAGCGATCTCTCTCCTCCTCCAGTCAGTCCACTCCCCCCACAGTTAGAAACACCTCCCAGGGAACACATTTAACCCCTTGATCGCCCCCTAGTGGTAACCCCTTCCCTGACAGTGTCATTTATACAATAATCGGTGCATTTGTATAGCACTGATCGCTGTACAAATGTCACTGGTCCCAAAAAAGTGTCAAAAGTGTCTGATCTGAGATCACTCAAAAAATAATAATGATAATAAAAATGCCATAAATATATCCACTATTTTGTAGACGCTATAGCTTTTGCACAAACCAATCAATATATGCTTAGTGTTTTTTTGTTTTTTTTTTAACAAAAATATGTAGAATACATATTGGCCTAAACTGATGAAGAAATAGTTTATTTTTTTGGGATACTTATTGCAAAAAGTAAAAAATATTGTTTTTGTCTTTTTTCAAAATTGTCGGTCTTTTCTTGTTTATAGCTCCAAAAATAAAAACCGCAGAGGTGATCAAATACTTCCAAATAAAGCTCTATTTGTGGTAAAAAAATGACCCCAGTTTTGCCAGTTTTGTTTGGGTACAGAGTCGCACGACCGCGCAATTGTCAGTTAAAGCGACGCAGTGCCGTATCGTAAAAAATGGCCTGGTCATTAAGGGGGTAAATCCTTCCGGGGCTGAAGTTGTTAAAGTAGAACTAAAGGCAAAACTTTTTTTTTTTTTTTTTTTTTATTTGTGTGATCTGTGTACCTTTTAGAGAGATTTCCCTTCACTTCCTATTCCATTGCCAAAACAGGAATTGAGAGGAAATCCCTCCAAAGTGAGGTGATCCTTGGGTGTCGCCAAAAATAGTGTTCCCTATTGGAAGATTTTCCTTCAATTTACTGTTCTTGGGACAATGCAAAATTTGTGATTTTCTTTTACTTTCACTTTCGGTGACATTAAACTGAGACCAATGGGGTGAATCTCCTGAATGGGGACAGACAGCAATAATAACCTAATGGGTTTTATTTCATCTCTATTCTATCCAGAACAAAAAAGTTTTGCCTTAAGTTATGTTTTGTACTTTAATGTTATGTTTACTTTCTGTCCTCTGGCTACAAACCCATAAATGAACATTGTGTGCTTTCATATGCTCCTCACACAGAGAAGTTTCTAGACGGTCGTATTAATTTCTTGGTTTGTGCCGTCATACCATATGAGGTCTGTAAACCTATAAGTGCCGCATGAAAACTTTTAAAAAAATGTATCCACAGAAAGAGCACTACAACTAATCCCCAGTCACTTATGGAATGACAAATCCTTTAAGCAGATTTTGGGAAGGTCCCCTTTCTCCTATTCCTAGTCTGGAGAATGAAAGAAATGTCACATGCCTATCCATTCAGTGCTTCCCTTTTTTTTATTTTTTTTTTTTTTAATGTACTGTGGAATAGAAGCCAGCCCTAGTCAGATTTTTACTGCTGTCTGTGCCCCGCCGGAGAGGCTCACACTTCTGTTCTTCTGTCTCGGTGATCATTGTCACTGGGACAGAACGTAATGGAAAGTCCAAAGTTTTACAGTTTTCACAGAAACAGGAAGTGAGGGTAAATCTCTGATAGCTGCCTTATAGTAAATTTTCTCCCACTTCCTGCTGTATCTGTAGCACAGGAAGTAAAGGGAAACAGAATGACCATTACTCTGTCTCATTGATTCGATTTCCCTTCACTTCCTGTCCCATAGCCAAAATGAAAAGTGAGAGGAAATCCCTGGTAGTCACTAGGGTCCCAATTGAAAAATGTCCCCTCTATTCCTGTTCTGGTTACCATTCAAAATTTGGGGATTTTATTCCAATGTCAGTGATGGTGGTAAACAGGCGAATCTTCCCTAACGGGGACACAGACAGCCATAAAAACCTTTCAGGTATTCTAATCCTTCTCCACTCTATCCAAAACCGAAACGGTTTTGCCTTTTAGATTTTCTTTTATATGTTCAATACTTTTGTACCAAGCGGCACAGTGGTTTAGTGGGTAGCACTCTCGCCTAGCAGCGACACTACCTGCCTGGAGTTTGCATGTTCTCCCTGTGCCTGTGTGGGTTTCCTCCGGGTACTCCGGTTTCCTCCCACACTCCAAAGACATGCTGGTAGGTTAGTTGGCTTCTGTCCAATTAATAAAAAATTGGCCCTAGTATATGAATGTGAGTTGGGGACCTTGGATTGTGTGCTCCTTGAGGGTAGGGACCGATGTAAGAGTGCGATGTATGTGGAGCACTGTGTAAAATTGATGGCGCTAAATGGGTACCTAAAATAAAAATAATAATAGATGAGCATCTTAATGAGACACATGTATAGGGATAGGGACAATTGTAGATGGGTTGTTAAAAAAAAATGCCTAAACTCCCAAAAATGGCCGTTTATGAGCTTCAGTGTGCATGGAGCCTAATTGTTTCTAGTTGAGTTTGGGATCCTCCTATCCTCTCCCTGTATGGGAGGGAGGTATGTCCATATGGACCAAATGTCCAGGAGATGGAAGGTATCATTGCTAACATAACATATTGCTAATGTCTCATTGTTCCTCTTATTGTTGTCCTTGGGACCATGTAAGAAGAACCTTTCTTATTTCTTTCTCCCTCCTTTAGTTTTACATTTTGACATAAAAAAATAAATAAATACATAAAGCTTATATATTAAAAAAAATGTGGACACAGCAACACTCTGTAGTGTACTATGACCATAATCAAACGGGGTGATTAGCCACAAGTGGTTTGTATGCAGAACTTTGCAGAAATGCCAACCCTAGACGCACACGCGTTGGTCGGAGGCACTATTCACATTTGAAAACTCAGATGTAAACAGCAGTGGTGCTAGATTTGTACAGGTTAAAAATGGGACAGCTGCTGTTGTTCATACAGTGTGTGCAGCATTTAGACCTGCTGGCAAGAATCTAATTTTCATCGCCTGCTGCCCCTGTGCAGCCAAGTGCATGCAGCCTTATATTCCATATGAGTTCCATTTGATTCCAGGTGGAAAATTCCTAAACGCTGCATGCAGCTTTGTCACCACTGTGTAGCTTCAAAGGTGACTGGGAACAGATTCAAATTTACTGATGTTGTGTAGTCAGCTGTTCTGTTATCTGGACTCTCCAGACTGTAAACTGCTGGTAAAAGTTATAAGAATCTCTCTGATCACCCATTGTCCATGTGCATGGGGTTATACTGCGGTATGGTTGTGGGAATAAAAGGTGCGGCTTTGTAGGCATTGCAATAGATTGGAATGAATGCTTAGTGGAGGGGCCCGTCTATACTCTAGTCCCAGTGTTATAATAACATATACTGCATTCCTCCCATTTCATTTTGTGCAGTAGACCTCACTATGATGTGTTCTCTGTAGTGGACCAAACAATTGTAGGAGAAGGGTGGAGGGGGTTTTGGGAAATTGCTTTTACAGACTGTTTCCTATCACAAGAAGGAGAAATTGTCATTTTGTATTGTGCTTCTACAGACATCTCTGGCTTCAGGTTGAAAAAAAGAAGTCATCTGTTGTTACTTCATAGAAAGACAAATGGCTATTACAAAAAACTAAACCGAAAAAAAATGCACAAAAAGTGTCACCAAATAATCAAATCTTCTCTATAATCCTGTGGCACAGGTTCCTGGAAAACAAGGCTCATCAATGGTGGGTGCTGCAGCAATTACCAGCTGGATCTTGGAGACATCAAGAAAGTGTTCATTTTCGACAGCACACCATGGATCTACAATCACAAATTGTAGATCCATGGTGGGCTGGTGAATATGTACACTTGCCAAATAATAAACTAATTTTCAGTGACAGCTGCACTCACAAAATGTACACATAAACATTATACATATTAATAAGAATGAAAAACGTATTGCGCTATCAATCTAAAGTGCATAAACTCAATCAAGTAAGAAATTCATATATATCAAAAACTGTAAATAAGAATGTGGTAAAAAACCTTTATAAATAATCCAGTAAAGTCCATCAGAAAAAAAGAAAAGAAGTGCTCTTGTGCAAAAAGTTAATTTATACTTGTGTATGAACAAAAATCCATATTTCAGTGTGGATAGCAAAAGTGCACACCCAACTCTTGAGCCTTTTACCAGCTACTCTGACCCCAAGATGGGGATCTGGCTGCACTTTATGCCAGTATCCCCATGGGATGGATAGATATGTCATGAGGAAAGCAAAAGAATTGTCAAAGGATCTGCGGGGAAAAGGTAGTTGAACTGTATAAAACAGGAAGGGGAAATAAAAAGCTATCCAAGGAATTGAGAATGCCAATCAACAGTGTTCAAACTCTAATTAAGAAGTGGAAAATGAAGGGTTCTGTTGAAACCAAACCATGGTCAGGTAGACCAACTAAAATTTCAGCCACAACTGCCAGGAAAATTGTTCGGGATGCAAAGAAAAACCCACAAATAACTTCAGGTGAAATACAGGACTCTCTGAATACATGTGGTGTGGCTGTTTCAAGATGCACAATAAGGAGGCACTTGAAGAAAGATGGGCTGCATGGTCGAGTCGCCAGAAAAAAGCCAATACTATGCAAATGCCACAAAGTATCCCACTTACAACACGCCAAACAGCACAGAGACAAACCTCATGTTCTGGCACAAAGTCATTTGGGGTGATGAGACCAAAATTGAGCTTTTTGGCCACAACCATAAACGCTTCATTTGGAGAGGAGTCAACATGATGAAAGGTACACCATTCCTACTGTGAAACACTGAGGTGGGTCACTGTTGTTTTGGGAATGTGTGAGCTACAAAGGCACAGGAAATTTGGTCAAAATTGATGGCAAGATGAATGCAGTATGTTATCAAAAAATACTGGATGAACATTTGCATTCATCAGCCAGGAAGCTGTGCATGGGATGTACTTGGACATTCCAACATGACAATGATCCAAAACACAAGGCCAAGCCGATCTGTCATTGGCTACAGCAGAATAAAGTGAAGGTTCTGGAGTGGCCATCTCAGTCTCCTGACCTCAATATCATTGAGCCACTCTGGGGAGATCTCAAATGTGCAATTCATGCAAGACAGCCCAAGAATTTACAGGAACTGGAGGCTTTTTGCCAAGAGGAATGGGCAGCTTTACCATCTGAGAAGATAAAGAGCCTCATCCACAAATACCACAAAAGACTTCAAGCTGTCATTGATGTTAAAGGGGGCAATACATATTATTAAGAACTGGGGTATGTAAACTTTTGATTAGGGTCATTTGGGTAGTTTCCGTTGCCATTATGATTTAAAAAGAGTAAACAGTTGATTGATAATAAATGGCTTCAGTCAAACACTAACCATGCGTAAAAGAAAAGTTTTTGTGTTATTCATATTCTCTGAAAAATGGCCAAGAAATCATTCAATTCTGCCAGGGTATGTAAACTTATGAGCACAACTGTATATAACCTCGTCAGAGGTCCCCCTCATCAGAACTACATGTCCCATAATCTTTAGTGCATGTGCGCCTCAGACATTCATACATTTTGAGCTGCTGTGCCAGCTGACACAGGTAGTGCCCTCATAGCAGCATGTATTTAGCCCCAGTAGCAGACACAGCATTGTGGCTTCAGTGGGGCTCCATAGGAACCTGGAAAGCGAGACCGCCAGTATAAGGGGAGCTGGGTGAAGCTGCAAGAAAGGAACGAGGGAGATTCACACAACAAAAATCTTTAGATCAGCTCCTGAAATTGTAAAAAAAATAAAAATAAAACCCTGACAGAGGATCAAACAAGGAAACCCAACAAATACAAGTTTGGCTAAAGTTAGTGCCGGTTCACACTAGACGCGGCACGACTTGCAGGTCGCCTCACCGAGGCGACCTGCACACGACTACCGGGGCAAATTGCAAGACGACTTCTGTATAGAAGTCTATGCAAGTCGCCCCCAAAGTAGTACAGGAACCTTTTTTCTAAGTCGGAGCGACTTGCGTCGCTCCGATTAGAACGGTTCCATTGTACAGAACGGGAGGCGACTTGTCAGGCGGCTAGGTCGCCTGACAAGTCGCCCCCGTGTGAACCGGCTCTAAGGCTTCCAGATTGTGTTTGTTTTGATTTTGTTTTGGGAACTCAATTATTTGGCTTTGATTGCTGACCTTGAATGTCAGATAGTCAAGGAATGAGAAGTGATGATAACATGTTCTCAGTGTCTGGGGAATTTATTATTATTTTTTTATTTATTTATTTTTATTATATGGTATGGAAGAGACAGTCCATCTAAAACTGATGTATCAGTTTTTGGTGATGGAGAGCTAAACCACCAGACAGTTTCTTAATACCTCTTTTCTAATTAGTGGGATCTTTTGTGAGTTCCCAGGTCTGCACATTTGTTGTGATCATTAGGAGGGAATTTCATCATTCCTACTGTATTTTTTTTAAATTTTTTGTTTTATAAAATACAACTGGAGGAGCTGGAACATGCTACTGAAATATATAACCTGTTATATGCTCTCCATACCTGGTTGAGCCAATGCCAACAGGCAACATAGGTTGGACTTGATGGTCTTTTTTTCAACCTCACCTACTATGTAACAGACCTCTAACCACCTTTTTCTATACAGCATTTACTTTTTGTAAAGTTGGAGGAAGCATGTATGCCGAGGAGGGAAACAGGAAGAACAGGCGGCAGTTGTATGTGAGATATAGGAAACCTTTTAAATCAGGGATGTCCAACCCTGTGACCTTCCTGGGCCACATTGGAAGAAAAGGAATTGTCTTGAGCTGCACATAAAATACACTAACAATAAGGATAGCTGATGAGCAGAAGTCGGGCAGATCACAAGTTAACGATCACTGATACAGAAAATATACATGAGTAATAAAACGTCATTTAAAAAAAAAAGTAAAATAGGGCAACATAAAACTAGTGGGGTATTTAACATTGTTTTTGATAAACGAACGTATCGGTATCTGGTTGGATGGATGGAGTAGCGATTCTCAATTTAATTCTTAAGTTGCTTATTGGATCTTTTGGTTCTAATTATCCCCTTGCGTGATTCATCCTGGAAAATAGTTGTTCACAAATATAGGTGCTGTCAAACTGATGACATGAATAAAGTGTGATTGTGAAGAGCGGGATGCTTTTCTTTGGGAAAATAAAATTCCAGTAAAGAGGCACTGTCAATTTTTTCTTCAGTCCCATGTGTTCGCTAAGTGTAAATGCACTTTTACAAAAAAAAAAGAATTCCCCCAAAAATCGACTTTTTTTTTTTTTTTTTTTTTTAAGTAAGTTTACAATTTTGTGTTGGGCTGCAGGTTGGAAGCCCCTGCTCTAAAGTGTGTACTTGTCTCATTGCACAGCACTAAGGCCTGGTTCACACCTATGTAGATTGGTGTTTGCATATTCCAGGTGCATTTTGCATTTTTCAATGCACATTTTTGATCCATTAAAGTCTGTGGAACCAAAAAAAAGAAAAAAGTCCCTGGCCCTTTCCATAAAATGCACAGATCCATCCATAAAATGCACACATCCATAGGAAACCATGTTAAATGGTTTGTAGTGTGTTTCTGCAAAACTGAAAACGCACTAAAAAATGCACAAGTGTGAACCAGGCCTAAGTGTAATTTCTCTCTGCTGATTGTTCCTCTGTTACCTGCATGAGTCACTTCTGACAAGTTTTCCTGACACCAAAGGAAAAAGGAGAGGGAGCTCCAGCACACAGCCTTTGATTGACAGCCTCAGCTCTGTTCTTGTGTGAAGGAGGGGGTGTCCATTCCCTCCAGTCGGCTCTCCTCACTAAGCCCTGCAGAGTGTAACTTCAGCTCCCCACCCCTGCTTTCTGAAAGTTTACACAAGCTGTATAAATTCTGGACTTTGAAGAGAAGACTGCAGACAAACAGGTACAGCTTATGTAGGGTGATCTCTTCCGGAGGCCAATCACTTCACTGGGTATATCTAAAGCCTGGTACACACTATTAGTTTTGTTTTTTCGTTCAATCCAGCGGGCTGAACAAAAAAAAAACTGAGGTGCTTGTTGTACTAACTATGCAATTTTGTGTCTGGCTGCATTCATAGCTGTCTTGGGCCGCAGGTTGGACACCCCTGCTTTACACATACCTGCTCCTTGTTTATTTCTGCAGGCTTTAGTGAGATAGGTTATTGGGTATGCACTCCTCAAAGGGATGTCAGGATTGTTATTTGATATAACGCCTTGTGTAGAATGCTCTGAGTCTGCAGAACATACTGTTCAGAAATATAAAAAAAAAAAAATCTGAACTGTCAAGGCCTTTGATGAACATAGTAGAGCTCTTGTAGGACTGCAACAATGCAAAATCCTGTAAAGTTATTTTTGCTAAGCTATTATTTACTTATTGATTTTATTTGCACTTTAGTTATGATATTTTCTTCCTATGCAGTCACCATACGAGCAAGATGGACGCAACTTCTGTACTACACAGTGGATACTTCCATCCGACTCTCCGAGCCTGGCAGACGTCAGCCACCAGCCTACATTCCCACAATTTCATGTACCCCATCTTCATCACGTGAGTAAAATCCTTCAGTTCCATGTCTGGCTTGACTCTTCAGTGAATCATTCTTCATGAATGAATTGTTCTCTTTGTTTTTCAGGGATGATCCAGATGGCATTGAAGTGATCACCAGTCTGCCAGGACAAGCACGGTGAGGGACATTATCAAGTTCATACTTTTGCAGTATCACTTTATTTACAATTATTTAGCATAATTGTATTTAGATGCATTGATCTTGTCATATCTTTCTGCATCTTCTTTATACTGTGAAATGCTTTTTGGAGTGATTGCATTTCATTCGGACAAGTGGAGACCTCAAAGTTGACCTGTTTTTTAAAATATCATTGGAAATTGGACAAAAGAGTATTTTTCTGCATTACCAAACATTTTGTTTAGTAATTAAAAGCCCTTTTTCCTACCATGATTTACAAACTCTCTTCTTTAAGCCCCTTTCTCAGGGGGTGGATCTGTCCGAGTGGAATCCACCTGATCATCAGGGGATCTCTCTGCTGATCCCCGCTGAGCAGGCGGATGACAGGTCCAGTGCTGCAGAGCAGACACGGACACAGCCTGCTCTCCTCTATGGGGCGGTCGGATGGAAACCGACTGAACACCCGTTTCAATCTGATTGTCATCCGATCGGACCCTCTGGACAGTAGGCGAACGTATCACCATACATCTGTTTTCAGCTGATTTTGTGGGATTGGATGCCAGGCGTGTGTTAACGGACCCATGTCCGTTGACCTCCGCCTCCCCATAGAGGACAATGGGTGGCCCAATTGGGTCTGCCTGAAGAACGGACAGGCGGACCTGATCGGTCCAATCTGTGAAAGGGGCCTAAGGAGCAGTGTGGAAATTTTGACGTGATTTGAGCCCACAGAACCTCTCATTTTGAATAAGACCGACATTATCCATAAGATACAGAGGTCAGCAGGAAGCGGAGCCATCTGTAAATACATTTTAACTTAGTTACAAAGTTGGGTTGAAAAGAGATACATGTACTTCTTGTTCAACCAAAAGGTAAATATAAATGCATTAAAGTGGTTGTAAAGGCAGAAGGTTTTTTATCTCAATGGATTCTATGCATTAAGATAAAAAGCCTTCTGTGTGTAGCAGCCCGCCTCAGCCCCCCTAATACTAACCTGAGGTCCCTTTCTGTGCAGCGATGCCCACAAGTGTCTCAGCCATCCAAGATTCTCCTTCCTGATTGGCCTGAGACACAGTAGCGGCATCAATTGGTCTCGCTGCTGTCAATCGAAGTCAGCTAGCCAATCGGATGAGAGAAGAGGCTGGCCGGGTCTGGACTCCATGTCTGAAAGGACACAGGGAGCTGTGACTCGGCTCGGGTGCCCCCATAGCAAGCTGCTTGCTGTGGGGGCGCTCAACAGGAGGGAGGGGCCAGGAGCACCGAAGAGGGATCCGAGAAGAGGAGGATCGGGGCTGCTCTGTGCAAATCCACTGCAACAGAACAGGGGAGTATAACATTTGTTTTTTTTATAGGGAAAATGGTGTTCATGAGGATTGTACTATTGAATGCATACTCTTAGGTTTTGATGTACAAAAGAGTAGATCAAAACCTTTTGATCTACAATGCAGGACTGTTGCATTGTGGCTTATATGGAGCTGTTTGTGACCCATTGTGTGTAGGATCATAGTATGGGGGCTCTGTTGTAAATGAAATCAAGCAGAGACCGGTTCAGCTCTCTGCCCCTTGCCTGTGCATTGATATCTGCTGATGGTATTGAGAGACAGAGAGAGAGAGAGAGAGACACCTCCCTCATTGTCGCTGCCACAGATAAGGCCAGCAGCCCTGCTGTTCTACTCTGATATCCAGCCACTGCCCTGATAATGGTCCTTTTCATCTGCTGATCCTGAAATATGTCTTTTTATTTTACTTCTAATTACAAAACTCCAGAAACAGTTATTTATTTTATAACGCAGGATGCTACTTTGTATATCAGACCATTAAGTTTTTTTGTGTGTGTGTGTGTGTATATATGTATGTGTGTGTGTGTGTGTGTGTGTGTGTGTGTGTATATATATCTGCCCCCTGTGCAGCTGCTTATATAGTAGAGCAAGATAATGCATGGTTGGAGCAGGTTTAATGCTGACTTATGACCTGCTGTGGAGGGTGTGTGGCAATACACAGCTGTAATTTGTTTTTAATTATTAATAATATATTAACTAATAAAATATAATCATAATATGTAAAAATGTTCATTTAAGAATTTGAATAGGGCTTTTGTTCAGATGCCCACTTTTTAAAGGGGGTATATTAGTTTTCAGTCAATTTTATTTCATAATTTTTTTATTCATTTTATAGGTTTACAAGTTTATGTACTGTGTGTTTGTTTTTTTTTTGTTTTTATTTTTTCCTTCTATCCATCACAGTAATTTTTTTTTTTTCCCAGCAGGCCACCGTCCAATAAGTGGTTTTTCTCATTCAGCTGTATCTATTATAGACAATACACTTTTCATAACGCTGTGCTCATGAGGAACTGTACAGCATGTAAAAATGAGACTAGTGCTCCATCTGCTGGCTGGATGGAGAACAACATAATAGTCATATACAGTATTTTTTATTTTTACCAGACTTAAATGGGCTGTAAGGGTTCGTGTTGTGTTTTTTTTGTTTTGTTTTTTGTTTTGTTTTTTTAATAACAAACATGTTAGACCTACCTCCACTGTGCAAGGGTTTTGCACAGAGGGGCCCCCGATCCTCTTCTTCTGGGGACCCTCGGCAGCGCCCCTGGCTCCTCCCCCGCATTGAGTGCACCACGGAGAGCCACTTTCCATGGGGGTACTCATGCAGGCATGCTCTGAGTCCTGCTGCTGTGTCCATTGACACGGACAGCAGGACTCGACTCCCCCCAACCCCCCCCCCGGCTTCCGTCTCGCTGGATTTGATTGACAGCAGAGGGAGCCAATGTCTCAATCTATCCAATGAGGACCTGAGACAGCGGCTGGGTCTGCATAAACTAGAGGTGCACTGAATGGAAATTTTGGAACTGAAAATGCAGGATGCACTTGGCTGAAAACCGAAAATTGCAGTTTTTAAATTTTTTTATATATATATATCTATATATATAGATATATATAGATATATATATATATATATATATATATATATATCTATATATATCTATATATATAGTTGTATTATATTCAACTTTTTAATTAATATCAACAATTTTAAATAATATGAATTTATTGTCGGCCATTATCGGTACCATTAGCACAAGAAAAGCTCAAGAAAAATGTATCCCTTTTTAAATTCTATGTATGTCTTCACAATAGTCCATTGCACTTCCGTTGTGGTGTTAAAAAATCCAGCTTGGTGCATTTTTGGTCAGTTAAAAAAAAAAACCGCACCGCCCCTTTTCAAATACATTGAAAATGCAGCAAGAACGCATTATTAACGCACCTGTGTTACGTTTTGATGCGTTTTGGAGTCAAATGACCTATGAAAAACGCACCACAAGCACAGTAATCGTGGTGAAATTGGGCCAAAATCGCTGTGAATTTGCAGTAAAATTGCCATGAATTTGCAGTAAAATCGCTGCCATTATCTGCACCTTTTCTCTTATTGGCATTCTACCGATAACACCATTTTCATGTTTCGGCGACTGAAATTTCAGTGCATCCCTAGCATAAACCCAATGTACATTGCTTAAAACAGAATATTTTAATGTTTAGTGGAGTTCTATGGCTCATGCTGTGGTTTCAGTAGGGATGAATGTGACTGTTCTGTGCCATCTGCAGGTATGGAGTGAACAAATTAGAAGCCATGCTGCGCCCCCTGGTGGAAGATGGCCTGAAGTGCATCCTGATCTTTGGTGTCCCCACCAGAGTCGCAAAGGTAGAAACAATTTGAAGACTTTTTTATGTTTAGAATTATAAGCAAAAAACCAAAACGCCTACTTTTTTTTTTTTTTTTTTCTGTCTGTGCAATCCACTTCCCCATTTCTTGTCCAGGTATCACAGGGATCGGAAGTGTGAGTAAAACTCATCATTGGGGTCACAGGCAGAAATAAAATCCTGATGGCAATTTGAAAAAAAAAAAAAAAATGGCAGGATTTAGGCTTTATGTGCACCTTCTGTCGGTGGGATAAATTGTAATGACCAGTGATTGTGTTTTTGTATATAGGATGAACGGGGCTCAGCAGCTGACTCAGATGACACTCCTGCTATATTGGCCATCCGGAAGATTCGCTCTCTCTTTCCAGACTTGCTGATTGCCTGTGATGTGTGTTTGTGTCCGTACACCTCCCATGGGCACTGCGGTAAGTATTCAGGAACTGCACAGTGGGCCCATCATTAATATGTATACTTTGGGGCACATGTCACCATTGCCACAAGTCGGCACTCCACTGAAATACACACTTTTGCAGTTACATTCACCCATGGATTGCAGTGCTTTTTATTCTGGCATTAGGCAGCTGGCTGAACTGCTTCTTAATCCCCTATGTTTGCCAGGATCCCTGTTTCCACCACCTCCCCACTCTCCCACTTACACACAATGGAGCAGAAGAGGGAGGTTGCATAGCACAAAGGCTGGAACCATTCCAAGAAGCACTGTAAAAAGCCAGCTGAATCAACCCACAGTGAATGATATAAACATCAGATTGGAGATAATTTAAGGGGTTTCTGACTTCGTCACCATTTCCAGCATGGCATTAGCAGATCTCTGGTTAATATGGCTTGTTTCCTCCATTGTTCCTTATCTCATTGTGAAACCTGCTGATTGGAAAACCTTCTGTATGGCAGGAATCCTGCGGGAAGATGGCAGCATCCAGAATGAGGCCAGCTGTACTCGGCTGGCGGAAGTGGCTCTGGCTTACGCTCGTGCAGGTACATTATTCCTAAGATTCTGCTCAATAAGTCAAAGGTATATTATCACATATGGAGCATTTGGGAAATTCACATTGGGGATGGCTGGTATTCTCTATAAATTATTAGCTTTGATCTATGACAGATAATCTTTAACATGTATTAGACAAAAGTTTTGTGTTTTTTGTTTTGAAATGAATAAGGTTTTTATTTTTTACGGTCTGTGTCTTGTTGGGGAGATTTTACTTCCTGTCCCAAAGACACAACAGGAAGTAAGAGGAAATCTATCTATATTAAGCGAGGGAAAGGTAGTTTTGAAATTCCCATCACTTTCTATACTGGAGCCAATGATTACAAGCCATGCTCACCCCAGACTGAAATGTTAGTATTGGTTGAACCTAGAATGAACAAAAACGTTTTGTTGCTCATATCAGTTAGGAAATGAAAGCATCTCATTGATCTCATCTGGTCCATAATCACCATCTTTCTCTAAGGCCAGCCATACTCAGTGCAAATTTCTTTCCTGCAACCACTGGTTGCAAGAAAGAAATCTGCACAATTTCCCCATTAACACAGTGATGACAGTGGAATCAGCAATTGTCTTCCCCTAGCAGGGGGCGGGGGAAGCCGCCCGCACTGGGAGACTACTGTGATTATCATTAGCGATAATTGCAAGAGAATCTGGCAGGCTGGTTGTTCCCAAGTCGATCAATCAACTTGGTACATTCAGCCTGCCCAATAGGGTCCTCTCACACGGGCGTTTCGCCTGTCGGACTCCATTTTATTCAGCGGGGGATCAATCCGTTGATCTCCACTGAGCAAGCAGATGACAGGTCTGTCTCTGCTCACTGTGCTGAGACGGACCTGTCAGAGCCCCGCTCTCTTCTATTGGGAGATCAGATGAAAACAGACCGCCTGTCTGTTTTCATCCAATCCGCCAGACGGATGGAAAATAGAGTCTCCATCCGTCTGAATTTCACGGACAGGATTGGATCGGAGAGCAGCGGGTGTCAGTGGACATGTCACCGCTGACATCCGCTGCCCCATAGAGGTGAATGGAGGGCCCGATCAGGTCTGCCTGAAAAACTGACAGCGGACCTGATGAGACCACCCGTGTGAAAGGGGCCTTAATGTTTCAAATCTCTGCTGAAAGTGTATGGCCAGCCTAATTCTTTAAACCCTGGTGAGATCTTCTTTGGTAATGCCACGCTGTGTTGTGTTTTGGCAGGATGTCACATTGTGGCCCCCTCTGATATGATGGATGGCCGGATTGGCGCAATTAAGAAGGCTTTGATATCCAACGGTCTAGGAAACAAGGTGAGATGTTTATTTCATATTCTATAAGCTTATGGAAATTGTGTTTTATACTGTATCTGCGTGGTAAATATTCAAGACTGAAAATGAAAAGTAGAGTTGACTGCACCAAAATGGTACTAATTTTAATCCTGTCCAGCTGCTATCTAATGGAGGGACCTCAATCAAAATTAAAAGTAAAAAATGACAGCACTATGTTCAGGTGTATGTTAAATAACCAATCAATGTGATAATCTCAATTGTATAGAAAAAGTATCTCTATATACTGGTACCCAATGTGAATGATCCTGCAGTGATAATAGCATGTGGAATTCAATAACAAAATTTATGAAACCTAGTGTACTACAAAATATAACCCAAAAACCAATCTAATAAATAAAACCCACGTGTGGAAAAATCTTCAACAAAATGAAAAACCAAAAATATCAGTGGAATGTTCTGACAACAATTATTGTACTTCCATGTGTCCAAAAAATGTGTATATCTAAAAGTCCAAATAATAATAATAAATAAAAGCAAAGCACGCCTGCCTGCTGACCACTTCATTGATATTGAGAACTAATGCCGCGTACACGCGGTCAGAATTTCCGCGACATATGTTGGATGTGAGCTTGTGGTCGGAAAATCCGACCGTGTGTATGCTACATCGGACATTTGCTGTCGGAATTTCCGCTCACAAATGTTTGAGAGCTGGTTCTCAAATTTTCCGACAACAAAACTTGTTGTCGGAAATTCCGAGCGTGTGTGCACAATTCCGACGCACAAAATTCCACGGATGCTCAGAATCAAGCAGAAGAGCCGCACTGGCTATTGAACTTCATTTTTCTCGGCTTGTCGTAGGTGTTGTACGTCACCGCGTTCTTGACGTTCGGAATTTCCGACAAGATTTGTGTGTATGCAAGACAAGTTTGAGCCAACATCCGTCTGAAAAAAATCCACGGTTTTGTTGTTGGAATGTCCGATCGTGTGTACGTGTCATTAGAGTGAAGGAGTGCGCAGACCTGTCACCACGGAGCTACAGACTATTGCGCCCTGCAGAGGGAATAGCCTGTTCGTTGGTCTATTAACACCAGTCACTACACATCGCTGAGTGATCTCGATCATAAGCGGTGAAGGATAAGTCACTTGATGCGGTGTTAGTAATAAGAAGAAGGATTACATCATTATTTGATGTCACACTTGGATATACACGAATTTGGAGATTTTTTATTATTATTTGGACTTTTAAAGACTGAATTCCAACCAGCTACAAAAAATCCAATATAATCAGTACAATAATTAATAAATATTAAAGACTGAATTCCAACCAGGTATAAAAAAGCCAATATAATCGACTTTATGGATTACTGTAATTTTAAAAGCTGCGTACATAGAACTAGCATAGAACTAGCATAAATACTTAAATATGTCTCGCTATCCAGCTTCTGTAATCTTCTGCACAGAACCACATGTGATGATGAGGCACAGGAAGAAAAAGCACAGTGAGCAGAAGGATGATCTCATTGGTCTGCTGCTTCTCCTTCCTTGTCCAATCACGGCTGGGACCAAACTGTATTTATTATTAGACCCTGTTATTGGGATAAATAAATACTGCAGATCTGACGTGCATGCACCTATATCCTAGCCCTTCCCCAATCTTTTCAAAGTCAAAAAGAGAAAAAAAAAAGCTTTGGCTGAAATTTTACTAAAAAGAGTCTTGGGGGAAACAAAAACCCAAACTGCTGCAGTGGGCACATACATGAAGCAGCAACCTCCCAAACCCTCTTATGGTGTCTGAGTCCCAGACAAGGTTTTGTCAATTCCTAATTGTGTCAAAGCTTACAGGCCACTTCCTGCAGATTCCTATTGGCTAGTTAAGGTCCAATAGTAATACACAGGGGCCAGGGCTTGGCAGTAAAGTTCTGACACTACCAGTAACTTTGCCTGTCAAAACAGCCCAGGATTCAGCTGTGATAGGAAGGTTTTGGAGGCTGCTGCAGTAATGTGCACCTCTAGGTGCCTGTACCTTCATACCTGCAGCAGTTCGGGTTCTTTTTTGTTCCCCATATACTTATGCCTCTTTAAAGTGCTATACATTTTTTTTGGAAAATAAAAACACGTATCCCACCCCCTGTCCTCTTCATCAAAGCTCATCACCATGTTGTAATGTTCCATAGAATTGAGATGATGACATCCCCATGTTCTTATTGCTGCTGTTGTGTTCCAGTGTTATGATATGTCAAGCATGTGTCAGGATTGGCCACAGGTAATCACTTCCATCCCGGGCAAGTGAGTTGAGCTTAGCACGCTCCCATCCTAGGCTGGAAGTGAGAACCTGATAGAATATACCTTTTGTATGCTATAGTTATTAATGAGGTTCATGTTCTTTTGGGATTTTTTTTTTTTTTTACCCCAGGTTTCAGTCCTGAGTTACAGTGCTAAGTTTGCCTCCTGCTTCTATGGCCCATTCAGGTAAGATTGGCTCCATATCTAACATTTCACAACTTTCTGCCAGCCATTTTTTTTCTGTTTTAAAAGTGAACAAGTCAGAAATTTCAAAGCATTTCTGTAAAAAAATAAAAAACTGAATCTCCACTCCTAAGTTGTTAGAAAAGGTCAGCCTTAGCTTTAAGGCATAACTGTATGTACTGTTATTCACTTGTATTCTGTCCCTATCAGAGCAGAAATGTCCTTTTATTTGTCAGGCTGTAAAGGCCCATTTAGCACTCTTGTCTTCTGCTTGAACTCAGCACTTATAACTGACACTTTAACTGCCGCTGTAGAGGATAAAAATGTCAGTCAACAAAAACATCACATAAGCATTCTTTATTGGTGCTGAAGCAGAAGATGGGACAGCCTTTACAGGGACTGTAGCTTTTGCTCTGACAGAGGGAAAATACATATAAATAATCAAAAATGAAGAAAATAATTTAAAGTGACTGGCCTCACGTGATACATAGAGATGACACAAATCCTACTGAATAAGTTGTACCTGTCTATCTGCAACACTTGTCTGAGAGTTCAGAAAAAATGGGATGGGGAGCTTAAAGTGATACTAAACCCAGTAATATGAAAATAGTTCATCTGCCCCCCCCCCCCCCCCCCCACAGTGCCCACAGCTTATAAATCTTCTTTTAATATTAAAATACTGCCACTATATACCTTTTTCGCTGATCTGTATACCACCTTCACTTGGTAAACTGCACAGTTTGTCCAGAGTTGTGTGTTCGGGTAGGAGGAGATTTCCACTACAGCCTGTATACATGCCCACATGTCTGATGTCAATATCATGTGACCTGAACAGTTCAACCGAAACAGGATCTGTTCTCTCCAGCAATAGAGACTAAACTGAGCATGTGCAGGACGGTTACCCTCACATAATATGGCCTTGCCAAGACAGTGCAGGAGGGAAGGATCTGTCCATGTAGTGTCAAACAGCCTTTTTATTCAAGGCAGAGGATTAACCCCTCAAGTTTCACAGTGAGTATAACAAGCTTGCTATTCTGCATATACAGACTGATTTTACTGTTGTGGGTTTAGTAACACTTTACGTTACCCTATGCAGAGCTCAGTGAGGAGAGCTCTGAGAGCTTATTGGAGGTAAGGGACACACCCCCTTCACAGAGGAACAGAGCTGAGGCTGTCGATCAGCTGGAGGTCCCCCCGTCACCTTTTTTTCTCTTGGTGTCAGGAAAACTTGTCAGAAGTAATCCATGCTGATAACAGAGGATCGAAGCAGCAGACAAAAGTGACATTTATTGCTCTTAATGAGACAAGTACACACTAGAGCAGTGGTTCTCAACTCCTGTCCTCGGGACCCACTAACAGGCCAGGTTTGCAAGATAACTGAAATACATCACAGGTGATATCATTTGCTGCTCAGTGATTGCAGTATTCTAGTCTGCATCTCCCCAAGGTAATACTTAAATTCTGGCCTGTTAGTGGTTCCTGAGGAATGAAGTTGAGAACCACTGCACTAGAGGGATATGCTTTGTTCATATTTCATATCTGAGGTTTACAACCACTTTAGGTTTGGAGATTATGCTCTTTTGGTATCTAGTTCTTTTTTCTAAAGGAAATAGTGTATTGTAAGTGAGTGCACATTTTGAAGTGCTATTGTAACTTTTACCCAAAAGTAATATTTGTTGTGATTTTGTGTTTTTATTGATCTGGTTTTAAGTTGTCATAATTGTACGCAGATCTGCACATTCTTTAAGGACTAACTGTAAGACATCTGTAGTTGTCACAATTGCTGAATGACACTGATATGATAACCGCAGTGACACCTAAACGTTGCTCTGTTTTTGGTCATTCTGAGCACACTTCACAGATATGCCCTGAGAGGAGCAGTACAATTCTGTTGTTGTGCAGTATTAATAAGCAGGAAGCAAAGCCTGTATATCTAGCGACTAAATATTAACCACTACTATATACATACAGTATATCATTGCAAACTATGCATGGAAAACCTGATTTCTCCATCGAGAATGGGTTAATGATTTGTGTAAACTAAATGGACTTTAGACTAAGCCTGATCATTGTGTAACTGGCTGTTTATAGAATCCCATTTGGAAAAAAAATCAATGTTCTGTTCCTTTTAGATCTGTCATTATTATATTTATATCCAGTTTCCTGCACGCTTGTTTATATGCTTGTGTACACCGTACTGCATCAAATCCACATAATGCTGAACAACACTATCCTAATTTCAGAAAAAAAAGGTATTTCTTTGTGGGGAGGTCCTTATTGTTTCCTGGATTTCCAAGCAAAACTCCTAGGCAAATGGCTAAATGCATAGTTTACATACGTGTCTTATAATTCACCAAAGATCTGTAATTCAGTTCAGATGGTCTTGTGATTTACACAATTTCACTGTCACTGCATAGCGAGGTGGGGGTGGGATGCAATTCGCTCTTATTTCAGCAGTTCGGCTCCTTGTGTTACTTCTGCCTCTAGACGGCTCCTTGGACAATGAGTTGGCATCATCATCATTGATATCCATTGACCACGGAGGTGATTAAAGTAGCAGCAGAGGGATCTTCTAGGCTTTGCCAGTGCCGCAGAGGTATGTAAATCACAAGAGTGGCTGCCCAGAGCTTTAACCACTTCAGCCCCGCAAGGTTTACCCCCCTTCTTGACCAGACCATCTTTTTTGCGATACAGCACTGCATTGCTTTAACTGACAATTGCACGGTTGTGCGACGATGTACCCAAGTAAAATTGATGTCCTTTCTTTTTGCCCACAAATTTCTTTTGGTGGTATTTGATCACCTCTGTGGTTTATATTTTTTCCGCTATAAACACAAAAAGACCGACAATTTTTGAAAAAAAAAACAATATTTTGTTTTAATTTTATTTTTATTATTATCTTTACTAGTAATGGCGGCGATCAGCGTTTTTTTTTTTTTTTTTTGGAGGACTCTGACATTGCGGCAGACAAATCTGACACCTAATTGACACTTTTTGGGGACCAGTGACACCAATACAGTGATCAGTGCTTTAAAAAAATGCACTGTCACTGTACTAATGACACTGGCAGGGAAAGGGTTAATAGGGGCGATCAAGGGGGTTAAATGTGTTCCCCGGGAATGCTTTCTAACTGTGTGGGGGATGCTTTGACTGGGTGAAGGCAGATCTGTGTTCCTGCTTGGCAGAAACACTAGATCTCCATCTTCCCCTCTGACAGAACGGCGATCTGCCTTATTTACATAGGCAGACCACCGTTCTGTCTGCCTCGGGAACGATTGGAGGGTTCTGGCGGATATCTGGTCTGCCGGACCCGCTGATTGACTCCCGCTGTGTCCAATCACAGCAGAAGCGGGTCTCCGGCGCCCGCGCGCCCAGGACCCGGAGAAAGAAATCACGTACGGGTTTGTGATTTTGCGCTTAATGGCCGCCCTGCCGCAGTATATGTACATGGGGCGGTCCTTAAGCGGTTAAACCTTTCAGTGGGTAAAAAGAACCAACCTATGAACTCCCCTGTTTTCTTGTAGGTTAACTGTAAAGGGTCAGTCCACTTAAAATTCAGCATTAGGTGGTTTCACTCTCCAGCATCTACCAAACAGCTTCTTACTATATATATGTCTTGAGGGGCTCTATTGGTGAGTCCTTGGTGCTGCGGCCATTACGAAGGGTTCTCACCAACCCTGTTGGAGTTTTACATTATATAATGGAGAATGTAACAAAAGGAGCTGGAACACACAAACGTGGAGGAAACACACAAAACGTTCAGGTGGACAAGTAAGGAGCCAGGAATTCTGGCACAGAGATCCCACTGTTGGAGTGTCCAATATGCATAAGAAGTTATCTGGAGTCTTCTAGATATGATCATTTTAACAAGGGCTCCTTTTCCTTCTGACTTCTCTTTGGTTGGAGTTTTTTTTTTTTATTTGTACCTGAGCTTTCCTCTAAGTAAAAAAAAATGTTTAAATTGATTTCACTGTTGCAGAGATGCAGCCCAGTCCAAACCTGCCTTTGGTGATCGCAAATGTTACCAGCTGCCTCCTGGAGCAAGAGGACTGGCCAGCAGAGCGGTGGTAAGGACAAAGCAGTAAACTTTTCATATTATATTGTACATTCCTGTTCTGGGAAACTATGGCGTTTCCTGTAAACTATTTTCCTACATACTCCACTAAACCATTAAAATTTAACTAAAAAATGCAGACGCCACACATCCCTGTTACAATATAGAAAGCCGGATTGTACCAGGGAACTCTTCTAGTCTGTCTGACTATAACTACTGATGTCTGTCCAGCTGTCAGTCTCCATCTACCCTAAAATGGAACTTTACCCATAACAACTTGTTAAAAATAATGTTCTTTAGCAAGGAACATACATTCCACGTTAACAATTCTGCTACCAAAATAAGTGTGTGGTGTAAATTGCCTCCAGCATTGCTCCTGTTTCTTCTTGTTGGAGGATGCCATTTTGCTCATGGCCCCTGAACAGCAGTAAATTTTTAGGCTGTCAGTAGATCAGTCTCTACAAATTTGGCACAGTGCCTTTAAATAGAGAGCAACTGAGTATGTGCAGAGCAGGGACAGACAGTGTATTACTGCATTTTAAACACTATAGACACTTATTTTTAATGTTTTACATGGCTATACCTGCAAAAGGGGCCAGCAAGAAGTGTTCCAGCAAGACTTTATTTTCTGACTAAAGTGCCACTTTAGGCCCACCATACAAATTACAGTATGGCTATAAAATCTTTATAAATTGACTAAAGCTGTGTAATATAAGGCCCTGCCTAAACTATCCAATTCATTTGTATCTCATTAGATAGGCCATTGTAATATATAGTTCAATGTGGATGTGTAGTGTGTGGTGAGCCTTACTGTGTGTCTCTTGGTGCCTGTCCATCTGTCCCACTGCATCTGTTTATCTATTGCAGTCGGTTTCTCTGTGAACTGATCTGTCTGTCACAGCACAAGAAGCAAATCTCCTAAGTGCAAAATACAGTACCAGCCAACCAAAATCCATTTTGTACCAGCCTGAGTGCAATAAAATGACATCTGGTTTTCAAAAATGATGGATTTGTACACTTAAAGCAAAGTTCCACCCAAAAATGGAACTTCCACTTTAAGTATTTGTGACCCCCTGACATGCCACATTTGGCATATCATTTTTTTTTTGCTGGGGGAGCGGGTACCTAGTTTTCACAGGTACCCAGCACCCACTTCCTCTCCTGGTGCCGGGCCAAAGTTCACCTCTCCCCCCTCCCTCCATGCAATCTTCTGGGACTTGTCACAGGTTCTAGAAGATTGCCCAGCCATTCACAACGTGCAGACGTTGTGTGAAGACACAGCCGGGCGCCCACGATTGCAATGCCGGTGCCGCAGAGTGGAGGGGGAGGGAAGTGAGACTTCGGGAGGCCGCATCACTGGACCGTGGGACAGGAGAGTATCTGTCTATTTAAAAGTCTGCTACACTTTTTTTTGTAGCTGCTGACTTTTAAATGGGTGGAACGCCACTTTAAGGGGAACTTTAGACCAAAGTGTGAAGGCTGCTATTGCGGACCTCTGTGTAGGAAGATGCTAGTTGCCTGGCTGTCATGTTGATAGAGTAGCTTTGGACAGTTCAATAAGCTCTACTTGTTAAGGATCAGTGACTCACAAGATCAGCTTGACAGCCAGATAACTTGGGTTTTCAGAGCAGGTTAGCAATAGCAACTTTCATATTTCTTTCAAGTTTCACTTTAATGCTTTCCTCCTTCTAGTTTATAGAATGTCTGTCTGCTTTCTAGGGAATTATATTATTGTTGTTTTTATTACTATCATTCTTCCTTTTTTTATCTATCCATTTAGAAATGCAGTCAGCCTGCAATCTGGTGCATTTATGTTACTACAACCACTTTTCTCATCTTTAAAATTTACAGCAGATAGTACTTTATTGCTTTCTGTAAACATTAGTGTAAGCATTTCTGCTATATTGATGCATGAGGCTGTTATGTGATGTGTCTGCACAGGACCGCGATGTACGAGAAGGAGCAGACATGTTAATGGTGAAGCCAGGAATGCCATATCTGGACCTGGTGAGAGAAGTGAAAGACAAGGTAAGGAGGAGCATATAATCCTTTCCTGTTCAGTATGAAATTAAAAAAGTTTTTAGCCGGAGTTGGACTTTAGGGCAAAGCAACACCCCTGCCCCCCCCTTCCCAACAACAATATACTCCCCTTTCCTTTACTCCTCCTCTGCTTTGTTTAGGGCTTGGAGCCGAAGACAGTGTGTTACTTCCAGGCATGTAATTTGCTCCAGTGGCTGGTAGCTTATAAAAGGCTTTCCTCTCTGAACCTAAGGGTGGGGGAGGAAAAGCTGCTGGGGAGGGCCAACCTAAAGTGGATCTAAAGGCAGAATGTTTTTTTTTACTTTAAGGGATTCTATCCATTAAGTTAAAAAAACCTTCTGGGTGCAGCTCTCCCCTCCCCCAGCTCTCCCTTTTACTCACCTGAGCCCCATCCCGATGCATCCATGTACAGGAGAGTAGCCGCTCCCTCGTCTTTCTTTTCTCATTGGCACACAAAGCAGTGAGAGCCATTGGCTCCTGCTGCTGTCAATCACAGCCAATAAGGTGAGAGTGGGGGGTGGGGCTGGACCGTGTGTGCGTGCGTGCGTGCGTGCGTGCGTGTGCGTGTGTGCGGACAATGTCCATTTAGAGGAGCTTGGGAGCAAGCCTGCTTGAGTCTTGCTATTGGTGGCACTCGGAGCCAGGACTGCGGGCAGGGGACACAAAAAAGGAGATTGGGATTGCTCTGTGCAAAACTATTGCACAGAGCAGACAATAAAAGACATAAAGACATAAAGTTAAGTTCACCTTTCGTAATATATTCAGGATGTAACATGTTACGAACAAACTGGCCCCTGATTCCCCACTGGGACAGCTAGCAGGGATATCCTCCCCCACTAGCTGTCACAATTTAAAAAAAAAAAACGCTCCGCCCGGCCATGCCGCTCAGTCACAGTCTTCTGTGAATGGAGAACTACAAGTCCCAGCAGCCTTTGCAGCTGTTGGCTTGTAATTTTCAGTGAACTACCACAGCACTGTATGGCGCTGTGGTAGTTCACTGAATCTTCCTATCAAATTGTATCTGCCTCCAGGTTAGCAGGAGGCTTGCATGGCACCAGCGCTCTGCTGATCGTGTGTGCAATGTTTTAGAAGCTCCAGAACCAAAAATTTATAAATGCGCTTTTTTTTTTTTTTTTTTTTTTTTTACCTGCAAAAAAATGTGCATTTATTTTTTTTTTTGTTAAAAGGTGAACTTATCCTTTAAATTACAACCTGAAGAATCACTTTAAAGTGAACCTGTTGCTTTGTCCTGCATGGGCAGAGTGAACATTTTTTGGCTTGTTGCTGAATATGGGGCGAGATTGAATAAAATAAGGTGTCCCATTGTCTCACAGGGCCCTTCTGCAGTAACATAAACATGTCAACCTATAAATGTTACCTCACCCTGTAATGTAATGCTCTATGTCACTTTTTCCATTGATATTTTTCAGCACCCTGACCTCCCGCTTGCTGTGTATCATGTATCTGGGGAATACGCCATGCTTTGGCACGGCGCAAAGGCTGGGGCTTTTGACCTAAAAGTGGCAGTATTGGAGGCCATGACTGGATTCCGCAGAGCGGGTAAGGGCAAATTCATACCAACTTATCCTGGCTGAAAGGTTTTCAATAATGTCCCTACTTGCTGCTAACCCAATGCGTTGCATTCTTTTTTTTTTTCCGCAACGGGTCTTAGTATCCAAGATGTTCGCAAACTGTTACCAGAAATGTAATTCCAGAAAAAAATACTCTTCTTTGTGCAAGGAAAAATAACAATGGTTTGCTGGACTTTATCTCTAACTGCTAGGTTCATGTGCATAAATTTGAATCTTGGCTCTACTGTAGGTGGTCCTTCCTGCTTTGCATGTTGTAGGTATGAACCAGAAAAGAAAAGCAATAGAAGCTTACTTTGTTCTAATGCTGTATGAGCTGAGCTGATATGATTTAGTGGAGGAACTGGTACATGGTTTGTGAGGGTTGCAGGCTCTGGCTGTTGATTGGTTATATATTCCATTTCTCTTCTACAGGTGCAGAAATCATCATCACATATTACGTTCCTCAGCTTCTCAAATGGATAAAGGAGTTGTGATGTCATAATGGAATGAGCCAGAATTCGGAATGACCCCTGAGGCTGTACACTAATTATCTAAGCTCCTGGCACCTAAACATGGCATTTATGCTGCTGCAGTCCTTATGTTCCGTATGAAACAGAGGACTGTGTTTTTACTACAAATGTGTATTAATGTTTTTTGTTTTATTGTTCAAACACTGAAGAGTAAATCTAATAGTTCTTTGGTGCTTTTTAATGGTGGCCATACATGCTTCGATTTTACTATTGATCAAAATAACTAAACAGTCAAACGATTGAATGACCATAACTTCCTTTATGATCAATTTAGATCGGACTTGAGCAAACCTGAGACAATCGGCCAGGGTGGAAAATTATTGATCATGCAGCATTGATCGACAAAGCTTAGATACTGTGGTCATAATTTTGATTGCATTTTGACCGATCGGGTTATGGAATTGCATGGGAAATTTAGAGATGAGATCAATAATTTACAATTGTATCTTCTCACTATTGATCAAAATCTACTTCCCCATGTGTTATATCAATTGAATGGGTTGTTGACTATAGAATGATTATTCCTATCTGCACAGATCAATCAGACAAGAAATTGATCATTTGTTGAAGCGTGTGCGGCCATCAGAAGTGTACCTGTCTCGGCTATACAATGGGCACAGCCAGTTTAAACAGTATTCTGGGGAGAGTGCAGCCTACAAGAATGCAAACTGCAGTCAGCACCTTTGAATTTATTGATAGGTTGCATATCCATTTGACCGCCAACATGTCTGCCACCTTTCCCTGTAGGTGACAGGTACACTTTAAATAGGACATAGGCGGTAACTTAATATTAGATTTCACGTTGAGATTTAAGCTCTTAGTTTATATATTTTGTTAGATGTTTAAATTTGTTTTAAAAAATGCAAGCCTAGGCTCTGGGCAGTTTATATATTATCCAGATTGCTTTTGTGTAATGTTTTACTATAACATATCCATCCTAAAAGGTGGTTATGTAGTGCTATAGAGAACCTGTGCTGTATACATGCAGAGCAAACCAAAGCAACTAGTTGATGACAACTTTCCTCCTGCACCTTCCTCACTCTCCCTTACCCCCCCCAAGCTGTTTTACTTCTAAAAACTGAAGAGTTTAACCCCCTTTTTTTTTTTTTTTTTCTCTGGTTATGGGGGAACATGTCACTCGCTCCCATTCCTCCTACATGACAGCGTTGTTGCTTGGCTTCAGCTAGGACCAAATTTGTAACTTGCTCAAAGCCTCTTCTCGCCCCTGGAATTGAACAAAACTACGGGGGGGGGGGGGCTCGGGGTAAAGGGACAGTAAGTATAAGATGCTGTGGAGGGAAGATTTAAGTTAACTTGCTTTGGCCTGCATGGTCAGAAGAGAAGATAACAAGTGCCTATAGTTTGTTATGCTGGACCTGAAGTGTCTCATACTATGCAGACATCACTGTATGCAGTCAGTTCACGGATTATTAAAAATACTGCAAGAAGAGCTAACTGGCGTGCGGCTGATATTTTTTCCCATTTTTAGTGAAGAGTGGAGACAGACTGTAGGTTGTCCATGTGCAGGACAGCCCGGATTTGATTGGTGCTATGGATTTGTGTGTTTTGTACTAAGAAGTGTCTGCATTCTCCTACAGCACCCTAATCGGCTCTACTCTTGTTCCTGGGCAGATTTGAAAATGAAAGGGTTAACCTAGTCACCATGAGTAACACAAGCCATTCTTATCTTAGACATTAAAGCAAGAGCAGCAACTTCTGATACATGAGTAGGGTGTGTCCGTGTTTTGCTGCCCCACCTTTCTCACATACAGTATCTTCTCATCAGAGAGAGGCGGGTGCCCAAATTACAGAATGTTGTGTGCCTGAAGCCTGGAAGCAAAAGTAGGAGATTATGAAAACAGGTGGACAGACAGGAATAGCAGGCATTGGGGCTGATTTACTAAAACTGGAGATTGCAAAATCTGGTGCAGCTGTGCATGGTAGCCAATCAGTTTCTAACATCAGATCATTCAATTAAGCTTTAACAAAAAAAAAATGGAAGCTGATTGGCTACCATGCACAGCTGTACCAGATTTTGCACTCTCCAGTTTCAGCAAGTCAATTCAGTGGGGGTTATTTATTAAAGCTGGACCATGCAAATTCTGGTGCAAAGCTGGTCAAAGCAAGACTGACTTTAAGGGAACCTGTCACACCTGAGGCAGCCACTGCTGACTCTTGGTAGTTCTGGTTTTCAGCATCACTTACTGCAACATACACAAGTTATATGCATTAGCAGCTTTTTTTTTTTTTTTTTTTTAAATAGTTATTTTACACTGGAGGGAACTGTACATTTTTCTATGTCTCCTCCAGAGGAGGGATGGTACTACTTGCTGCTTATTGGGAACAAGTAGGGATATTTTTCTGATCACCTACTACACTGAGAACATAAAAGGGGCTACCTGGGTCCACAATGGGAACACTACTAAGCCAGATACAGGTATATTTAACTTCCAGCTACATTAAAGTGGACCTTCACCCTAAACCAACAATCATTTTGGCCCTGCCTCCTCTCCCCCTCTCTCCAACATTTGGATATTATTTTTATTTTAACTTTAACCACTTAAGGACCGAGCCTCTCTTTGAGATTTGTTGTTTACAAGTTAAAAACAGGGTTTTTTTTGCTAGAAAATTACTTGGAACCCCCAAACATTAAACATTTTTTTTCTAACACCCTAGAGAATAAAATCACGGTCGTTGCAATACTTTCTGTTACACCGTATTTGCGCACTTACAAACGCACTTTTTTTGGTAAAAAATACAATTTTTGAATTAAAAAAATAAGACAGCAGTAAAGTTAGCCCAATTTTTTAATATATTGTGAAAGATAATATTACGCCGAGTAAATTGATACCCAACATGTCACGCTTCAAAATTGTGGCCGCTCGTGGAATGGCCACAAACTTTTACCCTTATAAATCTCCATAGGTGACATTTAAAAAATTCTACAGGTTGCATGTTTTAAGTTACAGAGGAGGTCTAGGGCTAGAATTATTGCACTCCCTCTACCGATCACGGCGATACCTCACGTGTGGTTTGAATACCGTTTTTATATGCGGGCACTACTCGCGTATGCATTTGCTTCTGCACGCGAGCTCGGCAGGATGGGGCGCGTTTAAAAAATTTTTTTTTTCTTATTTATTTTACCTTTTTATTTTTACACTGTTCTTTTTAAAAAAAAAATTCTGTCACTTTTATTCCTATTACAAGGAATGTAAACATCCCTTTGTAATAGAAAAAAAAACATGACAGGAGCTCTTAAAGGGGTTGTAAAGGTAATTTTTTTTTTTTTTTTTTTTTTTTAAATAACAAACATGTTATACTTACCTTCACTGTGCAGCTCGTTCTGCACAGAGTGGCCCCGAACCTGGTCTTCTGGGGTCCCTCGGTGGCTGTTTTAGCTCCTCCCCGCAAGCATTTACCACCTTAATGCGAGCTCCCTCGCATGGTGGTTAGTGCTTGCGGGCGCGCTCCCGTGATACAGCCGGCGGCTATAGCCGCTCGCTGTATCACTCGGCCCGGCGCGCCGCGTCATCGGATGTGATTGACAGCAGCGCGAGCCAATGGCTGCGCTGCTTTCAATCCATCCACTGCAGCCAATCAGCGACCAGGCTGAGCTGCAATGAAGATGACGAGGACGAGCAGCGAAGATTCGAGGCGTCAGGTAAGTAAAACGGGGGGGCTGGGGGCGGCGGTACTGTCAAAAGTTTTTTCACCTTTAATGCATAGAATGCATTAAGGTGAAAATTTTTTTACCTTTACAACCCCTTTAACCACTTCAGCCCCGGAAGGTTTTACCCCCTTCCTGACCAGAGCACTTTTTACAATTCAGCACTGCGTCGCTTTAACTGCTAATTGCGCGGTCATGCAATGCTCTACCCAAACGAAATTTGCGTCCTTTTCTTCTCACAAATAGAGCTTTCTTTTGATGATATTTGATCACCTCTGCCGTTTTTATTTTTTGCGCTATACACGGAAAAAGACCGAAAATTTTGAAAAAAAATGATATTTTCTACTTTTTGTTCTAAAAAAAATCCAATAAACTCAATTTTAGTCATACATTTAGGCCAAAATGTATTCGGCCACATGTCTTTGGTAAAAAAAATGTCAATAAGCGTATATTTATTGGTTTGCGCAAAAGTTATAGCGCCTACAAACTAGGGTACATTTTCTGGAATTTACACAGCCTTTAATTTATGACTGCCTATGTCGTTTCTTGAGGTGCTAAAATGGCAGGGCAGTACAAAACCCCCACAAATGACCCCATTTTGGAAAGTAGACACCCCAAGGAATTTGAGAGGCATGTTGAGCCCATTGAATATTCATTTTTTTTTTGTCCCAAGTGATTGAATAATGACAAAAAAAAAAAAAATTACAAAAAGTTGTCACTAAATGATATATTGCTCACACAGGCCATGGGCATATGTGGAATTGCACCCCAAAATACATTTAGCTGCTTCTCCCGAGTATGGGGATACCACATGTGTGGGACTTTTTGGGAGCCTAGCCACGTACGGGGCCCCGAAAACCAATCACTGCCTTCAGGATTTCTAAGGGCGTACATTTTTGATTTTACTCCTCACTACCTATCACAGTTTTGAAGGCCATAAAATGCCCAGATGGCATAAAACCCCCCCAAATGACCCCATTTTGGAAAGTAGACACCCCAAGCTATTTGCTTTGAGGCATGTTGAGTCCATGGAATGTTTTATATTTTGACACAAGTTGCGGGAAAGTGACAAATTTTTTTTTTTTTTTTTTGCACAAAGTTGTCACTAAATGATATATTGCTCACACAGACCATGGGCATATGTGGAATTGCACCCCAAAATACATTTAGCTGCTTCTCCTGAGTATGGGGATACCACATGTGTGAGACTTTTTGGGAGCCTAGCCGCGTACGGGGCCCCGAAAACCAATCACTGCCTTCAGGATTTCTAAGGGCGTACATTTTTGATTTTACTCCTCACTGCCTATCACAGTTTCGGAGGCCATGGAATGCCCAGGTGGCACAAACCCCCCCCCCAAATGACCCCATTTTGGAAAGTAGACACCCCAAGCTATTTGCTGAGAGGCATGGTGAGTATTTTGCAGCTCTCATTTGTTTTTGAAAATAAAGAAAGACGAGAAAAAAATTTTTTTTTTTTCTTTTTTCAATTTTCAAAACTTTGTGACAAAAACTGAGGTCTGCAAAATACTCACTATACCACTCAGCAAATAGCTTGGGGTGTCTACTTTCCAAAATGGGGTCATTTGGGGGGGTTTTTTGCCACCTGGGCATTCCATGGCCTCCGAAACTGTGATAGGCAGTGAAGAGTGAAATCAAAAATTTACGGCCTTAGAAAGCCTGAAGGCGGTGCTTGGTTTTTGGGGTCCCGTACGCGGCTAGGCTCCCAAAAAGTCTCACACATGTGGTATCCCCGTACTCAGGAGAAGCAGCAGAATGTATTTTGGGGTGTAATTTCACATATTCCCATGGCATGTTTGAGCAAAATATCATTTAGTGACAACTTTGCGCAAAAAAAAATAAAAAAAATAAAAAATTGTCTCTTTCCCGCAACTTGTGTCACAATATAAAATATTCCATGGACTCGACATGCCTCTCAGCAAATAGCTTGGGGTGTCTACTTTCCAAAATGGGGTCATTTGGGGGGGTTTTGAACTGTCCTGGCATTTTATGCACAACATCTAGAGGCTTATGTCACACATCACCCACTCTTCTAACCACTTGAAGACAAAGCCCTTTCTGACACTTATTGTTTACATAAAAAAATAATTTTTTTTTGCAAGAAAATTACTTTTAACCCCCAAACATTATTTTTTTTTTAAAGAAAATGCCCTACAGATTAAAATGGTGGGTGTTTCATTTTTTTTTTTCACACAGTATTTGCGCAGCGATTTTTCAAACGCATTTTTTGGGGAAAAACACACTTTTTTTACATTTTAATGCACTAAAACACACTATATTGCCCTAATGTTTGGTGAAATAAAAAAGATGATCTTAGGCCGAGTACATGGATACCAAACATGACATGCTTTAAAATTGCGCACAAACGTGCAGTGGCGACAAACTAAATACATTTTTAAAAGCCTTTAAAAGCCTTTACAGGTTACCACTTTAGATTTACAGAGGAGGTCTACTGCTAAAACTACTGCCCTCGATCTGGCCTTCGCGGTGATACCTCACATGCATGGTGCAATTGCTGTTTACATTTGACGCCAGACCGACGCTTGCGTTCGCCTTAGCGCGAGAGCAGGGGGGACAGGGGTGCTTTTTTTTTTTTTTTTTTTTTTTTTTTTTTTTTTTTTTTTTTTCATTATTATTATTATTTTTTTATCTTATTTTTAAACTGTTCCTTTCATATTTTTTTTTTAAATCATTTTTATTGTTATCTCGGGGAATGTAAATATCCCCTATCATAGCAATAGGTAGTGACAGGTACTCTTTTTTGCAAAAATTGGGGTCTATTAGACCCTAGATTTCTCCTCTGCCCTCAAAGCATCTGACCACGCCAAGATCGGTGTGATAAAATGCTTTCCCAATTTCCCAATGGCGCTGTTTACATCCGGCGAAATCTAAGTCATAAAATGCTCGTAGCTTCCGGTTTCTTAGGCCATAGAGATGTTTGGAGCCACTCTGGTCTCTGATCAGCTCTATGGTCAGCTGGCTGAATCACCGGCTGCATTCTCAGGTTCCCTGTTGAGACAGGAGAGCCAGAGAAAAACACGGAAGACGTTGGGGGGGGGGGGGCATTCCCTCCCACTGCTTGTAAAAGCAGTCTAGAGGCTAATTAGCCGCTAGGATTGCTTTTACATGAAAGCTGACCGCTGGCTGAAAAGAATGATACCAAGATGATACCTAAACCTGCAGGCATCATTCTGGTATAACCACTCAAAGTCGTGAATGGCGTACCTGAAGACAAAAAAATGGTTAACAATAAAGCACAGTAAACGGTAAGGTATAAAAAATTGCATACCTGAAAAGCAAACATGATAAAACATAATAACAATAAAACATTGCAGAATAGAATACAGTAAAAAAGAGCAGAACAATAGAGAGAGAATAGAGAGAGAGAGAACAATAAAACGCCAACTATTTTTTTTTTTTTTTATATTTTTGTTTGTGTTTTTTTTTTTTTTTTTCACTTTTTTTTGTAACTAACTTTTATAACTGTAACCGGTTCCAGGTTCGGGTCTCTCAAAATGCGATGGCATCTTGGGAGACCCTGTGAAAGTGTGTCCTAGTCTGTGCAATGCTGTACCCTACGCTAATAGTCAACTAGTGAATGGTAGCATTCAAAACATTCACCAATGCAAAGACCAGGATTGTCCGGACAGGAGGGACAATAATAGCGGGTGTCACGCCTATATCCGCGCTTGCTGCAGACACAACATCTTTTTTGGGGGGGTTCGCTGGGTAGGGGTACTCGGGAGGACATATAAATGCCTCTCATGCAGCTGACTGAATTTGGTTGGGGATGTGAATGGGGGAAGTACGGGCGCTGCAGAAGCGGTGGGTTCCCAATTAGGATTGGCGAATGCAGCAGGAAGGGCACTATGGGCACGACGGTCCTGTGTTTGTCTTTTTGGTGGCAGCGGGACACTACTTGTGCTTGCCACCTCACCAGCTTGAACTGCACTTATGGGACTCGCCACGTCACCACGTGTTACTGCAGTGCTGGTTTGACTACGACCGGGGTGTACTAGGCCGCTGGCGCTTGCCAGTTCACCAAAACGCTACCAAAAAATCTGTTGGCGATCGCAGGGATCAGGCCTGACTCTGCGAACGCTGCAGTTATGCGTTTTAGTCTTTTGTAAGTGACAGTGATCGATCGATACTGCACTTGGGTGGGCTGGGCTGGGCTGGGCCGGGCGGAGGGGCAAAACGCAGGTGCTAGCAGGTATCTGGGCTGATCCCGCTAACACTGCGTGTTTGGGAACCCTAAACTGCTGGGGACGCTAGTATAGATCTGATCGGATCAGGTATTGATCCGATCAGATACTATACCACTAAGGGAGGTGTATGCTGCGTGCGTGGGTGTTAGCGGTACTGGCGCTAATCTGACGCTGCCTGGGGCTGGTGCTTGCCAGTTCACCAAAACGCTACCAAAAAAACTGTTAGCGATCGCAGGGATCAGGCCTGACTCTGCGAACGCTGCAGTTATGCGTTTAGTGTTTTGTAAGTGACAGTGATCGATCGATACTGCACTTGGGTGGGCTGGGCTGGGCCGGGCGGAGGGGCAAAACGCAGGTGCTAGCAGGTATCTGGGCTGATCCCGCTAACACTGCGTTTTTGGGAACCCTAAACTGCTGGGGACGCTAGTATAGATCTGATTGGATCAGATATTGATCCGTTCAGATACTATACCACTAAGGGAAGCGTATGCTGCGTGCGTGGGTGTTAGCGGTACTGGCGCTAATCTGACGCTGCCTGGGGCGACGCATATCACCGCCGGGCGATCGGGGGGCTAAACCTTTATTCGGTAATAAACGGCGGGTGCCCTGACACTATAAAAAATAAACGAACTAACCAGCGTCACCCGTAACGGTTATACGGTGATCAGTGGTGAAAGGGTTAACTAGGGGGCAATCAAGGGGTTAAAACATTTATTGGATAGTATATGGGGGTCCCTGTCGCTATAAAACGCTGACGGTGAACCTAAATATTTACGTCCCTAACTAGCGTCACCAGCGACACTAATACAGCGATCAGAAAAATGATCGCTTAGCAACACTGGTGACAGGGGGTGATCAAGGGGTTAAAACTTTATTAGGGGGGTTAGGGGGGTACCCTAGACCTAAAGGGGGCCTAACACTCACTGCCCTAACACACTAACTGACACAAACTGACACCAATACAGTAATCAGAAAAAAAAAAAAAAAAAAAAAAAAAAAAACCTGCTTGGTGTCAGTTTGTGACAGGGGGGTGGGGTGATTGGGGGGGGATCGGGGGGCGATCGGGGGGGGGGATCGGGGTGTAATGTGTGCCTGGCATGTTCTACTGTGTGTGTGTGTGTGTTTGGTGCACTCACATAGATGTCTTCTCTCCTCGGGCCGGAACGGAAAATACCGAGCCGAGGAGAAATGACATCATTTCCTCTGCCTCTGTGTACAATACAGAGGCAGGGAAATGATCCCATTGGCTGGGAGCGATCGCGAGGGGGGGGGCCACGAATGGATGGCCTCCCCCTCACCACCGATCGACATTTGCCGACCGCCGCAGGCACCGGGGGGGGGGGGGTCCGATCGGACCCCCCACCCGCGGGCAGGCAGGGACGTACAGGTAAGCCCTTTTGCCTGCCCGTGCCGCTTTGTCGACGTACATCGTCGTGCGGCGGTCGGCAAGTGGTTAAATATGAGATCTGGGGTCAAAAAGACCTCAGATCTCATATTTACATCGGTAAGCCGTGGAGGTCACCAGAGCGGGGGCCTTCCACCGTTGATGAAAGTGATCTCATCGAGATCCGCCACAGAGACCACTCTTATCGGAAAGCAGACCGCCGGCCGAAGAAGAGGATACCGGGGTTATGGCAGCTAGCTGCTGCCATAACAACAATATTCCTCTTCAAAGTTAGGACGTATATCGACGTGTGGCGGTCCGGAAGTTTTTAGCAACTCTTTAGCAAGTCTTCCTCACCTAGGCAAGAATAATGTTTGTTCCCCAGACACCCCCACCCTGGATTCTGTCGATGTGCCACAGGGCTTTGTGTCCTGGAAGAGCTTTACAGCACATCTGTGTGCATTCCATCTGCATTTAGATGGGCCTGGTATGGAATTCCCAAAGCTCAAAGTGTCCGCACATGTGCGGAGAAAAAACCCTATGCGTGCGCAGATGAGCAGCAGGACTGTCCTGGGACCTAAAGATTGAATGGAGCTGTTCAGCACATCTCTGCATGCAAAAAAATAACAAAGATGAGGGTGAAAAGGGGGGCTGAAGTTCCTCGTTAGGGGATGCAAAACCGTGTTCCCTTGGAAAGCGTTTCATGGTTTTGTTACACTGTAGCCCTGATCAGTCACCAGGGGGAGCTGTGCCTTTTTGAAATGCTTTATTGTGTTGTTATTACCGGTAATATCAAGACGTTTGACATTCAAAAGGTGAACACTACAAAACCCTCACAACTTTGAAAACTGATTTGTTAAGCTGAAAACCTTATGTAACAGACGCACAACTGCTCTTGTGTTTCCTTCGTTTTCACTACAGTACTGTGCTGCTTAAATCAAATCTGTGCTTTGTAACAACCAAGGAAAAGTAGTGGGTTCGTTTTAAGCCCCCTTCCCAGTACTATATATACAAATTTTGTCTCTAATGCTGGACATACATGTTGCAGTTTTACTATACAATTAGCTTTGGATCCACCAAAATGACATATTACATGGGCCAACCTTAACAGTCCATTTGATTTCTGTCCATTCTTTAAATAGGTTTGTGGATCAAAATGCACAATTGGATTACAACATGTATGGACAGTTTAAGATCTTGGCAACCTCACAGACTTGTGCTTCCCTAGGCAGACCTGCAATGAATATATAGGTGATGATTGGCTGCTTTTGTTTTGGTACCAGTTTGACCTGATCGTAGCAAAAAGCAAACAATCATCTGATATGGTAGTTGTGTTTATACGACTTAATACCTATGTCACTTTTTCCTGTGACCAGGGAAAGCTCAGTGTGCCTTTTTAAAAGCTTACCCCACCAAAAATAACAATACAGCCATTGGTAGGCCTGATGCCACGACTGCAGCTGTGCCTGTACATTGGTTTGCATACAATAAATTCTGCTTTTGATTTTTTCTTCTGTAAGCCACATACTACACTACATATAGTACAAATCATTCAAAGCACTAATGAAGCCACTATGTTTTTATTTTGGATACAGAAGAACAATAATCTACTTTTATTTCCAGTTTTGGTGTCTCGTTCATTTATGTGTGATTATAAGAATGTTTGTTTTTGAATATAATTTTTTTTTTTTTTTAATGTACTAATTATTTTAAAGCTGGGTTCCACCCAAAAGTGGAACTTCCGCTTTAAGCACTCCCCCTCCCCGACATGCCACATTTGGCATGTTTTTTTTTTTTTTTTTGGGTGGGGGTGGGGGTAACTAGTCTTGACAGGTAATCAGCTCCCACTTCTGCTCACGCCGCCTAGGCGACTCCTCCTCTCCCCCCTCCCTCCCTGCAATCTTCTGAGACACGTCACAGGTCCCAGAAGATTGCCCAGCCATTCAGGACATGCAGCGCGACTCTGAAGCCGCAAGCTGTCACAGCCGGGTGCCCACACTTGCAATGCCGGCGCGGCGGAGAAGAGAGGGAGAGAAACGAGGCTTCGGGCGGCCGCATCGCTGGACTGTGGGACAGGTGACTGTGTGTTTATTAAAAGTCAGCAGCTACATTTTTTGTAGCTGCTGACTTTTAATAAACAATAAAACGAGTGGAACTCCACTTTAGGCGAACCTGCTATGAAAATGAAACCACTCCCCCTGTGCTGGGCACCCTCTGCTTCCTAAACATGGGCTGGGCTTGGATGGTTAGTTAGATTCCTCTATGCACACAAGTGAAGTCTAAATTCAAAATTTAGCCAGTCCATGATGAATTGGCCAAATATTATTCTGTCTGCCCAGCATAACTGTTGATCCTTTCCTTGCAACTACTTAGTCAAAATCATGAGACTTCTGGAAAGGGAAAGTAAGGATGGGAGGAGTCTTCAGTCCTGTATATACTTCAAGTTGGAAAGTCAAGTTTACACTGGGCTTCTTCTTCCCTCTCCCAGGGGTGAACAGAGCAGTGGCAAAGCTAAAGGAAGATGAGTATGCACAGCTGGTGTGGTTAACATTCAAATGAACCTGTGGAAGAGGAAAGTCTCGACGGACACACTCTGCTTCAATCACCTTTTATTGGTTCCAAATATTAAAACGACAATCTATACAGCAAATGTTAGTTAAAAAAACACATCATCTAACGCGTTTCACACCTTTCCTGTTGCTTAATCATGGCTGATGAATGGACACACAAAGCTGCAGCTCGGGTGCCCCCCTAAATGAGCTGCTTGCTATGGGGGCACTCAATGGGAGAGAGGGGCCAGGAGCACCGACATGGGACCCGAGAAGAGGAAGATCTGGGCTGTTCTGTGTAAAACCAATTGCACAGAGCAGGTACGTATAACATGTTTGTTATTTTTAAACAAACAAAAAAAATGAGACTTTAGCATCTTTTTATGACATCATGTGGGGTTCTTCCCTCTCACAGCAGCTTTCATTTTTTTGAAATTGCAAGGATCTGTGAATGAATGGACTACAAGTCCTGCCTGCCAGCCACTGCAGCAGATGGACTTGGAGTTCTCAAGGGAACACAATTATGGTAAACAGCGCACTCGTAGTCCATTGTCACTTTCCCCAGCTTTTCAACTGAAAGCCAAACAGAAAACTGGAGGAACAGCCTGCAGGAGACTGGAAATGCACCCATGATCAGTGGATTGCCGGCGCAATGCTTTACAGGCTCCTATGAAAAAAAACGTAATGAACACATTTTTTCCAGTAAGCATACAGTACTGTGAGAAAGTTTTAGGAAGGTGTGAAGAAATACTTTAAAGAATAAATGCTTTCAAAAATATATATATTTTAGTTTATTTTTTTATCAATTTACCAAATGCAATGTAAAGCTGGCCATACACCTATAGATTATCTGCAGATTTTCTATGGTTAGATGGAAAAAGTGCAACAGATTTCTCCATGTTCGCTAAACTGTGTGGATGGAGAAATCTCCAACTTTTTCCATCTAACCATAGAAAATCTGCAGATAATCTATAGGTGTATGGCCAGCTTTATTGAACAGAAGAAAAATCTAAATCAAATCTGTATTTGGTGTGACCACCCTTTACCTTGAAAACAGCATCAATTCTTCTAGGTACACTTGCACACAGTTTTTGAAGGAACTTAGCAGATAGGTTGTTCCAAACATCTTGGAGAACCAATCACAGATCTTCTGTGGATGTAGGCTGCCTCAAATTCTTCTGTCTCTTTGTGTAATCCCTGGCAGACTCTATGATGTTGAGATCAGGGCTCTGTGGGGACCAAATCATCACTCCCAGGGCTACTTTTTCTTCTTTACACTGAAGATGGTTCTTAACCACTTGACGACCGCCTCACGCCGATGTACGTCGGCAAAGTGGCACGGACAGGCAAAATCACGTACAGGGTACGTGATTTGCCTTCCGCGGGTGGGGGGTCCGATCGGACCCCCCCCCGGTGCCCGAGGCGGTCGTCTTTTGTCCAGCGGCGATCGGTGATGAGGGGGAGACCATCCGTTCGTGGCCCCCCCCTCGCGATCGCCGCCGGCCAATCGAATCATTCCTTTGCTGCTGTATGCTAAACAGCAGCAAAGGAAATGATGTCATCTCTCCTTGGCTCGGTAATTTCCGTTCCGGCCCGAGGAGAGAAGACTTCACTGTGAGTGCACCAACACTACACACACAGTAGAACATGCCAGGCACACAAAACACCCCGATCCCCCCCCCCGATCGCCCCCTGATCCCCCCCCAATCACCCCCCCCCCCCCCCTGTCACAAACTGACACCAGCAGTTTTTTTTTTTTTCCTGATTACTGCATAGTGTCAGTTTGTGACAGTTAGTGTGTTGGGGCAGTCAGTGTTAGGCCCCCTTTAGGTCTAGGATACCCCCCTAACCCCCCTAATAAAGTTTTAACCCCTTGATCACCCCCTGTCACCAGTGTCGCTAAGCGATCATTTTTCTGATCGCTGTATTAGTGTCACTGGTGACGCTAGTTAGTGAGGTAAATATTTAGGTTCGCCGTCAGCGTTTTATAGCGTCAGGGACCCCCATATACTACCTAATAAATGTTTTAACCCCTTGATTGCCCCCTAGTTAACCCTTTCACCACTGATCACCGTATAACCGTTACGGTTGACGCTGGTTAGTTTGTTTATTTTTTATAGTGTCAGGGCACCCGCCGTTTATTACCGAATAAAGGTTTAGCCCCCCGATCGCCCGGCGGTGATATGCGTCGCCCCAGGCAGCGTCAGATTAGCGCCAGTACCGCTAACACCCACGCACGCAGCATGCGCCTCCCTTAGTGGTATAGTATCTCAACGGATCAATATCTGATCCGATCAGATCTATACTAGTGTCCCCAGCAGTTCACGGTTCCCAAAAACGCAGTGTTAGCGGGATCAGCCCAGATACCTGCTAGCACCTGCGTTTTGTGCCTCCGCCCAGCCCAACCAAGTGCAGTATCGATCGATCACTGTCACTTACAAAACACTAAACGCATAACTGCAGCGTTCGCAGAGTCAGGCCTGATCCCTGCGATCGCTAACAGTTTTTTTGGTAGCATTTTGGTGAACTGGCAAGCACCAGCCCCAGGCGTCAGGTTAGCGCCAGTACCGCTAACACCCACGCACGCAGCATACGCCTCCCTTAGTGGTATAGTATCTGTACGGATCAATATCTGATCCGATCAGATCTATACTAGCGTCCCCAGCAGTTTAGGGTTCCCAAAAACGCAGTGTTAGCGGGATCAGCCCAGATACCTGCTAGCACCTGCGTTTTGCCCCTCCGCCCAGGCGAGCCCAGCCCACCCAAGTGCAGTATCGATCGATCACTGACACTTACAAAACACTAAACGCATAACTGCAGCGTTCACAGAGTCAGGCCTGATCCCTGCGATCGCTAACAGTTTTTTTGGTAGTATTTTGGTGAACTGGCAAGCACCAGCCCCAGGCAGCGTCAGGTTAGCGCCAGTACCGCTAACACCCACGCACGCAGCATACACCTCCCTTAGTGGTATAGTATCTGATCGCATCAATATCTGATCCGATCAGATCTATACTAGCGTCACCAGCAGTTTAGGGTTCCCAAAAACGCAGTGTTAGCGGGATCAGCCCAGATACCTGCTAGCACCTGCGTTTTGCCCCTCCGCCCGGCCCGGCCCAGCCCACCCAAGTGCAGTATCGATCGATCACTGTCACTTACAAAACACTAAACGCATAACTGCAGCGTTCGCAGAGTCAGGCCTGATCCCTGCAATCGCTAACAGTTTTTTGGTAGCGTTTTGGTGAACTGGCAAGCGCCAGCGGCCTAGTACACCCCGGTCGTAGTCAAACCAGCACTGCAGTAACACTTGGTGACGTGGCGAGTCCCATAAGTGCAGTTCAAGCTGGTGAGGTGGCAAGCACAAGTAGTGTCCCGCCGCCACCAAAAAGACAAACACAGGCCCGTCGTGCCCATAGTGCCCTTCCTGCTGCATTCGCCAATCCTAATTGGGAATCCACCGCTTCTGCAGCGCCCGTACTTCCCCCATTCACATCCCCAACCAAATGCAGTCGGCTGCATGAGAGGCATTTTCTTTATGTCCTCCCGAGTACCCCTACCCAACGAACCCCCCAAAAAAGATGTTGTGTCTGCAGCAAGCGCGGATATAGGCGTGACACCCGCTATTATTGTCCCTCCTGTCCTGACAATCCTGGTCTTTGCATTGGTGAATGTTTTGAACGCTACCATGCACTAGTTGAGTATTAGCGTAGGGTACAGCATTGCACAGACTAGGCGCCATTTCACAGGGTCTCCCAAGATGCCATCGCATTTTGAGAGACCCGAACCTGGAACCGGTTACCGTTATAAAAGTTAGTTACAAAAAAAGTGTAAAAAAAAAAAAAAAAATATGAAATAAAAAAAAATAGTTGTTGTTTTATTGTTCTCTCTCTCTCTATTCTCTCTCTCTATTGTTCTGCTCTTTTTTACTGTATTCTATTCTGCAATGTTTTATTGTTATTGTTATTGTTATTGTTATTATGTTTTATCATGTTTGTTTTTCAGGTGTGTAATTATTTACACTTTACTGTGCTTTATTGTTAACCATTGTTAACCATTTTTTTGTCTTCAGGTACGCCATTCACGACTTTGAGTGGTTATACCAGAATGATGCCTGCAGGTTTAGGTATCATCTTGGTATCATTCTTTTCAGCCAGCGGTCGGCTTTCATGTAAAAGCAATCCTAGCGGCTAATTAGCCTCTAGACTGCTTTTACAAGCCGTGGGAGGGAATGCCCCCCCCCCACCGTCTTCCGTGTTTTTCTCTGGCTCTCCTGTCTCAACAGGGAACCTGAGAATGCAGCCGGTGATTCAGCCAGCTGACCATAGAGCTGATCAGAGACCAGAGTGGCTCCAAACATCTCTATGGCCTAAGAAACCGGAAGCTACGAGTATTTCATGACTTAGATTTCGCCGGATGTAAATAGCGCCATTGGGAAATTGGGGAAGCATTTTATCACACCGATCTTGGTGTGGTCAGATGCTTTGAGGGCAGAGGAGAGATCTAGGGTCTAATAGACCACAATTTTTTCAAAAAAGAGTACCTGTCGCTACCTATTGCTATCATAGGGGATATTTACATTCCCCGAGATAACAAAAAAAATGATTAAAAAAAAAAATATGAAAGGAACAGTTTAAAAGTAAGATTAAAAAAGCAAAAAAATAATAAAGAAAAAAAGAAAAAAAAAAAAAAACACCCCTGTCGCCCCCTGCTCTCGCGCTAAGGCGAACGCAAGCAGCGGTCTGTCGTCAAACGTAAACAGCAATTGCACCATGCATGTGAGGTATCACCGCGAAGGTCAGATCGAGTGCAGTAATTTTTCCAGTAGACCTCCTCTGTAAATCTAAAGTGGTAACCTGTAAAGGCTTTTGAAGGCTTTTAAACATGTATTTATTTTGTTGCCACTGCACGTTTGTGCGCAATTTTAAAGCATGTCATGTTTGGTATCCATGTACTCGGCCTAAGATCATCTTTTTTATTTCATCAAACATTTGGGCAATATAGCGTGTTTTAGTGCATTAAAATTAAAAAAAGTGTGTTTTTTCCCCAAAAAATGCGTTTGAAAAATCGCTGCGCAATTACTGTGTGAAAAAAAAAAATGAAACACCCACCATTTTAATCTGTAGGGCATTTGCTTTAAAAAAATATATAATGTTTGGGGGTTCAAAGTAATTTTTTTGCAAAAAAAAAAAACTTTTTCATGTAAACAATAAGTGTCAGAAAGGGCTTTGTCTTCAAGTGGTTAGAAGAGTGGGTGATGTGTGACATAAGCTTCTAAATGTTGTGCATAAAATGCCAGGACAGTTCAAAACCCCCCAAATGACCCCATTTTGGAAAGTAGACACCCCAAGCTATTTGCTGAGAGGCATGTCGAGTCCATGGAATATTTTATATTGCGACACAAGTTGCGGGAAAGAGACAAATTTTTTTTTTTTTTTTTTTTTTTTGCACAAAGTTGTCACTAAATGATATATTGCTCAAACATGCCATGGAAATATGTGAAATTACACCCCAAAATACATTCTGCTGCTTCTCCTGAGTACGGGGATACCACATGTGTGAGACTTTTTGGGAGCCTAGCCGCGTACGGGACCCCGAAAACCAAGCACCGCCTTCAGGCTTTCTAAGGGCGTGAATTTTTGATTTCACTCTTCACTGCCTATCACAGTTTCGGAGGCCATGGAATGCCCAGGTGGCACAAAACCCCCCCAAATGACCCCATTTTGGAAAGAAGACACCCCAAGCTATTTGCTGAGAGGTATAGTGAGTATTTTGCAGACCTCACTTTTTGTCACAAAGTTTTGAAAATTGAAAAAAGAAAAAAAAAAAATGTTTTTTCTTGTCTTTCTTCATTTTCAAAAACAAATGAGAGCTGCAAAATACTCACCATGCCTTTCAGCAAATAGCTTGGGGTGTCTACTTTCCAAAATGGGGTCATTTGGGGGGGTTTTGTGCCACCTGGGAATTCCATGGCCTCTGAAACTGTGATAGGCAGTAAAGAGTGAAATCAAAAATTTTCACCCTTAGAAATCCTAAAGGCAGTGATTGGTTTTCGGGGTCCAGTACGCGGCTAGGCTCCCAAAAAGTCCCACACATGTGGTATCCCCATACTCAGGAGAAGCAGCTAAATGTATTTTGGGGTGCAATTCCACATATGCCCATGGCCTGTGTGAGCAATATATCATTTAGTGACAACTTTATGGAAAAAAAAAAAAAAAAAAAAAAAGTGTCACTTTCCCGCAACTTGTGTCAAAATATAAAATATTCCATGGACTCAATATGCCTCTCAGCAAATAGCTTGGGGTGTCTACTTTCCAAAATGGGGTCATTTTGGGGGGTTTTGTGCCACCTGGGCATTCCATGGCCTCCGAAACTGAGATAGGCAGTGAAGAGTGAAAGCAAAAATTTACACCCTTAGAAATCCTGAAGGCGGTGATTGGTTTTCGGGGCCCCGTACACGGCTAGGCTCCCAAAAAGTCCCACACATGTGGTATCCCCATACTCAGGAGAAGCAGCTAAATGTATTTTGGGGTGCAATTCCACATAGGCCCATGGCCTGTGTGAGCAATATATCATTTAGTGACGACTTTTTGTAAATATTTTTTTTTTTTTTTTTTTTGTCATTTTTCAATCACTTGGGACAAAAAAAATAAATATTCAATGGGTTCAACATGCCTCTCAGCAATTTCCTTGGGGTGTCTACTTTCCAAAATGGGGTCATTTGGGGGGGTTTTGTACTGCCCTGCCATTTTAGCACCTCAAGAAATGACATAGGCAGTCATAAACTAAAAGCTGTGTAAATTCCAGAAAATGTACCCTAGTTTGTAGACGCTATAACTTTTGCGCAAACCAATAAATATACGCTTATTGACATTTTTTTTACCAAAGACATGTGGCCGAATACATTTTGGCCTAAATGTATGACTAAAATTTAGTTTATTGGATTTTTTTTATAACAAAAAGTAGAAAATATCATTTTTTTTCAAAATTTTCGGTCTTTTTCCGTTTATAGCGCAAAAAATAAAAACCGCAGAGGTGATCAAATGCCATCAAAAGAAAGCTCTATTTGTGGGAAGAAAAGGACGCAAATTTCGTTTGGGTACAGCATTGCATGACCGCGCAATTAGCAGTTAAAGCGACGCAGTGCCAAATTGGAAAAAGACCTCTGGTCCTTAGGCAGCATAATGGTCCGGGGCTCAAGTGGTTAATGACATTTGCTGTATGTTTAGCGTCTTTGGCTTATTGCAGAAGACATTTGGGGCCAATCACACACCTCCCTAATGATATTGCATGATGGATAAAAATCTACCTGTATTTCTCAGCATGAGGACTGCATTGATTCTGACCAAATCCCCAACTCCATTTGCAGAAATGCAGCCCAAAACTTGCAAGGAACCTCCACCATACTTCACTGTTACCTGCAGACACTCATTATTGTACCACTCTCCAGCCCTTCCCAAACAATCTGCCTCCTGCTGCAGACAAATATTTCACATTTTGACTCATCAGTGCAGAGCACCTGCTGCCATTTTTCTGCACCCCAGTTCCTATGTTTTCCTGCATAGTTGAATTTCTTAGCCTTGTTTGCACATCAGAGGTATGGCCTCTCTGATAGTATGACATGATGAATAAGTAACTGCCTGTATTTCTCTTCCCTGCATTTCTGCTGATTGAGCAAAACAAAATTGAGCATATTCTCGATGTGGATGGGGGAATACTTCCAGCTGAGTCATTTTATTCTGACAATGGGGAGACTTCCCTGCCATTAGAATACATTGCTCAGTGCTGCACTCTGTAGCGATGCTGATCAAGTGGGGAAAATCCAACAGCGTGGTTGTACAGAAGTTGATCTGTAGGTTGAGTTCTGTACAACCACAGTGTCCCTACATGGATCAAAACCTGGCCAGTCCCTGCTGAACTGGCTGAATTTTGATCCATTTATGGCCAGTCTTGGGCAGTTGCAAAGGGATTAACAGACTGCATGTGTTTACATTTTTTTTCCTAAATGACAATGTTGCTTTAATAATCCAATTAAATTTGTATCCAGTCTCACAGATTTTGGCAGATCCAAAGGTGATTATACAACCAGACAATGCTAATGGTCCTCTTTACAGTAGTCACTTGCCTAATCAGTGGTAATATGGTACCAGGCCAAGTCCATTGGTGGTTCTGAGCTCTTGGTCCTGAAATCCAATGAATTCCCCAGTGTACCTCCGGCTGTGTTGTCTGTGCCAGTATGCCATACTCCATGCAACAGGCTACTTGTATTTTCACCATAAGTTCTCCCCAGACTTTGGGAAGAGACATCCAACCAATGACAGGAGCACATAAGGGAGGATATATACACTATATTGTCAAAAGTATTGGCACACATGCCTTTACATGAACTTTAATGGCATCCCAGTCTTAGTCCGTAGGGTTCAATATTGAGTTGGCCCAACCTTTGCAGATATAACAGCTTCAACTCTTCTGGGAAGGCTGTCCACAAGGTTTAGGAGGGAGGGTGTCTATGGGAATGTTTGACCATTCTACCAGAAGCGCATTTGTGAGGTCAGGCACTGATATGGATGAGAAGGCCTGGCTCACAGCCTCCGCTCGAATTCATCCCAAAGGTGTTCTATCAGGTTTAGGTCAAGACTCTGTGCAGGCCAGTCAAGTTCCTCAACCCCAAACGCACTTATCCATGTTTTTATTGAACCTGCAACAATGGCTGGTTCAATAAAAACCGCCCGACATTCAGCCCATGTGTATGGCAGGGGGTCCAACAGAAGCTGGCTGTTTGGCTGGCTTCTGTCGGGCGAGAATGCTGGAAAACCAGCAGCCGACTGGCTTATGATCAGCGCTCTCAGCCGATGGCTGAGAGCAATGATCGGAGTGTTGTGGGGGCGTGTCCCCCATCAGAACACAACAGCTCAGCAGGGGAGATCGCTGCACTGACATCAGATTGTTAGTACAGCGGCTCCGACTGAGGCTGACAGTTTTTTGGGGGTTTTTTTTAAGGAAAAAAAAACAGCGTGTACCAGGCTTAATTCGGATGGCTTTTCAGAGAGAATCTAAAAGTGGTGAGGAGGTGTCGTATCACCTCCTCACTTCCTGCTTTAACCCTGCACTACAACTGCATGCATTACACAGGGTTGCAGGTCACTCCTATTCGGTTGTATGTATGGTTGCATGTTGAGCAAGCAGCAATGCTCACTGAGGCTGCGATGTGATGCATGTCAGATATGGCTTATGTGCTCTTCCCTCAGCAGAGGAGGGAGGGGGGTAAAAACATGGCTCAGCCGCATGTTGTCATTGCACCCCAAACCCAAGTGTAGATGAGGCCTTAGCATTACAAGGAATGTATAGCAAATCTTTATTTTTTTTTTACTGAAAGCGGAGTTCCACCCAAAAGTGGAAGCTCTGCTTATCTGACTCCTCCCCCCCTCTGGTGCCACAATTGGCACCTTTTGGGGGGTAGGGGGGAGCAGGTACCGGTCCCCGCTTGCAGGAGATCACGCCACAGCGTGGTCACTCATAAGTTCAGCTACCCTCCTCCTACCCCTGCCACCGGTGTTCTGCCGAAAACAAAATCTCCAACCACATCACTTCCGGTGACTGTTCAGCAGCAATAATTGGAGATTTGGACAAGTTGGGTCCATATAATATAATAGGTGGACACTGTTAGTCCGCCCGATACTAACCAACAACATGGCCGCCTCTAAGGCTGTGACAACTTTTTTCCTCCTTACCCAGTGTTCTGTCAAAACAGTCAACTTGTCGTGTCCCAAAACAGGCAACTCGTCCAAATCTCCAATTATTGCTGCTGGAGAGTCACCGGAAGTGACCTGGTTGGAGATTTTGGCGAGTTGGAGTTTTCGGGCAGAACAGCCATTCAGAAAGCGCAGCGCACTTTGCACATGCACAGTAGGGAACTGGCTGTGAAGCTGCAAGGCTTCTCTGCCGGTTCCCTTACTACGAATGGCAGCGCCAGCATCAGAGAGCCGATGGAAACATCGGTTGGGGTGCCAATATCACTGGATTCCAGGACAGGAAAGTGTCCATATCAGACACCCCAAATCTTCTGCGAGGTGCAGGGGTCCCGTCTCCCGTATTTCTGAGGCAGCTCCCGCACACCTGCAAGCGCCTCCCGATATCCTGGGAATGATTGTTGCGGCGGTGAACAGCTGTGAACACCGATCTCCCTGTATAGATTTTTAGCTGACAGCTGCTTCTCCTTCTCTCCTTCCCGCGACTGTCAGCTAAAAATCTATACAGGGAAATCGGTGTTCACAGCTGTTCACCGCCGCACCAATCATTCCCCACTGCTCCTCTGATCCCCTGCTCTCCTCTGCCTTCCTCCGTGTCCCCCCCCCCTGCGCTCCCTGTCCTGCTCCTCTGTCCCCCCTCGTCCCCCGCAGCTGGCCTCCCTCCTCTCCCGCCAGCTGAGGGGGATCTGTCATGATGGAGAGCGGAGGAAGGGGCTGGGTAAATATGTCATTTACTGACCCCTTCCTTTTCTGAATTGGACAAAGTGAGCGAAATCGCTCATGTGATAACTGAGCAGAGTAAACTGTGTGTTAGTCTGCTTCAGTTTATGAATGAACAGGAGCATCTGTCTCCTCTTCATTCATCTTCACTGCTGAGAAAGGGATTGGGGAATCTGTGCCCTCAATCCTTTCTCTGTCTCAAAGGGGAGATGTATGGGCTCTGTTTAAACCCCTATCTCACCAAAGCCCCCCAAAAATATAAAAAAAAAATAATAATTGTAAAAAAATTAAAGTGTAAAAAAATATATATAAAAAATAAAAAACTATTGACACCACTCTCCCCTGCCCTACCAGCACTGTCCACTGCCTCAACCCCCCTCCCCCCAAAAAGACTTGTGAAAAAAATTAAAAACAAATTAATTTGTAAAAAAAAAAATCAATACGTAAAAAAAATTAAAAGCTACTGACGCCATCCACTGCCACAGTGAGTTTTTGCAGGTTGGGATGTCTGCCATATATTAAAAGTCAGCAGCTGCAGTATGTTTTTTGGAAGAGGGGCAGGGACGGAATCCCTCTTTACCTATAAAACTAAACAAATTAATTGGAGGTGTAAATTCAGTGTAACATGTAGAAATAAAAGTTGTTTTTATAGAAATGGCAGGGTATCCACAAGAACTAAATGAGGAAAATCCCACCTAGTCCTGAACCCGTTATTACACAGTAAAGGGTGGAACCTTTCTCTCCTGCTCTTGTTTCCTGAGCTGAGGGAAGATTATAACAGAGGCAAATCCTCACACGTCCTCGTTCCTATTTCCGGTAAGTGAGAATTGGGGAGCAGAGAGGTCATGTGATCAAAGCTCTGCGTGTAGTGTAGTATAAGGATTATTTTCGTCAATAGCTTTATTGATAATTGTTTGTATGTGTACACTGCAACACGATTCTGTGCATATACAGGATTATAAAGCAAAGTTCTGCACTAACTAGTAATGTGATTGATTACAATGGCTGAAATCTAGAAGTCCTCTGGATCATGGATGGTGCACAGGTTATAGTAGGTCAGGCAGATCTTCGCCCTCCTCACCCACTTCTCATCATTATTCCCTCCCCCCTCACACATTTCATTTTTAATACTTGTTTTGGAAAACCTGGGTGGGAATGACACCCCACAGCTGTCCTCAGCCTCCTGGGATACTGACATCATGCGTGCCAGAAAGCTTTGTGGTAAACTACAGCACATGCACCTTGGTGTGTCATGGCAGCAAGAACTGAGAAGAGACAACCACCTTCCACATGAGGAGAGAGATGGCAACGAGGGACCGATAGTAGCTACAGAGCAACACTGGACTGGGCCTTTCGGTATGTTTATGAAAGCGGAGTTCCACACAAAAATGGAACTTCCGCTTTTCTGAACCCTCCCCCCCTTCCAGTGTCACATTTGGCACCTTTTAGGGGGGAGGGGGTGCAGATACCTGTCTAAGACAGGTATTTTCACCCACTTCCTGGCATAGACTCCCATGGGAGTCTACGCCTCTTCCTGTCCCTCCGCGCTGTCTCCTGGGAAACACACAGGTCCCAGGAGATAGCGCGGACCAGTTACGATGCGCAGTAGGGAACCGGGAAGTGAAGCCGCAACGCTTCACTTCCTGATTCCCTCACCTAGGGTGGCGGCGGTAGCTGCCGAGAGTCGAGCGATTGATCGGCGTTGGCTGCCGACATCGCTGGACCCTGGGACAGGTAAGTGTCCATTTATTAAAAGTCAGCATCTGCAGTATTTGTAGCTGCTGGCTTTTAATATTTTTTTTTTAGGTGGACTCCGCTTGAAGGACAACCCAGAGAAGAAGTAAGGAGGGATAAAAAATAAAATAAAGAAAGGTGGGTGAAGTCCATTTTTAAAGCTGTATTATTCTCCATTTTTTTTTTTTGTTAATGAAATGTGCCTCCAGGAGGTTCATGCCATAATGGGCCAGCCATAGACTGTTCAAATCTCGGCCAGTTCAACAGGAACTGGCTGAGATTTGAACCATATGTAAGCAGGCTGAGTGATCAATCAACTTGGGTGCAACCAGCCCACCGGATTCACTTGCAATTATCGCTAGCCACGTTGATGTCACTTCATCACGGCACAGAGTGGGTCCCGTAAATGTGGTCTGAGTTGTGCATGCACACTTCAGATTTCATTACCGCTGACAGGCCGAAGAAGCAATCACTAGAGCAGGGGTCTCAAACTTGGCAGCCCTCCAGCTGTTTGGCGAAACTACAAGTCCTATCATGCCTCTGCCTGTGTGAGTCATGCTTGTACCTGTCAGCCTCGCAATGCCTTATGGGACTTGTAGTTTCCCAACAGCTGGAGGGCCACCAGTTTGAGACCCCTGCACTAGAGTCTTATGTTATAAAAACCTGGCCTGTCAGTAGTTTCTAAAATTTTCAGTATCTTCAGTACAGCTTTAACCAGTTCCCACCTGGCCTATAGCAGCTGGTCGCGGCCCTCATGTGCACCCCCAGAGGCAATCAGTTGGGAGCCGTGTCCCTTGGACACAGCGCATCACCGATAAGGGTAAAGAGCCAATGGCATTGGCTCTTTACCATGTGATCAGCTGTATCCAATCACAGCTGATCCCATGTAAACAAATGCCGGTTATCAACATTTCCTTTCCTCAGCGCTGTCACTGTGAGTTAGGAAAGCCGATAACCGGCTTTCCTGTGACAGCACACATTTACACTGCTAATCAGGGCACCGATCATCAGTACAGCCCCATCATTGCCTCTTCATCAGTGCAGCTTGTCAGTGGCCATTAATGCAGCCTCATCAGTGCACATCAGTGATGGCGAAAAATGACTTTCTTTCAAAATTTTCAATCTTTTTTCATTTGTTTAACAAAAAGTAAAAAACCCAGTGGTGTGGAAATACCACCAAAGGAAAGCTCTATCTGTCTCGAAACAAAGATATAAATTTCATATGGGTACAGTGTTGCATGACTGTGCAATTTTCATTCAAAGTGTGACAGCGCTGAAAGCTGAAAATTGGCCTGGGCAGAAATGGGGTGAAAGTGCCAAGTAGGCAAGCGGTAAAGAAACACTGTCCTGTGCCCTAAGTTGGCTGCCCCCAAATGACTGATACTCTCTTCTCCAGTGCTCCTTCTGTCACAGTCTCCTCAAAGTAGCAGATGCTTCAATGTACAGTGGGGCAAAAAAGTATTTAGTCAGCCACCAATTGTGCAAGTTCTCCCACTTAAAAAGATGAGAGAGGCCTGTAATTGTCATCATGGGTATACCTCAACTATCAGAGACAAAATGTGGAAACAAATCCAGACAATCACATTGTCTGATTTTTGAAAGAATTTATTTGCAAATTATGGTGGAAAAAAAGTATTTGGACACCTACAGTATAAAATATCCCTGTGTTTCCCATATAAGGGAAAGACAGAAGTAACAATAATCAAGAAAAAATGAAAATATTAAAAAAGTTAGTTTTATTATTTCATCTAAAAAAATATAAAACGCATTCTAAAAACAGGTGTACAGTGCTGCCAAATTAATCATACAGTCAACAGAACCCAAAAAGGTGATGAGATCGATGTGTTTCGCCCAAGTAAGGGCTTCTTAATGATCTACTTGAGGTTCATATATTAAACCCATATAAACGAAAATGGCAGGAAAAGAATACAGGAACTGATTTATCACAGTTCTACCCCACAAAACTGGTATCAGAAAAAAGAATCAAAATATATCTGACAAAAAAGACGAAGCCTGAGTCAAGGACCAGTGGCCTGGAACATAAAAAGGGAGCATAATCACAGCCGTAAGCCTCGTACACACGGTACGATTGTTGGCCAACCGAGCGACTGATCTTTGTCAAAAGGGCATGTGCCAGAATCTTGTCTTGCGTACTAACGACACACAAACACGAACGTAGACGTACTACTAGGAATTTCAGCTCTTGAGCGCCACCCTTTGGGCCCCTTTGCTAATTTCATGTTTGGTGAGTATTGATTCCGAGCATGCGTGTTTGTACTTTTGACTTTTGTGTGAGGGATTTGTGTACTGACCATACGAAAATCTGACATCAAAGCATTGTCCGCCGAAAATTTACTAGCCTGTCATCCAACATTTGTTGGCTGAAAGTTGGACAACAATTGTCAAAAGGCGCGTACTAATGGTCAAATTTTAGGACAACAGTCTGTCAACAGCCAATCCCCTGCCAACAATCGTACTGTTTGTACAAGGCTTTAGATGGGATACCACCAGTTAGCAAATATGGATCAAGATTGTATCAGCTGTCGGTGATATGGCCGCAATAGAGACATCAGTACAGCGGTCCAAAAGGCATGCAGGGCAGCAATGGCGACACCCACCAAAGGGGTTTTGCTGTGGTTTGCTGCACGAAATAGGTGTAAAGGGGCCATGATGCTGGCATCACCAGATGCACATTTTCACCTTCCTTTTACTTTATATGCTGGGGTGGATGTAAGACACCAACTAGAAGATTGGTCAGCGTTTTGTAGGTGAGTTTATCTACTAAACTCTCAAACTGAAGAGTCGTCCTCAAACAAAAAAGGTCTTGTGCATGTAGCTGTACAGCATGCAGAGCCTGAAATAATCACTGCTGTACAGCCCTGTGCATGAGGTTCAAGGGTGCAGTCATGATAAGTTCAATGAAAGTATTCAGATCCTTATGTGCTTCTCTGTAAATGTTCTAACCCTCTGATAAAAAAAGAGCTGAAAAAGAAGAAGTTTGAATAGCTGGCACATATCATGTCTAAGTACATTGTAAAAAAGTCATTTACTTTTCCAAGTGACCTCTGCTAAATTGTTTTGAGTGCAAACAGAATTTCCAGACCATGCCAGGTGAAGGTGTTCAGGCTTGCAGCTGAAAGGTGAACCGTTCTGTCGTAATAAGCGTTTAACCTCTGTGTTATACAGAAATTCACTATTAGACAATGTCCTGGTTTTCTCCACTTTGTTAGTGCTTTATGTACATGGTAACTAAATGTACACAGTGTGCACCAACAGTCTGGCCATCTATCAGAGCTGTGCAGAATGTGGAACAGCATAAATGTTTTAAAGAAGAAGCATAATCAACATATACACCCCCTACAGCCTCTGCACTACTCTTTGCTCTCTAATGTTTGGTAATGGAAGAGTTCAATCACAGGTGATTGCCAACAGCTATGACCCGGTTGCCCGTACAAAGTAATGACAGGCTGACGGGTGTCGCAGCTGTATCCTGCATCCAGAGCCAGTAATCTGTCTCTAGCCAGAGGTAACCAATGGATGTGCAGTTAGGTGCAGACAAATGCTCAGTTGTAAAATAAAAAAGAAACATGTCTAAAAACAGTACAATTAAATAAATTACTAAAAAGCTAAAATGAAATTGACCCCGAGCAAAGTTTTCCGTTAAAGCCCAATTCTGGGCTCACCCTTCCAGCCCTCAGTACTTCCTGTTTCCTCTGGATGCCCCTCTCCAGTTGTATTTTTTGCTTGATGTTCAGATGTTGTGGTGACAACTTCTCATGGGATGGATCCATAATGCTCTACCCTGTTCTCAGTTTGTGCCCATTTTCATTCACGTGGTAAAACTGATGACATCTAGTGAAAAAATAGAATTACTGTTTCTCAATCCCCAGAAATCCTGTAAACCATTTGCCGACCAGTGACGTACCGGTATGTCGCTGGATTGGAAGGGTGAAACCTCGGTCATTGCTGCAGCAATGATCGAGATATCATTTTTTAGAGCCAGCGATTCTATTTAATGTAAAGATAATCCTAATGGCTGAGAAGGATTACTTTTACAGGCAGCGGAAGGGAGTCACACCCCCTCCTGCCACCACCCTTTACTGGGCTCTCCTGTGTGATCAGGGAGCCCAGTAAGGATGTGACCGGCAGCATCCGTTTCCTGAAACACAATGGGAGGAACTGATGTTTTTCCTCCACTGTGTGACATCAGAAACCGGAAGTGATGAGCATTTCATCACTTCCAGTTTCAGTCTCATGTAAACAAGCCATTACCAGCTTGAACAAGCATCTGATCAAACTAATCTTGGGTTGATCAGATGCTGGGAAGGGCAGAGGAAAGATCTGGGGTCTAATAGACCCCATATGTTTCAATACAGAGTACCTGTTACTGCCCATGCTATAACTTCTGTTTTGACATTGTGTGCAAAATCTCTAACTATTGGAATGGATCGAATTAAACATTTTTTTTAGCAGTAGGGTCACTAATGCCGCATACACACGAGCGGACTTTACGGCAGACTTTGCCCGGCGGACGGGATTTCGTCAGACAATTCGATCGTGTGTGGGTTCCAGCGGACTTTGTTTTCTCAAAAGTTGGACGGACTTAGATTTGAAACATGTTTTAAATCAATCCGTCGAAATTGAATCCGGCCGAAAAGTCCGCTCGTCTGTATGCTAGTTCGACGGACAAAAAGCCACGCTAGGGCAGCTATTGGCTACTGGCTATGAACTTCCTTGTTTTAGTCCGGTGTACGTCATCACGTACGAATTCAACAGACTTTGGTGGATTGTGTGTAGGCAAGTCCGTTCATTCAGAAAGTCCGTCGAAAAGTCCGCCGGGCAAAGTCTGCCGTAAAGTCCGACTGTGTGTACGCGGCATAACAGAAGCAATAACTTGGCAGCAGCACAACCCTTTCCCATGCTAACAAAATTTAAAAAGTAACTTTCTGCTGTTATTGGGCTTTAAACTCCTCTCTCACTCTGCAGAATACAAGATGAAACTCCGGCTTCTCACCTGGGATGTGAAAGACACGTTACTTCGCTTACGTCTTCCCGTTGGACAGCAATATCAGGCCGAGGCCAAGAGGAGAGGGCTTCAGGTAGATCCATCTGTGCTGGAGGCTTCTTTTCGACAGGTTTATCGAAGTCATTGGCGTCTCTTCCCCAACTACGGCCTGTCTCAAGGCATGACTTCCCATCAGTGGTGGTTGGACGTGGTCTCTCAGACCTTTCACCTCTCTGGTGTCCAGGATGAGAGGACTGTACAGCCATTGGCAGAAAAACTCTATCAAGATTTCTGCACTGACAAATACTGGGAGGTGTTACCGGGTGCCAGGAAAGCTCTCCAAGGTTGTAGCGACTTAGGCCTCAAGATGGCAGTCATCTCCAACTTTGACCGCCGATTGGAGGACATCTTGAGGAACTGTGACTTAGACAGACATTTTGATTTTGTGCTGACTTCTGAGACCGCTGGTTGTGCCAAGCCCCATTTGGGGATCTTTCTCAAAGCTTTAAACCTTGCCAGTGTGTCACCTCAACACTCTGCTCATATTGGTGATGATTATAATAATGACTATAAAGGGCCTCAGCAAGTTGGCATGCTCAGCTTTCTACTCCATCCAGAAAATGGCCGGCTTAAAGAACAGATTCCAGAGGATCATATTATACATTCTCTAGATCAGCTTGTTCCTAGGATTCAGAGACTTATGAAATAATATCATATATATACTGTGTGTATATATAATATATATATACACTGTATATATATATATTCCAGAAAAGGAGAGTATTCTGATAATGGGAAGTACATCTTACAATCCTATTTATACCAACATCACATTTTTATGAAGACTTCCAAAAAAAAGTAAAAAACTAGGGTTGCACTGATACCATTTTTTTTTTTGGCGAGTATGAGTACCAATACTTTTCGCTCATGTACTCGCCAATACTGAGTACCAATACTTTTGCAGTGCGATTTGAGCCCATAGAAAACATACATGGTCGAGTTGCCAGAAAAAAAGCTTTTGCTGCACCTATGCCACTAAAAAGCCTGTTTACAGTATGCCCGACAACACCTTGACATGCTTCATCTGGCTTTTTTGTGGCGTTGGTTTAGTAAAGGCTTCTTTGTGGCAACTCAATCATGCAGCTCATTTTTGTTCAAGTATTGTCATATTGTGCTCCTTGAAACAACCACACAATCTTTTTCCAGAGCAGCCTGTATTTCTCTGGAGGTTACCTGTGCATTTTTCTTTGTATCCTGAACAATTCGTCTGGCAGCTGTGGCTGAAATCTTTCTTGATCAACCTGACCTTGGCTTGGTATCAAGAAATCCTGGAATTTTTCACTTCTTAAAAAGTGATTAAACAGCACTGACTGGCATATATAAGGCTTTGAATATCTTTTTATATTCTTTTCCATTTTTAAAAAGGTCCATTATCTTGTTACGCAGGTCTTTTGGTAGTTCTTTTATGCTCCCCAAGGCTCAGAATCTAGCCTGCCCACTGCATCCACGTGAAAGCTAACAAACTCATTGACTATTTATACACAGAAACTAATTGCAATTTTTAAAAAGTCACAGATGTGAGAAATTAACCTTTAATTGCCATTTTAACCTGTGTTTTTCACCTTGTGGGTCTGTTCCAAGGCCAAACATTCTAGGGTACGGAAACTTTGGATCAGGGCCATTTGGGTGATTTCTGTTATCATTATGATTTAAAAGGGAGCCCAACAACTGTGATAATAAATTGCTTCATATGATCACTATCCTTAAATAAAAGACATTTTTTTGGCATGCTCAGTCGTATTTTCAATATCAATACCAAAATTTCACGATTTTTGCCAGGGTATGCAAAACTTTTGAGCACAACTGTAACTGTATATACTGTGTACTCATTGGCAGAATAATCGTTTTGGTTATATATAAAAAAGTAGAATTTGTAATGATATACATATACTGCCATGGGTGTAATGTTTATGTAACTGACACCTATACACAGGTGTTTCTCCTTTAATGGCTGTCACTTTTTTATAAAATAAAAAATAGAGGGTTTCAAAATCAAACTCGTATAATATTAGGGAAAATATAACATTGCCAAAAGAAAATGATTTCTTGTGTGTAATGCTTGTGACATTCAGCCCACACATTTCCTATAAATAGACCCCTTAGCTTTTCTACATTCTCAGATTTATGGCCATCCTGAAATACTGGCAAAAATAGGTAAAATAGGAATTTAGCAAGCAGATGGATGTACAAGATGGATGTGAGAAGCAGAGTTGTTTATCAAGTAGACTGTGCCTCCTAAGTCTATTTAGATGCAAAACTGAAAGTGAGGAAAAGTGTATATTTAAAGAAAACATGTATTGCAATTGTTAACCTTTCACTGTAAATGCTAGTTGCCTGGCTGTCATATTGATCATCAGGATTTATTAGTATTTTGCACTTCTGACCCAGAACAAGTATGCAGATCAGGAGCTCCTTACCTCTCTCTGGACTTTAATTTCTGCATGCTTCTGTGGGGCCATTGTTCTGGAAACTGTTGAAGTTGGTGGATGAGGATGATGTCATAAATGCCTCACACAGTGCATAAGCCTCCGTTCACATTGGAGCATCCAGTGACAAGTCGCATCCTATTGCTGGCAATGGCACTGTTCAAATCGGTGTGATGCCGACTTTGCGGCGCCGCACCAACTTGTAAAAGTAGTACATGCACTACTTTTGATGATTTTGGGGGCAACTTGAATAGACATCTGTGCATGAAGCTGCACAAATGCCTCGAAAGTCGCACCCGTGGTGTGCGTTTTTCAAAGCCACAGTCAATGTGAACGGGGGCTAAAGGCAGAAAAGCAAAATATTAAGGCTCTTAATTTTGACATGACATGCAAAGGTCAGTATAGATATGACTACATGGCCTGCACCATAAAATGTAGAGGGGCATGCATCAGATCAGGATTAGGGCTCGATTTACGATCTATGCATGTTGCTTTTGAGTGTTTCTGCAGTGCTTTTTGCGGTGCTTGCCGCGTTTTTGGAAATGTGATTTTGAACGCGATTTGCGTTTGTTTTGTTTTTTACACTGTATATAGCTGGTTAGTAGGAGCCCGGAAAGCCGGCCGACCCATTCTTAACAACTGATGAGTCATCAGCTGTCAGCGGGCTTCCCTGCTGAATGTAAAAAAAATGAATTGCCAGTTAAATAAATATTGTGGGAAAAAAAAGCTTGGGGTCCCCCCCCCCCAGGCCCTTGGGTCTAGTATGGATTCGGAGGGAACCCTCCCACGCCCAAAAATGATGTGGGGGCCACCCCAAAATCCATACCAAACCCTTATCCGAGCATGCAGCCCGGCAGGCCAGGAAAGGGAGGGGACAAGCAAGCGCCCCCCCGAACCATACCAGGCTGCATGATCCTGGCCTCCCCCCTATGTGAATGAGTATGGGGTACATTGTAGAAGAAGAGTGGAAGAAGAAGCAGCGGGAGAAGAAGACCAGAGGAGGAAGATGCGGGAAAAGATGGAAGATGACCGGAGGAAGTAGCAAGGAAGAAGATATTTTTAATAAAACTTGTCAAAAACTGTCTACTGTATTTTTTTAACACTACACTACTTTTTTTGGTGAATGGATAAGGGTACAATGTACCCCATACTCATTCACATAGGGGGGGAGGCTCTGGGGTCCCCCATGTTAATTTTTTATAAGATACACAGTTACCCCTACCCATTCACCAAAAAAAAGTAGTGTAGTGTTAACCGCTTCAGCCATGGAGGATTTTACCACCTTCCTGACTAGAGCACTTTTTGCGATTCGGCACTGTGTCGTTTTAACTGACAATTGCACGGTCATGCGATGTTGCACCCAAACAAAATTGACGTCCTTTTTTTCCCACAAATAAAGCCTTCTTTTGGTGGTATTTGATCACCTCTGCGGTTTTTATTTTTTGCGCTATAAAGAAAAAAAGAGCGACAATTTTGAAAAAAATTCAATATTTTTTACTTTTCTCTATAATAAATATCCCCCAAAAATATATAAAAAAAATTTTTTTCCTCAGATTAGGCCGTATTCTTCTACATATTTTTGGTCAAAAAAAAAACGCAATAAGTGTTTATTGATTGGTTTGCGCAAAAGTTATAGCGTCCACAAAATAGGGATTTATTACATCTTTATTGTTCATTTTTTTTTTATTAGTAATGGCGGTGAGCTGCAATTTTTATCGGGACTGCGACATTATGGTGGACACATCGGACAATTTTGACGCATTTTTGGGACCATTGGCATTTATACAGCGATCAGTGCTATAAAAATGCACTGATTACTGTAAAAAATGTCACTGGCAGGGAAGGGGTTAACACTAGGGGGCGATCATAATTGTGTTCCCTAGTGTGTGTTCTAACTGAAGGTGGGACTTGTGTAGGGGAGATGACAGATCGCTGTTCATACTCTGTATAAACAGACGATCTGTCTCTTCTCCCCTCAGAGATCCCGGTTCTCCGTGTGTCAGCAGCGATCGCGGGAGCCCGGCGGTTATCGCTCCGGGGGCAAGCAGGTGGCCGAAGCGACGTGACATTCTTAGATAACAATGGGGACATGGCCATTGGATTACGTCATCCGGAGGCCCCGCCCCTTGCAACGTCACCACCCGGGGCATGATGGGTCCGTGACCTCACAAGAGGCAGGGCCCCCGGATGATGTAATCCAATGGCCACGCCCCCATCATTATCTAAGAAATGCTTGACAGCGGCGCAGACAGATCAGCGGGACGCAGCATTGGAGGAGGGTCGTCGGCAGAGGAAGAAGAACACCTGACAAAGAAACAGAAGAAAGAAGAACTGGATCAGCAGGAACCGGGTGAACTATGATCTGTTAGATGGCTTACTTATGTTGAATGGTTCACTTGGAAAACAGAGTGATGGAAACACAAGCTCATCATTATGTTGCTTCTCCTTTCACTGTCCAGCAAGGCACAGACTGGGGCAGGCCTAGGACAGCCTTGGCTCATAGGAAATGGGTTTAAGTGATGCTGGCCATCAGATTGATGCCACCTAGTGGCAGAAAAAAGTACTTTGGGGAAAATCTCTGGTGAATATTGCAGTGAAAGCTGATGAGCTATTCATATTTATCTTGTTTTGTTTGGCTGGAGTTTTGCTTTAAATTACTATTTTTTTTAAATACAAGCAGTGCAAGTACCTGAATTTGACTTGGTATCAGCCTCTTAAACTTTATTCATAAATTAAACTGCCATGCTCAGATTGGGGGAGGGAGAAGTGGCACAGGAAGCCAATCCGTTGTGCTGCAGTGCATGCTGATAGGAGGACAGAGCAGAATAACAGGGAGATGAGCTTTTCATGTGCTGCTCCTCCTTTCCCTGTCTAATCACAGGCTGGAAGGGACAAGACCTGTAAGTGTAACTAAAACTGTGTATACATCAGCAGGAACCGGATGAACTATGATCTGTTTGATGGATGACTTCTGTTGAATAGTTCTGTTGGAAAACCAGCATTCTAACAGCCATTGCAGCGCTGATCAGTGTATTCTGATGGTAAGGCCGGGTGCACCGGACCTGCTGCGAAGGTATGTGAACCGGCTCCTGCTATTGCCAATTCGCAGTGGTGTGAACCCAGCCTAAACCTGCTGGTTTAACAAAAAAAAACTCACCACCAAAAATACCCAGCTCAAGTGGCAGCAGAGAAAAATTAGGGCTGTGCACATTTGAGGACTGGATGGACAGAATAACAAATCTTTTGGCAGTTAAAATGGCTCTCTTAGAGCCCTTTCACACTGGGGCGGGGGGCGGCGTTGGCGGTAAAACGCCGCTATTATTAGCGGCGTTTTACCGTCGGTATGCGGCCGCTGGCGGGGCGGTTTTACCCCCCGCTAGCGGCCGAGAAAGGGTTAAATACCACCGCAAAGCGCCTCTGCAGAGGCGCTTTGCCGGCGGTATTGCCGCGCCGTCCCATTGATTTCAATGGGCAGGAGCGGTATACAGACCGCTCCTTCACCGCTCCGAAGATGCTGCTGGCAGGACTTTTTTTACCGTCCTGCCAGCGCATCGCTCCAGTGTGAAAGCCCTCGGGGCTTTCACACTGGATACACAGCAGCGGCACTTTCGGGTCGGTTTGCAGGCGCTATTATTAGCGCAATAGCGCCTGCAAACCGCCCCAGTGTGAAAGGGCTCTTATGAATCTCATCTGTGTGTTTAACTGTTAAGACCCCTTTCACACAGGCAGACCGATCGTGTCCACCTGTCAGTGTTTTAGGTGAACCCGATCAGACCACCCATTGCCCTCTATAGAGCGTTGGATATCAATGGACATGTGTTTGTTGACACCTGCCGACATCCGATCCAATCCTGTCTGCTAAAAACAGATGGATGGGGGATCCAGTCCCCATCCATCGGGCAGATCAGATCAAATGACAGTTGGATGGAAACGGACAGGCGGTCCATTTCCATCCCACTGCCCATAGAGGAAAGCTGGCTGTGTCTGTGTTCGCTCTCCATAAGCAGGACAGACACGGACCTGTCATCCGCCTGCTCAGTGGGGATCAGTGGACACATTCCCCACTGAGCAGATGGATTCCGCCCGTCTTAAAGCGGTTGTATAGTGTTTTTTTTTACTTTTACCTACAGGTAAGCCTATAATAAGGCTTACCTGTAGGTAAAAAAAATATCTCCTAAACCTTTACGGTTTAGGAGATATTCCCCTTGCTATGCGGCGCTGACTGCAGTGGCGCATGCGCACAGGGGATTCTCGGCTGAAGCCCGGCAGCTGCCGGACCTTGCCGAGTAAGAAATCTCCCGCGCGCATGCGCGGGAGTGATGACATCGCGGCTCCAGCCACTCACAGCGCTGGAACCGCGATACCCGGAAGACACGCCGAGGCAACATGACAGCTCCCTCGGCGTGGACCAGGTAAGATACTGACGCCTCATTCTAAGGTAAGTATTTCATAATGAGCTAGTATGCGGTGCATACTAGCTCATTATGCCTTTTGCTTTACAGGGTTAAAAAAAAAAAAAAAAAAAAATTGCGGGTATACAACCGCTTTAAAGGAGACCAATTCATCAGTAAAGATTTAATATCATATTAGAGGAGTTATCCTTTCAGAAAGGGGTCCCCAAACCCCCCGGGTGGTCCGCAGCCTGTTGATGACCGGGCCGCACAGCAGAAGGTGAGCGGCGATTACGGTCAGCACAGGGCTATCACAGACGGCGCCCGCTGCTCACCTCCTGCTGTGCGGCCATGTCTGTGTGTCTTCTCCCAGCTCCTCCATCTGCCTGGCCGATGATGTCATCCAAACAAACAGCAAGGCAGGGGGTGGGAGGAGCTGCAGATTGAAATGGAGAGCTCCTCCCGCCCCCTACCCTGCTGATTGGATGACATCATTGGCTGGACAGGCGGCGGGAGCACAGAGGAGCTGGGAGAGGACACACTGACTGATAATAAGTAGGAGTCCTGTGCAGGAGATGCAGAGCCTGGAATGGGGAAATGTGATGTTAGAGAGGAAAGGAGGGGAGGCAGACTGCAGGGGCACTGTAATATAAAGGGGACTGCACTGTAATCATTACAGTGCCCCCTTTACAATGCAGTCCATCTAATATCACAGTGCCCCGTTTACATCACAGCCCCCCTTTACAATACAGTGCCCCCTTTACAGAGCGGTCCCCGTTACATTAATGTAAAGGGGGCACTGTGATATAAAGGGGACTGCACTGTAAAGGGGCACTGTGATATAAGGGGGCACTGTGATGTAAGGGGGCACTGTAATGTAAAGGGGGCACTGTGATATAAAGGGGCACTGTAGTGTAAAGGGGGCACTGTGATATAAAGAGGCAATGTAATGTAAAGGGGCACTGTGATATAAAGAGGCACTGTAATGTAAAGGGGGCACTGTGATATAAAGGGGCACTGTAATGTAAAGGGGCACTGTGATATAAAGAGGCACTGTAATGTAAAGGGGCACTGTGATATAAAGAGGCACTGTAATGTAAAGGGGCACTGTAATGTAAAGGGGCACTGTGATATAAAGAGGCACTGTAATGTAAAGGGGCACTGTGATATAAAGAGGCACTGTAATGTAAAGGGGCACTGTAATGTAAAGGGGCACTGTGATATAAAGAGGCACTGTAATGTAAAGGGGCACTGTGATATAAAGAGGCACTGTAATGTAAAGGGGCACTGTAATGTAAAGGGGCACTGTGATATAAAGAGGCACTGTAATGTAAAGGGGCACTGTGATATAAAGAGGCACTGTAATGTAAAGGGGCACTGTAATGTAAAGGGGCACTGTGATATAAAGAGGCACTGTAATGTAAAGGGGCACTGTGATATAAAGAGGCACTGTAATGTAAAGGGGCACTGTAATGTAAAGGGGCACTGTGATATAAAGAGGCACTGTAATGTAAAGGGGCACTGTAATGTAAAGGGGCACTGTGATGTAAAGGGGCACTGTGATATAAAGAGGCACTGTAATGTAAAGGGGCACTGTGATATAAAGAGGCACTGTAATGTAAAGGGGCACTGTGATATAAAGAGGCACTGTAATGTAAAGGGGCACTGTGATATAAGGGGGTACTGTGATGAAAGGGGGCACTGTAATGTAAAGGGGGCACTGTGACATAAAAGGGCACTGTAATGTAAAGGGGGCACTGTGATATAAAGAGGCACTGTAATGTAAAGGGGCACTGTAATGTAAAGGGGCACTGTGATATAAAGAGGCACTGTAATGTAAAGGGGCACTGTGATATAAAGCCAAAACCTGTCCACCACAATCCCACCCAGAACCCCTCCCTACCAGTCCCTGGGATAATTGGCTGCCATGAAACCAATCCCTGTTGCCAAAAAGGTTGGGAGCCGCTACTTTAAGACATTCTTTCTAAGGTCATTTGTAAAACAGTTCATAGTTATACTATGCCTCCTTGATCGGGTTCAAAAAAGTATTTTTCTTTTACTATTGTTAAAAAATATATATTTTTCTCTGAAAAAAGATTCTAAAACCCAGATGAAATCTGTGGGATTAAAGGTCCATCAATGTAAATTTCAAGTGTATATTTAGCCTTTGGCTGAGGTTCACAATGAATCCTTTTACAAAGCTGTAACCGACCTGTATATGCAAACTTCATGTTCCAACTTTAACATAGTCGTCCTTGGGGGAAAAAAATGAGACAGTTTCCTTGTGGTCAAAGTCCAGCAGCGGCATTCTCAGTGTGAAACATAATTATGTACAGGATAATAAGTAATAGAAAAAAAAAAATCAAGGCTGTGGATTGCTTATCAGCTGTCGGCTGACAGATGATGCTGCATTGCAGTCATTGGGAGGAGGTTGTTGTTCAGCGCACAGGAAAGGTAAATAAAGATTTGGCTTATGACCGTAACAGGCAGTGCCAAATATGTGTCCTTTCTTCACACCTACACACACTCTGAGGAATGTTAAAGGGGACCCGCCATGACTGGACTCAATATTCAGCGTTAAATATTAAAAACTGTACAGGCTAACTTATGAGAAATTAATATTTGCCCACGTATTTAGTTTTAAACACTTTAATCACTTAAGACCTACTTTTTACACTTAGTGTTTACAAAATAAAATCTTTTTTTTTTTTTTTTTTTTGCTAGAAGATTACTTAGCACCCCCAAACATTATATATATATATTTTTTCAGACACCCTAGAGAATAAAATGGCGGTCGTTGCAATACTTTATTGTCACACCTTATTTGCGCAGCGGTCTTACAAACACAATTTTGGAAAAAAATACACTTTTTTAAATTAAAAAATAAAAAAACAGTAAAGTTAGCCCAATTTGTGTTTTTTTATATTGTGAAAGATAATGTTACGCTGAGTAAATTGATACCCAACATGTCACGCTTCAAAATTGCACCCGCTCGTGGAATGGCGACAAACTTTGACACTTAAAAATCTCCATAGGTAAAGTTTAAAAATTTGTACAGGATACCAGTTTTGAGTTACAGAGGAGGTCTAGGGCTAGAATTATTGCTCTCCCTTCATTCTTGGCTTGGGCGCTGCAATATCATTAAGATGAGTGTTCTTCCCAAATTTCTTTATCTGTTACAGACTCTACCGATATATATCCCATCTATTTACTTTAAACAAAGTCAGAAAGTAATTTTTGACTTTATCTGGGCATATAAGCAGTCTCGTTTACAACGCAATCAATTAACATTTCCCAAGAGATATGGGGGATTGGCAGTGCCAGATATACGCAAATATTATCAAGCGATCCATCTGAGCAGGGTAATTGATTGGAATAGACATATAGACTTTAAGCTATGGGTGCAGATAGAATACGCTCAGTCGCCCATTCCATTGGGAAGAGCCTCTTGGTGTTTTGACTACTTGCCTAAAGAACTAACTAAACATCCTCTTATAGGAAATACGATAAAAATCTGTTCGACCCTGCTTCCTTCTATGGATATAACACCAGAGACTTCCCCTTTGTATCCGATACTGGGGAATCCTCTTTTCCCTCCGGGGATAGATGACGCAGCTTTTAGACACTTACGCAAAATGGGCTGTATACAAGTGTCCAATTATATAAAAGAGGGGACATGGCTGACGATACCGGAGTTGATGGAACAAGAGGGTCCGTTCAGATTAAAATTTTGGAATGCTCTACAGATCACCCACTTTCTTAGTACTCTTCCAGCTCCGAGACAGTATATCAGGTCCTTCAATGTTTTTGAGAAATTCTGTTCAGAGGCGGGACTAATGGCTCATACATTGGCGGTCAACTATCGGTTATTGATCTTACCGGCGGAAACAGAGGTCTTGAAGTGTGTCAGTGAGTGGGAGCGGGAGCTGGGCAAATCTTTCAGCATAGGACAGTTAAAATATATCCTTAAGTTTACACATGAATCTTCGATTTGTACAAAAATCCAGGAGACCAATTTTAAAATTTTTACTCGATGGTACAGAACGCCAGTGAGATTGAAGAAAATTTTTCCTGACTCCTCGGATTTATGTTGGAGATGTCAGAAAGACAAAGGTACTATGTTACATATCTTTTGGGAATGTCCCAAATTAAAGCATTTCTGGACAGAGGTTAGACGCATTCTCCAATTATGTACGGACTACACGATCCCAGAGGAACCGACCTTTTTTCTTCTTCATGCGTCCTGCTTACCAGAAAAGATATACAAGGAATCTATTATTAGACACCTCTTAGATGCAGCCAAGGCTTGTATTCCTCTAACATGGAAATCATCATTACCTCCGACAATAGGGATGTGGCTGCGTAAAGTGAAGGAGATTAGTAAATTAGAAGATTTAGTTCTTTCTGCTCGACATCAGCAGGAGCATTACTCCAGGATCTGGTCGTTGTGGTATACCTTTTTGAACTCAGAGGAGGGAAGTGCCCTCCTGGACTGCAATTGGAATAGTTAAGAGGGGTTTTTTTTTTTTTTTTTCTCTCAGCACTTTTCCCTGGTTGGGCGGGCACGCTGGAGGGTTACCCCCTTTTTTTTTTTTGTGGTTGTTGATTTATAACGGTAGAAAATTAAATGGGACAGGTCCGAGACTATAGGGGAAGCAGTATCTAAGGGTTCTGGCGGATTATAGAGTTAAGGTATAGGAGATAATAGGGGGGGGAGGGTTTTTTTTTTTTTTTTTTTTTTTTTTTTTTTTTCTTCTCCTATTGCCAAACGTGTGAGGTATCTCAGAAGGTGATCTAGTTTACCGCATGATGGATATAATGTTGGGTTTTAAAACTGCGAGGTTTAATTTAATGTTATGTTATGTTTTTGTTTTTCTCTCCTATGTATGTTCTTGAATGTGTCCTATGATTAATAAACAATAAATTTGAAAAAAAAAAAAAAAAAAAAAAAAAAAGAATTATTGCTCTCACTCTAACAATCTCAGCGATACCTCACGTGTGGTTTGAACACCGTTTACATATGCGGGCGCGACTTACATATTGAGTTCGCTTCTGCGCGCGAGTTCGGAGGCTTTAAAAAACAAAAAACGTATTTATTTAACTTTTTTCTTTTTACACTGTCCCTTTAAAAAAAATTTTTGGATCACTTTTATTCCTATTACAAGGAATGTAAACATCCTTTGTAATAGAAAAATAGCATGACAGGACCTCTTGAATATGAGATCTGGGGTCAAAAAGACCTCAGATCTCACATTTACACTAAAATGCAATAAAAAACAAAAAAATCAAATAAAAAAAAAATCTTTTATTTTTTTCAATAAAAAAAAAAAATTCCCCTTTAAGACCATTGGGCGGAAGTGGCGTTTGACGTCGCTTCCGTCATTCAATGGTATTGAGTCGAGTGGGGGCCATTATTCCTTCACTCAGCTCCATGCCTCTGCGGGGAAAGGACCAGATCGCCTCCACCGCTACCGACGGCATCCAGTAAGCGACGGAGATGACTGGGACGCGGCGGGAGGGGGGTGGGCACCTCTCCCGCTGCCGATAAAAGTCATCTTGTGGGGAAGAGACCACTTTTATTCAAAAGGCGACCGCCCGCCGTTTTTAAAAATACCGGGGTCAAGGCAGCTATCTATAACAAACACTGATTTTATTCCAGCTTACAATGACAAGCCATTTAACACTAACAGGGATGCTTACAAAGACCAGCTTTTATTTATTTATTTATTTGACTTTTTTTATCCCAAAAGGAAACACAACAGTTTGCTGTAGCTACTTATAAAGTGTTAGCTGGAGTTTGGCTTCAATGTGGTAGTGTATCTAAATCTGCTAGTCCATCTAACACTCCTTTCCCCCCAGACTGACAATGCTGATGTCCAAAGGTGTCCCCTGTGCTCCTTCATCCACAGTGGTAGCACTCTAATACAGGAGGTATGTTACTAGCCAGATCAGCAGGTAAAAACAGAGGCATAAAGCCCAGACAAAGAAAAATAAAGCAGCCACCACTTGGGTTTAGGATTTAATACAGCTTTAAAGTGATTGTAAAGCTTCAATTATTTAAAGAAAAAAATAACAAACATGTTATACTTACCTCCACTGTGCAGCTCGTTGTGCACAGAGTGGCCCCAATCATCCTCTTCTGGGGTCCCCCGGGGGCTGTCGCAGCTCCTCCCCGCATCAGATAACCCCCTTGGAGAAATGCTTCCCCGAGGGGATAACCTTGCGGGTGCGCTCCCGAGTCCAGCATTCGGCGTTCATAGCCGCCGAATGTATGACTCGCGTCATTGGATTTGATTGACAGCAGCGGGAGCCAATGGCTGCGCTGCTATCAATCTATCCAATCAAGAGAAGAGAGACAGCGCATCCCCGCTGGGTGAAGTTCCAGGGCTCAGGTAAGTAAAACAGGGGGGGCTGGGGGGCCGGTCACTGCCAGGTGTTTTTTCACCTTAATGCATCCTATGAAAAAACACAAGGGTTTACAACCCCTTTAAGGACTTTGGAGCTGAGAGTCGTTACAGACAGGCGCCCTGACAGCTGCTGGGCCATGAACTACATGACCTCTTGCTGATAACACATACATTCTCCCAGCTCCCAAGTGTGCATATGCAAGCGTATCAAACAGCTACAACGTATTTAAGAAGAATGTTAGTCCACTAGGTGTTTTTTTTTATGTAATAATAATTAAAGGGGTTGTAAATCTTCATGTTTTTTCACCTTAATGCATCCTATGCATGTGCAAGCACATGCTTTTGCCATGTCAATTGTCCCTTTCTATGTTGTACAATACCTGATAGATCTTGCCTGTTCCTGTCTTCGACTGTGTGTACTGACCACGATTTTGATGGCTGCTGATCCCCGATAGCGTGGTCATATTACGTCCCTCCTTCATGCAGTATCTCCTTCATTTAATAGATGTGACTTTCAACCACTTTAATTTAAAAAAAATGCCATATCCTTTACTTGTTATGTAGTCTAATTGCATATCAAGTAAAAAAAAAAAAACACGAGGCTTCAATTCATCTTTAAAAATAAAGAGCTCTTTATTGAATAATCCTGTTTTTGACTAGCTGGGTCTCAGTACAATGGAACACTAACTATGTGAGTCCCAGAGCAACAGCACCCTGAAACTTGGGGCTATGACACTTGGGGGTGTCTTGCGTAAAAAAAAAATATAGCTTTTCATCCAGAGAAGCTGCTGGTGCATTCATTCTGTGTGAAGGAGGCAAAGTTTAATGTTCTCCCTCTACAGGTTGAATGTTAGTCATTCATAAAAAAATAGGTGGTTTGGGAAAATACAGCATTATGACCACTAGATGGAGCTAAAGATCATGGGAAATAATTATTTGTTTCCTATGATCTTCAGCTCTATTCAGTTTCTTATGAACCTCTCTATTTTTATGACTGAATAAAATTAAACCTGTAGAGGAAATAGAAGAACATTCAATTTTGCCCTTTTCCCAGAGAATGAATGTACCAGCAGCTTCCCTGGAACAAACTATGCATTTTTTTTATAAATACACCCCTTGGAGACACATTAACACACAGTAATAACTCCCTGGCATAATCTCAGCTGTATACCTCCTATCTGGGAGTTTTGGGTGTTCCCACCTACCTTTGTGTGTTCCTCAGCCAAATTTGACCCAAACCTGAAATGTAGTTTTATAGTATTGCAATGATTGACATTGACAGGTATGAACCAAAACAATATCATGTTTACTGAAGGTCAACAAAAGCCACATTTTTGAGAACATTTCTTCATATAAAAAACTAGGGTCCTTGGTAGCAGGTCCTCTTTAAATAATCTTTTAAAATAGTTCTTTCTTTCTGTTAACTCCATTGAGTTGTTTATCCAGATACAGTATGCACTTGTAACATGCCACAAGCTTAATATTTTGTTATATTCAAGGAAAAAATATAACCTCTTATATATAAATGAGTCTTTATAAATATAAACATCTGTATTTCTACTTCAGTAGTTCACTTCTCAAGGCTGATGCCCTCATCAGCGACTGCAAACACGGGACTGATGGGGGCCGTGAACTTGGTCTGGTGACTGTGAAGAATGACGAAAGAACCAGGGTCAAAAAAGACCAGTTCTCCTCCATCGATATCCACCAAAACACCAATATGTTTGGGGCTTTTTAGCAGTTCTACAACTTCATGCTGAGAGTCATGGGAAAAGCGGAAGTCTTTGTCATAGCGTGAAAAAATCCAAGACACGGGGTTAAATCCTAGCCTGGCATCATTGCCTGAGCCCCTGCGTGCAATGCTTCTGTAGGTAATGCCGAGCTTGTAGGCACAGCTCTTCTCCACATTGACCTTCCAACAATGGATGCCCTTCTGGAACGACTCATTGGCCAGACAGTTAGGCCAGTGGTCAAAGCGCTCAGGCCCATCTGGATAGGTCTTGGCTTTCTTCTGGAGGAACTTCAGAGTGTTGTTTTCTGATAAGGCCAACAAGGGGCTTATGGACTTCTCATCAAAGGTCAGGTCTTCACACGCTAAAAATAAAAGATATCATTGAATTACTAATACTGAGTGGACTTCATTATTCAATGTGTTTTGTGGGAAGAGCTTACCACTTAACCATTTCAGCTCCGGAAGGATTTACCCCCAGGCCATTTTTTGCGATACGGCACTGCGCCACTTTAACTACAATTGCGCGGTTGTGCGACGTTGTACAAAAACAACATTTGTGCCCTTTTTTCCATACAAATAGAGCTGTCTTTTGGTGGTATTTGATCACCACTGCAGTTTCTATTTTTTGCGCTATAAAAAAAAAGTAGGGACAATTTTGAAAAAAAAAAAACAATATTTTTTACTTTTTGCTATAATAAATACCAAAAAAAGAATCTTCATCAGTTTAGGCCAATATGTATTCTTCTACATATTTTTGGTAAAAATAAATAGTATTAAAAGCATATATTGATTGGGTTGTGAAAAAGTTATAGCATCTACAAAATAGAGGATAGATTTATGGCATTTTTATTAATATTATTTTTTTTTACTAGTAATGGCGGTGATCGGCGATTTTTAAGCTGGACTGCGACATTGCGGTGGACAGATCGGACACTTTACTGACATGTATACAGCGATCAGTGCTAAAGATAGCCACTGATTACTGTATAAATGACACTGGCAGGGAAAGGGTTAACAGAGGCAATCAAGGGGTTAAGTATTCCCTAGGGAGGTGTTTCTAACTGTGGAGGGAGGGGACTGACAGGGAGTAGAGAGAGATTGATGTTCCTGATCACTAGGAATAGACGACCTCCCTCTACACCCCTGACAGAACAGGGATCTGTTTGTTTACATTGACAGATCCCCGTTCTGGCTCCCTGTGGAGCGATCGCGGGTGGCCGGATGATATCGCGGCTGCCGGTCACGCGCATCGACTCCGGCTTTGCGTCTTCTATTGCTCTTAAAGCGGCTGATGTACACCTAGGGCGATTTGCGCAGCCATGCCAACCTGCCGCATTATAATGACGGCGGATGGTCAGCAACCGGTTAAAGACCCAGGCCTTTTCTGACACTTTTTGGTTGTATTTTAAAAAAGCATTTTTTGGCTAGAAAATTACTTACAACTCCCACACATTATACATTTCTTTTTGCAGAGGCCCTAGAGAATAAAATGGTGGGTTTGCAATTTTTTTATAGAACATGGTATAAGCGCAGCCTTTTTGGGAAAAAACACACTTTAACCACTTAAGGACTGCCCCACGTATGTACACTGTACATATATCTATACATATGTACACTGTGGCAGGGCGGCTCTTAAGAGTAAAATACTTGATTTCTCTTCTCGGCTCTCGGGCACGCTGCTGGAGCCCCGCGGTCGTTCCTTGGAGAGGCAAAATGTAAAGAAGGCAGACCGTCGTTATGTCAGAGAGAAAGAGAGAGATCTTGTGTTTCTGCTAATCAGGAATACAGATGTCTCTCTTCCTCTAGTCAGTCCATTCCCCACACAGTTAGAAAGCATTCCATAGGACAGGGATATGCAATTAGCGGACCTCCAGCTGTTGCAAAACTACAAGTCCCATCATGCCTCTGCCTCTGGGTGTCATGCTTGTGGCTGTCAGAGTCTTGCTATGCCTCATGGGACTTGTAGTTCTGCAACAGCTGGAGGTCCGCTAATTGCATATCTCTGCCCTAGGAGCACACTTAACTCTTTGATCGCCCCTGATGTTAACCCCTTTCCTTCCAGTGTCATTTATACAGTGACAGTGAATATTTTTAGCACTGATCACTGTATTGGTGTCACTGGTCCCCAAAAAGTGTCACTTAGTGTCAGATTTGTCCACCGCAATGTCACAGTTTTACTAAGACCTCTTTCACACTGGGGCGGTTTTCAGGCGCTTTAGTGCTGGAAATAGCCTCCTCTAAGCACCTGAAAACTGCCTCCCATTCATTGCGGTGTGACTTTTCACATTGGGGGCAGTGTGCTTGCGGAACGTTACGAAAAGTTCTGCAAGCAGCATGTTTGGGGTGGGTTGAGAGCGCTGTATTTAGCGCTCCCAAAACACCCTGCAACATTGGAATGAACGGGAAGTACTTTCAAAGCACCTGAAAAGCGATTTGGAAGTGCCGCAAAACGGGTGTTTTTAACCTCTTTTTTAGGGGTTAAAAGCGACTCACTAGCGGCCGAAAGGCGGTGCAAAAGCCGATCGCCGCCATTACTAGTAAAAACAATAAAAAGTCCATAAATCTATCCCATAGTTTGTAGACACTCTAACTCTTGCGCAAACCAATCAATATACATTTTTTGAGAATTGTTTTACCAAAAATTTGTGGCAGAATACAAATTGGCCTAAACTGATGAAGAAATTTAGATTTTTTGATTTGATGTCATTTAAAGCAGAAAGTAAAAAATATTGTTTTTTTTCAAAATTGTTGTTTTTTTTTGTTTATAGTGCAAACAATTAAAACTGCAGAGGTGATCAAATACCCCCAAAAGAAAGCGCTGTATTAATACTGAAATTAAATTACACACAGGCTGACTCTATTTACTATTAGGTGACTTCTGAAGGCAATTAGTTCTACTAGATTTTAGTTTGGGGTATCAGACTAAAGGGGGCTGAATACAAATGCACGCCACATTTTTCACACATTTTTTGTAACAGATTTTGAAAACCATTTATCGTTTTCCTTCCACTTCACAATTATGTGGCATTTTGTGTTGGTCTATCACAAAAAATCCCAATAGAATAAAAAAAATTTTTCAAAGGGTATGAATACTTCTTCAAGACACTGAAATTGCTGACCTCGACTTCTAAAATCTAGTTTCCTGATTCACATAACAAATAAGTATACTGGAACCTCCTCTGCTATTAAAGTAGTTGTAATGACTAAAGGTTTTTTACTTTCATGCTTTCTTTACAAAACTTCAGTGTGCAACTCCCCCCCCCCAGCAGCTTCCCTAATACTTACCTTAGCCCGATCTAGATCCAGCTATGTGCACGAGAGTGGCTGCTCTACTGAGAATCTGCCTCCTCATTGGCTCAGATACAGCATTCCATTGGCTCTCGCTGCTGTCAATCACAGCCAGTGAAGGGGGAGCAGGGGCAGAGCTGGGTCCCGCTCTGTGTGTCTTATGAACACACAGAGCAGGGCTCGGGAGTGAGCACGCAAGGGTGCCCCTATAGCAAGCAGCCTGCTATGAGGGCACTCGGCAGGGGGAGGACCCAGAGTGCCAGCCGGCGACCCGAGAGGAGGAGGATCAGGGCTGCACAGAGCGGGCAAGTAAGACATCTTTGTTTGTTTTTTTTGTTTGTTTAATGTAAGCCTTTAGTATCACTTTAAGCCAAATCTCTGCCTTCAGCGCTGGGTGCAGATTACAGTATATATGAAGCCGTCTGTGCTCCAACACATGGAAAGGAAAAAGCCATCCACCGCACACTGAATACATCAAATAAATTCTGATTTATTGCAGCTGACAACCACTGTAACAGTCCCCACCCATGAGACCTCCCACTGACGCGTTTCACCTGGCAAGGCTTACAGTTAGAGAAGGAACTTACAGTATGTCACCTCATCAGTGTGTGGCGGTTTGCTTTTCCCTTTCCTAGTTCAGTACTTTCAGAGATGTTTACCCAGAACAAATACACAGATCCGGAGTCTTTCACCATGAGAAAAAAACAATGGGTATCAGCAACGTTATTTAATATCTAGGCCTACTCACTTGTTAAGTGTTTCTGTAGCAACCAAACAGACACACCCTATTAGAAAAACACCCTAATCCAATGGGAAGAGCCCCAGGATTGGGTGAAAACAGTAAATCACGTATCATTTAAGTAACCGCTTTTTTCACCCAATCCTGGGGCTCTACCCTTTGGATTAAGGTGTTTTTCTTGCAAGGTAGATCGTCCTGCATTTACTGATCTCCATCTAAACAGTACTAACCAGTGGTGGAGCAGAGGACCGAGGAAGCCCATAATTTGTTCAGTAGCGGACTCTGTACACGGTCAATGTTAAAGTTTAACTTCTCGGACTCTTCAGGCTCCAGAATGCCTTCAGCTTCTTCTGTTCTAAAAGGAATAAAATAACAGTGTTATCATCCTCATATTATATTCAGATCCAGGATCTGCTTAAAGGGAAACTGTACTGAAAGAGGTATTTAGAATACCATTGTTGACCTCTTCTTGAAAAATGCTAACTTCCTGGCTGCCTCTGGCTCAGAATGATCTAAATGAAAGCCAGGGAACTATCATTTTCAGAAGTAAAGAGTGCTAATGGCAGTCTTTATACTCCCTTAAATGTTTCCCATGCAGGGCACAACAACACGTTCACTTAATTGCTGCACTCTCCATACATACTACTTCTTCACTACCCCACAGCTTTGAGAGTGATGCTGGGGAAACATGACTATGTTTTTTTTCAATCACCCAGTGGGCTGATTAAAAAAAACCTGAATGGATCCCCCCATCCACACATCCTCCCATCTTCCACTATCAGAATACACTGATCAGCGCTGAAGTTAATTGGCTGCAGCTCTAATCAAACAAAGCTTTTCTAACAAGCTTGTTTGTGAGAGATCAATGGTTAGATCAACTTCTCACAAACATGAATGACCACAGATGGATCGGAAATTGTCCGGTTGCTTCTGAACTGGCCACATTTTGATCCATCTATGGTCAGCTGTAACCCTGTGCTCCTTATACCTGGAATGACTGGTACATGTAAGTAGAATTAATTCTATCATTACTCTATAAACGTAACAAATTTTACAGTTGTGAAATCATTGCTGTCTATATAAGTTGTACTTCACAGAAGCGACTTCACTATTCTCTAAGTTAAAATGGTGTGTCTTACAATGTACTAGTTATACTAAGGGCCGGAACTAGGGGTGGGCAGGAGGGGAGGCTGCCCTGGGCGCAATGGCTTACTGCAGGGATGGGGGCACCCTGACCCTAACCCTAAAGGGAAAGGGGCAGGGGGGCACAGTTTGGCATCTTTGCCCTGGGCGCTGATTGACCTTGTCCCGGCACTGGTTATACCTATATCCATACCCCTGATGCATTATAAGCTACTTTACAGAAAACTCACCTTTCATCCATCTCAGTTTCAGAGTTCTGAGGAAAAGAGAGGAAAGAGAAGAGTCAGCATACAGACAAAATAAAAGTGATGGGAATGTGGGACATAAGACAATGCATCTGAAAGTGCCAGTACCCAGATGGCCTAAAGATGGCCATACATGTGGCAATTTATAATAGATTTAGGTGCCAGGCCTCCTGAACGCCTAACAACCCCTGCTATACCGTCCTCTGAAAAGTGTCAAACCACGGATGACTTTTCAGAGGGCAATAGGCATTGATGCCTATGTGAAAGGGCCTGTTTTATTGCTGCACTTTACAATCAGCTAATGCCCGGAAATATGATTGATCAGTTATAAATGTAAACGCCCTATTCAAAACGATAATTTATTTAGCCTAAATAACAACTGGTTCACTAATGCCCTGTACACACGACCGGTTTTGCCGGCGGATTAAACTCTGAAGGTTTTTCCGACGGAATTCCGCTCAAGCTGTCTTGCATACACATGGTCACACCAAATTCCGACCGTCAAGAACGCGGTGACGTACAACACGTACGATGGGACTAAAAAACGGAAGTTCAATACCCAGTCTTTGGGCTCCTTCTGCTAATCTCGTGTTTGTCTCGTGTTAGTAGAAGTTTGCGTTTTTCAGACTCGTGCTTTTCAGATCGTTTTAACTGCTGTTCAGTTTGTGCTTGTGGGTTTGTATCTGTTCTTCAGTGCGTGTTGCCAGTTCCTATCTGTTGGCCTGGGGGCCAAAAGGCTTCGCAAATTCCAAAAGTTTCTCCAGCGTTGCCTTCCTCTTTATTTTGTTACCCAGAATAAATAGATATTTTATTTTCTGAAAATACTTGCCTATGTGTTTTTCTACAAAAAGGACAGTTTGTTTGTGAGTAGGCAGGTACATTTCAAAAAGACAATGTCAAATTAACAAGAAAAACCAACCAGCCTCCTTGAGGTTAAAAAAATACAAAATAATAATGTTGTTGTGGTAACCTGACACACAAAAAAAAACAATTATATATGGAGATCACTAGAAAATAATTTTTCAATAATTCAAAAAAAAAGGAGATCTTGATGAAATAAAAAAAAATGATGACTATAAAAAATAATTCTAAACATTATTATGGAGATCTGGCTTTTAAAAAAAAAAAGATTATTCATGAGATCACGAGAAATAATAAGTTTGTCAGAACTCTGTGTGAATATCAGCAGCAAAACAACTTCATTATTCTAGCATTATAAAGAACAAAAGAATGCGCTGCATTAAAAGATCACAGAATTTGCATCGTGACGAATGTGCTATCTCCATTATAAACGCTAGTTTTACCAGACCAAGCGCTTCCGTCTCGTACTTGCTTCAGACCATGCATCGTTTTTGGTACGTCGGAACAGCATACAGACGAGCGTTTTTTCCCAATAGCAATTAGTTCCGTCGGAAAAATATAGAACATGTTCTCTAAGTCCGTCTGAATTTTCAACGTAAAAAAGTCCGATGGGGCATACACACGGTCGGAATATACGATGAAAAGCTCCCATCGGACTTTTTCTGTCGGAAATTCCGACCGTGTGTACGGGGCATTACACGTAGATATTTGTTTTATCAGTCGGAGGCAAGCAACATAATAGCCAATGAGCCAAGCAGATTCTAACTTGATCAAGAACCCATCAAATTGACCGAATGAAAGATCTTTGGTTTGCAGTTTGTATTCAATTAGATGAATGTATGCGTATTGAATAATTGATTGCACAACATGATCATATCAATACGTGTGTGGCTACCATAGGAAAGCTTGTTTTTCTAACAATCATGTTGCTAATAATCAGCACGTGTATGGAAAGTTCACGATTTCTCCACTGGATCTTTTACTATGGATAATATTTGGATGAGCTGGGAAATCTTATCTCCTGAATCTGACTATCTATGTCTATATAGGTATTACGTCTTTTCCGTGACCAATCTGTGGTCTAGAAAGCGTTGGACAACCAGATCAGTCAAAATTACTTGTATGGCTAGATCTGGGGATTTCTATATTTCTTGATGTTCAGGCATTAGATTTTATTTTATTTTTTACTAATCTGAATGCAACTCATTGTGTTCAACTAGTGCCATGTTTGGATCAGTAAAAAAAAACAAAAAAAACTGCATTACCGGTCAGTATTTTACACGTTTGTGCAAAAACACACAAATATGTACTTAAATCACACCTCCTCATTATTTAGCATTGTGGGTCAATTGCCTTGTCATGTTGCAATGTAGCAGCAGAGACAACCTGCTGATCTCTCATACACAAGCAATAAATCAATATTTTGGTCACAAGTGTCTTTATAGCTTTATCACATCTCAGTTTAGAACATTCGGATAACATTAATGGCTCATTGGTATGTAAATCATGTCCTGGTGATATAAGCCGGAAATCCCATTTCAACATCAACAACCTGATCACATTTGATTGGCTGAACTGATCTTTAATGTGACCAGTTTTTTTTTTTTCTTTGAAAAGGTTATGGTGAGGTGGACTTCATTTTTTTGTTTCTTTTTATATGGAACTTTGCGGTGCGGTGCTATATTGATCTCCGGTGAATAAAAAAATCTGGTCCTCCAAATACTTGGTAAGGGCTCTCCTGAAGAGATTTCCCCAGACTTTTTTTTTTTTTTCGTTCAACAAGCGGTCTGAACAAAAAAAAAAAAAAAAAGCTCTCAGATCCCTGCATCCACACAAGTGATGTGGATGCAGGGATCACCCCCACCATGCTTTTGCATTCTGACAGCGGGTGCTCCCTCCCTGTCAGAATACACAGATCAGCTCTGCAGCCATCAGCTGCAAGCACTGATCAAAGGCTGATTTGCCGGCATGATTGTTCGACATAAGCCGGTCATCAGACCGCCTTCTGTTAAACAGAGAGGAGTACACCACACAGACCAAAAGTCGGCTGGTTCCTGCTGAACCCGCCAATTTTTGGTATGTGTGCACCTGGCTTAAAACTATCTCTAGGTAAAACCTTTTTTTTTTTCTTTTTTTTTTTAGATTTGGATAGGCGGAGGAAAGGATAGACCCTCTGTCCTCATTGGGGAGAGTCACCACTCTGTTGGTACTGAAAACCATTGTCACCAAATGGGGTGAAAGCCAAAAATTTTGAGTTGTCCTAGAAAGAGTGGTAAGGGGAAAGCTTCTAATGGGGACACATGTCTAAAAGGGAAATTCCTCTTAATTGGGGAGATTTCCTAAAACTTCATGTTGTGTCTCTGAGACAGGAAGTATAGAATAATTTCTTAATGGTACACCCCCCCCCCCAAAAAAAAAAAAAACCTTTCCTACCCTGTTCAAAATTTAGAAATATGTTTTGACTATACATACACTTTAAAGGAACCAACATGCCCTCTATTGATCAGTAAGAAATGTAGAGCCTTCTTATAAAGTTAGAGAGAGGAGAACAATCCACTTCAGTGCAGAGCAACAAAGTAAAAACTTGGCTATAGATTATTGTAACTGAACCATTCAACATGTAAGTGGGTTGAAATGATGCCAGTTAGGTGCTGCAATGAAACGGGAGGGTAAGGGTTGATGCCTTTACTAGTTCTTCTTGTGGCTTTCGGGGGTTTTCTCTGGGTCCGACCCACTGATCATGTGTTATAAAAGAGGGACGGTGGTCCGGAGAGCATCTAACTGGCATAATTTTAACCTGCTTACAAACATGATACATTCTCACTGCCCGGAGCTTCTGCGGGTCATGAGCAGGCGTTGGGAAAGCTCCCAGAAGTTCTCAGTATAAGAAAGAAGGCATGGGGCTTTCCCACCATAAAAAAACACCTCCACTCACAATCAGGCTGAGGTCATCCATCTTGGTCAAAATATCCACCAGATAGTTCCTGATGCTGGACAGTTTTTTTGAAGACTCGGTCCAGTGGGCTTTCTGGGTGAGAATACCCTGCTGTACTCGCTCCTCCTCCGCATGGACCTCCTCCAGCAGGCGCTGCTCCTCGTTCTCACACACAGTGCGGATGAACATCAGGCGCTGGATAATCATTTCACGGGAGGCCCGGGCTTTGCTCTATAGAAGAGGAAGACAGAATGTAAGTTATCATAAAGTAGAACTAACAGCAAAAAACTTTTTTTTTTTTACATTTTGGATAGAGTAAGGGAGGGTTCTAACCCCTTTCAGGTTGTTTTTTATTGCCAACTGTTCCCCATTTGGGAGATTTTCTTTCACTTAAACCATAACCAAAACAGGATACGAGAGGAAATCCCCGTAATGCCGCGTACACACGATCGGAATTTCGGCCCGCAATCGAGTTTTTCGTCGGAAAATGTTACCGTGTGTATGGTCCATCGGTCTTTTGCTGGCGGAATTTCAGCCAGCAAAACATTGAGAGCATGCTCTCAATTTTTCGGTCAGGGAAAGTTCCTATTCGAAAATGCGTTCGTCTGTGGCAATTCTGACGTGCAAAATTCCTATGCGTGCTCGGAAACAATTCGATGCATGCTCGGAAGCATTGAACTTCATTTTCTCGGCTCGTTGTAGTGTTGTACGTCACCGCGTTCTGGACGGTTGTAATTTCAGCAAACTTTTGCGTGACCGTGTGTATGCAAGGCAAACTTGAGCGGAATCCGTCGGAAAAGCCGTCATATCTTTTTCCGACGAGAAGTGTGATCGTGTGTACGCGGCATAAACGGATGAAATCTTTGGTTGTGACTAGGGTCCCCATTGAAATATTCCTCCTCTATTCTTGTTATGGTGACAACCCAAACTTTGGGGTTTTTCTCACTTTCAGTGATAATGGTCACCCGGGCAGATAGAGAGGGTGATTCTCCCCAACAGGCCCAGCAATAAAAATCTGACAGGTGTTCTAATCCCTCTCCACTTTATCAAAATTAAAAAAAAATGTGCCTTTTATGTCTCTGAGAATTCTGAACTTAAAGAAGAATTCCCGGTATGGATATTTTTACATACCGTATTTATCGGCGTATAACACGCACTTTTTTCCCCTTAAAATCAGGGGAAAGTTGCAGGTGCGTGTTATACGCCGATCCCCTGAGCTGCACAACTCAAAAATCGCCGACCGCGATTTGAAAATGGCGCCGCCGGCGCCGAAATACACAGAGCCGGTCCTCGGCTCTTTCCGGCGGCTCTCGTTCATTTTTGGCTCCACTCGTAGTCCCGAGCGGAGCTATCCGAACCTACTCGGCTAGGTTCGGATAGCTCCGCTCGGGACTACGAGTGGAGTCGAAAGTGAACGAGAGCCGCCGGAAAGAGCCGAGGACCGGCTCTGTGTATTTCGGCGCCGGCGGCGCCATTTTCAAATCGCGGTTGGCGATTTTGAAGACAGGGGATCGAAGGCTGCACTGGGCGAGGCTGCACTGGGGGAGGCTGCACTGGGGGAGGCTGCACTGGGGGAGGCTGCACTGGGGGGGGCTGCACTGGGGAAGGCTGCACTGACATGGCTGCACTGACGAGGCTGCACTGACATGGCTGCACTGACATGGCTGCACTGACATGGCTGCACTGACAAGGCTGCACTGACAAGGCTGCACCGGGGAAGGCTGCACTGACAAGGCTGCACTGAGAAGGCTGCAATGATGGGCATTTAAATGTAAGTTTTTTTCCCTTCAACTTCCCTCCTAAAAGTTTTTTTTCCTTAAAATTCCCTCCTAAATTGGGGTGCGTGTTATACGCCGGTGCGTGTTATACGCCGATAAATACGGTAATTACATTGGTCTAGCTTGGACCGATATAACTGTATATACCATACCCTTGAGATCCCCCTGGAATCTGTAAATAACGAAACTAGACACCCCTAATCTCCACTAGCTTCCGAGTCGGATGCCTATTGCCTGCCCTGCTGCATTCTGACCACAGCAGGTCGGCCTCTTGGTATGGGAGCCCTACAGTGTTTGCTTTGCACTTTTTCAAAAAATGCAAAGCATGATTGGACGAGGTATATAGCTGGGGCGGTTACTAGTTAGTCTGGTTGAAAATAGACACAAGTCAATCTAGTTCAACCAATAAAAGGGGAAAAAAAAAAACATTTACAATCCTATATACACAATCCCATACCCACAGTTTGGGCAAAAAAAAACAGTAAAGCATGATCCAATGTGCTCAAGCAAGGGAAAAAATTCCTTCCCCAAGAGGCAATCAGATATTCCCTGGATCAACTTTACTTATAAATGTTAGTATCCAGTTATATCATGTACATTTAGGAAAGAATTCAGGCCTTTTTCAAAGTAATCTACTGAGATGGACAGAACTAGTTCTTGAGGGAGTCTAGCTGTGTACCTCCCTTCACCCAAGGACCCCTGACCAGCTTATATCCCATAAAACTTTTTCTGTACAAATGGAAAAAGCCTCTGAAGGCTTTTTACTGCCGTCTGGGTCCCCATTGGAGAGATTTCCTCTTACTTCCTGCCCCTGATAAACAAGGACATGCATTGAGGGATAGGGTTTCACAGGAAGACATGGAAATAAAAACCCAACAGAAGTTTTAATCTTTCACCAGTCTAAGAAAGTTTTTGTGCTGCTTTGTAATTACAGTATTAGAAAGATTTTCTGTCATGTCCTGAACCTGTGACACATTTTCATTGGGACAGGAAGTCAGGCAAAACATCCCAATGAACACAACAAAAACTTGCCAGAGGTTCTAACCCTTCCTGATTTCATTTGAAAATTGAAAAAAACAATGTTTTGGCTGGAGTTAGGTTTTGAGGCCTCAGGTTTGCAAACTTGTTCCAAACCGTTACATAGGATTCCTATGCTCCATTTTGATTTAGCGTTTATGTTATTTTATAAGGAATGCAAAGAGAAGCATGGAAGCTTTTAATCAATTCCTTTGAAAATGTGTACATGTACAGTATCAAGGAAGATGGAAGTCCTGTCAAAACTTTTCTCTACTTCAGGAAAGAGCGGGAGGTGGTTAGATTCTCTGCCATTGTCCTCACTGAGATTGTTTTTCTCACTTCCTGTTTCAGAGACACAGCAGGAAGTGAAAGGAAACCATCCTAAAGGCCCCATTTACACCTCAGCGTTTTGTAGCTTGAAGCTCGAAGCCCTGAAACACTGAAGGAGGAAAAAACAATTATTCTATATGGAGATGGTTCACATCTCCACTACTACATTGTAATAATATATCAATAAATAAATGTAAAATAAATACACAAATAACTAAAAATCATCATTTATGTGTGTATTCATTTATTATTATTATTATTATTAGTAGTAGTAGTAGTAGTAGTAGTAGTAGTAGTAGTAACCCTAACAATAAATAAATAATCAACCCCAACCCCTAATCCTAACCCTAACCTTATCTCTAACCCCTTACCCTAACAAAACAAAACAAAAAAATAATGAACATTAATAATAAAAAAGAAATAAAAGTAAAAAAAAAAAAAAAACTAAAAAACCTAGCAACAAATGATGCAACAGATGATAGTTTTTTTCTACTAGCTAATTAAAAAACACCAAAGCCTAAAAATACTGTAGAAAACTGCGCAAATCGCGCATATAAACACGCCAAAATCACGCATAAAAACGTGCAAACAAATGCTGGAAGAACGCTCAGGTGTGCATGCAGCCAAAGTGAGACTTTCCACATTAGATTGGTGTTATTGGAGTGTCTCTATTGGGAGATTTTACTCTCTATTCTGGCAACAGTAATACGATTTCAGTGTTCATCAGGACAAACAGGGAGGATAGATCTCCCAAAGTGATACCCAGACATCAATAAAAACCTGACAGAGGTCTAATCCTTCCCCAGTCTATCTAAGCAGTCAAAATGGATTGAAACTTTGTATATAAACATATAAATGGGGACTCATTCTGCAAAAAATCCATTATTACCGCCGCATGTGGGATCTTTGATGGCAAGGCATCTGCAAGATACTTCTCGATCCCAGCTGTCTGCAACTGCAGCTTCTCACACTGATCGACAATCTTGTTCTAAAAAGAAAAAACGTCTTTAGTAATGACATTTAGACATCATGCTTCCCTAGTCAATAAAGCCAGTTTAATAAAGACACCCCTATGTTGTGATTTAATTTTCTTTTTTTTTAATAATTAATTTCTATCTATTGGAGGCAGTGTATGGTCTGCTTTTTATGAAGAATTAATTGCCAGCCTATACAGACCACTAAACCAAAAAAAAAAAAAAGATATATGGTTACGTTTTTCTGAACTGTAAAGAGCCTTCTGACTCTTCTCAGTATTCTAACATCCTCTGCTCTCTACAGTTTTTTTCTGAATTAAGTCAAAAATATCCAGAGATTGCCAGAAAACTGTAAAAAAAAAAAAAAAAAAGGAAGGCAAAAGTTATCACAATTTGTACGGTTTAAAATCACTCTGTGACAACAATTTTTTCTTCTCTAAAATGCCCCGTGCAACTGAAAATCAAGACTATTAAGCTCTTCAGAGGATGGTGGTGATTCATTTTTTCACTCTTATGCCGCGCACACACGGATGGATTTTCCGATAGAAAATGTTCGATGGGAACTTGTTGTCGGAAATTCCAAACGTGTGTAGGCTCCATCGGACATTTTCCATCGGAATTTCCGTCACACACAATTTGAGATCTGGATCTCAAATTTTCCGACAACAAAATCCGTTGTCGTAAATTCCGATCGTGTGTACACAATCATTTATTCGATTATTGAGCTTCCTTTTTCTCGGCTCGTCGTACGCGTTGTACGTCACCGCGTTCTTGACATTCAGAATTTCCGACAAGATTTGTGTGACCGTGTGTATGCAAGACAAGTTTGAGCCAACATCCGTTGGAAGAAATCCTAGGATTTTGTTGTCGGAATGTCCGATCGTGTTTACGGGGCATTAGAAAGTTAGAGCGGTGTCAAACCCCAAAGGACAAAAATAAAAATGTAATATATTGCAGTTTACCAATCCCATAAAACTACCAATCATTTGTAAAGAGGGTAAATGAACAAGGACGCTTGTTTATGACACCCCCTCTATGTCCATTTGAACTTTTTCTTCATTTTTAATAGTTTTTGTTCTTCCTCCCGGCTGCCCATGCCCCAGCTCCTGCACTGACATTTTGAAAATTTGCTTTACAATTCTGTCATATGCATGCACAAGATGAAGAGCATGACACTATGTGCTTCATCTCATGCATGCACTGTACAACATTACATTCATGTGTTGAAATAAATAACAAAATAAAAAACCTTCAACTGAGATCTCCGGGGGGGTGCTTTTTTTTTTACCATAAAAAAGGTACAATGTTGTATGGCGCACGTGCAAGATGAACCACATGAATATTATTATTATTATAATACAGGATTTATATACCGCCAACAGTTTACACACTGCTTTACAAAATGTAGGCAGACATTACAATTAAAATACAAACAAAAGGAATCAGAGGGCCTCGTTTGAGCTTGCAATCTAAGAGGGAGGGTCAAGTGATACGAAGGTAATAACTGTGTGGGATGAGCTGATGGAGAAAGTAAAAACACAGTGTATTAGTTAGAAGCAAGATAGGCTTCTTTAAAGAGAAGGGTTTTCAGAAAAAGATAGATTAGGAGATAGAGGTAGGGAGATCCAAAGGATGGGAGAAGCTCGGGAGAAGTCCTGGAGATGAGCATGGGAGGAGGTGACAAGGGAGCTAGAGAGCAGGAGGTCCTGGGAGGACCGAAGAGAGCCATTTGGTTGGTATTATGAGACCAGGTTAGTGATGTAGCTGGGGGCCGAGTTGTGGGTGGCTTTGTAAGTTGGTGAGCGGAAGTCAGTGAAGGGATTAGCAGAGAGGAGTAGCAAACACTAAACAGTTGGTAAGGTGGATGGGTCTGGCAGCAGCATTCATGATGGACTGAAGGGAGATAGCCCATGTTAAGGTGATCCAATGAGGAGGGAGTTGTAGTAGTCGTGGCGAGAGATAACCAGGGAATAGCAGGGGAGAAGGACATTCAATACATCAGAAAATGTGTTGGCCGCATAGAATTCTTTAGATGTTTGAGAGATCAAAGATGGTATTTGTCAGGTCCCACACTTACCAGACAGGGGAGTCCGCTTGGGCAGAGGGTAGGCTCCCTTACGTATCCGATTCGGGGCCCCTGATAGAGTAGACAGGAGGCCACGAATGCGGAGTGGTATGAGGGCCTGTAGTAGGGTCCTGGAGCACAATGGTCTGGCAAGCAACCGGTAGGTCTTCAGACTGGGTAGAGCAGATGCTGGGCAGGAACCGATCAGGCTGGTCACACACAGGCAGAGGTCGGCAACGGGCTGGCAGCAGCGGTACAAGAGGGTGAGGCAGAAACAAGGTCAGACAAGCCGGGGTCGGGTTCAGGCAGCAATCAAGGATAGTCCAAGGGGTAGCCGGGTCACAACGGATAAGCACAACAGGGAAACAGGAACTCAGGATGATCACGGACAAGGTACGGAGCTGTTTGATCAGGCAGCACTGGGTCAGCATAGAGGCAAGCCTTAAATAGGCCGATTGGCGCCAAAACGCCGCGCACGTGCGCGCGCCGATTCGCCAAAGCGCGCCGCGCCCCCGCACGCGCCCGAGCGCGCCCCCGACACCGGCGTGCACGCCCACCGAACCGGGTCGCGTCACAAGCAGCGCTCACAGGCGGACGCGCGCTAACGCGAACGCGCGCTAGCGCGAACGCGCGTACGCACGAACGCCCGGACGCCACCCCGCACGCCACGGTCGGCCAGCCCAGACACACCAGCGCCCCCAGGGACACGCGCCCCAGCACGGACAGGAACGCGAGCGCCAACACGCCCCGGCGCGCCCCGGCGCCCAACCAGGTAACCTCTCTGACAGTGCCCCCTCCTCAAGGGCAGACTCCGGATGCCCAGCTGGGCCATCTTTGCGGGATGAGAGGTTTTGAAGGATTGAAGGAGATCGTTAGCGTGCAAATTGTTTTCTGGTTCCCACGAATTGTCTTCGGGACCGTAGCCCCTCCACTTCACCAGATATTGTACCTGATTGCGCCTTCTTCTGCAATCAAGAATTGCTTCCACTTCAAACTCCTCTTCGCCATCAACCTTGATCGGTTTGGGTGGACCAATGCAACGACCAGGAAAGAAATTAGGCGTGACCGGTTTTAGGAGAGAAACGTGGAATACTGGATGAATTTTCAGGGAATTGGGGAGGTCCAATTCAAATGCCACATTGTTGATCTTCCTTTTGATCAAGAAAGGACCCAGGTATTTGGGACCCAGTTTCCTGGATGGACAAGCTAGCTTGAGGTTTGCGGTGGACAGCCAGACAGAATTGCCAGGTTCTAGCATAAGTTCTCCTCGTCTCTTCCTGTCGAAGATCCTCTTATAGTCTTCCTGAGCCTTGGTCATGGTTTCCTGTAGCAATTTATTGTTATTGGAGAAAAAGTTCAAGGTCTCGGAAACTGCAGGAACAGGGCATTCAGGAAATGCTCCAGGTAAGAAGGATGGGTGGAAACCATAGTTGGCATAGAACGGAGACTGATTAGTCGCTGAATGTAAAGAGTTGTTATAAGAGAACTCTGCGATGGGAAGCAGGGAGGCCCAGTCATCTTGGGAAAAAGCTGAAAAACAGCGGATGTATTGCTCCAAGGTTTGGTTCGTCCTCTCGGTTTGTCCATTGGACTGAGGGTGGTAGGCCGAGGAAAAGGACAACTCGATCTCAAGGGCACCACAAAGGGATCTCCAGAATCTGGAGGTGAACTGGACGCCTCTGTCCGAGACTATATTGGTCGGGACTCCATGTAGTCTGACGATTTCTTTGATGAAGATAGCGGCGGTCTCCATGGCAGAGGGGGTGCCCTTCATGGGGAGGAAATGGGCCATTTTAGACAACCTGTCCACTACAACAAAAATGGATGAAAAACCCTCTGATGGTGGGAGCTCCACGATGAAATCCATAGAGATCATGGCCCAAGGTCTCTCTGGGACTGGTAATGGCTTCAGTAGGCCCCATGCTCTTGACCGGCTAGTCTTATTTCTGGCACACGTATCACAAGACTCCACATATGCCTTACAATCCCTGGTAAGATGAGGCCACCAGAAGGAGCGTTGGACAAGGTCAATTGTTTTCCGTGTGCCGAAGTGACCCGCAAGTTTGTGGTCATGGCACAAGCTTAGTACCCGTGCTTTCAGCTCCTCAGGAACCACAATCCTATTCTTGAACCAGAGCAGTCCATCCTTGGCACAGGCTTCAGCAAGTGGGGGCATTCTCGAGGAAGCTCGCCTGATTTGAGAGATTATGTCTTCCTGTAGAACGAGGAAATTTCCAGAAGGGAGAATGGTGTCTGGGGACAAGGTTCTTTCAGAGTCAAGGAACATTCGGGAAAGGGCGTCGGATTTGACATTCTTGGATCCAGGTCTGTACGTGATGTGGAAAATAAATCGCGAAAAAAAAAGTGCCCATCTGGCCTGCCGGGGTTTTAATCTCTTGGCCGTTCTTAGGTACTCTAAATTCTTATGGTCTGTGTAGACCAAGATGGGATGTGCTGCTCCTTCCAGGAGATAACGCCATTCTTCCAGAGCTGCCTTAATGGCCAGAAGTTCCCGATCACCCACATTATAGTTTTTCTCGGACGGAGAGAGCTTACGTGAGAAGAATCCCACTGGATACAGGAGTGCTTTGGCACCCTGTCTCTGAGACAATACAGCTCCGACTGCAACTTCGGAGGCATCCACCTCCAGGACGAAAGGCAAGGCAGGGTTGGGATGTTTAAGAATAGTGGCTGAGGTAAACAATGCTTTGAGTTTTCCAAAGGCCTCTTGTGCTTTAGGGGTCCAGTGGAACCGGCACCCTTGTTTAATAAATTCCGTAATGGGAGCTATGATTGAAGAAAATCCCCTGATGAATTTTCTGTAGAAATTGGCGAAGCCAATAAAACGTTGTACCCCTTTTTTGTCAGTCGGTGCAGGCCACTCCAGAATAGCGGATACTTTCTGAGGATCCATTTTAATGCCATCAGGAGAGATGATTAAACCCAAAAATTGGATGGATTGGAGCTCAAATTCGCACTTCTCAAGTTTGGCGTAGAGCCCATGCTGTCTTAGCCGGGAGAGTACAGTTCGTACATGTTTGCGGTGCTCCATCAGAGAGGCGGAGAAGACCAAGATATCATCTAGATAAACGATGACGTATAAATCCAGTAAATCATGAAAGACGTCATTAACAAAGTGCTGAAATGTTGCCGGTGCGTTGCACAGACCAAAAGGCATGACAAGGTACTCATAATGACCAAATCGGGTACGAAAAGCTGTCTTCCACTCGTCTCCTTCTCTTATACGGATCAGGTTATAGGCTCCACGGAGGTCTAGTTTAGTAAACACGGTAGCAGATCCTAACCTCTGAAACAGCTCAGGAACCAAAGGTAGCGGGTATCTGTTCTTTATGGTAATTTTGTTAAGCTCCCGGTAATCAATGCAGGGACGTAGGGAATGATCTTTTTTTTCTACGAAGAAGATGCCTGCCCCAGCTGGAGACGTGGAAGGACGAATGAACCCTTTCTTCAGGTTTTCGTCAATGTAAGTCTTCAAGGTGCCCAGCTCCTGCTCAGTTAAGGGAAAGATCCTACTAGGGCTGCAACTAACGATTATTTTCATAATCGATTAATCGGCCGATTATTTTTTCGATTAATCGATTAATCGGATAAAATCATAAAAAAAATCGTAATGTGCCATTTTTTTCTATTCCTCCCGGGGACACCAATGACGGGGCGCTATTCCTCCCGGGGACACCAATGACGGGGCGCTATTCCTCCCGGGGACACCAATGACGGGGCGCTATTCCTCCCGGGGACACCAATGACGGGGCGCTATTCCTCCCGGGGACACCAATGACGGGGCGCTATTCCTCCCGGGGACACCAATGACGGGGCGCTATTCCTCCCGGGGACACCAATGACGGGGTGCTATTCCTCCCGGGGACACCAATGACGGGGTGCTATTCCTCCCGGGGTCACCAATGACGGGGCACTATTCCTCCCAGGAACACCAATGATGGGGCACTATTCCTCCCAGGAACACCAATGATGGGGCACTATCCCCCCACCCCTCCCAGGAACACCAATGGGGCACTATCCCCCCCCTCCCAGGAACACCAATGGGGCACTATCCCCCCTCCCAGGAACACCAATGGGGCACTATGTCTATTCTCCTCCCACCCAGGAAAACCAATGATGGGGAACTACTACTCCAGGCAGCCACCCCCCGGAACACCAATGATGGGGAATTATCCCCCCCCCTCCCAGGAACACCAATGGGGCACTATTCCCCCCCTCTTCCCAGGAACACCAATGGGGCACTATTCCCCCCCCGGAACACCAATGGGGCACTATTCCCCCCCCCAGGAACACCAATGGGGCACTATTCCCCCCCCCAGGAACACCAATGGGGCACAATCCCCCCCCCTCCCAGGAACACCAATGGGGCACTTTCCCCCCCCTCCCAGGAACACCAATGGAGCACTATTCCCCCCCTCCCAGGAACACCAATGGGGCACTATTCCCCCCCTCCCAGGAACACCAATGGGGCACTATTCCCCCCCCTCCCAGGAACACCAACGGGGCACTATTCCCCCCCTCCCAGGAACACCAATGGGGCACTATTCCCCCCCCCCTCCCAGGAACACCAATGGGGCACTATTCCCCCCCCTCCCAGGAACACCAATGGGGCACTATCCCCCCCTCCCAGGAACACCAATGGGGCACTATTCCCCCCCTCCCAGGAACACCAATGGGGCACTATTCCCCCCCCCTCCCAGGAACACCAATGGGGCACTATTCCCCCCCCTCCCAGGAACACCAATGAGGCACTATTCCCCCCCTCCCAGGAACACCAATGGGGCACTATTCCCCCCCCTCCCAGGAACACCAATGGGGCACTATTCCCCTCCCTCCCAGGAACACCAATGATGGGGCATTCCCCCCCCTCCCTCCCCAGTAATACTGTTAGGATGGTGCCCGGTCATAAAAATGTGCTGTTTTTACTGTGTTATTAGCTGCTACCTTTCACTATGAAAGTGCAGCTCCTCGCTTCTTGCCCTCACCTCTCTGTTCCCTCGAGGCAGCGAGCAGGGCTGAGATCAGTGGGGATGACGTCTGCAAAGAGGAGGAGGGGGAAGAGGTGCGCCGCGGACGTGCCTGGTCACAAACGGCGGCACGGAGGACACAGGAGGGAGGATTTTTTCTCTGTTCCCTCGAGGCAGCGGGCGGGGCTGAGAAGATCAGGGGGGGTGACGTCAGCAAGGAGGAGGAGAGGCGCGCCGTGGACGTGCGGCGGCGCAGACGTGCCTGGTCACAAATGGCGGCGCCGAGGACACAGGGAGGGAGGATTTAAAACGACGGACAGACAGAAGGAAGGTGCGGACCAACTAATCGATAATGAAAATCGTTGACAACGATTTTCATTATCGATTATTATCGATAATATCGATTAATCGTTTCAGCCCTAGATCCTACCAAAGGGGACTTCGGTACCCGGTAGAAGTTCTATTGGGCAGTCATAGGGTCTATGTGCTGGAAGGGTTTCTGCCCCCTTCTTACTGAACACGTCTAGGAAATCCCGGTAGGGTTCAGGAAGATCTTGGTAGAGTTTAGTTTCAGAGTCCATGCACAGACATTGGGAAGAGGTTGGTGGAATTCCCCGTAAGCAGTTTTGTCTGCAATATTCGGAAGAAAACTGAACCTTGCCCGTAGCCCAGTTGATGCTAGGATTGTGGGCCTGTAGCCAAGGTATCCCTAGGATAATTGGGAAGAGAGGAGAGGAGATGACATCTAGGCGTAATAGTTCCTGATGTTCCGGGCCAATGGTGGCCAAAAGAGGAACCGTTTCTTGGGTGACGGGTCCGGAACGGAGGGTGGAACCGTCTGCTAGAAAGACTGCCAGTCCTTGGGCTTTAGTTTGAGTGGGGATATGGTGAGTTTCAACGAAGGTCCGGTCAATGAATCCACTGCATGCCCCTGAATCAACGATGACCGGTACTGGGATGCTCCTTCCAGGTAACTGCAAGACAATGGAGAGTGTTAAATGGCTACCGGTACTAGGTAGGACAGGTGCACACAATGAGGAAGACGGTAGACACTTACGCCTCTTATTGGGGCATGCTCTTGCAAAATGACCGGGCTCTCCACAGTACAAGCACAGGTTGAGTGTGCGTCTTCGGGTCTTCTCTTCTGGGGTCAGAGAGGGACGGAGCAATCCCAACTGCATAGGCTCCGAGCCTTCCTGGGCGGAAGCGGATGAGACCAATGGAGCTTGGTGTGGGGCACTAGGGACCCTGGGCAACATCCAGGCAAGACGTGGATGACCAACTGATCTTTCAGAGCGTCTTTCCCTGAGGCGACGGTCAATTTGGATAGATAAATTGATGAGTTCCTCTAGTGTCTGGGGAACCCCCACTCGTGCCAGCTCGTCCTTTAGAGGGTCAGATAATCCCAGCCGATATTGGTGACGCAAGGCAGCGTCATTCCACTCCGTGTCGGCACTCCAACGCCTAAACTCCACGGCGTAATCTTCAGCCGCTCTGCGACCTTGTTGGAGGGAATGCAAAGTGGCTTCAGCCGTTGCCGTTAGCTGAGGGTCCTCATACAGTTGGGACATGGCTAGGAAGAAGTCACTCACGGAATCAAGGGATTGAGCCTTTTGTTTCAGCAGATTGTGGGCCCAGGTTTGAGGTTCGCCAGTCAGCAAGGATATGATGAACCCCACTTTAGTAGCTTCCAGGGAGAATGTACGGGGTTGCAGGGCAAAATACAGTTCGCAAGCGTTGCGGAACGCTTGGAACTTGCTGCGATCTCCTGAAAACTTCTCGGGTGGAGGTACTCTGGGCTCTGGTGGAAGCATCACTACAGAGGGTGCTGAAGCCGAATTGGACGCTGCTCCTGAAGGAGAGGCTGAGAGGGCCTGGACCTGCCCTTCCAATCTGGTGTAGCCTTCTTGCAGACTTTTAACGGCTTGAGTGAGGCCCGCTAGGTGCCTGCACAGTTCATCCATGGGGGAGGCCCCCTGCCCGGACTCAGTCATGGCTGCCTGATACTGTCAGGTCCCACACTTACCAGACAGGCGAGTCCGCTTGGGCAGAGGGTAGGCTCCCTTACGTATCCGATTCGGGGCCCCTGATAGAGTAGACAGGAGGCCACGAATGCGGAGTGGTATGAGGGCCTGTAGTAGGGTCCTGGAGCACAATGGTCTGGCAAGCAACCGGTAGGTCTTCAGACTGGGTAGAGCAGATGCTGGGCAGGAACCGATCAGGCTGGTCACACACAGGCAGAGGTCGGCAACGGGCTGGCAGCAGCGGTACAAGAGGGTGAGGCAGAAACAAGGTCAGACAAGCCGGGGTCGGGTTCAGGCAGCAATCAAGGATAGTCCAAGGGGTAGCCGGGTCACAACGGATAAGCACAACAGGGAAACAGGAACTCAGGATGATCACGGACAAGGTACGGAGCTGTTTGATCAGGCAGCACTGGGTCAGCATAGAGGCAAGCCTTAAATAGGCCGATTGGCGCCAAAACGCCGCGCACGTGCGCGCGCCGATTCGCCAAAGCGCGCCGCGCCCCCGCACGCGCCCGAGCGCGCCCCCGACACCGGCATGCACGCCCACCGAACCGGGTCGCGTCACAAGCAGCGCTCACAGGCGGACGCGCGCTAACGCGAACGCGCGTACGCACGAACGCCCGGACGCCACCCCGCACGCCACGGTCGGCCAGCCCAGACACACCAGCGCCCCCAGGGACACGCGCCCCAGCACGGACAGGAACGCGAGCGCCAACACGCCCCGGCGCGCCCCGGCGCCCAACCAGGTAACCTCTCTGACAGTATTATTCTTGAATTTTAATTGCAGGAGGAATAAGGAACAGAAATAACAATGGAAAAAGGAAGAAAAAGACGAAAGAAAAAAAGGGAAGAGGAAAAAAAAGAAAGTATAAAGGAAAGAGGAAAGAAAACAAGGGAAGAGGAAAAAAAAAGAAAGTATAAAGGAAAGAGGAAAGAAAACAAGGGAAGAGGAAAAAAGGAAAGTATAAAGGAAAGAGGAAAGAAAACAAGGGAAGAGGAAAAAAGGAAAGTATAAAGGAAAGAGGAAAGAAAACAAGGGAAGAGGAAAAAAAAGAAAGTATAAAGGAAAAAGGAAAGAAAACAAGGGAAGAGGAAAAAAGGAAAGTATAAAGGAAAGAGGAAAGAAAACAAGGGAAGAGGAAAAAAGGAAAGTATAAAGGAAAGAGGAAAGAAAACAAGGGAAGAGGAAAAAAAAGAAAGTATAAAGGAAAGAGGAAAGAAAACAAGGGAAGAGGAAAAAAAGGAAAGTTGAAAGAAAGAGGAAAGCAAAGAGGATGAAATTGAGAAAACGAAAGAGGAAAGAAAAGAGAAGGAGATAGAATAATGTAAAGAGGAAAGGAAAAGAAAGGAAAAATAAAGAGAAAGGAAAAAGAAGAAAGCTAAGGAAATAGAAAGAGTAAAGAAAAATTAAGGGAAAAAGGAAACAAAAAGAGATAGGAAAGGAAAGAAAAGAGGAAGAGATAGAGAACATGAAAGAGGAAAAAAAAGAGGAAGAGATAGAGAACAAGAAAGAGGAAAGAAAAGAGGGGGAGATAGAGGAATGGAAAGAGGAAGGGAAAAGTAAAGGAAAAAGGAAAGTAAAGAGGAATGGAAGGAGGAGGGGAAAGAGGAAAGTAAACAACGATGGATAGAGGATGAAATCAAGAAAGAGAAAAAGCAAAGAAATGAAAAGAGGGAGAGATAGAGGAATAGAAAGAGGAAAGGAAAGGAAAAGGAAGAGAAAGAGGGAAACAAAATGAGGGAAAGAGGAGATTAAATGGAAAGGAGAAAAGAAAAGCAAAAGAAAGAGGAAAGGTAAAAACGATAAAAAGAAATTTACAAAAAAAAAAGAGGAATGGAAAGAGGAAGGGAAAAGGAAAGAAAAACAGATAGTAAAGAGGAATGGAAAGAGGAAAGGAAATAAAATGGAAAGAAAGAGGAAAGGAATTTCTTTGACATAAACTTATCCGTTAACTTATCTCTCATTGCCTCGCCTCCGGTTTATCTCATCCCTCTGGTTCATATAAACTCATGTCTTCTCTATATTCTCACCAGGCTGGTTATTCCGGCCACTCTGCTTTTTTCTCCTTTGTTTTTTTGGAAATCCTTTCTATTCATACAAAACCTGTATGATGTGTTAGATGGGGTCATTTTGTAAATTGTGATAAATCCACTGTGTTATCCATGTTTGCCATTAATGGAACAAGATATAACTTTGTGCAGATCATTTTCTTTACTGTTTTTCAATCAACTTTTGCCGAAGTTGCTGGGTGGTAAATTGTCAACCAAATAGCACTTGCACCCAATCAGGTATTCTGAGAGCCAATTGCGCTGGCTGTCATAATACAACAGCTGTCAGGGGAGATTCTGTTATACACACTGATTAGCCTGGGGGGCTGAACAAGAGAAATCTTAACGTGTATGACCAAGTTAAATCGGGACTAGAGTTCCTCTATGATACACTGTGAGCAGGTAGGCATTGTATTGCAGAAGAGACATGCAAAAAAAACATACCTACCTGCCTGCTCACAGCGATCCTTGGACTGTAGACTGGAGCGTTGGGATGGTAGGTATCCTCCCTTTAGCCCTGCTTTAAAACCTACAGGTATTATTGCTTACAACTTATGTTTGCACAGCATGTAACAATACTGTGAATAAGGATCTTATTTTCAAAAGAGCACAACAATTATTTCCAGCTGAATCCAATGAGAATTACAGTCACATGTCTAAATAAAGACTCTCTAAATGACTCTGTAGGCATGTGATGACACTGTACAACATGTGATGACTCTGTAGGCATGTGATGGCACTGTACAACATGTGATGACACTGGACAACATGTGATGACTCTGTACAACATGTGATGACTCTGTAGGCATGTGATGACACTGTACAACATGTGATGACTCTGTACGGCATGTGATGACACTGTACAACATGTGATGACTCTGTACGGCATGTGATGACACTGGACAACATGTGATGACTCTGTAGGCATGTGATGACACTGGACAACATGTGATGACTCTGTAGGCATGTGATGGCACTGTACAACATGTGATGACACTGTACAGCATGTGATGGCACTGTACAACATGTGATGACACTGTACGGCATGTGATGGCACTGTACAACATGTGATGGCACTGTACAACATGTGATGACACTGTACGGCATCTGATGACACCGTACAACATGTGATGACACTGTACAACATGTGATGACTATGTATGGCATGTGATGGCACTGTACAACATGTGATGACACTGTACAACATGTGATGACACTGTACAACATGCGATGACACTGTACGGCATGTGATGGCACTGTACAACATGTGATGACACTGTACGGCATGTGATGGCACTGTACAACATGTGATGACACTGTACAACATGTAATGACACTGTACAACATGTGATGACACTGTACAACATGTGATGACACTGTACAGCATGTGATGACTCTGTAGGCATGTGATGACTCTGTAGGCATGTGATGACACTGTACAACATGTGATGGCACTGTACAACATGTGATGACTATGTATGGCATGTGATGGCACTGTACAACATGTGATGACACTATACAACATGTGATGACACTATACAACATGTGATGACTATGTATGGCATGTGATGGCACTGTACAACATGTGATGACACTGTACGGCATGTGATGACACTGTACAACATGTGATGACTATGTATGGCATGTGATGGCACTGTACAACATGTAATGACACTGTACAACATGTGATGGCACGGTACGGTATGTGATCCTGTAATACTCTATTTACAATGAAGGGAACATTATTGGTATAGGGGTACTAGGTAATACACCAATTATGGGGGAGCAAAGCTCTGTCCATGTCTGAGGAGCTCTGGGCTTCAGTATGAAAATACAAGTAGATGTGAATGGAAAGTTTCATTGTCTCATATAAAATCCAGATAGTCAATAAAAGGATTCATTCACAATGTTAGCTCTGATTTTATTTCATTTTATTATACCAGTAATGCATGGAATGCCTGTGTGCTGTCACATCCATATGTGTATTCTGCTTTACAAATATATTGTTAGTGCTGTGTATGTAAATCTCCTCTACATATTACTATTAGTGACTTCTCCTACCTTAGTCACTGAAGTGCTCTTATCTCTGTTGGATTTGTCTGACGATCGATCGGAACATGCTGCAGAGGGGGGAGGAGAGAGCAGCTACACTATGTGAAGTCTGGGGAGCCAGCAGAGAGCCGACATAAATCAAGAAAAATGACATGAAAGTGGGTGGATCCAGACTCCAGAGCCAGATAATTGTCGGTATTACACTGTATGAAAGTCTGTAGACCCTCCCACAGGTATATAGCTGGATTTTACCAGAATGGGGGCACGTCTGAGAGGGCTGGAAGGATTTATAGATATCAGCAGCTCACATAGAATAGTTGTAAGCAAAAAAAAGGAAACCCATACTACTCTGTTAAAGTGGAGTATTATGCTGGGTGGGCTTTTGAGATAATGTACACATATGCACAGCATACATGCAAATTATGACAGATTTACCTCCCAAAGTGCCCTCTTGCAGGGATATGACGTTTGCGATCTCCCTCATTGCTGCATTGCCACTGCTGGCATATTTGCCCAGTCTTCCTCTAGATTCAACTTCTTTGGGCATCTTGATTGGCTGACCGTGGATGTTGTATTATATCCATGCACTCAAAGCATGCTAAGACTGTACACTGGGCTGGGCATGTGCAACTCATTGAACACTCAGAAGTAAATTGCTGGTAAGGCAGAAGCCTTTTTGTCAGGAGTGACTTAAAGCGGATTTCCACCCAAAAGTGGAAACTCTACATATCTGCTTCCTCCCCTACTCCAGTGCCATATTTGTCAATATTCGGGGGGGGGTACCAGTTTTTGACAGGTACCCATCACCCACTTCCGGGAGACTGCGCTGTGGCGACCTTTGCCCCCCTCTTCCTTGCTCTGCCACCGGGCCAGTTAGAAAGATAAGCTTTGCATGTGCAGTAGGGAACCAAATGTGAAGCCGAAAGGCCAGTTTCCCTTACCATGAATGGCGGCGGCAACACCCGAGAGCTGATTGGAAAATCGGCTGGGGTGCTGACATCATGGGATTGATAGACAGGTAAGTGTTCTAATATTAAAAGTCAGCAGCTACAGTATTTGTAGCCGCTGACGTTTAATTTTTTGGTGGGGGGCGGAACTCCTCGGTAAAGTGGAGCTTCACCCAAAAGGGGAAGTCCCGCTTTAAGGCCTCCTCCCCTGCTTCTCTTTAACAAATGGCACATTTTTTTTGGGGGGGGGGGATCGGTTACCTGGTTTTGGCAGGCATCTGCTTCCACTTCCGCTTGGATTGCCTTATTCGTGAAGCTGCTCGTAATGTCACCGGCGCATGTGCCCTGAAAGAACTGCATGCCCGTGCCATTACTTCAGCGCCGTAAACAGTGGCTCCCACAAACATGCCAAGGACCTGAGCCCACTAACCAGGAAGGAAGACCAGGTGAAGATGGAAGCCCTGTCAACAGTAACAGCGTGCCGCTGGAGGGCTTTGTTTTAAGGTAAGTTTCACATATGCATAATAGCACATTATAATTTTGCCTTGCGGGTTTAAAAAAAACACAACAAAAAAAACGGTGGTTCACTACCGCTTTATGCTGGGCATAGATGGTTAGCTGGTTATCATTCTGCCAGCAGGGTGAAGGAAAAAAAGAACTGATTCTCCATTCACACAAACAAGGTGGATGGAGGAATTCCCACCCCTTCCCCATCATTGTATTCTAACAGCAGGACCCAACATTTTTCCAATATTTTCTTTCAAAAGTTCAATAAATAAATGATCAACTTCTGTTGAGCAGGGACGGCCACACACTCATTGAAATTCAGCCAGTCCCTGCTGAACCAGCCAAATTTTGGTCTGTCAATGGCCAGATTAAATCTATTCTGTATGAAAAGCCTGCCTGCTGGTATTCTTTTTAAAGAACATTTTAGTTTAGCTTCATAAAGAAATAATGTATATACAGTATAGAAAAAAAAGGAAACCTATACAGTAAAACCTTGGATTCATTCTGAAGACATGCTTGTAGTCCAAAGCACTCTTAAATCAAAGCAAATTTTCCCATAAGAAATAATGGAAACTCAAATGATCCATTCCACAGCCATTTATTCATAGGTCTTTCAGTTTATAGTCCATATAAGAAGATTATAGCAATGTGACCAGGTTGTGTAACCATAAAATGTCCATTCACAAATGGAAGCCTCCACAAGGGGATTAGAAGCAAAATCCAGCAGGAGCTCCAGAGTATAAAAGAGAAGAGAGGAGCCTCTAAGTGTAGCAATTATGGTTACATTTCATGAAGATACAACATTTAGCAACTCACATGTTTGATGATTAAAAGAGGCACATCTAATGCCACGTACACACGAGCGGACTTTCCAGCAGACTTGGTCCGACGGTCTTTCCGCCGGACTTTCCAGCGGACTACCTGAACGGACGGACTTGCCTACACATGACCGGACTTTCCGGCAGGCTAAATCCGCCCGTCTTTCCGACAGACTTTCGCCGGAGTTACGGCGGACTTTCAGAATGAACGGACTTGCCCACACACGGACAAGTCCGTTCATTTTGAACGTGACTCGGGTATGACAGGACTAGAAAAGGAAGTCAATCTCGCCACTTTTATCGGCGAGATTGACACCTTGCGAGCCCCGTCGCGGGGCATACCAGGCCCTTAGGTCTGGTATGGGTTTTAAGGGAAACCCCCTACGCCGAAAAAACGGCGTGGGGCCCCCCTAAAGTCCATACCAGACCCCGATCCGAGCACGCAGCCTGGCCGGTCAGGAAAGGGGGTGGGGATGAGCGAGCGCCCCCCCTCCTAAAACATACCAGCCGCGTGCCCTCAACATGGGGGGTGGTTGTTTTGGGGAGGGGGGTGCCCTGCGGGGCCCCCCCACCCCAAAGCACCTTGTCCCCATGTTGATGAGGACAAGGGCCTCTTCCCGACAACCCTGGCCGTTGGTTGTCGGGGTCTGCGGGCGGGGGGCTTATCGGAATCCTGGAGCCCCCTATAATAATAGGGCCCCCAGATCCCGGCCCCCCCACCCTATGTGAATGAGTATGGGGTACATGGTACCCCTATCCATTCACCTAGGGAAAAAGTGTCAATAATAAAACACACTACACAGGTTTTTAAAATAATTTATTAGACAGCTCCGGGGGGGTCTTCCTCCGGCTTCGGGGGTCTTCTTCCGACTTCGGGGGTCCCTCCGGTTCCTCTTCTCCCGGCGTCTGGTTGGTTCTTCTCCGCTCTCTCTGGCCTCTTCTCCCGGTGTTCCAGTTCTTCTGCCGGTTCCTCCGCTGTCTTCATGCCGCTCTTTTGCCAGCAGAGGCCCGGACTTCTGGCTTCTTGTCTTCTTGGCTTCTGCCCTCTTCTCTTCTCCAGATGTTGACACGACGGTCATTGACCACGCCCCCTTATGCCGTCACAGTCCCAGCATGCCCAGGGACTGTGACGGCATAAGGGGGCGGGGTCTCCGCCTATATAAGTCACAGCAGAGCGCTCAGAGAGCAGTCCAGCCGGGGCGACCGTCGTGTCAACATCTGGAGAAGAGAAGTGGGAAGGAGCCAAGAAGACAATATGTAATCATATTGCTACACTTAGAGGCGTCTCTCTTCTCTTTTATACTCAGTTGTGACTTGATGCTACTTGTATATCAAGACATCGCTTGTATATCAAGTCAAAATTTTTAAAAAAATTTTGCTTATCTTGCAAAACTCTCTCAAACCAAGTTACTCTCAATCCAAGGTTTTACTGTGCACCTATGTAATATGTCATAGCAATATATGTTTTGTTGCATCCCTATCATGAGCTTTTCATTTGCTCTCGGTTGAATATTTACACGTTATAACGAGATTGTCAGTAAATCGGTATTTGTGGAACTGGTCAACCAAATAATCACTTTGGATTCTTATTAACATCAACCTTTGAACTTTGAAATGACAGAAATGTTCTTTTTTTTTTTTTTGTAGCTTATTACATGAAATAGATACCCAACCAAACCACCAAGGGGAGACTTCTACAGTAACCCAACTCCCTAAGTGCTCCTTGGAATGGACAATGGGAGCCAAGAATTTTCGGGAGGTTATAAAGAGAGCATTGTGCATGGTGCAGAGGTAGAGAATGCTGCATTGTGATCTTCCTCTACAATCCAGAATCTTTTCCCTCCATGCTGAGTATTTATCGGGTTGGACAGGATCATTTCAACATTCCAAAATAAAATATCAAGTCTCATCTGAGACATGCACACCATTCATGGGTGAAACCAAAATCTCTGCTGCTCCATGTACGCAACAGGCAATAATGGGAAATTAGAGTGTATTCTCACCAAACACCTAGTTTGTGTTCTAATTAGGCCTTGTTCACACAGGCGTACTACAGTGTACATAGCTCCCAACTGACCCTGATTTCGAGGGACTGTCCCTGATTTGGAGCAATGTCCCTCTGTCCCTTTCTCCTCCTCATTTGTCCCTCATTTTGGTCTGATCCATATAGTTGTACATAAAATGCACTTTTTATCAGTGCTAAACCTTTCATCCAAACTCTAAATGGCTGCATTTGTACATTTTAAAAAAGCCAATATAAAGGAATAGTAGTGGTAAAAAAAGCCCTTGTGGATTTAATTAAATGTTTTTTGTTGTTAACCACTTCAGCCCCGGAAGATTTGGCTGCTGAATGACCAGGCCATTTTTTGCGATTCGGCACTGCGTTGCTTTAACTGACAATTGCGCAGTCATGTTACGTTGCACCCAAACAAAATTGACGTCCTTTTTTTTTCCCACAGATAGAGCTTTCTTTTGGTGGTATTTGATCATCTCTGCGTTTTTTTGTTTTTTTTTTGCACTATAAACAAAAAAAGAGCGACAATTTTGAAAAAAACACAATATTTTGTACTTTGCTATAATAAATATCCCCATTTTTTTTTAAAAAAGCTAATTTTTTCTCAGTTTAGGCCCATACGTATTCTTCTACATATTTTTGGTAATAAAAATCGAAATAAGCGTATATTGATTGGTTTGCGCAAAATTTATAGCATCTACAAAATAGGGGACAGATTTATAGCATTTTTATTATTTTTTTTTTTTACTAGTAATTGTGGCAATCTGCGATTTTTTTATCGGGACTGCAACATTATGGCGGACACGTCGGACAATTTTCACACATTTTTAGGACCATTGGCATTTATACAGCGATCAGCACTATAAAATTCATTGCTTACTGTAAAAATGTCACTGGCAGGGAAGGGGTTAACACTAGGGGGTGATCAAGGGTTAACTTGGTTCTCTCTCTGTGTTCTAACTGAAGGGGGAGGGGACTGTGTAGGGGAGATGACAGATCGCTGTTCCTTCTTTGTATGAACACACGATCAGTCTCTTCTCCCCTCAGAGAACCGGGATCTGTGTGTTTATACACACAGATCCTGTTTGTCGGTGTTTCACAAGCAATCGCGGGAGCCTGGCGGTCATCGCAGCCGCCGGGGCACTTGCATCGGCGGCGAGCAGTAGGCACGCAAGTGCGCCCCTAGTGGCCACAGGGCAAAGCGACGTACCATAACGTCCTTTCGTGCCATTCTGCCGCAGTAAAAATGCGGCAGCTGGTAGGCAAGTGGTTAATTCTCCTTTAAGGTTGTGTGGCAGGAGGTGTGTCCTATGCCTACATACGTTTGCTAGTAGGTGTCCCCCGTTCCCATCCCAAAATGTTGGGACGTATGCAGTATACACCCAATGTGAGGGCCATGTTTACCTGCATGGGTATGTACAGGTTGTTCCGTGCATCCCTGTGCAGAAAGTCCCATTGATGTCTATTGGGACACAGTGACTGCACGGACACAGCCGCTGCTCCCAATGTGACATTGGTGTGGGTGGAAGTGAATGGAACTGAACGTACATTGTCTACATTTGGGGTCGTGATCCCGCACCTCCACAGATGTCACATTGGGAGCAGCAACTGTGTCCGTGCATTCACTGTGTCCCAATAGACCTTAATGGGACTGCCCGCACGGGGGTGGACAGGACACAGGACACTTGTGCATCCCCGTGCAGGTATACATGGCCCTCCCATGGGTGTACACTGTAGTATGCCTGTGTGAACGAGGCCTTGCAGTGTGTACCTTAACAACTTAACCTCTGGAAAATTTACCCCCCCTTCATAAACAGGCCATTTTTTGCGCTATGGCACTGCGTTAATTTAACTGACAATTGCGCGATCAGGTGATGATGTACCCAAATAAAATTGATGTCCTTTTTTCCCCACAAACAGAGCTTTCTTTTGGTGGTTTTTAATCACATCTGCGTTTTTTTGTTTCTTTTTGGCTGTAAACAAAAAAAAAGGCCAACAATTTTGAATTTTTACTTTCTGCTATCAAACATATCCAATAAAAAAAATGTAAAAAATCGAATTTCTTCATCAATTTAGGCCAATAGGTATTCTGCTACTTATTTTTGGTAAAAAAAAAAAGAAAAAAGCGCAATAAGTGTTTATTGATTGGATTGTGCAAAAAGTTACAGCGTCTATAAACTATGAGATATATTTATGGAATTTTTTTTTTCACTAGTAATGGTGGCCATCAGCAACTTATAGCAGGACTGAGATATTGGGCGGGCATTCGTACACTGACACTTTTTGGGAACCAGTGACACTAATACAGTGATCCGTGCCAAAAAAATATGAACTGTCACTGTACTAATAACACTGGCTGGGAAGAGGCTAACATCAGGGGCGATTAAAGGGTTAACTGTGTGCCTAGCCTGTGCTTGTGTACTGTGCGGGAAGGCATTGATCCATGTTCCTGCCTTTACCTTGACTTTACCTTTGTACCTGAGCGGAACCTAAATTTGAACCTTTTCTGAAGTCACTGCAACATGAGTCGTGGCAATTTAAATGGTTCCATTGCCAGCAATGGGATGCAACTTGTCATGTGATTTTGAACTGTCAAATCACATTTTTTTTTTCATTCAACCAAGTGGTTTAACACAAAAACTGACCCCAAATCACCTATCCACATATTCAATGTGGATGGGGGAATCCTCCCTGCTGTGTCTTTGTATTCTGACAGTGGGGAGACTTCGCAGCCATCAGAATACACTGATCAGCTCTGCAGACTAGTTTTACATTCAGTACATTACATCCATATAAATGTAATGACATGATGTTATAGTGTGATTACTACATGATGAAGGAAGATGTGAAGAAACCTTTGAAGGAACAGAAAGGAAATACAAATCAATATGTGTCAGTTACATGCGTGTCATTGCACGTGGACATCCAGAAAACACAAACACCTGCTTTACTACACGTGGATAGATGTGATCTATTCCTCCATACATAGTGAGAGCGGGGAGAGGAAGAACAAACTGGAGTCATATACTGGAGGAAAAGGGACTGTGAACATTTAAGTGATTGTAATGCCCCGTACACACGGTCGGATTTTCCGACGGAAAATGTGTGATAGGACCTTGTTGTCGGAAATTCCGACCGTGTGTAGGCTCCATCACACATTTTCCATCGGATTTTCTGACACACAAAGTTTGAGAGCAGGATATAAAATTTTCCGACAACAAAATCCGTTGTCGGAAATTCCGATCGTGTGTACACAAATCCGACGGACAAAGTGCCACGCATGCTCAGAATAAATAAAGAGATGAAAGCTATTGGCCACTGCCCCGTTTATAGTCCCGACGTACGTGTTTTACGTCACCGCGTTCAGAATGATCGGATTTTCCGACAACTTTGTGTGACTGTGTGTATGCAAGACAAGTTTGAGCCAACATCCATCTGAAAAAATCCTAGGATTTTGTTGTCGGAATGTCCGAACAAAGTCCGACCGTGTGTACGGGGCATAAACCATCACCTTGTAAAACAAGCCATTCGATTTAAAAAAGAAATGATAGGCAAAACTTTTTTGTATAGATATAAAAAAATTATACTCCTTTTTCCCCTTTTTTTATGTGATCACATTCCCTCTGTTTTCAGCTGTATAAGAGCTGGAGGAGGAGAAACAGCAGTACACTGAGCCTCCCAGTGCAAGGATGGGCGTGTCAGGACAAGTTTGATCATTGGAGGCGAGCAGGTTGAGTTTCCAGCATAGCTGACCAGGCTGTGTTCTCCTGCTTAGTGCGGTCAGTTTTACATAGGAAAACAGAGTGACTGGCAGGAACACCAGGCATTTCACATAAAGGAAGCAATACAACAGAACAGGATACTTTCTCATACAAGTACATGGTACAGCAGGCACATATCGGGAATATGAAGTGTTGGGGTAACAACACTTTAAGACATTAAGTGACACCCGCTACTGTTAGGTTTTAGGCTTTTAGCCACTTTCTTACTGGGCACTTAAACCCCCCCCCTGTCCAGACCAATTTTCAGCTTTCAGCGCTGATGCACTTTGAATGACAATTGCGCGGTCATACAACACTGAACCCAAATGAAATTTTTATCATTTTTTCCCCACAAATAGAGCTTTCTTTTGGTGGTATTCGATCACCACTGCGGTTTTTATTCTTTGTTAAAAAAATTTAAAAAGACCAAATTTTTTAAATTTTTTTTATATTTTTTTATATTTTGTTATAAAATTTTGCAAACAGGTAATTTTTCTCCTTCATTGATGTACGCTGATGAGGTGGCACTGATGGGCACCGATAGGTGGCAGTGATGGGCACTGATGGGTGGCAGTGATGGGTACTGATCGACACTGGTTGGTTACACTGATAGGCAGCACTGATTGGCACCACTGGTGGGCATTGATAGGTGGCACTTGTGGACATTGATAGGTGGCACTCATGGGCATTGATAGGTGGCACTGCGGGCATTGGCAGGTTGCAATGGCAGGTGGCACTAGTGGGTACAGATGAGGCAGAATTGCCACTTCCTCTTCTGGACCGATGTCCCTTGCTGTCAGCGCGAGGAGAAAAAAAAAAAGATTACCGAGGTTTTGTTTACATCATGTGATCAGCTGTCATTGGCTGACAGCTGATCACGTGGTAAGGGGCCGGGATCGGCCTCTTACTCGGATCTGTGATCACCTGAGTCTCAGTGACTCGGTGATCACAGGGCGAACGCAGGGAGCGTGCAAAGGGGAGGACGTCATATGACGGCCTCCCTGAAATTCAGGTCTGCGCTGTGGCCTTCATTCGGCTATAGCGCGGACGCCAAGTGGTTAGAGTTGAAAACAAGTTAAAAAGTTTCCCTACCTGTCATTATGTCCCTAACACATAAAACACTGAGCCCTCCCCCTTTCCCCAAACCTAAAATGGTTCCCCAAAGTCAGCCTTTTCTAATCATTTTACCCAAGAGCAACTTTTGAAACATTTTTCAAGAAAAGATAATTATTTCTACAGTTGGCAGTACATTAGCGTGATCACTAAGACTCCTTTCACACTGGGGCCGCCCGAGTGTTAGCGGAAAAGCGCCGTTCACTTTTTCCAGTCCGCCTAAAAAACTGACAGGTGGACCTTAACGGTCCGCCCGTGTGAAAGGGGCCTTAGAGCCGCCATTGTATTGCCCCGTACACACACAATCGGACTTTCCGACAACAAAACCGTGGACTTTTGTTCGAAGGTTGTTGGCTCCAACTTGTCTTGCACACACACGGTCACACAAATGTTGGCCAACAATTACGAACGTAGTGACGTACAAGACGTATGTGATTTCTCCATTACGAAAGCTAGTAATATCTCCGGCTCGTACTTGATTCTGAGCATGCGTGGACTTTTGTCTGACGGACTTGTGTACACGCGATCGGAAAGTCTGGCGGAAAATTTGAGAACCTGCTAGCCAACATTTGTTGGCGGAAAGTCTGACAACAAATGTTCGATGGAGCATACACACAGTCAGACTTTCCGCCAACAAGCTCACATCCAACATTTGTTGTCGGAAAATCCGATCGTGTGTTTGGGGCATTAGAATAGAGATTAGAGGGAGATGTTGCACTTGTTCCTGTGACAGCCGTCAAAGGTGGGACTTTGTCTCACTTCCTTCTGTGTCTCTCGGACAGAGGCGAATCTCCCAAAACCCAACAAATGATCAAAGCCCAGTACACACTATAAGAAAATCGGACGAACAATCGTTTCAGAGCAAGTCTAAACAGAAGCCGGTTATCAGCACACCTTTCCTCACACTGACAGCATGAGGAGAGGAGAAGAAAGCTGATAACCGGAATCCCTAAAAGGGACATGTACACTCATAATCATGGCACTGATTATCAGTGCAGTCCCAACAGTACCCACCAGTGCTGCCAATCAGTGCCGCCTACCAGTGCCACCTATCAGTGCCCATCAGTACCGCCTATCAGGCCACATCAGTGCTGCTTATCAGTGCCCATCAGTACCACCTATAAGTGCCTCCTCATCAGTGCCCACCACTGCCACCTCATCAATGCCCATCAGTGCAGCCTATCAGTGCCCATCAGTGCAGCTTCATCAGTGAAGAAGAAAAATTACCCATTTGCACAATTTTATAACAAAAAGTTTGCTGGGTTTTTTTTTATGTTTTTTTTTATATATTTCAGTCTTTATTCATGTATTTTGCAAAAAATAAAAAACCCAGTGGTGATTAAATACCACCAAAAGAAAGCTCTATTTGTGGGGAAAAAAATAACATATTTGTTAGGGTACAGTGTTGTATAACCGCGCAATTGTCATTCAAAGTGTGCCAGCGCTGAAAGCTGAAAATTGGTCTGGGCAGGAAGGGGGTGAAAGTGCCCAGTAGGCAAGTGGTTAAATGAAAATTGATTGTTCTGTTTACGTACGAGAGTTTATCCCTTTGGAAATTTTCGTTTGGAAAGTCTGAATCAGATGTCGAAAGTTGCGTACACACTATAGGAAAATCGAACGATCGGTCCTTGCACAGAATTTTTCTTCCGATTTTCTCATAGTGTGTACCCCAGACCAGAAAGAAACAATTGGCTGGAGTTCCACTTTAGCTTTTAACCGCAAACACTTATCAACCCTTCTCGTAGTACTCTTATCATTATCCTGTGGTTCAGCGCAGTGCGAAATCCTCACCCACAACCGTGCCAACACCTTGGCGCTCAAAGCGACTGACAAGCAGTAACGCAGGGAATTCAGCAAGTGCTATTACCACGGGTATTTGCCAATGACAACAGCAAAGCCACCATTTCCTGGTGAAGTGACGTGCTTAGGGTTTGCATTCAGGTGTGTGACATTTCTGGTAAGGCAATTATCTGCGGAACAAGGTAAAAAGTGCTTGTAAAAAAACACACCCACAGTTCATCAACACCCCCTCCCCACCTGGCACCCCTCCCCTCGCCTCCTAGAATAAAATGAAACCTGGCACACTTGAATGATGATGCATAGGAGATATATTTACAGTATTTCTCCCTCTCTGCTGCAGTGAGTCAGAGAGATTTCCCTGCAGTCTGATCTTTGCTGCACTGCTCCAGCACCCTCCCTCCAGTCCAGGAGGGTGCTATGCTTTAACCCTATAAAGGCCAGGGTAACCCCACAATGCTGATGGACACCTATGCAATGCAGATCTGCACTCACCCTGAGCTGTGCTGCCCTCTCCTCCACTGGCTTGGTCTTGTGTGATTGGCAGCTGCCATGGGACTTGCACTCCTGGCAGATCAGCTTGTGTTCCTGGTAGCAGAAGAGGTTCAGCTGGTCCCCATGGTCCCTGCAGGTGCTTGGCATGGGGGACTGGGCACAGGAGGACTTTTCTCTTGGCACCTGCAGCTTGTAGGGTGGTGGTGGCTCTCCAAAGGCGTTCTCTCCTAGATCAATGGTCTCTTCTGCCCCAAAGGAGTCCAAGGATAAGGTTGCCACCTGCTCATCAGGGATCCACTCCTCAGCAAAGGGGGACTTGGGGTCCTTGTCTGCAGGGTACAGGCTGCCCATCTGCCCTGTGCCATTCCAGGAGTGGGAGCCTGTGATCACCCAGAGTTGGGGCACTGAGTCCGGCTGGGACATGGCAGGAGGAGGCAGCTGCTGGAAGAAGAAGATCTGGATGGGATTTCCTCCTGTCTGCTCTCTGCACCTGTCCTCAGGTAGGAGCCCGCCCCCTGGGAGGAGCCCCGAGGAGCTGTCACAGCCAGAGGTCGCTTCAAAGTTAGCAGAGGAATGGCAGGGGGCGGTCCCTCCCTGAGGATGGGGACAGGTCCTCACTGCCCATTGACTGATTGTATGATGAATGCAGATCGCAGCCAGGCAACCAGTCATTGGATAGAGATAGGCATGGCCCAGCCCACAGAATTGAGGGACTACAGAGCCCAGCAGGATCAGACTAGGAAGGTCTCTGGGGAAATCAAACCTCCCCGATATCTAAAAGAACTACATATTCCAGATGAACAATTTTACAAGCCGTGGGTTTATCTTAATAGCCAGCCTATGCCCTCCCTGGTTCTGTAGAACTACACATCCCAGCACATCCAGGCTAGGCAATCGATGTACCTGCATAACCCAGCAGGATCAGACTAGGAAACTGAGGTCTCACTAGATACATCAAACTTCTCCAGGTTCTAAAAGAACTACATATCCCAGAAGAACAGCCTATACAAGCCATGTATTTCTCTTAGTAGCCAGCCTTTGCCTTCCCTGATTCTGTAGAACTACATATCCCAGCATACCCAGGCTTGGCAAATTATGTGACTAAATAACCCAACATGATCAGACTAGGAAATGTAGGTTCTAAAAAAACTACATATCCCAGAAGAACAGCCTATACAAGCCATGGGTTTCCTTTAATAGTCAGCCTACGCCCTTCCTGGTCCTGCGGAACTACATGTCCCAGCTTATCCAGGCTAGGTAATCGGTGTAACTGCATAACCCAGCATGACCAGACTAGGAAAGGGGGGGATCTATACTGATGGGGGTGTCTGCACAGAGGGGGTGTCTATACTGATGGGGGTCTGCACTTTGGGGGGGGTCTGCAAATGAGGGGGTGTCTATACTGATGGGGGTGTCTGCACTGAGGGGGTGTCTGCACTGATGGGGGTCTGCACTGTGGGGGGGAGGGTCTGCACTGAGGGGGGGTCTATACTGATGGTAGGGTCTGCACTGAGGGGGTGTCTATACTGATGGGGGTCTGCACTGTGGGGGGGTGGAGGGTCTGCACTGAGGGGGTCTATACTGATGGGGTGGTCTGCACTGAGGGGGGGTCTGCACTGGGGGGAGGAGGGGTGTCTATACTGAGGGGGCGTCTATACTGATGGCGGGGGTCTGCCTTGAGGGAGGGGGGTCAGTACTTAGTGGGGGGGTCTATACTGAGGAAAGGGAGTCTGTACTTAGTGAGGTGGTCTATACTGAGGGAGGGGAGTCTGTGCTTAGTGGGGGGGTCTGTACTAAGGGAGGGGGATCTATACTGCGGGAGGGGGATCTGTACTTAATGGGGGGTCTATAGTTAGTGGCGGGGGGTCTGTACTGAGGGGGGACTCTAGTTGGTGGTGGGGTGACACCAATTTTTTCCGCACTGGGTGACACCAACCCCAGTGATGCCACTGGGTCTCACTAGATTAATTAAACTTCTCTAAGTTCTAAAAGAACTGCATATCCCAGAAGAACAGCCTATACAAGCCATGGGTTTAATATTTGCCCTGGGGGGAGATTTACTAAAACTGGCGGGTTCAAAATCTGGTGCAGCTGTGCATGATAGCCAATCAGCTTCTAGGTTTTATTGTCAAAGCTTGAACTGCAGAACTACATATCCCAGCACATCCAGACCAGGCAAGCGATGTACCTGCATAGCCCAGCATGATCAGACTAGGAAACTTACCAGAGACGTTTTTGGTTCACTTACTGGTGTTTAGTTTTTGTGCACCCACTGCGGGTTAAAAAACAAACAAACAAAAAATAGGTCTCATTGGAAAACGTAACTTCTGCAGATTCTAAAAGAACTACATATCCCAGAAGAACGGCCTTTATGAGCCATGTATTTTATAGTAGTCAGCCTATTCCTTGTCTTTTGCTGTATAACTACATATCTCAGCCCATACAGGCTAGGATATTTCTATCTTTTAATAGGCATGTTCCAGAACTACATATCCCAGAAGAACAGCCTTTACAAGCCACGTATTTCTCTTATGCCCCGTACACACGGTCGGACTTTGTTCGGACATTCCGACAACAAAATCCTAGGATTTTTTCCGACGGATGTTGGCTCAAACTTGTCTTGCATACACACAATCACACAAAGTTGTCGGAAAATCCGATCGTTCTAAACGCGGTGACGTAAAACACGTACGTCGGGACTATAAACGGGGCAGTGGCCAATAGCTTTCATCTCTTTATTTATTCTGAGCATGCGTGGCACTTTGTCCGTCGGATTTGTGTACACACGATCGGAATTTCCGACAACGGATTTTGTTGTCGGAAAATTTTATCTCCTGCTGTCCAACTTTGTGTGTCGGAAAATCCGATGGAAAATATCCGATGGAGCCCACACACGGTCGGAATTTCCGACAACACGCTCCGATCGGACATTTTCCATCGGAAAATCCGACCGTGTGTACGGGGCATTAGTAGTCAGACTATGCCTTTCCTGGTGCTGTAGTAGAACTACATATCCCAGCACATCCAGGCAATGTATGCTTTTTATTAGGCATTGGGTTCTTCTAGAAACACATATCCAGAATGTAGAAACTAAGCAAAGTTTGTATCATCTCCCTGTATGTCTTCAACTAAGCAACATACATCTCTAATTAACAATCTTTGCCTTTCCTGGTGCCGTAGAACTATGCATCCCAGCATCCCAGTCTAAATAAGTTTCACTTTTCTCCCACTGGAGAGGTCTAGCCTCCAAGTGCTGTAGAACTACATATCCCAGCATGTCCAGAACAAGCAACTTTTTTTTCCATCCAGCTTTCCATCTGTTGAAGAACTACATATCCCAGAACAACCTTCATAGACAACAAATATTTCTTACTTTGCAGCTTCTGGATTCCCTACTGCTGTAGAAGTACATATCCCAGCATAGCCAGGCTACTCAATGTAGATCTATCATTGGCATTCTTTCCACTTTCTATTGCTGTAGAACTACATATCTCAGCAGCCCAGTCTAAAAAAAGTTTAACTTCTCTCCCTCTAGGAAGGTCTCCGGTTAATGTAGAACTACAAATCTCAGTAGATAAAGACTAGACAATGTGCATCTCTCAATAGGCGATTTATGTGCCATATATACCAGCATACCAGGAAACAAGGGTTCATTTTTTTTATTTATTTTTTTTGCTTCATTTATCATTTTATCCTTCAATAATTTTTGTATTATAAAGTTCAATTCTTACACAAAATTATTGCAAATATGAGGAATTGTACTTTTCCCACATTGGTTACTTGGTTATGTTTCTTCTCCGGAAATGTTATTTTACCTTCACTTAGAATGGCTCCATTTTCCGCTATCCTCAACAGAGACCTAAGGGGGTTGGGGGTAACAACCCCTAGCAGATTTTTTTGCCATCTGTCCTATTGGGGAGATTTCTCTTCAATTCCTGTCCCATAGCCAAAGCCGGAAGTGAGAAGAAAAATGAACTGAACATGCATTGCCATGTTCTGAAATGCGTAGTTATAACACATTGCAGCGCTCGCTTTTTTCTGTTCTTTTTTTTTTTCATTTCAACTATGTAATTTATTGCTCTGTTGTTTGTTGCAATGATGTTCTGAGCAAAAATAGAACATCTTATTTTTTTCAGTGCACACCAACTCAGGGCTTTGGCACAAACTGAAGCCATAGGACATAAGGCAAACTGCTTTCTTCTTAAAGCGGTAGTAAAGAGCTGAAGGTTTTTTTTTTTTTTTACCAAAAACGTGGTTCTGCGAGTACACGTGGGTCTGCGAGTGCATGTGGGTCTGCGAGTGCACGTGGGTCTGTGAGTGCACGTGGTCTGCGAGTGCATGTGGGTCTGCGAGTGCACGTCGTCTGCAAGTGCACATGGGTCTGCGGGTGCACATGGGTCTGCGAGTGCACGTGGTCTGCTAGTGCATGTGGGTCTGCGAGTGCACGTGGGTCTGCAAGTGCACGTGATCTGCGAGTGCACGTGGGTCTGCGAGTGCACGTGATCTGCGAGTGCACGTGGGTCTGCAAGTGCACGTGGGTCTGCGAATGCACGCGTGTCTGCGAGTGCACATGGTCTTCAAGTACCTGTGTATTGTCTTGTTGAGTACCTGTGTAGTGTATTGTTGAGTATTAGTGTCAGGAAGCTAGTTGTTAGGTAATTTGGACAGGGTATAACCCCCAATCCTCATTAAATTGGTAGGTACGATGCCCAGCGGATGTGGAGATGCGACTCTGTGTACATCTTGCGGCATTTATGCGTTCCTTGATTATCTGATCGAGGACGAATACTGTTGTGCAAAATGTAAGCACATTGTTTCCCTGGAAGCCCAGGTTCTGAATCTAGGGAAGCAACTGTAAGCACTGAGAAAACCCTCCATACTAAAGGAGAGCCGGGAACGTACCCCGCAGGTGACGGCAGGGGCCAGCACAGAGGCGGGTGGAGACAAAGAGGTGAAGGCACCAGAAAAGTGTAGATGGGTGACATTTAGGAAGGGTAGAGGGGGAAGTACCAGGGAGGCCAATCTAGGGCTGGAGCATCCCAATAAGTACGCTCCATTGAGTGATATTGGTGAAACCAGTCAGGGACCAGCACTGTTGGAGCTGAGGGACTCCCCTAGCTGCCAGGGGAAGAACTCCTCCTGTGAGAGTGGCGGGGAAGCAAAGGGAAAGGATAGACAGATTCTGGTGGTAGGGGACTCAATTGTTAGAAGGACAGAGAGAGCAATCTGTAACAAAGATCTGAAGGGCCAAACAGTATGTTGTCTACCGGGCGCTCGGGTTCGACACATCACGGATCTGGTGGACAGATTACTGGGAGGGGCTGGGGAAGACCCGGCTGTCATGGTGCACGTTGGCACCAATGACAAAGTCAGAGGCAGATGGAGTGTCCTAATGGCCCTTTGCACAGGTGTATGGATAGATACACCCATGTGAATGAGGCCTTAGTTCACTTTTACCAATAAACTGCCTGTGCTGGTAAGGGGCATCTGTAGATAAAAACAAACTGTGCAACTTTGACCAAAGTTGAGTAATGCCCTTGCTATAGGTGTAGGCCATTTACGTAGCTCATAAAACCTAACTGAAAAACTCCCAGGATGTTTCTTAGACATGCCTAGCTGTTACTGTTCACCTTCACCATCATAGCGAGCTTTCCAATGCTGAGCTTGCTGAGCTCAAAGCTACTAGATTAGGGGAGAGAAAGTGCATGTGAGGGGGTTTGAATCAGAGAAAGAGCTCACTCCTGCGATTGTGAAGCTGAACTGGAACAGCTAGGCTTCTTTTAGCAACAACCTTAGTAACGTCCTATAGGTTTTCCAGTCACAAGGTATGTAAATGGCCTATACCTATATATAGCAAGGGCATAATTCAACTTTGGTCAAAGCTGAACAGCTAGTTTTTATCTACAGATGTTTCTTATCTGCACAGGCAGTTTTGTTTTATTGCTAAAGGCGAACTATGCCTTTAAGGATCAGTTTATCTAAAATAGATATAATATTTTTTTTTTGTAGATGCCAGAGGTGCAAACCCCCTGAAAATGTTTTCTATCTCTTGAGGGCTGTTGGGGTATCGAAGACCTATAGGAAGCCAGAAATTGACTCCGTCCACCAGCCCTGTTTTGGAATATGTAAAATCACAACCATGCACTTCATTTTTAGTATCATCCCAAGTTTCTTTAGCTCAGCCAGAATGAATGAATCACCAGTGAGCACATCCCTTTACAAATCTGATGGCAGCTGCTGTAGTTCCTCTACATTTGTGTATTTAGCGGTTAGTTGGATAATTATCCCTCCATCTATAATTTACATTGCTGCTATATCCGACTATTGTCAGCACGTGTGTCATTGAGTCATTTGAATATTGTGACTCTTCCTGATTCATGTACAACATGCTAAACCTGTTTTCCTAAGAAAAAAAAGCCAGTTCCTTTCATAATCGAGACCGACAGGTTGGGCAATAACAGTGCTTGTGACGTAAGAAGTTTTGTTTCATGTGACACTACTCATCTTTCCAGATACGAGGTGTTGCCCCCTTAGGCACTGGAGTCGGCAGAGTATCTATTGACCTAATATGCCCTATATTGAGTCAATAGCTACCCCACCACCTCCTGTGCTTAACTCCTTCTTTTAGTTAAATCCCAGCTCCAGCCAAAAACTGTATGACATCTGTTTGTTGTGTGGGGATGGGTTCGAATTTTAGGCACTGTTTGTATTTTTGCCTATAGGTCCTCTTTATCCCATTCAGGGACCAATGGCTTTTCCTTTAGGGCTAGTTTACACTTGCTTCAAAACATGGCTTTGGACATGCTTTGTTAAAGCTCTCTGAATGCCAGTCAAAGGCCATCACTAAATAAAATGGTTAGCTTACAGTTCTGTTTACCTGCTTTTGCTTGGTTCTTCGATGAGGTTTCAGTGGGGCTTCGATGAGGCTTTGGTGGGGCTTCGATGAGGCTTCTGTGAGGCTTCAATGAGGCTTCGGTGGGGCTTCAGTGGGGCTTCAAGCGAGCTTTGCCATAGACTTCTATGGAGGCTTGGAAGACGCTTTCAAGCACCACTGAAGCTACATGGGGTATAATTTTTGAAGCAAAGCCAAGCAAAGCAAAAGCAGGTGTAAACAGGACTGTAAGCTAACCATTTTATTTAGTGACAGGGGCTTTGACTAGTGTTCAGAGAGCTTTAACAAAGCCAGTCTGAAGCCTTGTTGAAGCCAAACCAAGTGTAAATGAGCCCCAAAACATAGCCATCCTCTCTTTCTCGTTCCCAAGATGGACTATGGAGAACGGGATTTGTAGTGTGGATAATCGTAATTAGGGCTAGTTTACACTTGCTTCAAAACATGGCTTCAGACACGCTTTGTTAAAGCTCTCTTAACGCAAGTCAAAGCCTGTCCCTAAAAAAAAATGATTAGCTTACAGTCCTGTTTACACCTGCTTTTGCTTGGGGCTTCGATGAGGCTTTGGTGGGGTTTCAAGCGAGTTTTGCCATAGACTTCTATGGAGACTTTGAAGACGCTTTGAAGCACCACTGAAGCTACATGGGGTATAACTTTTGAAGCGAAGCTGAAGCAAAGCAAAAGCAGGACTGTAAGCTAATCATTTTATTTAGTGACAGGAGCTTTGACTAGCATTCAGAGAGCTTTAACAAAGCCTGTCCGAAGCTTTGTTGAAGCCTCGTTGAAGCCGAAGCGTAAATGAGCCTGAATGCCACGTTTACACACGATCAGATTTTTTGACGGAAAATGTTCGACTGGAGCAGGTTGTCGGAAATTCCAACCATGTGTAGGCTCCCTCGGACATTTTCCGTCGGAATTTCCGACAAACAAAATTTGAGATCTGGATCTCAAATTTTCCGACAACAAAATTCGTTGTCGTAAATTCCGATCATGTGTACACAATTCTGATGCACAAAGTTCCACGCATGCTCGGAATCAAGCAGAAGAGCCGCACTGGCTATTGAACTTCATTTTTCTCGGCTCGTCGTACGTGTTGTACGTCAGCGCGTTCTTGACGTTCGGAATTTCCGACAAGATTTGTGTGACTGTGTGTATGCAAGACAAGTTTTAGCCAACATCCGTTGAAAAAAAAAACATGGATTCTGTTGTCGGAATGTGCGATCGTATGTACGTGGCATTAGTGTGCTCTGCTCATTCCAGCCAAAGGCAAGTGAGGGGAAAGGAAGGTTCTGGAGCTCAAAAAGGTTACAATGAGGCAGAAACAATTTTGTGAAAAATAGATTACTACCAAGTAGTGGATCTGTATGGATTATTTTTGGCAAAGAAAATTACTTACCAAATGACAGGTCAATGGATCCCCCTTCCATTTGTTTTTGCCAGCCGGGTGTAAACAGACACAAGTCCACTTACAGTACATCCGACTGCCCATAGAGCAGAATGGAGGGTCCGATCAGGTCCAGCTGAGACATGCACAGTCGGACCGATTGGACCTCTCATGTGAAAGGGGCCTAACTATACTTTTTCTCCATCATCTCATTCCTCACATTTTTTACCTTTTGTATCACTTGATCTTCCCTTTTACGTTTTAAGCTCTCGTGAGCATGACCCTCTGAACCTTCTTGTATTGGATAGTATTGTAACTGTAATGCCTCTCTTATTTTGTAAAATGCTGCACAAACTGTTGTAATAAATACAATTCTGTATAATAATAATAATCAATACATTTAGGATTACTGTAATTGTGTATTTATGTTTTAAACTGTCTAGTATGCATAACAAGTATTTTCTTCCTTGACAATTAAGAAACATGGGAAGTCCTTACCTTCGGGTTATACTGCTGCCTACAAGAAGCAAACAAAAAAAACTATTGGCCAGCCCAGGATAACCCCTAAAACTTTCAGTATATGCATGGGTGTCCGTGGGTAGGGGCAAGGGGGGGAAGTGCCCCCCCTTCCAGAATCAGGGATCAGATCGGGGTTCCCCACTCGGTCCTTATCCTTGCGCCGGCGGCCAGCCCTGCTCGCACCGCACCTGTACACAGTTTAACAGGGCCAGTGACAGCTGGTGCAAGGAGCGAGACGGCGAAGGCCTCAAGGGGTGGGCAGGATGACATCACCCGGTCTACATGGAGCAAGCAAGCGGCCCAGGAGATAGAGGCCGCAGGAAAGGAGAGCAGCAAGACACCAGAAACAGCGGGCACAGCGTCTCCAGCGCCTCCCAGAGCCTGGAACCCCTGGACTCCTTAAACCACCTCACCGCTCCCAGGCTTGGAGGACAGACTGACCGGGGTTCAGAGAACAAGGATGGGCAGGAAATGCAAGCAGCCAGGGACCGCTCCATGTCACATCATAGATCCAATGGTAATGAAAAAGAATGCACCCAGAATGAAAACGGGTCTTGCCAGCTGCTGCCCATCATGTACTGAGTATTACACACACCACTGGGACATAGGGGCACTAAAGGAAATGCAGACAGGGCTAGGGGTCTCGCTCTGACCCTCCCTCTTTCACCCCCCCATCACTCCTCTCTGTCACTCCCTCTCTCTCTCTATCACCCCCTCTCTCTCTTTCTCTGTCACCCCCTCTCTCTCTGTCACCCCCTCTGTCTCTCTCTGTCACCCCCTCTGTCTCTCTCTGTCACCCCCCCTGTCTCTGTCACACCCCTCTGTTTCTCTATGTCACCCCCTCTCTCTCTGTCACCCCCACTTTCTCTCTGTCACGTCTCTCTCTGTCATCCCCCCACATGTATGTACGCTCTTACAGTCTATTGTGCCATGTCCGCAGTCTCTTAAGTCTCTTAAGCCATGTATGCAGTTTCTGACAGTCTCTTGGGCCATGTATGCAGTCTCTGATCATCTCTTGTGCCATGTCCGCAGTCTCCTACAGTCTCTTGGGCCATGTATGCAGTCTCTGATCGCCTCTTGTGCCATGTCCTCAGTCTCTGACAGTCTCTTGTGCCATGTCTGCAGTCTCTGACCATCTCCTGTACCATGTCTGCAGTTTCTGACCATCTCCTGTACTATGTCCGCAGTCTCTGACCGTGATAATGTAATAATGTCAAAAAGAGTCAGAGCATGTGTGATCTTGAAATGATGCCCCCCCTGAAAAAAGTTTTGCGGACGCCCATGTCAGCATGCCTTAGTTTTTGCTATTGATCTAATAAGATGGACGTCTTCTCTTCAGCTATGTTGTGTAAAAGTCCAACTCAAGGCAAAAAAGAAATTTCCCATTCAATGGAGATGTGTCCGCACTGCATGGGTCAACTGGCCGTTTTGTTTAGGGGTGAGCAGTAAGCTTATACTCACCAAATTCTTCAATCCTCTGGAAAACGGCGTTCCCCCATAGTTCCTTGCCTATGGAGCCTGCTCTGTGCGTGATGACATCAGGAACAGTCCACTACGCATGATGGCTGGAGCACAGAGATGCCAGACCAGTCTTTTGCGGGGAGGATAGGAGAATTAGGTGAGTATATCTCCGCTCTCCTCTCTCCAGAAAAAAAAGAGCAGTTATCCTGTGCAGTGTAGGCTCATCCCCCCTGCATGGGGAGTTCAGCTTTAGGATTATTGTATACTATTGCTAGCACCTTTTTTGTACTTCAAATTATTTCTTCAAATAAGACTCTTCTATATCACGCTACTGGAGCTTTATCTCTTCAACTGCAGCTCCTCCATGCGGTCTTACTAAGCCTGGCTTTTGGAGTACAGTGCTCAGACCCCAACTGGACTGAAAAGTTACAGGGATGTCTTGGAAGTGACCTTTGGACACTGGGTTCTGCACAGGGTGCCTTCGAGACACTGCTCTGGTAAAAGTTAGCTGTGGAGTACTTTTTTAGATCCAGAACCACTGGCACTGCCCTGTCTCTGAAGACTCACATAGGATGTAGGCCAGGTGGGCTGAGGAGCAGGAGCTACCTCAGTTATTTAGGTCATGGAGATCCTTAATTCCCCATTCCCACCTGTTTTGCCAGGGAAGGGGATTAATGCTCTGGGACATCATCTGCTGGGTGGAGTGTCACGTGTGTGTGTGCTCTCTTTCCCACCATTCAGTATAAAGGAACCATCTCTTCATTGCTTCAGTTTTTTTGTTTGCCAGCTTCCAGTTCTTCTTTAGGCAACAGTATGACACAAAGGTTAAAACTTACTGTGTCCCTCAATAGACTCAAAGAAAAGGATTTTAAAGTGAGTAAAAAAAAATCCCTTATTTATGCCCCAATAAAGGGGTTGTTTCTAACCCTTTTAGGTGAAGTGTATGTTTTGTAACTACATTACTACACAATCTGAGTTAAAGAGAATTGTTTTGCAAGCCTTTCTCATTTTGCATTGGATGTCGATATTCTCATATAGCAGTTATTTTAAATTCACAGGAGTTATGTTACAAAATATATATTTCAAAAGTCTCTTAGCATACCTGCTAGACCTAACTCAGGCCACCATTTCATTGCCTAAACCATGCATTTATCAACAAAGAGGCTTGCCACAAAATACTTAAATGCCATATGTGATTTGTCTCACCTTAACCTTGCCAAGTCTTGTTATTGTTTACAGTATATGGGGAACTGTACTCTAAGCACTGTCATAATGGTTCCCATGGGTTGTATTTTATGGTGAATACCAGGTCTGTCACAGGTGGCAATATGGGGCTATATACTTAGTTCAATAAAAAAAAATAGACAAGTATAGCGAGTCCCTTATCTCCCCTCTGCTCCATTGTTTGATGTCACCATCCCTCCTCTTCACCTTGTTCAATTAAAAAACACCTTGTATTTCTTGCTCTATATTTTTTATTGAAGAAAAAGTTGGGTAACAACATATTTCAGAATTGGGATCACAATTAGAACATAAAGTGTGTCTTATAATAAACAAAAGGGATAAAACAACATCAGGAGGTTCGAAGTACCATCCACAGAGGTTTAGTGAAAATCCAAAACATATTTTATTATTTAAAGTGATACTAAATTCTCATTTTTTTAAAAAAATAACAAACATGTTATACTTACCTGCTTTGTGTAATGGTTTTGCAGAGAGCAGCCCAGATCCTCCTCTTCCCAGGTCCCTTTTTCGGCACTTCTAGCCCCTCCCCCCTACCAAGTTCCCCCACAACAAGCAGCTTGCTATGAGGGCACCCGAGCCGCTGCTCTGTGTGTCCATTCAGACACAGAGCCGTGGCCCGCCCCACCCCCTTTCTCTCCTCATTGGCTCACTGACTTTGACAGCAGCGGGAGCCAATGGCACTCTGCTGCTGTCTCAGCCAATCAGGAGGGAGAGTATACAGAATACTTTATTAATCCCAAAGGGAAATTGGAAAATTGTTAAAATTTCCTGGCCAGTCCCAGCCAGCCAAGTCTCTGGACATTTGATCGATATGGGGCTCAGGTAGGTATTAGGAGGGCTGAAGCACAAAGAAGGTTTTTATTTTAATGCATAGAATGCATTAAGATAAAAAAAAAGAAACTTCTGCCTTTGGAACCACTTGGGTGATAAATGTACATTGCAAAGTTTTTTAACCACTTGGCGTCCGCGCTATAGCCGAATGACAGCCACAGCGCGGACCTGAATTTCCGGGAGGCTGATATGACGGCCTCCCCTTTGCATGCTGTGATCACCGAGTCACTGAGACTCGGCCCCTTACCACGTGACCAGCTGTCAGCCAATGACAGCTGATCACATGATGTAAACAAAAGCTCGGTAATCACCAGCTTATTCGGGACATCGGTCCCGAAGAGAAAGAGGCAATTCTGCCAATTCTGCCTCATCTGTGCCCACCAGTACCCCCTGCCAGTGCCACCTGCCATTGCAACCTGCCAGTGCCCACCAGTTCCACCTATCAATGCCCATGAGTGCCACCTATCAATGCCCACCAGTGGTGCCAATCAGTGCCACCTAGCAGTGCTGCCTATCAGTGTAACCAACCAGTGCCAATTATTGCCACCCATCAGTGCCCATCACTGCCACCTTTCGGTGCCCATCAGTGCCGCCTTATCAGCGTACATCAATGAAGGAGAAAAATTACCTGTTTGCAAAATTTTATAACAAAATATAGAGAAATATAAATAATTTTTTAAAAAATTTGGTCTTTTTAAAATTTTTTAACAAATTGGTCTGGACAGGAGGGGGGTTTAAGTGCTCAGTAAGCAAGTGGTTAACAAACTTTGTTGCAGATTCCTATCTTTTGCTATTCTGAAGAAATAGCAGTTTTTTTTCTGCATCAGTAAGATAAAAAACCATCTGCCTTTAGAACCAATTTAAAGTTTTATTTCGCACACCAGCAAAACAATACAATTCCAGTATCGATAGAGGGTATCCTCTTCCCGCCGAGCGTACGCAGATGTGCACAAGGGATGTTTGCATTCCTTGTGACAGCAATAAAAGTCATTTAAAAAAAAAAAATTTAAACACAATTTATAAATATAAAAATAAATAAAATAAATAAGAATTTTTTTTTTTTAAAGCGCCCCCATCCCCGCGAGCTCGCGCAGCAAAGAAAACGCATACGGAAGTCGCGCCTGCATATGTAAACGCTGTTCAAATCGCACATGTGTATCGCCGCGATCGTCAGATAATAATTCTAGCACTAGACCTCCTCTGTAACTCTAACCTGGTAACCGTAAAAAAAATTTAAAGCGTATTAGGTACCGTAGTTTGTCGCCATTCCACGAGTGCGTGCAATTATAAAGCGTGACATGTTTGATATCTATTTACTCGGCGTTACATCATCTTTCACATTATACAAAAAAATTGGGGTTAACTTTACTGTTTGGTTTTTTAAAATTCATGAAAGTGTCCCTTTTCCCAAAAATTTGCGTTTAAAACACCGCTGCACAAATACCGTGTGATATAAAATATTGCAACAATCTCCATTTTATTCTCTAGATTATCTGCTAAAAAATATATATAATGTTTGGGCGTGCTAAGTAATTTTCTAGCAAAAAAATACGGATTTTAACTTGTAAACACCAAATTTCAAAAATAGGCTTAGTCATGAAAGGGGTATAATATTCAAAACGGTTACATAAACATTTAATAAAATATGGCCATGAGCCAGAGCGGCAACTGATAATTTCAGTACTCTGTAAAGAAGTGCAACAGTGTGTTAAAATTGGTACATCTAGATGACATTAGAATCAATAATAATCCCTATTCATATATTCATAGAGCCCTTCAAGCATAATCTTGCAAAGAAAGAACAGATATAATACTCAAGAGAGAGAAAGAGAAGAATCGAGTAGGGAGAGATTATAAAAAATAGGCTTAGCGATCTCCCAAAGACGCAGAAACTGTAGATAGAGGAGTCATCCGCATTTGCATATATTTGGCACAAGAGTCCCAAGTCTTCTCGAATTGCTTCATTTATCTTTCCATGAATCATAATCCATGAGATTTTGTGTTTAACCTTTTCAAGGAGACAGAGGATTTTTTCCATGCTCCCACTATTGATATTTTGGCAGCAAGAAGGATAAAGAAAATTAGTCACTGTTGACTACAAGGTATCTCGGACACTGGTTCAATCAATAAAGCTATTTGAGGTTGTTGCTGTATTGACAGTCCAGCCATATGGCTAAAACAAGGAAAAAATCCTATTATAAAATCTCCTTATTTTGTGACATTCCCACCAAATATAGAACATAGTATCCCGTAGAGAACATCCCCTGAAACAGAGTGGAGAGGAGTCAGGAATCAGGATACATTTTAGCTAAACTAAAAATTAACCATCTAATCAATACTTTAAGGTTGGCCTCAATCAGAGACACATTCACAATTAAAGGAAGATCAAAAGTGTTGATGTCACATATCCAAATCCAGATCAACTGAAGAGTCTCTGTCCCAATCTGTCATATATGGTAATTTTTTGCAGGAGAAGCCCGTAGATCCTCGTTGACCCAGGTCTTTAGTACAGCATTTCTCCTCCTTTGTGAGGATGAGGAATGAGGGTTTCGAGGGATCAGAAAAAGCCAAAATCTCAAATTGTTGCCTATCATTAAGTTTCGTAAGCCAATGACACATGGTAAAAGGTTCCACTTGAGTAAAATAGTGTCCAATACAATATAGACCTTTGTCAAGCCACCACTTAAATTCCCTTGCATCCAGACCTGGAGGGAATTTGAGGTTATTAAATATATGGGCCAGCGGATTTAACTCAGAAATAAGAGTTCTATGATCCCACAACCTATCCCAGAGGGCTAGAACACCTTGTATGTTTTTCAAGAAGTTCTGTAAATAGTGGCAGTGCCAAGCAAGAAACCCCCTGTGGTCAGTGTGCAGAGGGGAAGCCACGCACAGAACTCAGAAGATTGCAACTTTCACTTTAGTAGCACCGACTACCACTATGATTGTCAGCTTCCCCAGGGGTCCCTCAGGTATCAGATATACGTACTTCCATTGTGCCAAACTGGACCAATGTAACTATGTAATTGAGATCATACCTGGAGTTCAGCTTTAAGATGGCTGGTGTGGTTCCCCCCACCAACACACTTTCATTAATACAGGCCACAGAAGTCTCATAGAGGTCGACAGGAGGAACCACAGCGGTATGGGACACAGAGGGGGAGATTTACTAAAACTGAAGCGTGCAAAATCTAGTGCAGCTCTGCATGGAAACCAATCAGCTTCCAGGTTTTATTGTCAAAGCTTAATTGAACATGTTGAAGTTAAAAGCTGATTTGCTACCGTGTACTGCTACACCATATTCTGAGTGCTCCAGTTTAAGTAACTCTCCTCCAATATCTGAAGTTACAGGAAGAATCGGATAACAGTCAGCAAAGTTTGAATGTGCCATCCAGTGGAAAGGTGAGCTATTGCAAGGTATGCGATTCTTAATTTTATCAGGTAAGTGAGAGGGTTGACATCTGCTGCAATGAAACAATATAAAGGCCTGTGGCAACAAACTTTGGGCTTGTGTTAATGGCATCAGTTTGAGATACTTCCGAGATCATTTAGAGAATGTATTCCCGGTGTATTTGACCTGTAGTTGTTCTCCTTCAAGCAGGTTTTTCACCCCAATAGATTTGTATATGAATACAAAACCCACTTGAAGCAAACAAATAGCCCCTCCACACAGGCTGTAAACACAAGATATCCATTAAAGCCTCGTGCACTCTGGACATTAGGTCCCTGATGCATGGGATTCCAACGTTTCCATCAGTGGCAGCTGGTGCTCCATTTATCGGGGGGAAGCAAATAAACCCCCCACCCCGCCGGCTCGCCACCCCCACACCTACCTCATCCAGGTGGTGGGTGACTTCTGCTCTCGGCCAATCCAGTTGCCTTTCCTCCCGGCCAATCCGGTCCTAGGACCCGCTTCCTGTCCTGATTGGCCGGGAGGAGCAGCAGGAAGACAATAGCGAATGCTGATTCGCTAATATCACAAATAGGTGGACTCGAGGGGCAGTGCTCTGTGCCCGAGCCCAAACTTTTTGAAGCCAATTAAAGCCTCAGTTTTTAATCATGTGCTTCAAAAATAAAAAAAACCTCATAGAAATCTATGCGTCCGGCGACCCGCATGGAGAATAGGGGCAGCCACATAGAAGGGTGCGCTCCCAGTACAGAGGCCAGGGTCTCACGGAGAGCCCGGGCCCTGTACTAATGATCGGGACCTGGAACTCCCGATTCCAGGTCACTTGATCTCTGTTATAGTCTCTGATTGGCTATCATAGTGATCAGTCATTGTGAAGCCCGACCCCATGTTTTCTCTCTCTGAATGGAGGAGAGAGAGAGGACAGTATCTCTCTCTCTCCTTGCAGAGAGAAAAAAAATTGTGTGTAAGAAAAAAAAATATAGTAATAAAAAAAAAATACCTAGATCAACGTTTGATCTAGGTCAGTGCCAGGGTTAGTGCTTGGGTCGAGGTCAGTATTTTTTTTTGGGCACAATTTTTTTTTTTTAATCAGTGTCAATTAGTGTCCATGTGTTTTAGGTAGGATAAAAAAAAAGCAAAATGTGCACTTTTGTTCCTGGGCTGTACTACAGGTACATACAACTAACACACACATATGTGGTATCACTGAGATCGTTGGGAGAAAGAGAATTTATTTTGGGTTGTTCTTTTGTGGTAGGTTATAGTAGTAGCAAGAAATATACATTTTTAATCATTTTTTTTTTTTTTTTACTATTTTGGGCCAGTTTTTACTTTAATAATAAAAAAAAAATCAGGAGATATCCGTTACCGTTTACCACCAAATGAAAGCCCAATTTGTCCTGAAAAAAACACGGTATAATCCACCTGGATGCACAAAGTGATTGTGATGATATGTTCGGTTTTACTAACACATGTTAAAGTTGCAAGATTGTGCAAGATTGGGACGTGTGCGATAGGAATATTGAATAGAGTGCACAGAGTGGTACTATTGTTTAGGGCACTATTCCCCCAGAGATGAATGTCTGGAATGCAGACTGCTTGCACCCCCGTGTTCTGTCAAGAGGTACCCCCCATCGAATAGTGCCCAGTATGTACTGCGCATGCGCCCTACGGAACAGCACAACAGCTGATTTGCCAATCAGCTGGGCTGACGTAACCAGGGCGCATGCGCACATCGTAGGAGATGTCTCTCGATGGGAGATACCATTTCACGGGCACAATTTAAACCTATACAAACAGCGGGAGGAGACCGTAGTTCTCAGATTGTGCATTGCTTCTGCTGGAGGGCGGCTAGTGGCTGTGTTAAAGAGCTGGTTTTGTCTGTGTTGCAACCCGCCCTTTCACACATGCAAAACCGGACATTCAACACAGCAAACCCGCCCTGCAACACAGACAACACCAGACCATCAGCACACTGTAAAGCCGCCCCGCAACAGCGAGGCACAATGTCAGAACTACGGTCTCCCCGTGCTGTTTGTATAGGTTTTAATTGTGGATGTTAAATGGTATCTCCCATCGAGAGATGCCTCCTACGATGTGCGATTGCGCCCTAATCACGTCACTCCAGCTGATCGGCAAATCGCATACGCGGGCACTATTCGATGGGGGGGCACTTCTCGACAGAACACCGGCCATTCATCCCTGGGCGCATAGTGCCCTAAATAAGAGTACTGCTTAGTGCTATCCAGTAGCAGCTTTCTGCCCCTGATAGAGTTTTACAGGCTGCTAGCGGGGGGTGGTGCACCTGTGCCCTCTGCCAGCACCAAACACTCAGTGTACATAAGGCCTAATAGTACAGCCTTTCCTCTCAATATTGGGCTATTTTATCTACCATCCCTGCCTGGGAACCCCTGGAAAGTCAGGCACTGCTGGCAGCCATTAACTACAACTCCTTCTAATCTCAGCTCCCTTCTCCACTCTATATCAGTGTGCAAGGCAGCAGGTGGGTCACATGACTCCCTGTTCTAGGGCACTCCTCGAGGGGCGGAACCAATGGGCTGCGGCTCAGGTGGGATGGTTTTCCATGCGACACCCGCGCCTAGTAACCGGTGCCGCGTTGCTAAGGAGAGAAGAAGAAGACGGCGGAGGATGGGCGAGCCCGGGGGGCACCGTGTGCTGTGCGGGGTAACACTATTCATCCTTCCACCAATGGCGGCACCGTCCTTTGTTATTGCTGGCTGTGTGCCGCCGTTATCATTCTATTGTTCGGCATTGTACTCCATGTGATCACCCCGGAGGGCTGTGTTATTATCGGAGGTGCTGATGTATACACGTGTGTGGATGACAGGGAGGTGATACTGATAATAATACAATGACATGTCCATTCATTTCCCTCTCAGCCACATTATATAACATGGGTGACAGTTCATGAATGGGAAAGCCAGCGATTGCCAAGGCAGTGCGATCGTTTGCGATTTTCTGTTCGGTTTTTCATCAGAGCACCGTCTGTTCTCTAAATCAGGGGAATGAGCGCTTCTCTGTGCAGATAGCGATCAGGGGAAAAAAATCACTGTTTGCTGATTTGATTAATGGAGTTGCCGCCTGTAATTGGTCACATGATCGCAGGACTGAAAATCGCACCGAATAAAACTCAAGGCGGTTCAATGCCAAGCGATCCGTCAGTCACCTGTGTAGCTCCAGCCTGAAGTATAGGCTTGCATCTAAACTGCCACGACTCTGAAAAGCGATCCCTGTTCAGATCACTTTTCAGGGGTGTTTGACAGGCGGTGAAGAGGCGATATGTCACCTCCTC